>JARQOD010000002.1:528579346-528645717 GCA_033576555.1 Oophaga sylvatica
AAAACTTGACGCCCAAAGTTGACCCAAGTGCCAGCGGTAGTGGTGAGGTTGCCGGGCCCCAGGCTGCCACCGATTTCGGCCTTTGTCACACCTAAAAAACCCTGGCTGGAGATTCGCTGGCAAAAACCAACGTCGCTCTCCTGCTTGAGGGTTCCGACCCCCTGCGCTGGTGGCTTGATTCCCCTGGAAATTTTTCAGGACGGCCTGTTGACGTTTGGCCAGGGGGCTGTGCTCATATCGGTCGCATCAGGTAAGGTTCACGGGCCCATGTGGAGGTGACCGGGGTCCTGCAGCGATATTTGAGGAAGGAGTAGGAGGAGGAGTAAATTTGGGGACAGATTTGTTTCCCTGAAATTTTGGATTTGGCAAGAACCGCAGCGCCACTCGAAAAGATCTGTACCCGGCTCCACAACTTTGACCAATGGGCAGGAGGGAAGGTATCGTCCCTGGCCATGGGTATGGTCAGCATGGTGGTCAGGGGGACCTTGTATGACGGCTTTTAGTAGCGCTTTTTAATTTTTCCTAACATGCTTTGAGAGCAGGGACGGCTTGCCTGCTGAAATAAAAATCGGGGGGAAATTTGTATTGTGGGACTGCCATGCATTAATTCGGAAACGTCGTCTCCCCAGCTAAATACAGCATTTCAAGGGACAGGAGTTTTGCTTTCCCAGCATTCAGAGCCGTGTCGTGGAGGGTTTTGCCGAGTATGCGTCTTTTATCATCCCTGTGTACTGAGGGGTTTTTTGGGGCCCTGGGAGGTGAGGATGACAGGGAATTGCGCTGTGGGTGGAATAACACGGGTCTCTGGACAACAGTGACAGAGGTTCTTCCAGGCGACCCTGTGGGAAGCCGAACCCAGTGTGTGTGAGCTGGAGGAAGAGGCTCCAACACGAGTGAAGATGTAGGTGTGCTGTAGGTTTGGGCCCCATCTCCCGTGTGTCTTTGGACTCCCACGTGCTTTACCGACATGTTTCCACATATTTTTGGGATTAAAGGGTTACTGACATTTTTACCTCTTTTTACTTTTTGATTAACAGCTTGCATTTGAAAAAGCAAATATCATTGAATGTGTAAAAAAAGGACCCGCAGTGCAAGTCCTGGGGCGCCCGTTTTGGTGTTGGAAGAGAACTGCTAAAAAAGGGTGCCAAACGGGGTACGGCAACCGAGTCTGCAGCCTACCCCCCCTCTTTTGGGGGACCGTTGGGGCAATCTCTTCCCAGAGTGTACCACCACCTTCCTGTTCCTACGCCTGTTGGGTTTGGGGACCTCATCATTCCACCCCCCTTTCCCAAAACACCTCTGCTGTTGGGTGGTCTGGCCGCCCTGTCAACAGAAAATGGCCTGGGGTCTATCACATCAGTGCGTTTGGGGTTTTTGCTCCCTCGGAAAGGCTCCCCCGCCTCTTCATTTTTCGAGAGACACGTTTTTTTGCGTCACGCATACTGCCTCTTTTTCACTTCCGAATGCTGCTTGGCGGGCCCTTTTTTGCAACCCCAAAAGATTCTGAGAAACGAAGCAGAGACTCAGCGGCCAGTTAAACTCTCGGATTGCCTGGGCAATATGGCGGCGGGAAGAGACAGAGGTTGTTAACAGTGCGTGGTCCTGAGAGGAGGTGTAAAGAATTGAAGTCGATGCTTTGGTGCCACCAACCCAAAACAATGGCTTCAATTTGTTTTCCCGCAGCAGGGGGGTACGTGAGCTTAAAAGTGCGAAAAAGGAACGTAGGGGAAAAATGGTGGAATGCTGTGTCATGGGTGCGGCAGCACCACAGAATCCCGTCCTCCCCTGCTGAAACTCCACGGCCACGAACCCGTGCCTTACTCCTGCCTTCTTCACCCTTGGTAGTTGTTTAGAAAGCAGAAAATTTTAAAGGCCAAGTGTGGTTATCCTCAGAGACTGCAGTGAACACTGCGAAATGGTTACTATCTGTGAAGGCTCCTTTTGTCTTCTTTGTGTTTGAACCATGTATTGTATAGGTGGAAAAGCGTACACTAAAAAAAGTTTTTTTTTTAAAATAATGGAGAAGCCCCAATGGGAAAAAAAAAAAGGATGAGGCACTGAGCACGCTCAGCAGAGTACAAGCAAACAGGCTTGAAAAAGTAATGGAGCGTGATGTGCACTCAAAAAAAAAAAAACCCCGGGGCTAAAATGAACCTGAAACACATTGTTCACAAACGGGAAAGGCTACCCTTTGTTATTTTGTGTTTGAAAAAAATGTATTGGTACGGTGGAAGGGCCCCCATAAAAGTTGATTTTAAATGGAGGGGAAAAAAATTGGGAAAAAAAAGAAAAGGATGAGGCATGAGACACGCTCAGAGGTACAAGCAGCGTGTTGAACAAGTAATGGAGCGTGATGTTCATCAAAAAAAAAAAAAACACAGACTGAAGTAAAAACTGAAACACAACTGTTAAATCTGTGAAAGGCTTCCCCTTTTTCTATTCTTAGTGTTTGAAAACCCAAAGTTTTGTATACGGAGGGGAAACGCGTCACCCAATAGATTAGATTTTAAAGGAATGGAGCAAAAACCAAATTGGGGGGAAATAAAAAGGGGGGGGCCTGGGGACACGTCGCAGGTAAAAGCAGCAGGCTTGAACAAGTAACTGGAGCGTGTGTGACTAAAAAAAAAAAAAACCAGACTGAAATGAACACTGAAACCAATGTTCACAATTGGGAAAGGCTACCCTTTGTCACTTCTATATTTTGCAACCAATGTATTGGATACGGTGGAGGGTTTTCACTATAGATTAGTTTTAAAAAGGAAAAGGAGCAAACCAATTGGAGAAAAAAAGAAAAGGTGAGGCACTGAGACAGTCAGCAGAGTACAAGAGCAGTGCTTAAAAAGTAAATGGAGGTGATGTGACTCAAAAAAAAAAAAAAGACTAAGTGAACCTGAAACACAATGTTCAAATTGGGAAAAAGGGTACTCCTTTTTTACTTCATAGTGTTTGAACCAATGTATTGGTCGGATGGAAGCGCGTCCACTAATGATTAGTTTTAAATGGAATGGGCGAACCAATTGGGGGGGAAAAAAAGAAAGGTTTAGGCACGAAAACCCCTAGCAGGTACAAGCGCAGTGCTTGAACAAGTAACTGGAGGTGATGGGGCACTCAAAAAATAAAAAAACAGACTGAAGTGAAAACTGAAACCAACTGTTCAAATCTGTAAAGGCTACCCTTTTTCTACTTCTATGTGTTTGAACTGTATTGGATCGGAGGAAAAGGGGTCCCAAAATTTGATTAGTTTTAAATGGAATGGAGCAGAACCAATTGGGAGAAAGAAAAGGATGAGGCACTGGACTGCTCAGCAGGTCAAGCAGAGTGTTGGGAAAAAGTAACTGGACGTGTGTGCACTCAAAAAAAAAAAAAAAACAGACTGAAGTGAAATGAAACACAACGTTCACAAAATTTGGGGAAAAGGGTACCCTTTGTTACTTCTATAGTGTTTGCAACCCAAAGACGTAAGGATGGAAACGCGTCACCTAATAGATTAGTTTTTAAAAAGGAAGGGGGCAAACCCCCAATTGGAAAAAATAAAGGATGAGGCACTGGCACGCTCAGCAGGTACAAGCAGCAGTGCTTAACAAGAAATGGGCTGTGTGCACTAAAAAATAAAAAAACGATAAAAATGAACACAAAAAACAAAATTTCCCAAACTGTGAAAGGCTACCCCTTTTTCTTTCTTAGTGTTTGCAACCAATGTATTGGATACGGTTTGGGAAACGCGTCACACTAATAGTAAATTGATGGAGCAGCAAGAATTACACTGAAGAAAAAAAAAAGGTCTGTGAGTGACACGTGCGATTCCTACAGACAGCGTTGCATGCAGAGCAAACTGCAGCGGGACCTGCACTCCCCCACACCTTGCACAGGCTGTTAAAACAACACTGGAAAAGGAAGCTTTACCAGCGGTTGTAAACTAGCCGCTAAAGCCCAGTACACAAAACACAATATCTAATGTCCCTCAGAGTCAGCAGGCAGCGTTCTGTCCCTAACTGGGTTCACAGACAGTGACGCTAAAATGGCGGGGCGCTTTTATACTGCATTCGACTCATTTCAGCAGCCAATCACAGCCATGCCATTAGTTAAGATGACCGCGCTTTACAGGATGTGCCCACACTTCATAAGTTCCTCATTGGCTGACTAAATCACATTGCCTTCAAAGATTTATGGGAACTTCGATTCGGTTACGATATATGGAAAATATCGGAACTAAGTATCGGAATTCCGATACAGCGAATATCGGCCGATACCCGATACTTGCGGTATCAGAATGCTCAACACTATCTACAACTCTAACATGATCAGTGTGTAGTATCGTTTAGTGAAGTGTGGCCCGTTCCTCTTGTGAGGAAAATGGGCTTGAGTAGTGTGCTTATCAATTTTATTACCAGAGGCTATAAGTTTTCTGCAGAATTCTTGTAGTATTTCCTTAAAAATACCACATTTATGTTCAGTATCCCCAGTTACCATGATATGGTCCCAGTCTACATGATTAAGCTCTTCCCTTAAAGGGAACCTCTCACCAGGTTTGGCCGATACGAGTTGTGGCCAACACCTTTCAGGGCTGATATACAGCATTCTATAATGCTGTATATGACCCCCCAACTCTACCTGGAAGAACTGAAAAATAACTTTTATTATACTCACCTGCAGGGCGGTCCAGTCTGAGGGGTGTCGCTCTTCTTGGTCTGGCGCCTCCCATCTTATGATCGCCATCCTCCTTCTTGGTTCGGTTGGATGACGCGTCCCTACATCATCCACCCAGTTTGCTCGGCATTGCGCTCCTGCATAGGTGTATTTCTGTGCGCTGTTGAGGGCAGAGCAAATTACTGCAGTGCGCAGGTGCTGGGACTCTGTGACCTTTCCCGTCACCTGCGCACTGAAGTACTTTGCTCTGCCCTCAACAGGGCAGAGAAGTACGCCTACACAGGAGCACGATGCCGAGCAAACTGTGTGGATGATGCAGGGACACGTCATCCACATGAACCATGAAGGAAGACTGCGATCGTAAGAAGATGGAAGGTGCAGGACCAAGAAAAGCGACACCCATAGGACTGGACCGCCCTGCAGGTGAGTATATATCTTCTCTTTCAGGTCGTGTTGGGGCAGATATACAACATTTTAAACTGCTGTATATTAGCCCTGAAAAGCAGTGGCCGCATCTCATATAGGCCAAACCTGGTGACAAGTTCCCTTTAATTTGTTGAAATCTGCTTTCTGAAAGTTCCAGGTTTTGGCATTTCCCATTTTGAATGTTCACTGCATCCCAAATGCTCCTTGATCTGTATATCTGAAATTGTATCTGGTCTATTTGACAGAACCAGATTCAGCAGATTATCTCCCCTGGTTGGTTCATCTACCAGCTGAGAGAGATAATTGTCCTGAACTGTGGATAAAAAAACTGTAGCTTTTAGCACAGAACAGAAGATTATATGTCCCATTGAATGTCTGGATAGTTAAACTCTCCCATTATTAGAACCCTATTACTGTTTGCTGCCTTTTTAGTTTGTTGGAGCATTTCATCCTTTACCTGTTCAGCTATATTAGGAGGCTTGTCGCAACCTCCAACTAGCAGCTTTCCATTATTGCCATCCCATCCCCATGCACATTTACCCATAGTGACTCTACATTGCTGTAACTCTCTGCATTTCTTTTCATTGAGACAAGGTTTTAATTTGGATTTTATGAAGATGCACACCCCTCCACCTTTTTTTATCTTTCCTCTCCTTTTAAATATAGTGTAACTCTCTATGTTTGTTACCCAGTCATGGCTTTCGTCAAGACAGGTTTCTGTAATGCCTACCACATTATATTCTACTAGCTATTAACCCGTTCTATGCCCGGGTGGCAAGCATTTTTATAGGTACATGGTCTCCCATTCTGGTATGTGCTGCCCCCCTCCTATCCTGGTATGCATGGCACCCCTCATTCCTATCCTGGTATGTATCGTCCCCTCACCCCCACCCAAATCTACTATGCATGGCACCCCATTCCTCATCCTGGTATGCATGGTCCCCTCATCCCTATCCTGGTATGCATGGTACCTGCTCATCCATATCCTGGTATTCATGGTTCCCTCACCCCCCAATCCTGGTATGCATGGTCCCCTCACCCCCCAATCCTGGTATGCATGGTCCCCCACCCCACAATCCTGGTATGCATGGTTCCCTCCTGCCCAATCCTGATATGCATGGTCCTCTCACTCCCCAATCCTGATGTGCATGGTCCCCTCACCCCCCTATCCTGATGTGCATGGTCCCCTCACCCCCCAATCCTGATGTGCATGGCCCCCTCACCCCCCAATCCTGATGTGCATGGTCCCGTCACCCCCAGTCCTGTTGTGCATGGTGCCCTCACCCCACAATCCTGATGCGCATGGTCTCACCCCCCAATCCTGATGTGCATGATCTTCCCACCCCCAATCCTGATATGCATGGTCCCCCTCAACCCCCAATCCTGATATGCATGGTACCCTCACCCCCAATCCTGATATGCATGGTCCCCTCACCCCCCAATCCTGGTATGCATGGTCCCCTCACCCCCCAATCCTGATGTGCATGTTCCCCTCACCCCCCCAATCCTGATGTGCATGGTCCCCTCACCCCTATCCTGGTATGCATGGTCCTCTCACCCCCTATCCTGGTGTGCATGGTCCCCTCACCCCCCAATCCTGCTGTGCATGGTCCCCAGGCAAGCATTTTTAAAGGTATATGGTCTCCCATGCTGGTATGTGCTGCCCCCCCTCCTATCCTGGTATGCATGGCACCCCTCATCATTATCCTGGTATGTATGGTAGCCCTCATCCCTATGCTGGTATGTATGGTCCCCTCACCCCCACCCAAATCTGGTATGCATGGCACCCCATTCCTCATCCTGGTATGCATGGACCCCTCATCACCCAATCCTGGTATGCATGGTACCCCCTCATCCCTATCCTGGTATGCATGGTACCTGCTCATCCATATCCTGGTATTCATGGTTCCCTCACCCCCCAATCCCGGTATGCATGGTCCCCTCACCTCCCCAATCCCAGTATGCACGGTCCCCTGACCCACCAATCCTGGTATGCATGGTCCCTTCCCGCCCAATCCTGGAATGCATGGTCCCCTCACTCCCCAATTCTGGTATGAATGGTCCCCTCACCCCCAATTCTGGTATGAATGGTCCCCTCACCCCCCAATCCTGGTATGAATGGTCCCTCATCCTCCAATCCTGATGTGCATGGCCGCTCAACCCCCAATCCTGATGTGCATGGTCCCCTCACCCCCCAATCCTGATGTGCATGGTCCCCTCACTCCCCCTATCCTGATGTGCATGGTCCCCTCATCCCCAATGCTGATGTGCATGGCCCCCTCACCCCCCCAATCCTGGTATGCATGGTCCCCTCACCCCCCAATCCTGATGTGCATGGTCCCCTCACCCCCAATCCTGATGTGCATGGTCCCCTCACTCCCCCTATCCTGATGTGCATGGTCCCCTCATCCCCAATCCTGATGTGCATGGCCCCCTCATCCCCCCAATCCTGATATGCATGGTCCCCTCACCCCTCAACCCTGATGTGCATGGTCCTCTCACCCCCAACCCTGATGTGCATGGTCCGCTCACCCCCAATCCTGATGTGCATGGTCCCCTCACCCCCCAACCCTGATGTGCATGGTCCTCTCACCCCCCAACCCTGATGTGCATGGTCCACTCACCCCCCCAATCCTGATGTGCATGGTCCCCTCACCCCCCCCAACCCTGATGTGCATGGTCCTCTCACCCCCCAACCCTGATGTGCATGGTCCCCTCACTCCCCCTATCCTGATGTGCATGGTCCCCTCATCCCCAATCCTGATGTGCATGGCCCCCTCACCCCCCCAATCCTGGTATGCATGGTCCCCTCACCTCTCAACCCTGATGTGCATGGTCCTCTCACCCCCAACCCTGATGTGCATGGTCCGCTCACCCCCCAATCCTGATGTGCATGGTCCCCTCACCCCCAACCCTGATGTGCATGGTCCTCTCACCCCCCAACCCTGATGTGCATGGTCCGCTCACCCCCCCAATCCTGATGTGCATGGTCCCCTCACCCCCCCCAACCCTGATGTGCATAGTCCTCTCACCCCCAATCCTGATGTGCATGGTCCCCTCACCCCCCCAATCCTCATGTGCATGGTCCCCTCACCCCAATCCTGATGTGCATGGCCCCCTCACCCCCCCATCCTCATGTGCATGGTCCCCTCACCCCCAATCCTGATGTGCATGGCCCCCTCACTCCCCCAATCCTGATGTGCATGGCCCCCTCACTCCTCCAATCCTGATGTGCATGGTCCCCTCACCCCTCTATCCTGATGTGCATGGTCCACTCACCCCCCCAATCCTGATGTGCATGGTCCCCTCACTCCCCAATCCTGATGTGCATGGTCCCCTCACCCCTCTATCCTGATGTGCATGGTCCCCTCACCCCCCCAATCCTGATGTGCATGGTCCGCTCACCCCCCAATCCTGATGTGCACGGTCCCCTCACCCCCAATCCTGATGTGCATGGTCCCCTCGCCCCCCCAATCCTGATGTGCATGGTCCTCTCACCCTCCAACCCTGATGTGCATGGTCCCCTCACCCCCCCAATCCTGATATGCATGGTCCCCTCACCCCCAATCCTGATGTGCATGGTCCCCTCACCCCTCTATCCTGATGTGCATGGTCCCCTCACCCCCCCAATCCTGATGTTCATGGTCATCTCACCCCCCTATCCTGATGTGCATGGCCCCCTCACCCCCCAATCCTGATGTGCATGGTCCCCTCACCCCCAATCCTGATGTGCATGGTCCCCTCACCCCCCCAATCCTGATGTGCATGGTCCCCTCGCCCCCCAATCCTGATGTGCATGGTCCTCTCACCCCCCCAATCCTGATGTGCATGGTCCTCACACCCCCAACCCTGATGTGCATGGTTCCCTCACCCCCCAATCCTGATGTGCATGGTCCCCTCACCCCCCAATCCTGATGTGCATGGTCCTCTCACCCCCCCAATCCTGATGTGCATGGTCCTCTCACCCCCCCAATCCTGATGTGCATGGTCCTCACACCCCCAACCCTGATGTGCATGGTTCCCTCACCCCCCAATCCTGATGTGCATGGTCCCCTCGCCCCCCCAATCCTGATGTGCATGGTCCTCTCACCCCCCCAATCCTGATGTGCATGGTCCTCACACCCCCCAACCCTGATGTGCATGGTTCCCTCACCCCCCCAATCCTGATGTGCATGGTCCCCTCACCCCCCAATCCTGATGTGCATGGTCCCCTCACCCCTCTATCCTGATGTGCATGGTCCCCTCACCCCCCAATCCTGATGTGCATGGTCCTTTCACCCCCCAATCCTGATGTGCATGGTCCCCTCACCCCCCAATCCTGATGTGCATGGTCCTCTCACCCCCCCAATCCTGATGTGCATGGTCCTCTCACCCCCCCAATCCTGATGTGCATGGTCCTCACACCCCCAACCCTGATGTGCATGGTTCCCTCACCCCCAATCCTGATGTGCATGGTCCCCTCGCCCCCCCAATCCTGATGTGCATGGTCCTCTCACCCCCCAATCCTGATGTGCATGGTCCTCACACCCCCCAACCCTGATGTGCATGGTTCCCTCACCCCCCCAATCCTGATGTGCATGGTCCCCTCACCCCCCAATCCTGATGTGCATGGTCCCCTCACCCCTCTATCCTGATGTGCATGGTCCCCTCACCCCCCCAATCCTGATGTGCATGGTCCTTTCACCCCCCTATCCTGATGTGCATGGCCCCCTCACCACCCCAATCCTGATGTGCATGGTCCGCTCACCCCCCAATCCTGATGTGCATGGTCCCCTCACCCCCCTATCCTAATATGCATGGTCCCCTCACCCCCCTATCCTGATATGCATGGCCCCCTCACCACTATTAAACTGCACACATACCCCCAAAAAAACAAACATTTATACTCACCTTTCTTCCCTGTGCTCCAGCGCTGTTCCGTTCTGCTGGACGCCGGGGGAGGAGAGCGGCGCCGGAGTACGCGCATGCCCATACCGCGCGGTCCGGCGCCATATTGCTGAAGACACACTGTAAATGTGTCTTCAGCAAAATGGCGCCGGATAGCGCTATTGCGCATGCTCGATTCCGACGCTCACTCCTGGTCTCCTGCCCCGGGAGAAGAGAAGCGCCGCGGCAACGCTCCTCCCGGTCAGGTAAGTATGTGAGTATGGCGCCGGAGATCGCGGTATGCATCCAGTATGCATACCGCGATCTCCAGCGCCATGCAGAGTACTCACCGCTGGATGCCTCAGTCTGTCTGGAGCTAGACTGCGCAGGCGTGTCGCGCTTGCGCAGTCTATAAAGGCTTCCGACAGAGTGACGTTCCTAGCGTTATATTATAGATGACCGACATAAGAGTATCCAGTTTATTGCCTACCGTAGAGCCTGTAGCCAACAAAGAAGTCAGTCCAGTTCTCCAGGAACCCAGACCCTTCTTTCCTGCATCAATTTCTAAGCCACTTATTTATCTCCCTAAGCTCCCGCTGTCTTTCTAGTGACGCTCGTGGCACTTGTAATATTTCTGAAAACACCAACTTGGAGATCTTGGCTTTCAGCTTATCTCCTGGTTCCTTGTAATCATTCTTAAGGACTTTCCACCTCCCTCTAACTTTGCCATAAGTACCGATGTGTACCATGACCGCTGGGTTTTCCCAGTCCCACTCGGCAATCTGTCTATCCGATCCGCAATATGTCGAACCTGAGCACCTGGCAGACAACACACTGTTCGGCATTCATGGACTCGGCGGCAGATGACCCTGTCTGTCCACCTAATTATAGCGTCCCCTACCACTAACATCTGCCTGACCTTTGCTGCACTCCTATTTCCCTCCCTCCTACAACAATCGTATCATGGTTGCTAGGAGCAATGTCCTGCTGTAATAGCGTGCACAGCCTGTGCCCGCTACTTAAGAGAAATTAATATTCACCTCTTTCCACTCCCATGGGCGTGGAGAGAGGTGAATATTCACTCAGTGAGAGGTGTGAGAGGTGAATTTTTGATGAGATCAAAAGTATGTCAGATATAATAATTAAAATGTCGGACAAGGGTGGCATGGTAGTTATCCTGAATAAAGAGGATTATCATTCTCAAATTATGTCTCTCTTGTCTGACAGTGATGTATATGAAAAACTCCATACAAATCCTACTGATAAATTTAAAAGTGAGATTATCCAAATTATCAATGAGGGTTTCAGCCTTGGCATTCTAACCAAAAAACAAACTGATTATCTCACAGTGTCTCATCCTATTATCCCTATCATGCATGGTCTCCCAAAAATTCACAAGGATATGAAAATCCCCCCTATGAGACCCATTGTCTCAGGGATTGGATCTTTAAATGAACATCTGGGTGAATGGGTTGACTCACTACTTCAACCACTAGTACAAATCACTCCTGGTTATATTAAAGATTCTAAAGAAGTGTTGAGAATGTTTTCCAAGAAAATCTGGTCTAAAGAATATACTTGGTTATGTTGTGATGTGACTTCTTTATATACCTGTATACCTTACAATGTTGCCATGACAGCGCTGCAGTTTGTCTTAACGAAATTCAGTAATTATTCCCAGGATCTCATTAATTATATTTTACAAGTTATTCAATTTTTATTAACCCACAATTTTTTCTCATTTGACAATAAATTTTTTTTACAAAAATCTGGCGTGGCGATGGGTGCGAAATTTGCGCCATCCCTAGCTAATCTTGTTATGTCATATTGTGAATATTTTTTTATTTTTTCAGCTACTAATCCATTTATTGACTCGATTGCTTGGTATGGTAGATATATTGATGATTTACTCATCATTTGGAGTGGTGATGTACCTGCCATATCCGGATTTATTGATTATATCAATTCTAATTCATTCAACATACATTTTACTCATAAATTTCATCATAACAAAATTTCTTTTTTAGATCTTGATTTATATGGGGTACATGACTATGTTATTATTACTAAAACGTTCAGCAAACCTTGTGCTGGTAATTCTATCTTGCATGCAGCAAGCAGTCACCCCAAACATACTATTAAATCGATTCCTTTGGGTGAATATACCAGAATTTTGAGAAACTGAAGCGATCCTACAGCTTTGGAAATGGAATTTAATTGTGTGGATACAAAATTAAAAAACAGAAATTATCCTAAATGGTCATTAAAAAGAGCACGAACAATTGTAAGTAATAAAAACAGAGAGGATCTCATTAGTGGAGGGCGACAACAAAAAAATGATCTTGCAGTGAAACCATATTTTTGTGCTCAATATAGTCCTCAATTTGGGGACATCAAAAAAATCATTTTGAGATCGCTGCCTATTTTATATGAAGATCCCTCTCTTGCTGACATTCTTTCATCAGGTATTAATGTTGTTTCAAGGAAAGCGCCATCTATTGGTAACAAAGTTTCTCCAAGCATGTTCAGTAATACTTTCTCTTCTCATAAAACATCGTAGTTAGAACATAAAGGTTTTTATAAATGTGGCCACAATAGATGTGCACTTTGCAAATATGTTTGTGTAACGAAAACCTTTGAAAATAATGACAGCACTGCGATTTATACCATTAACAAATATATCAATTGTAATTCATGCTATGTGGTATATAAAATTATGTGCACTACTTGCAATTTATCTTATATAGGCTGCACTACTAGGAAACTAAAAATCAGGATCGCTGAACATTTGCAGGATATAAAGAATGTTTCTTCGAATCGCAATATTTCTGCTGCTGCTAAACATTTTATTTTTCAGCATGCTCGCAATGTTTCTTCCTTCCAAGTCACAGGTATTGAAAGTGTTAACCTGTCTGCCCGAGGTGGAGATGCACGTCAGCGACTCCTCACACGTGAAGCTTTCTGGATCTTTAATCTACATACCAGACATCCATTTGGTCTCAACAAAAGAAACGAATTGATGTTCCATTATTAATTTTATTTCTTTGCATTGATTTTATTTGTGCAAATATTGTTTTTGTTTCTTTATTCGTTATGTGCAAATTGTTAAAGGACTTGTCAAAAATCACATGACATTTTTTTGATCATGATTGGTCTTCCTTTAGCTTAAATATGTGCCTTTGTCTGAATATGTCAGCTGTGATAAAGATCCCTGTGATCGAAACGCGTAGCCTTGTCCTGAGCTTGTCCAGGAGCATGCCATTATTCATGTTTTTATGAATCAATAAAGATGAAGATTTTATTGAAGCTGGATCCCTTTTTCCTTCATTTTCTCATGTATCTTCACGTTTGATCAAGCGGAGGATCCGTGCTTCTACAAACCGGTGAGCTGGTTAGCGTTCTTATAGGTGAATTTTACCCCCAGTGAGAGCCATTCAGAGAATTCAGTGGCTCTCACTGGGGTGCTGGCTCCCATCATTCACAACAGGGAGCCGACTTTTTGTCTCGGTTCGTACTTGAATGACCCATCACTGGACTGTCCCCAATATCCTGCTGACCTTTGACCTGTGCACTGCTCATAGCTGCTGTACTGGGAGCGGACAGGTGTGTGAAGACCCCGACTGCTTCTGGTGACCAACTTCAGTGTAGGTAAGTACTGTATATCTAAGTCTGTATCCAGTATATAGCATATGTAAATGTATGTAGTATATAGAGTTTATAATAGTAAATAGTATGAATATGGTCTGACATGTGCATATCAACCCAAGGACGAAAACAAAATACCTTGTGAAGATGATGGCGGAAGCTGGTAAGATTGTGTCAGTATCCACAGTGAAACGAGTATCAACATGGACTGTATCAACGTGGGAAAGGCCACTATGCCACAAAGAAGCCATTCCTCCAAAAGAAACATAAAAAAGCCAGATTAATGTTTGTAAATGCACACAGGAACAAAGACCTCAACTTTTGGAGATATGTCCTGTGGTCTGATGAAATGTATGTAAACTTTTGACTTTGCAGCAGTAGCGTAGCTACCAGGGAGGCAGAAGGGGCCATCGCCCCCGGGCCCCGTGCTCTGAGGGGGCACACCCAGAGCTACGCTACTGTAACTGTATCGGCGAGCACAGCGCGGCAATACAGTTAGATTCTGCGGCAGAACAGGGAGAATCGATCTCCCTGCTCTGCCACCTGGCTGCTATGGGGCCCATGAGCAGGCAGGCCCCCCGCCCGTCATCGCAGGTTCAGCTGTATCGGCTAGATGCCGATACAGCTGACTGCATTGATGAGAGAAGGAGCGCTATGCTCCCTCTCCCATCATCTCCCTGTCAGCGTCTGACATCACCGACGCCGACACTGACAGCGGGAGCGATGACGTCACTATTCGGAGCCCGCTGTCAGGAGATGAGCGGGAGCAGGGAGCAGTGGAGGACCTAGGAGGAAGAGAGCGGAGTATATATTTATTTATTTTTTTAGAGGCTGCCTATGGGGGTGCATTATGTTATAGAGGCTGCTGCCTATGGGGGGCTGCATTATGTTATAGAGGCTGCCTATGGGGGCTGCATTATATTATAGAGGCTGCTGCCTATGGGGGTCTGCATTGTGTTATAGAGGCTGCTGCCTATGGGGGGTGCATTATGTTATAGAGGCTGCTGCCTATGGGGGACTGCATTATGTTATAGAGGCTGCCTATGGGGGTCTGCATTATGTTATAGAGACTGCTGCCTATGAGGGGCTGTATTATGTTATAGAGGCTGCTGCCTATGGGGGTTGCATTATGTTATAGAGGCTGCTGCCTATGGGGGTGCATTATGTTATAGAGGCTGCTGCCTATGGGGGGGCTGCATTATGTTATAGAGATTGTCTATGGGGGTCTACATTATGTTATAGAGGCTGCTGCCTATGGGGGCTGCATTATGTTATAGAAGCTGGCTATGGGGGGCTGCATTATGCTATAGAAGCTGCCTATGGGGGCTGCATTAAGCTATAGAGGCTGCCTATGGGGGGGCTGCATTATGCAATACAGGCTGCCTATGGGGGTGCATTATATTAGGGGCTGCATTACACTATAGAGTCTGCCAATGGGGATGCATTATTCTATATAGTCTGCCTATGGGAAGTGCATTATACTGTAGAGTCTGCCTATGGGGGTTCATTATATCAAGGGCTGCATTATGCTATAGAGTCTGCTTATGGTGGGTGCATTATATTAGGGGCTGCATTATATTATAGAGTCTGCCTGTGGGGGTGCATTATTCTATATAGTCTGCCTTTGGGAAGTGCATTATACTGTAGAGCCTGCCTATGAGGAGTGCATTATACTATAGAGTCTGACTATGGGGGGTTACATTATACTATAGAGGCTGCCTATGGGGAGTGCAGTATACTATATGGAGACCTAAGGGGAGTGCATTATACTATGGAGAGTGCATTATACTATAAATAGCCTGACAATGAGGAATGCATTATACAATATAGAGTCTGCCTATGGGGATTGCATTATACTATATGGAGACCTAAGGGGAGTGCATTATACTATATGGAGGCCTATGGGGAGTGCATTATACTATATGAAGACCTATAGGGAGTGCATTATACTGTATTGAGGACTATCTGGTGTATTATGCTATATGGGGGCCATCATACAGTGTGGAGATTACAGTTAGGGGGCCATTATACAGTGTTGGGGCCATTAAATAGTTTGGGGGTATTAAGGGGTCAATATATATATATATAGTGAGGGGTCATTATACTGTGTATAAGAGAGCTTCATACTGTCTATAAGGGAGCTGTACAGGGGGGAGACTCGGGACACTGGTAAATGTAAAGTGGGCACTTATTATTATTATTGAACTCAGGTTACTGTGACTGTCAAAAGGGACACAGAGGGCATTATTCCTTTCTAGAGGACAAAATTTGGGCACTGTTTTCCAGGGGACTTGCACCCGGCATTATTATATTCTAGAGGGTTGCTTTAGAATTTAGAGAGCACAGAGAACCACACAGCAGGTGCACTAATAGGGACCCATACGGCATGCATCAGTGGCTCTGCATTGGGGTATCAGCAGGATAAGGAGTCTGTGTGGGTTGGGAATAGTCCCATTGGGGACAGTGCTGAAAATATGAGACGTGAAATTTTTCTTTGTTGTAACCTCTGCAGTCGAGTCCTGGCTGGAGAACTTGTCATGTCGGTCTGGGCCAGATGGAAAAGATGGGAAAAGTGAACGACTCCATCAGAAAGAACGTCAGCGGTAAGTCATTATCTGAAAACTCTGCTGTAATCTCTTATATGTTCTGTAGGACTGGTATTTACCACTGACCATATGGCGGTAATATCCATGTTGGTCTTTATATAAAGATAATTCTCAGTAACAGCGGGGTCATCTGCTGAGGTTCTTCTCCGCTATTAGGGTGCGTCACCCAGTTATAATCAAGGTTACCTGGGTAAGGGCCCACTCAGAAGTTTCCACCCCCCTAACAAAAACCCTAGCTACGCCTCTGCTTTGCAGTAAGTAATATCAATGCCTTAACACATTCTCTCTCTCATTATTCTGGCATTTGGCAAATATTAATAATCATGGTAATCCTAATTGACCTAAAACGTTAAAGGTTTATTCTGATTTCATGTCAGGTATTGAGAAAAACATGTACAATACAGACCAAAAGTTTGGACACACCTTCTCATTCAAAGATTTTTCTGTATTTTCAGGTCTATGAAAATTGTACATTCACATTGAAGGCATCAAAACTATGAATTAACACATGTGGAATTATATGCTTAACAAAAATGTGTGAAACAACTGAAAATATGTCTTTTATTCTAGGTTTTTGGCATTCTCTTGATGAGCTTCAAGAGGTAGTCAACGGAAATGGTCTTCCAACAATCTTGAAGGAGTTCCCAGAGATGCTTAGCACTTGTTGACCCTTTTGCCTTCACTCTGCGGTCCAGCTCACACCAAACCATCTCGATTGAGTTCAGGTCTAGTGACTGTGGAGGCCAGGTCATCTGGCGTAGCACCCCATCACTCTCCTTCTAGGTCAAATAGCCCTTACACAGCCTGGAGGTGTGTTTGGGGTCATTGTCCTGTTGAAAAATAAATGATGGTCCAACTAAACGCAAACGGATGGAATAGCATGCCGCTGCAAGATGCTGTGGTAGCCATGCTGGTTCAGTATGCCTTCAATTTTGAATAAATCCCCAACAGTGTCACCAGCAAAGCACCTCCACACCATCACACCTCCTCCTCCATGCTTCACGGTGGGAACCAGGCATGTAGAGTCCATCCGTTCACCTTTTCTGCGTCGCACAAAGACACGGCGGTTGGAACCAAAGATCTCAAATTTGGACGCATCAGACCAAAGCACAGATTTCCACTGGTCTAATGTCCATTCCTTGTGTTCTTTAGCCCAAACAAGTCTCTTCTGCTTGTTGCCTGTCCTTAGCAGTGGTTTCCTAGCAGCTATTTTAACATGAAGGCCTGCTGCACAAAGTCTCCTCTTAACAGTTGTTGTAGAGATGTGTCTGCTGCTAGAACTCTGTGTGGCATTGACCTGGTCTCTAATCTGAGCTGCTGTAAACCTGCGATTTCTGAGGCTGGTGACTCGGATAAACTTATCCTCAGAAGCAGAGGTGACTCTTGGTCTTCCTTTCCTGGGGCGGTCCTCATGTGAGGCAGTTTCTTTGTAGCACTTGATGGTTTTTTGTTAGCAGCGGATTAACCAGCGTAACATCTGGAGTCAGCAACAGAGAATGTAGATTTATTCACATCCAGTATAGGCAGCTTACAACACAGCATGAAATGTGATCAGCCTGATATCTGCTATGGCTGCAGCATGAAAAACATTACAACAACACAGGAAGAGAAGGAGAAGGCATTCTGTCTGTGAGTGAGGGTTTGTTTTTTTTTACAAAACTTTGTTAACAACCTCACAATATGCACAACATATCGAACAGTACAATAGTAGTTGTTGCAATACATACAAATCAATATGCATTATTCCAACACCCCACTCAACAACTACTTATACTCTTATTCACACTGTGGTTCTCAATTCTTGGAACCTGGCTTGTGGCAATGGCTCTGTCATAATGTCAGCTAGCATCTTATCAGTTTCACAATAGACAAACTGAATTATGCCACGATCTATCAAATCACGTAGATGATGGTGTCTGACGTCAATGTGCTTGGTTCTAGCACTGATCTTTTCACTGCATGCAAGTTTAATGCATCCTTGGTTGTCCTCATAAATCACCGTCGGCTGAGTTGACGGTTTGCCAAGATCGTCCATCAATTGTCTTAGCCAAACGACCTCCTGGCTTGCATAGGCATACTCCGCTTCTGTGGATGACAAGGCAACAGACACTTGTTTCCTACTAGACCAGGAGATTGAACTTTCTCCAACTTTAAACAAGTATCCGTTTGTGGATTTACGATCACGCGAATCACCAGCCCAATCCGCATCTACATAGCCGGTAAGCTCTAGATCTCCCGCTGCAGATAGTTTTAAATTGACATCTTGCGTTTCTTTCAAATATCGCAGAAGTCTTTTAACAGCATTCCAGTCTCTTTGGCGTGGATTTTCCACATATCTGCAAAGGATTCCAACTGTTGTTGTGATATCCGGTTGAGTCATAGTTGATATGTACAGAAGTGCCCCCACTGCCTGACGATATTTCTCATTGTTAGGCAACAGGTCATCTTCTTCTTTGGATTTCTGGATCACGGAGTGAATTACCTATACGATGGACTACTTGCTAGAGATGGGGTGCACCTTACGAAGACTGGAAAACATATATTTGGAAGTCGTCTTGCTACACTCATCAGGAGAGCTTTAAACTAGAACAATGTGGGAAGGGAAGCAAAACGCCAGCAAAAGCCATACACTTGACAAATACTATTGAGATTTCTGCTATTAGAAGTGAAGGGGAAGAACAAAGACAAAAAAATTTACATAATAAAAATATTGAAGGAAGAGAAACCAATCACAAACTAAAGTGTTTCTATACGAATGCACAAAGCATGGGCAACAAACAAGGAGAACTGGAGCTACTAACGCAGGAGAAGAAATATGATGTCATTGGAATCACTGAGACTTGGTGGGACGATACACATGATTGGAATACAAGGCTAGAAGGATACAACTTATTTGCAAGAAACAGACTTGATAAACGAGGAGGAGGTGTTGCATTGTATGTTAGAAAAGCGTATATCTGCACAGAGATTGACGCTTCAGAGACTGGGAGTTCTGTGGAAACTGTTTGGGTAAGAATACAAGGACAGAACAATGGAAAGGACACCATTGTAGGCATTTACTACAGGCCGCCTGTGCAAGCTGAAGATATGGATGAACTCTTTATGCATCAAATGGCCAAGTTCTCCAAAAAATATGACATAGTGGTCATGGGAGATTTCAACTATCCAGACATTTGTTGGGAATCTCTCTCAGGCAAAACTAACAGGTCCAGGAAATTCTTATCCTCTCTTGCTGACAACTTTATCTTCCAAAAGGTAATGGAGAAAACAAGGGGATCTGCTACCTTGGATCTAATCCTCATAAACAGGGAGGAAATGGTGGAGGAGGTAAGAGTGGCTGGGACTCTAGGAGGTAGTGACCATGCTATTTTAGAATTTTGGATAACAAGAGGAGGAAGACCTGTGAAGACTCAGACGTCAAGGTTAGATTTCAGAAAGGCAGATTTTAAGGAACTCAGAAAGAGAATTGGAGGGATCCAATGGCTGGATATCCTTAAGGACAAAAATGTCCAGGAAGGATGGAAAATCTTGAAAAATGAGATTCTCAAAGCACAATCGTTAACAATTCCGAAAAGAGGGAAGAATGGGAAGCATTTAAGGAAACCAGGATGGATGAACATAGAACTTAAACACATGCTAAAAAGGAAGAAAGAAATGTTTATCAAATGGAGAGAGGGAGGCATATCTAAAGAAGAATATAATGCCGTCTGCAGAACCTGCAGGGCACAAATCAGATTATCTAAAGCTGACAATGAATTAAGGCTTGCAAGTGACGTCAAAAGCAACAAAAAAGGATTTTGGGGATACGTCAAAAGTAAAAGAAAAGTCAAAGATGCTATAGGATTTTTACAGGATGAAAATGATGAAATGGTAAGTCAGGATGTTGAGAAGGCTGAACTTTTAAATTCCTATTTTGCATCTGTTTTCTCTCAGAAAGGAAATGTAACATCAACTGATCTTCACTGTCCTATTAAAGGAATAGAAGAATCCAGGATATCTATAAACAGAAAGACAGTGAGGAAACACTTAGCCAACATAAATGAATTCAAGTCTCCAGGTCCAGATGAATTACACCCCAGGGTACTGAAGGAGATAGCAGAAGAAATTCTTGAACCACTGTCCATAATCTTTGAAAATTCTTGGAGAACAGGAGAAGTCCCAGAAGACTGGAGAAGAGCAAATGTTGTTCCTATCTTCAAAAAGGGGAAGAAGGTGGACCCAGGGAACTACAGGCCGGTGAGTCTGACTTCTATACCAGGAAAGATCTTTGAAAAAATTATTAAAGAACATGTATGCAAGTACCTGGATAAGAATGAAGTGATTAAACAGAGTCAGCATGGGTTTGTAACTAATAAGTCATGTCAGACTAACTTAATTTCCTTCTATGACAGAATCACTGACTGGGTGGATCAGGGAAATGCTGTAGATATAGTATATCTTGACTTCAGCAAAGCATTTGACAAAGTATCTCACACAATCCTTATTGAAAAAATGACTAAGTATGGAATGGACAAGGCAACTGTTAGGTGGATTCATAACTGGCTTAGTGATCGGACCCAAAGAGTGGTTGTAAATGGCTGCACATCCAGTTGGAAGAATGTCTCAAGTGGGGTACCACAAGGCTCTGTTTTGGGCCCTGTATTGTTCAACATCTTTATCAATGATTTAGATGAAGGAATTGAGGGTAAACTGATCAAATTTGCTGATGACACAAAGCTAGGATGGGTAGCTAATACTAGAGAAGAGAGAGAGAGGATTCAAAAAGATATACATAAACTGGAGCAGTGGGCAGCAACTAACAGAATGGATTTTAACAGGGAAAAATGCAAAGTACTACATCTGGGCAATAAAAATGAAAAAAGCATATACAAAATGGGAGGAATAGGGCTAAGTAACAGCACATGTGAAAAAGACTTGGGCATACTAATTGATCACAGACTTAACATGAGTCAACAGTGTGATGCAGCAGCAAAAAAGGCAAATGCAATTCTAGGATGTATCAACAGAAGCATACAGTCTAGATCACGTGAGGTCATTATTGCCCTCTACTCCTCTTTGGTCAGACCTCATCTGGAATACTGTGTCCAGTTTTGGGCACCACATTTTAAAAAAGACATCAACAAACTGGAGCAAGTTCAGAGAAGAGCCACCAGAATGGTGACCGGTCTGCAAACCATGTCCTATGAGGAACGGTTGCAGGATTTGGGAATGTTTAGCTTGCAAAAAAGAAGACTGAGAGGAGACTTAATAGCTGTCTACAAATATCTCAAGGGCTGTCACATTGTAGAAGGATCATCTTTATTCTCATTTGCACAAGGAAAGACTAGAAGCAATGGGATGAAACTGAATGGGAGGAGACACAGATTAGATATTAGAAAAAACTTTTTGACAGTTAGGGTGATCAATGAGTGGAACAGGCTGCCACAAGAGGTGGTGAGTTCTCCTTCAATGGAAGTCTTCAAACAGAGGCTGGATAGACATCTGTCTGGGATGATTTAGAGAATCCTGCTTTGAGCAGGGGGTTGGACCAGAAGGCCCAGGAGGTCCCTTCCAACTCTACCATTCTATGATTCTATGATTCTATGATTCTTCCAGCCTCAGGTAGGATGGTTCCATTGGGGTTGATATACCTTTGGCCTCTGATATTCCAAATTGATTCAGAATCAAATTAATTTTTGCACTTTGGTTTAGAAGAAAACTCCCATCTTCCTCTCTCTGGATTTGGATTTCTAGATAATATGTCACACTTCCAAGGTCTTTTGTTTCAAAATGCTGATTCAGAATTTCAGTCATTTTTCCAATTTCTGCGTCTTCTTGATGAACTACAATCACATCGTCCACATATAAGAGAATATACATCCACTTTCCATCTGTATATTTTGTGTATAAGCATGGATCTGCTTGACCTCTTTTAAATCCTTCTTCCAACAAGACTTTATTCATCTTGGTGTTCCATGCTCTTGCTGATTGCTTAAGACCATAGAGAGATTTTTGTAGTTTGCAAACAAGATTCTCTTCACCTCTTTTTACATAACCTTCAGGTTGAGTCATGTATAAGTCCTCCTCAATGTCACCATTTAAGAAAGCAGTTTTTATATCCAAATACATCTTTTTGTACAGCAGCTACAGCTAACAAAGCTCTGAACGTAGTCTGTTTAGCGACTGGAGCAAATGTAGCATCGTAATCTTTGCCATACTTTTGAGAATATCCTTTTGCGACCAACCTTGCTTTAAATCTGTGGACTTTACCTTCAGTGTCATATTTGGTTTTAAAGACCCACTTGCACTTGATTGCCTTTTTGCCCTGTGGTAGTTTGGTGAGTTTCCAAGTTTGGAGTTGATGAAGCGACTTGATTTCCTCATTAGCGGCATCAATCCACTTTGTTCTTTCATGGATATGTAGTCCTTGCATTTCATCCCATGACTGCGGCTCTGACTCAGGTAGTGTCTTGACAATGTAGGATAGATGTTTAGCTGGTATACCTTTGTTTGATCTTGACGATCTTCTGATTTCAGATTCTTCTGATTTTTCTGTTGTTCCTTCAGTGGTTGAAGAATCCAGCCAGACTTCTACATCCTCCTTGTTGTTGTCTTGTAATTGTGACTTCAGCTGGACTACTGGCGTGATGTCACAAAACTTGGGTGATACAAAGTTCTCATCAATCACTACATCTCTGCTTATTGTGACCTTGTTTGTTTCTGGGTGTAGAATCCTATAACCTTTCTGGGTTTCATTGTAGCCTACCAGGATACCTTCTTTAGCGTGAGATTCCCACTTAGTTCGTTTTTCTTTGGGAATATGTACAAATGCTTTACTTTCGAATATTCTTATGTGGTGCAGTTTTGGCTTTCTGCTGTTCCATTGCTCAAATGGAGTTTTCTCTGTAGCTTTACCTGGTAGTCTGTTCTGAAGATAGCAAGCTGTCATGATTGCCTCACCCCAATATGTTGTAGGCAGATTTGCAACAAATAACATACTTCTTGCACTTTCACAGAGTGTGTCTCGGGTGTGTCGCGGCGGAGATCGTCGCGATTACACACCCTGACTTCGCACAGCTGAGTTTCTGGTGCTGGGTGTTTTTCGGCACTGAGGGAGTTAATTCTTTCTCTCTCGGTGCTGGACTGACCAGCCTCGCCCAGCTGCGATTGATGTTTTGTTAATTAGCTTCCTTCTTATACCTGCTGGTCTGCTGGGGAAGTTGCCGGTGAAAGCATTCATTCAGACCAGCAGAGCGGATCGTTTCTGAGAAGACTTAAGCTAAGAGTGCCTGTTGTGGTTTTTCCTCTCCTCGCTTATTGTTTATCTCCTTAACCTTTTGTGTTCCTCTGTAGTGGAAGTTTTGTATGCAAGGCTGTGTTTTCTTTACTCCTTGTCTGTCTCGTTTGTCTTAGACTGTGTGTAAGCTGTGACCTGCCCATTCCCTGTGGTGGTAATCAGGGTCCTTCTCAGGACTAGATTACAGTGGTCAGGGATCTACAGGAGACAGGGTTACGCTGGCGGCCTGGACCTCTGTACCATTAACAGTACCTCCAGGTAGAGGGACTAGTCAGGACCCCAGTTCAGGGTCAGCATAGACCCCGGTCCACCTCTATCCAGAGACAGCGTGACAAGTACACAGTATTGACCCACAATACATAGGATATTATGTCAGGTAAGACATTGCTGGCAGATACTATGTATACATGTTGATTTTCTCTATTATATGAAATTTAGAATGATGTCACATTAGATATAGGTTACTATCATTGAATATATCTGTTATACGTCGTGACATTTTCACCGGCCACACTAAAGATTCTCCCCAGCCACCATGGATCCAGTAGCCCATTTAGCTCAGCAGTTGCAGAGTTTGTCCATGGAGCTGACGGACGCTAAATCCAAGGTTTTGTACCCCCGGGAGCAAGCCAGATCTGAACCTAAAGTGGCTCTCCCGGACAGGTTTACTGGTGGGCGGGACAAGTTTTTTACTTTCCGGGAAGCATGTAAATTGTATTTTCGGCTGTGGCCGCAGTCGTCGGGGAGTGAGGATCAGAGGGTGGGAATTGTCATCTCGCTCTTACAAGGGGACCCTCAATCCTGGGCGTTCTCTCTCCCCCCGGGCTCCCCGGCTCTCCAGTCAGTGGACCGATTTTTTACAGCCCTGGGTCTGGTATATGATGACCCGGATCGGGTCTCCCTTGCTGAAATGAAGTTACGTAGGATACAGCAGGGAGATCGTCCGGCGGAGGAATTTTCTTCAGAGTTCCGTAGGTGGGCCACGGATACTCAGTGGAATGACCCGGCTCTTAAGAGCCAGTTTTGTCAAGGTTTATCTGACAAATTAAAAGATGTGTTGGCTCAGTATGATTCTCCCCGTCACTGGAGGCCGCTATGGCTCTTGCAATTCGCATTGATAGACGGCTTCGGGAGAGGTGTGGGGTAACTCCGCCCCCTGTGATGACTCCACCTCCTTCTAAAGTCCCTAATATTGAGGTTCCCCTGGTTTTTTCCCGAGGAACCTATGCAGTTGGGAGGGACATCATTCCGAGGGAGGGGATCGGCGGTGCGCCGCAAAACAAGAAGGTGTTTCTTCTGCGGGAGAAAGGGACATTTTATTGAGGGGTGTCCATCCCGTACTGTACTGAGCAAGAAGTCGCCGGAAAACTATTAATCCCAGGTTGTGTGGTGGACGACAATCTGGGAGTATGTATTTCGTCCCCAAGTCCGTCTCAGTTTCTCGTACCAGCGGAGGTGGTGGTAGGTACGAGAACTGAGAGGATTTCTGTTCTTCTGGATAGTGGGGCCGCGGCTAATCTGGTGGACGCTCGGTTTGCCCAGGTGCAAGGTATGCAACTGAGTGTATTGGCCAAACCTATCCCTATATTCTCTATTGACGCCAGGCCTCTCGGTCAAGGTAGCTTTGTGCAAGCCGTGCATAACATAGACCTTCGAGTGGGGGCAATACATAAAGAACTATTGTCTTGTTATGTGTTGGAGGGCCTTCCCACTCCTATTGTGTTGGGACTTCCTTGGTTAACTAAACATAACCCAGTTATTAATTGGCAATCCAGAGAGATAAGCCAGTGGGGTGAATTTTGCAATAGTAACTGCATGAACACGGTCATCGGTACGGTCGTGCCTAGAACCTTACCTCCTTTCTGGAGGACTTTGAGGATGTGTTTTCAGAGGAAGGGTGTCAAGAATTACCTCCTCATCGCGCATATGACTGTGCTATAAAATTGCTTCCTGATGCTAAGTTACCAAAATCTAGGTTATATAACCTTTCTGGTCCTGAGAGGCAAGCTATGAAGGATTATATTTCGGAAAGTCTGGCCAAGGGGCATATTAGACCTTCATCTTCCCCTGTGGCCGCGGGGTTCTTCTTTGTGAAGAAAAAAGATGGAGGCCTACGCCCTTGCCTGGATTTCCGTGAGCTTAATCGGATTACGGTCCGAGATCCGTATCCGCTCCCACTTATTCCTGATCTCTTCAATCAGATTGTGGGCGCCAAATGGTTCTCTAAGTTGGATCTCAGGGGGGCGTATAATCTGATTAGGATAAAGGAGGGGGATGAGTGGAAGACGGCGTTTAACACTCCGGAGGGACATTATGAGAACCTTGTCATGCCTTTCGGTCTGACTACTGCCCCGGCGGTGTTTAAACATTTTGTTAATGACATCTTTCGCCACCTAGTGGGACAGTTTGTTGTCATTTATCTAGATGACATCTTAATTTACTCGCCGGATCTTGTGTCTCATCAGGAGCATGTGAGACAAGTGTTGCAGATCTTGCGAGACAATAAACTGTATGCCAAATGGGAGAAGTGTGTATTCGCCGTACAAGAACTTCAGTTTTTAGGAATCCTGGTGTCAGCCTCCGGTTTCCGTATGGACCCTGGGAAAGTGAAGGCTGTGCTTGAATGGAATCGGCCAGAGGATCTCAAAGCACTGCAGCGTTTCCTGGGGTTTGCTAACTACTACCGGAAATTTATTCGTAATTTCTCATCCGTTGTCAAACCTCTCACTGACATGACAAAAAAAGGGACGGATTTTTCTAGGTGGTCTGACAAAGCTTGTCAAGCATTTTCCTCCTTGAAAAAATGTTTTGCTTCAGCACCCATACTCATCCAACCTGATGCATCACAACCGTTCATTGTGGAGGTAGACGCATCTGACGTAGGAGTGGGTGCGGTATTATCTCAAGGTCCGTCCCCTGGTAAATGGCATCCGTGCGCTTTCTTCTCTAAAAAATTGTCGTCCGCCGAGAGGAATTATGATGTCGGCAATAGGGAACTCTTGGCCATTAAGTTGGCTTTTGAAGAGTGGCGTCACTTTTTGGAGGGGGCAGTCCACCCGTTAACCGTCATTACTGATCACGAGAACCTGCTGTATTTAGAGTCTGCAAAACGTCTGAATTCCAGACAAGCTAGATGGTCGTTGTTTTTTACCAGGTTTAATTTTGTCGTCACATATCGTCCTGGGTCAAAAAATGTAAAGGCTGATGCCTTGTCTCGTAGTTTCCCGGGGGCCGGGAAGACGGATGACCCGGTTCCTATTCTTCAGGAGGGAGTTGTGGTGTCGGCTGTATGCTCTGAGCTTGAGGAGGAGGTATTGGAGGCTCAGGGGGACGCCCCTGTAGGACCTCCAGGGAAACTGTTTGTTCCAGATCAGTTAAGACAAAAGGTTATCGAGGCACATCATAATTCTGCTTTGGCAGGACACCCAGGGAGTAAAGCAACTTTAGATCTCGTTTCTCGCCGGTTTTGGTGGCCTAACTTAAATAAAGAGGTGGTAACTTTTGTCGCGTCCTGTGGGGTATGTGCGCGCTCTAAGACCCCACATACCCGTCCGTCTGAGGCCCTTTTACCGTTGAAAATCCCGGAGCGTCCATGGACCCATCTGTCTATGGACTTCATTACGGACCTTCCTCCGTATTCAGGTAAAACTGTCATACTAGTTGTAGTTGACAGGTTCAGCAAAATGGCA
Source organism: Oophaga sylvatica (assembly GCA_033576555.1). NCBI lineage: Eukaryota > Metazoa > Chordata > Amphibia > Anura > Dendrobatidae > Oophaga > Oophaga sylvatica. The sequence continues at coordinate 528,606,502 of JARQOD010000002.1, forward strand.
CATTTTATTGCTCTTCCTGCTCTTCCTAATGCTAAAACTCTGGCGCAGGTGTTCATTGGGGAGATTGTGAGACTTCACGGGTTGCCTTCCGATGTGGTGTCGGATCGGGGGTCTCAGTTTGTGTCCAAATTCTGGAAGGCATTTTGTTCTCGTCGGGGGATGCAGTTGTCATTTTCTTTGGCTTTTCATCCACAGACCAATGGTCAGACAGAGCGTCTGAATCAGAGCTTAGAGACATATCTCCGGTGTTTTGTCTCAGAGAACCAAGAGGACTGGTCTTCTTTCTTGCCTCTGGCAGAGTTCGCTCTTAACAATAGGCGGAGCGAGTCCACTGATAAGTCCCCGTTTTTTGGGGCATATGGTTTTCACCCCCAGTTTTGTACTTTCAATGGGGGGGGCTCTTCTGGGGTTCCTGAGGAGGAACGATTTTCATCGTAACTTGCTTCAGTGTGGAGAGGAGTGCTTAATAATCTGAGCACTATGGGGAACCGATACAAACGTATGGCTGATAGGAGGAGAGTGTCTGGTCCGGACCTAAGTGTGAACGATCTGGTATGGTTGTCTACCAAGAATATTAAACTTAAGGTTCCCTCCTGGAAACTGGGTCCCAGGTTCATCGGGCCATACAGGATCAGTTCAATAGTTAATCCGGTGACTTTCCGTCTTGACCTCCCTCCTACATTTAAAATCCACAATGTGTTCCACAAATCGTTGCTTAAGAGGTACGTGGCACCAGTTATACCGTCACCTCTACCTCCTCCTCCAGTGGTGGTCAATGGTAATTTGGAGTTTCAGGTATCGAAGATCATTGACTCACGTCTGAATCGCCGGTCCCTTCAGTACCTTGTTCATTGGAGGGGGTATGGTCCTGAGGAGAGGATGTGGGTTTCTGCGTCGGATATTAACGCAGACCGTTTGGTTCGGGCCTTCCACACTACTCATCCAGATAGACCAGGCCCTGAGGGTCCAGAGGCCCCTTCTTGCACTTTCACAGAGTGTGTCACGGGTGTGTCGCGGCGGAGATCGTCGCGATTACACACCCTGACTTCGCACAGCTGAGTTTCTGGTGCTGGGTGTTTTTCGGCGCTGAGGGAGTTAATTCTTTCTCTCTCGGTGCTGGACTGACCAGCCTCGCCCAGCTGCGATTGATGTTTTGTTAATTAGCTTCCTTCTTATACCTGCTGGTCTGCTAGGGAAGTTGCCGGTGAAAGCATTCATTCAGACCAGCAGAGCGGATCGTTTCTGAGAAGACTTAGGCTAAGTGCACACGATCAGGAATAATTGCGTTTTTTTCGCGGTTTTTCCGCGGTTTTCCGCGGTAAAAACGCGATAAAAACGCAAGCATTAAGCATCCTATACATGTTAATTGATTCCGCATGTTTTGGCCACATGTTGCGTTTTTTTCCGCGAAAAAAACGCTTTGCGGAAAAAAATAGCAACATGTTCATTAATTTTGCGGAATGTAAGCGGTTCATGTGCGGTGGTACCCAGGGTCTGGAGGAGAGGAGACTCTCCTCCAGGCCCTGGGTACCATATCCCTGGTAAAACAATAATTAAAATAAAAAATAATGATATTCTCACCTTCCGGCGGCCCCCGCAGCCTTCCCGCGGCCCCCGCAGCCTTCCCGCCTTCAGCGACGCTCCCGGCAACTTCCGGTCCCAAGAGTCCTTTGCGAGAATCACCCAGATGGCATAGCGGTCTCGCGAGATGCTACGTCATCGGTGTGATTTGTCGCAAAGCATCCTTGGGACCGGAGTTGCCGGGAGCGTCGCTGAAGGCGGGAAGGCTGCGGGGGCCGCCGGAAGGTGAGAATATCATTATTTATTATTTTTTTTATTATTTTTACATTAGATCTTTTTACTATTGATGCGACATAGGCGGCATCAATAGTAAAAAGTTGGTCACACTTGTCAAACACTATGTTTGACTCGTGTGACCAACCTGTCAATCAGTTTTCCAAGCGATGCTACAGATCGCTAGGAAAACGCTAGCATTCTGCAAGCTAATTACGCTTGCAAAACGCTATTATTCTGGCGGGAATCAGCATACAAAAACGTGCGTATTTCCTGCGGGAGAAGTGCGGGATTGCCGCGGAAATTTCCGCGGCAATTCCGCAACGTGTGAACTTAGCCTTAAGCTAAGAGTGCCTGTTGTGGTTTTTCCTCTCCTCGCTTATTGTTTATCTCCTTAACCTTTTGTGTTCCTCTGTAGTGGAAGTTTTGTATGCAAGGCTGTGTTTTCTTTACTCCTTGTCTGTCTCGTTTGTCTTAGACTGTGTGTAAGCTGTGACCTGCCCATTCCCTGTGGTGGTAATCAGGGTCCTTCTCAGGACTAGATTACAGTGGTCAGGGATCTACAGGAGACAGGGTTACGCTGGCGGCCTGGACCTCTGTATCATTAACAGTACCTCCAGGTAGAGGGACTAGTCAGGACCCCAGTTCAGGGTCAGCATAGACCCCGGTCCACCTCTATCCAGAGACAGCGTGACAAGTACACAGTATTGACCCACAATACATAGGATATTATGTCAGGTAAGACATTGCTGGCAGATACTATGTATACATGTTGATTTTCTCTATTATATGAAATTTAGAATGATGTCACATTAGATATAGGTTACTATCATTGAATATATCTGTTATACGTCGTGACAGAGTGTTTGTTTCCTTTTTTCCGCAACACCATTTTGCTCAGGGTTGTACGGTACAGTGGTCTGGAATAGGATTCCATTTTTCTTTAGAATGCTCTGTGTCTCATTGCTTGTATATTCAGTCCCATTATCTGCACGTAGAATCTTTGGCATTCTTCCAAATTTATTATATACCTCAGCTAGATATATTTCAAGTTTCTCTGGAACTTCTATCTTGCTGTGAAGCAGATGAACAACTGTATATCTGGAATGATCATCAATAAATGTGAGAAAATATCTCTTCTTCCCAGGAGTCTGAGTGCTCATTGGACCACAGACATCTGTGTGTATTAAATCTAGTGGCTGTTCTGTTCTTGTAGTACTTCTCTTAGGAAAAGCTTTTCTAGACATTTTCCCTTTGATGCAGCTAGTACACTTCATTGTCTGGTTACATAGATCAATTGTGATATCATCAGCTAGTTGCTTCTGAACTAACTTTCTTATTGCTTCTGGGTCTCTGTGTGCCAGACGCCTATGCCATACATGAATACAGTTATTGTGCTCTTCTTGTTGAGCAGTATACACACACTCTTTACATTTCAGCTGATAAAGTTCATCTGTGATTTTTCCCTCTGCTAGTGTGTGACCCTCTTTTGAGATGATGCAGCTATCATGCTTAAATGTAACTTCATTTCCTTGTTTTGTGCGTTTCTTCACAGATAGTAAATTACTCTCAAGACTAGGCACATAGAGCACATCTTTTACTGGGATCTTCCTGCTTTGTGTTGGTGAGATTTGACAATCAATATAACCATCTCCTATGCCTTCTGAACTCATGTACTGACCATTAGCCATAATCACTTTCTCTGACTTATTTTGATTAAGCTTAGAAAAGAAGTCTCTGTTATTAGTCATGTGACTAGTTGCTCCAGAGTCTATACACCATGCATGCTTTGATGTATTTGCACTGACAGTAAATGCAATTTCAGTATTCACAGATCATTTTCTCCTGACACAGCACTCTTAACCCTTTGCTGACTGTTTTGCTTTTTCAGCTGATTCATTCTAGCTTTCCAAACTCTGCAGTCGACTTTCAAATGTCCTGATTTCTTGCAAACAAAACATTCACGTGTTTCTTTTAGGTGCTTTCTGTTATCATATAGACTCTGTGTTTGTAAAGCAGACTCTGTCTTGGTGCTTATACATTCTGCCTTCCGTTTATATTCATCTATAAGCTTCCCTCTTACATACTCCAGAGTAAGCTCATCATCTGGGCACGCATCTAGTGCGGTCACAAGCGTGTCATAGCTCTCTGGAAGACCACTAAGCAGTAATGCGGCTACATGAAAGTCCTTCAGATCTTCCCCAATGCCTCTCAAGCGTTCTACAAGCTCTAGAATACTCCTGATATACTCCTGCATATCCTGGCCTTTCTGTAGCTTAGACTGGTACAGTTTTCTCATAAGATACAGTTTATTGCTTAAATTAATCCTCTCATGTACCTTTTGCAGCTGCTCCCACATTTCTCTTGCAGTATCACATTTACACACATGAACAATCTGATCATCATCTATGCTGAGTGATATGGTACTCTGTGCTTTCTGATCCATCTCTATCCACTCCTGTGGTACTGGGTCAGGTTTAGGCTCCTGTGTGTATTTCCACGTACCTTCCCTTATCAGCAGCATCTTCACTTTGAATTTCCAGGATTGATAGTTCTGGTTAGTGAGACTTGGTACTGTAAACTTCATGGAGTTGCTGCTGCTGGTGGCCATCTTTGCTGTCTTTCTTTCTTTTCTTTTCTCTGTGTTCTGGGAATCTCTGGGACTCTAGGACTCTGGGCACTCTGGGAACTCTGGGCCCATAACCTGTTAGCAGCGGATTAACCAGCGTAACATCCGGAGTCAGCAACAGAGAATGTAGATTTATTCACATCCAGTATAGACAACTTACAACACAGCATGAAATGTGATCAGCCTGATATCTGCTATGGCTGCAGCATGAAAAACATTACAACAACACAGGAAGAGAAGGAGGAGGCATCCTGTCTGTGAGTGAGGGTTTTTTTTTTTACAAAACTTTGTTAACAACCTCACAATATGCACAACATATCAAACAGTACAGTAGTAGTTGTTGCAATACATACAAATCAATATGCATTATTCCAACATTCTTGCAACTGCACTTGGGGACACTTTCAAATTTTTCCCAATTTTTAGGACTGACTGACCTTCATTTCTTAAAGTAATGATGGCCTCTCGTTTTTCTTTACTTAGCTGTTTTTTTCTTGCCATAATATACATTCTCACAGTTTATTCAGTATGACTATCAGCTGTGTATCCACCAGACTTCTGCACAACACAACTGATGGTCCCAACCCCATTTATAAGGCCAGAAATCCCACTTATTAAACCTGACAGGGCACACCTGTGAAGTGAAAACCATTTCCGGTGACTACCTCTTGAACCTCATCAAGAGAATGCCAAGAGTGTGCAAAGCAGTAATCAAAGCAAAAGGTGGCTACTTTGAAGAACCTAGAATATGACATAATTTCAGTTGTTACACACTTTTTTGTTAAGTATATAATTCCACATGTGTTAATTCATAGTTTTGATGCTTTCAGTGTGAATGTACAATTTTCATAGTCATGAAAATACAGAAAAATCTTTGAATGAGAAGGTGTGTCCAAACTTTTGGTCTGTACTGTATATGTGTCTTTTATATAGTGTATGTAAACTTCTGGTTTCAAATATATACAGTACAGACCAGTAGCTTAGCTACTGGGGGGGCAGAGGGGGCCATTGCCCTGGGTCCCGTCACATGCAGGGGCCCACTGGGAGACATGGCCACTTACGTCATGTGGCCGTGTCTGAGGTGCAGGGAGAGTAGCACAATGCCTGCTCCCCTGTCTGACAGACTGCACAGCGGCCGGTTGCAGAGCCAGAGTCTCAGTCCCTGCTGCTTTCTCACTCCAGAAGCTTCTTCCTGGCCGCAGCAGCTGCAGTTAGTTACTTTCTGTGCAGACTCTGATGGGCTCAGGCACGCTGGGTCCTAGTGCCCTCCTCACATGGACACTTCCTGGTCCTGCCTCACTGTGCCTGCAAGCTTCATCAGTAAGTGGGGATGGAATTGATTACATTCGTTTAGTTTGGACATCTCATGGTCACTGTGGGTTGACATGTGAGAGGATGGGGGGTATTGTGGGAGCTAGGGCACTTGGGGACGTGCATGTGAGAGGATGGGGGGTATTATGGGGAGAGGAGACAGCACTGGGGGTGAATTTGAGAGGATGGGGGTGTTGTTGGGACTAGGGCAGTGGGGGGTTAATGTGAGGATGGAGGTATTGTGGGGGCTAGGGCACTGGGGGGTGAATGTGAGAGGATGGGGTGTTGTTGGGACTAGGGCAGTGGGGGGTTAATGTGAGGATGGAGGTATTGTGGGGGCTAGGGCACTGGGGGGTTAATGTAAGAGGATGAGGCTAAGGCACTGGGGTGGGTTAATGTGAGAGGACAGGGGTATTAAGGGGAGAGGAGACAGGGTGCTGGGGGTGTATGAGAGGATGGGGTATTGTGGGGGCTGGGGGGCTTAATGTGAGAGGATGGGGGTATTGTGGGGGCTAGGGCACAGGGGGGGTGAATGTGAGAGGATGGGGGTATTATGGGGAAGAGGAGACGGCACTGGAGGTAAATGTGAGAGGATGGGGGGTGTTATTGGGGCTAGGGAAGTCGGGGGTTAATGTGTAAGGATGGAGGTATTGTGGGGGCTAGGGCACTGGGGGGCTTAATGTGAGAGGATGGGGTATTGTGGGGCTAGAGCACTGGGGGGGTTAATGTAAGAGGATGGGGTATTGTGGGGGCTAGGGCACTGGGGACTGAATGTGAGAGGATGGGGGTATTATGGGAGAGAGGAGTCAGGGCACTGGAGGGTTAATGTGAGAGGATGGGGTTAATATCTAAGTATTAGTATAACCTGGATAAGTATAAGGCCGGCATCACACTTGCGAGTGTGATGCCAGAAACTCGCGCATCAACACCCAGCGCTGCCGCCGGCACTCGGACCGGCATGTGCGGCTGCATAGAAATACATAGAAATACACGCAGCCACACACTCCGCTCCCGAGTGCCGGTGGCAGTGCCGGGTGTTGAGGTGCGAGACTCATGCGAGTTTCTCGCAAGTGTGACCCCCGCCTTAGCATAAGGGCGCAGGCAGACGGCCGTATAACTCATGCGAGGATCACTTCGCAATCCTCGGACTGCCCGCTGCCGCTCCTGACATGAGCGTGACAGTGTGATGGATTACTATGCAGCTGTTACACTCAAGTCAGGAGAGCCAACTGTCACTCCGAGGATGGCGATACGATCCTCGCATGAGAAATATGTCCGTCTGTCGGCCCCTTAACAAGTGTAACCACGAGCTGCATTCTATTTAATAATTTCATAATTCATTTATTATTATAAAGTTATTAAAGGCTTGGGATAATTGTCTGCAGTCACTCTGAGACTACAGACGGCCAAATCACGATATGGTGCACCTGCTGTCATGAGACCCCCAGACCACTGGTGCGATCAGGCGGTCATGTGACCACATTTGCTATTTGCACATGTCGACTAGATAAGTTTGACTTCTTTCAATAGAAGATACTTGGAAGAAGCCAAAAGAGTCATCACACCACCCCCTGCTCACATCAGTGATGCTGGGGCCATTACAACCGTGCATAGGGGGACTCAGTTAATTATTATGTGGGCACTTAAGAAGCATTATTATTTATAGGGGCACCAGTAGGGTCGTTACTGGGTGGGAGACGGTGCTGAGCCGGCTGTCAGTCAGTGCCGTGGTGCTCTTACAGCCGCCACTTTCTATACACAGAGCGGTGACTGAAACCGTGCCAGCGCAGCCCCTATGACTGGAAGAGCAAGGCTGCCGGGAGGAATAAAGTTAATTTCCTCCTGGCAGAGGGGCTCTCAGTGCAGGCGCCGCACAGTGTCAGAACACTATTAACGATTATACTGTGTATTGGAGGAGCAGTGGGGATATCATTCTATATATGGGGGAACTCTGGGGGACATCATACTGTATTACGGGAGCTGCGGGCCCATCATACTGTATATAAGGGAGCTGTGTGCCTACCATACTGTGTATAGGGGAGCGGTGAGATCCTCATACAGTGTATAGGGGAGCTGTGGGAGCATCATAGTGTGTATGAGGGAGCTGTGGGAGCATTATAGTGTGTATAGGGGAGCTGTGGGTTCATCATGCTGAGTATAGGGGAGCTGTGAAATCATCATACTGTGTATAGGGGAGCTGTGGGATCATCATACGGTGTATAGGGGAGCTGTGGGATCATCATACAGTGTATAGGGGAGCTGTGGGATCATCATACGGTGTATAGGGGAGCTGTGGGATCATCATACTGTGTATGAGGGAGCTGGTTGCTGTGGGATCATCATATGGTGTAGAGGGGAGCTGTGAGCCCAGCATACTGTATACAGAGGAATTATACATGGAGAACTAGGACATAATTAAATGTTAAGTGGGCACTTAAACATTATTGTTATAAGGACTCTCAGTATTGTGACCATCAATCAAAGTTGCACATGGAGTATTATTACTTTCTAGGGACAAAATGTGGAGGGCACATGCACAGGATATTAATATTGGCAATTTTACCATCTAGAGAGCAAGAAGGAGGCATTATTACAGTCTAAGGTGCACAGTGGGGGCATTATTGTGTGGGGCACTAGGAGGAGCTCTGTTTTTGTACCACACAGCAGGTGCAGTAATAGGGTCACATACGGCAGCAGCAGCTCAGTATTAGGGTATCAGGTGCAGTAATAGGGTCACATACGGCAGCAGCTCAGTATTGAGGTATCAGCAGGATGAGGAGTTGGTGCAGGTTGGGAATACATTGTGGAAACACAAGAAGCAATGGGATGAAATTGAAAGGAAAAAGATACAGATTAGATAATAAAAAAAAACTTTTTGACAGTGAGGGTGATCAATGAGTGGAACAGGCTGCCACGAGAGGTGATGAGGTCTCCTTCAATGGAGGTCTTCACACATAGGCTGGACAGACATCTGTCTGAGATGGTTTAGTGAATCCAGCATTGAGCTGGGGGTTGGACATGAGGATTATGATTCTACATGTGAACGGTGCTGGAAATGTGAGAAGTCAGATGTGTCTTTGTTGTAATCTGTGCAGATGAGCCCTGGCTGGAGAAGTCGACATGTCGGTCTGGGCCAGATGGAAAAGACGGGAAAAGTGAATGACTCCACCTGAAAGGACGTCCTCTGTAAGTCACCATCTATAACTGTACTGTAATCTCTTATATGTTCTGTAGGACTGGTATCTACCACTATATGTCACCATAAGGCGGTAATATCAGTGCTGGTGTTTGTATGGAGATTTATTTTCTAAGACAGTGCGGTCATCTCTTGAGGTTCCTGTTATGTTTTGGTAGCTGAGGAGAGCAGGCAAAAACGGCAATACACCAGAGAGGTTGGAATCTACTGGATTGCAGTACCCTGACTAACCACCACAACTAAAGGCAGCCGTGGAGCGTTCCTACGTTGGTCCTAGACGCCTCGTCACAGCCTGAGAGGTTAACTACACCTAAAGATAGAAAGAGGAAAGCTATCTGCCCCGGAGCAGATCCCCAAAGAACATAGGAAGCCCCCAAACATGTAATGGCGGTTAGACAAGAGGAAATACAGACACAGACAGAAAATAGTATGAGCAAACGATGGGGCCCAATCTGCCTAGACAGAAAAGGATAGGAAGGATACTTACTGCAATTCCAAAAAACCCTAAAAAAAGCCAATGCTACTAATTGCAAAAACACCTGAGATCACACGACCTCTACCACCTAAATTAGTTCTCTGGTGTAACAAACTAAGCCGCAGCCACAGAAAAAACTGGAAAAGGCAAATGAACAAACAACAGTGGCTCCAGAGGAACCGAGAGGAGACCAAGCCCCCCGGGGAGGGGAACCTGGCCAACCTCACAGAAATGCAGAGAAAAATGCAAATGGCAAGCACAAAAACAAAAAACAGAAAATATCTTATCTGAGAGCAGGAGAAGAGGCAAGACTCAGCAAGCTTCCAAGTGAACCAGGAAACAACGTTGAGACAAGAACAATTGATCACCGGCAACCATGATGGGGGGAAACCTCCCTTATATCCAGCCAGTCTGTACTTCCTGATTGCCAATCCTCATTGAATGGTTCAGTACTGTTTGTAACTACCAGAGGGAGTTTCTGCTCAGAATTCATTTCTAAAACATTCATAACAGTACCCTCCCCTTGAGGAGGGGTCAATAAACCCTCATTTGTGCAACCAGGTCGGTCAGGATGAGCTCTGTGATACGCACGGATCAGTCTCCTAGCATGGACGTCCGAAGCAAACACCCAAGAATTGTCCTCCTGACCATAACCTCTCCACTTAACCAAATACTGGAGTTTCCGTCTAGAAAAACGAGAATCCAATATTTTCTCAACCACATACTCCAGATTGCCATCAACTAAGACAGGGTCAGGGGGCGCAGCCATAGGAACCACTGGCTTGACAAACCTCTTCAATAAGGACTTGTGGAACACGTTATGGATCTTAAATGTCCCTGGAAGAAGTAAACGAAAGGAAACAGGATTAAGAATCTCCATGATCTTATAAGGTCAAATGAACCTAGGCTTAAACTTAGGAGATGCAACTCTCATAGGGATATTTCTTGAGGATAACCAGACCAAGTCCCCCACTTTATACCGAGGACCATCAGTCCTATGCCGGTTGGCAAACCGCTGGGCCTTCTCCTGAGAGAGGGACAACCTCTCCACTACCTGGTCCCAAATCTGCTGCATACGCTCCACAACAGAGTCAACACCCGGACAGACAGAAGCCTCCGTCTGTCCAGAAGAAAATCGAGGGTGAAACCCAAAATTGCAGAAAAATGGAGACAACAAAGTGGCAGAGCTTGCCCTATTATTAAGAGCAAACTCAGCCAAAGGCAAAAAAGAGACCCAGTCATCTTGATCAGCAGACACAAAGCATCTGAGATAAGTCTCCAATGTCTGGTTTGTTCTCTCTGTTTGTCCATTGGTCTGAGGATGAAAAGCAGAGGAGAAAGACAATTGAACACCAAGTTTAGAACACAAAGTCCTCCAAAATCTGGAAACAAACTGGACTCCTTTGTCAGACACAATGTTCTCAGGAATGCCGTGTAACCGAACCACGTGCTGAAAGAACAAAGGCACCAATTCGGAGGAGGAAGGCAACTTAGGTAATGGCACAAGATGTATCATCTTGGAAAACCTATCACAAATCACCCAGATAACGGTCATTCTCTGAGAAACAGGGAGGTCGGAAATAAAATCCATAGAGATATGGGTCCATGGTCTCTTGGGCACAGGCAATGGCATCAACAAACCACTAGAGCGAGAGCAAGGCTTGGAGTGAGAGCAAGTCCCACAGGACTGCACAAACTCCCTGACGTCACAAGACAAAGTAGGCCACCAAAAGGACCGACTCACCAAGTCTCTGGTACCAAAAATTCCGGGATGACCGGCCAACGCGGAACAATGAATCTCAGACATCACACTCTTCTTCCACTGGTCTGGGACAAACAATTTCCCAACAGGGCAGCGCTCGGGTTTATCCTCCTAACACCCCTCCAGAGCCAGTCTCAAATTGGGCGAGATGGCGGAAAGAACTACACCCTCTTTCAAAATAACAGCAGGATCAGATAACTCAGGAGAGTCCGCAAGGAAACTCCTCGAGAGGGCATCCGCCTTAACATTCTTAGTGCCAGGAAGAAAGGAAACCACAAAATTAAAACGTGTGAAAAACAAGGCCCACCTGGCCTGTCTAGGATTAAGTCGCTTGGCTGATTCCAGATAAACCAGATTCTTATGGTCTGTGAGGACCACCACCTGATGTTTGGCTCCCTCCAGCCAATGTCTCCACTCTTCAAAAGCCCACTTCATGGCCAATAACTCCCGATTACCCACGTCATAATTACGTTCAGTTGGAGAAAATTTTCGAGAGAAAAAAGCACAAGGGTTACTTTTAGAGGTCTCAGGATCTCTTTGGGACAAAACGGCACCTGCCCCAATTTCAGAGGCATCAACCTCCACCTGAAATGGCAGAGAAACATCAGGCTGCCGTTGAACAGGAGCAGAAGTGAATCTCTGTTTAAGTTCCTGAAACGCAGAGACTGCCTCAGGAAGCCAATTCACCACATCAGAACCCTTTTTGGTCAAATCAGTCAATGGTTTAACAATAACAGAGAAATTACCAATAAATTTACGATAAAAATTGGCAAAACCCAAGAATCTCTGAAGAGCCTTTAATGAAGTAGGTTGGACCCAATCACAGATGGCCTGAACCTTGACCGGGTCCATTTCAATAACAGATGGAGACAAAATGAATCCCAGAAATGAGATCCTCTGTACGCCAAAAAGACACTTTGATCCCTTCACATACAGAGCATTCTCTCTCAAAATCTGGAACACAGTCCGAACATGTTTCACATGAGAGTCCCAGTCATTGGAAAAAATCAAGATATCATCCAAATAAACAATGAGAAATTTGTCCACAAAATCCCTGAAAATGTCATTCATGAAGGACTGGAAGACGGAAGGAGCATTAGTGAGCCCAAAGGGCATCACTAGGTACTCAAAATGCCCCTCTGGGGTATTAAACGCCATCTTCCATTCATCCCCGTGCTTAATGCGAATAAGGTTATACGCCCCCTGAGGTCAAGCTTGGTAAACCAAGTAGCACTTTTCACCCTGGAAAACAGGTCAGAAATCAAGGGTAACGGATATTGATATTTCACAGTGATATTGTTCAAGAGACGATAATCAATACACGGCCTTAATGAACCATCCTTTTTGGCCACAAAGAAAAAACCAGCACCCAAGGGTGAAGAGGATGGTCTGATATGACCCTTCTCCAATGACTCCTTGATATAAGACCGCATAGCGTCATGTTCAGGTACAGACAAGTTAAAAAGGCGACCTTTAGGGAATTTACTACCAGGCACTAATTCAATAGCGCAGTCATAGCTCCTATGGGGGGGCAAGGATGCAGATTTACTTTCGCTAAACACATCAGAAAAATTAGTCAAAAAGTCAGGCACATCTTGAGCCTGGGAGAGGCAGAAAAAACAGGAGTGTTGGCATTAACACATTGACAGCCCCAACTGGTTACAGACACAGATTTCCAATCCAAAACAGGATTATGAGACTGCAACCAAGGGAAACCTAGTACAATAATGTCATGCAGATTATACAGCACCAAAAATTTGCAACTCTCCTGATGATCAGGTTCAACCCTCATTATCACCTGAGTAGAGAACTGGAGTTTATTCTCAGCCAAAGGGGTAGAATCAATCCCCAGTAGGGGAATAGACTTCCGCAGGGGTATCAAGGGAAACCCACAACGTTTAGCAAAATCAAAATCCATCAGGTTAATAGCTGCTCCCGAATCAACAAAAGCCTGAGCAGAAAATGTGGACAGGGAGCAAATCAGGGTAACAGTCAACAGAAATTTAGTCGGAACACTACCCAAGACAACTGAGCGTGCAAAACGTCTTCCCCGCTTAGGGCAGACTGAAATAGCATGAGAGGCATCACCACAGTAGAAACATAACCCATTGCGTTTTCGAAACTCATGACGCTGTGCCCCAGAAGCCACTCCATCACACTGCATGGGCTCAGTAGCTGGTTCACAAGGCAACACTATTCCACGCATACCTCTACGCTCACGCAAACGTCTGTCAATTTGAATCGCTAATGACATAGAATCATTGAGACCAGAGGGAGCAGGGAAACCCACCATAACATCTTTTACATTCTCTGACAGACCCTTCCGAAAAAGGGCTGCCAAAGCATCATCATTCCATTTGGTCAGAACTGCCCACTTTCAGAATTTCTGACAGTACAACTCAGCGTCCTCAAGCCCCTGATTTAATGCCAACAAGGTTTTTTCAGCTTGATCAGTGACATTAGGTTCATTGTACAATAACCCCAGAGCCAGAAAAAATGCATCAACATTACTCAAAACAGGGTCCCCAGGTGACAGGGAAAAAGCCCAATCCTGAGGATCGCCGCGCAGGAGAGAGATGACAATTTGAACCTGCTGTGCTGCGTTCCCTGAGGACTTAGGTTTTAAGGCAAAAAACAACTTACAGTTATTTTTGAAATTCAGAAATTTAGCTCGATCCCCCCAAAACAAATCTGGCATGGGGATCCTAGGTTCCACAACCAGCAACCCTGCAAGATAGGTAGCAATACTCCAAACTTCAGTGGCAAGCTGATCCACACGGCCAGACAACTGTGCAAACTCCATTGAGAGAAAAAAAAAATCCTCCTCAGCACCCAAAGAAAAAGAGGGAAAAAAAAAAAATCTCTGACAACTCTGACAACTTTTTTCTTTCCACACTATTTTTCCCTTCTGTGAGTACCATATAATTTTCAGTTTGGGCCGGTGATACTGTTATGTTTTGGTAGCTGAGGAGAGCAGGCAAAAACGGCAATACACCAGAGAGGTTGGAATCTACTGGATTGCAGTACCCTGACTAACCACCACAACTAAAGGCAGCCGTGGAGCGTTCCTACGTTGGTCCTAGACGCCTCGTCACAGCCTGAGAGGCTAACTACCCCTAAAGATAGAAAGAGGAAAGCTATCTGCCACGGAGCAGATCCCCAAAGAACATAGGAAGCCCCCAAACATGTAATGGCGGTTAGACAAGAGGAAATACAGACACAGACAGAAAATAGTATGAGCAAACGATGGGGCCCAATCTGCCTAGACAGAAAAGGATAGGAAGGATACTTACTGCAATTCCAAAAACCCTAAAAAAAGCCAACGCTACTAATTGCAAAAACACCTGAGATCACACGACCTCTACCACCTAAATTAGTTCTCTGGTGTAACAAAACTAAGCCGCAGCCACAGAAAAAACTGGAAAAGGCAAATGAACAAACAACAGTGGCTCCAGAGGAACCGAGAGGAGACCAAGCCCCCCGGGGAGGGGAACCTGGCCAACCTCACAGAAATGCAGAGAAAAATGCAAATGGCAAGCACAAAAACAAAAAACAGAAAATATCTTATCTGAGAGCAGGAGAAGAGGCAAGACTCAGCAAGCTTCCAAGTGAACCAGGAAACAACGTTGAGACAAGAACAATTGATCACCGGCAACCATGATGGGGGGAAACCTCCCTTATATCCAGCCAGTCTGTACTTCCTGATTGCCAATCCTCATTGAATGGTTCAGTACTGTTTGTAACCACCAGAGGGAGCTTCTGCTCAGAATTCATTTCTAAAACATTCATAACAGGTTCCCCTATACCCCTATAGCTATAATCATGATTACCTGGTTAGGGGACACAAGGAGACACAGACAGAAAGGGCCCCTGTAAAAGAACAATATATGGGCGCTTTGCAGCCCAAGAGCTCCTAAAAATGCAAAATTGCACCTTCTTTGGAGGAATATATGGGCCCCCTTACCTCTTGCGCCCATGTGCGGTTGCGCAGGTTGCTCCAATGATATGTCCTACTGTTAGGGGCCCACTCAGATGTTTCGCCCCCCCTGAGCTGAGCCTCTAGCTACGCCTCTGGTACAGACCAAAAGTTTGGACACACCTTCTCTTTCAAAGATTTTTCTGTATTTTCATGACTATGAAAATTGTAGAATCACACTGAAGGCATCAAAACTATGACTTAACACATGTGGAATTATACATTACACTTTACAAAAAAGTGTGAAACAACTAAAAATATGTCTTATATTCTAGGTTCTTCAAAGTAGCCACCTTTTGCTTTGATTACTGCTTTGCATGCAGAAAAGGTGAACGGATGGACTCTACATGCCTAGTTCCCACCGTGAAGCATGGAGGAGGTGGTGTGATGGTGTGGGGGTGCTTTGCTGGTGACACTGTTGGGGATTTGTTCAAAATTGAAGCGGTGAGCGGTCCAGCTCACTCCAAACCATCTCGATTGGGTTCAGGTCTGGTGACTGTGGAGGCCAGGTCACCTGGCGTAGCACCCCAACACTCTCCTTCTAGGTCAAACAGCCCTTACACAGCCTGGAGGTGTGTTTGGGGTCATTGTCCTGTTGAAAAATAAATTATGGTCCAACTAAACCCAAACCGGATGGAATAGCATGCTGCTGCTAGATGCTGTGGTACAGGGCCGGCTCCAGGTTTTTATGGGCCCCGGGCGAAAGAGTCTCAGTGGGTCCCTTTAACACAGAACCTAGCCCCACATTCTTCTCACCATACAACCCCATATAGGCGATCACCATATGTATTGCCTGCCACCCATATAGCCTTCCCCTTATCCCCACATATTTCCTCCCCCACATATATATATGCATGGTAGGTATTTATATGCCTACCACACAACCTAGGAATATGTGTATCTCCATCATCATCGCCTCCCCATCATCATTTCCTCCACATCTTCATTGCCTCCCCATGATCATCGCCTCTCCATCATCATCATCACTGCCTCCCCCCACCATCACACATACAGCACCACAGCACTCTCTCACATACACACACACAAAGCACCGCACTACATATATACACACACACACCTCTCACCTGTCCGGCGTCCGCGCTCTCTCTGCCACAGCCGGCCGCTGAATGATGACGTCATTCAGCGGCGCTGCTGTGAGAGGAAGCGCAGGTGCCCCCTGGAGCCCAGAGCTGCAGCAGCGGACGCACGGGGAGAGGTAAGTATTGTGCCGGCTGCTGCTGAGGCCCTGAGCAAGCGGGGGGGGGGCCCAGTGGCGGCGCTGGTACCGCTCTCCTCCGCTGATGGGGGCCGGGGTGCCCAACGGCGAGTGGGCCCCCCCGCCTGCTCAGGGCCCCGGCACTTGCCCGGGTATGCCGGGTGCTGACGCCGGCCCTGCTGTGGTAGCCATGCTGGTTCAGTATGCCTTAAATTTTGAATAAATCCCCAACAGTGTCACCAGCAAAGCACCCCCACACCATCACACCTCCTACTCCATGCTTCACGGGGGGAACCAGACATGTAGAGTCCTTCCGTTCACCTTTTCTGCGTGCAAAGCAGTAATCAAAGCAAATGGTGGCTACTTTGAAGAACCTAGAATATAAGACATATTTTCAGTTGTTTCACACTTTTTTGTAACGTGTATTGTTTAATTCCACATGTGTTAATTCATAGTTTTGATGCCTTCAGTGTGATTCCACAATTTTCATAGTCATGAAAATACAGAAAAATCATTGAATGAGAAGGTGTGTCCAAACTTTTGGTCTGTACTGTATATTATGCTGTTTGTGTACGTCTGGTCACGGTCAGGCTTGAGTTCATGATCTGCCCTACATGGCCGATTTACAGTGGCCCACTCCTGTAGCCAGACTACCCTGTGAAATAATGCTTTGCATCTGACGATTTAACATATATTCAAGACATTGTGGGCCGAGGCAGCAGCTTTGGACCCTTGAGAGCGGGAACCTGTGGGCAGTGATCTATGTGAAGGATGAGGGGACACAAGAATTGGCACATAGGAGTTGACTTGCATAAATTCCCTGGGCTGTGTGGTATTGTAGAATTTACAATAGATATCACTCATGTAATGTAAGAAGTGAAATCTTTGGCATTGTACTATACCTACTGTATATTTCTCTGCCGTATCTGTGCATCATGAATTATGGTATGTGTTGATACACGGCATACAGAGTGCTTACAGGTTCTGCGCAGGGTTTTGTCATTTATAATTCAACACAAGCCACTTATGACAAATGCATGTAAAATTTAGATTATTAAAAACACACTCCACAAAAGCTGAAATATATTATATTTTCACTGACAAAAGGTAAATCACCAATAAAGTGCACTTAATCTTCAATGGGCATCTTCACTGATTTGTAGGTGATTCAAAAAATGTCAGTCCATAGGGGTAAACAAACCAGCTGCATGCACGGGTCTAGCTTCTGGAGACATCATAGTGACAAGCTGGAGTGTAGACATATCTGCCACCTTTCGGGGTGGACTCCTTTCTCAAGCAAAATTCACATCCCTCCATCGCTGCTAAGCAAGCAAAAAGCGTGACCAAAAATATTATACATGTATATAACATTAGAGAAATAAGGGGTCCGGGGAGATATGGAAATCTAAACAACCACATTTTTAAATATTCTTTTTTTCTATGATATTATGATGTGAAGAAATACTTTATCAATAAAAACTTACACAATGAACTAAAAAAAATATGAAATCCATACTGCGGTCTGAGAAGTGACATGAGCATCGGCTATCAACCAAACACTAATTAGATTGCACATAATCATTTAAAACAATATAACGTGAAAAACATAAATTAACCAATAACATAGAAAAGCAGTAAGGACAGTATCACCAAATTGACAACGAAATATACAAAAAAAATAAATGACAGAAATCTTAATTTTTTTACGTACATTTGTCACATGCAGTTTGTGTTGAATTATATCTGATTTTGATGAGAATAAAACAAATAGCTTGCATTTAAAAGGAATATGCCAGCATGTTTGTGCTATGTAATCTGACAGCAGCATGATGTAGGGACAGAAACCCTGATTCCAGCTGTGTATCACTTAGTTTACTGTTTGCAGCAGTTATGATAGAATCACAGATGCAGATGTTGCAGAGCTCAGTTGTTACGCTGTGTATAGCTTGCCCACACCACAGCTTGCTGTGTACAATGTATAATGGCAGAGAGCTGCTAATCAGTAGTGAGGGCAGGGCTGGATTAGGATGCACGTGGCCAGTTGTCCAGTAATGATAATCTCCTGCTGATAAATCATTGATTTGTACTGCAACAGCAAAACACAACTCGGTAAGTGAAACATCCCTGGAATCAGGGTCTCTTCCCCTGCATCATGGTGCTTTCAGATTACATAGCAATAACCTGGTGACAAATTCCCTTTAAACATTCAGTTGCTTGATTCCCTAACTACGAATTCTATACAGATTTTGTCATTGCCATATACATGAGCCCAAAAGAAAATGTTGCAAGAAAAATGAGCAGTTCTAGCTCCCCGTGCTCCGGGCATACAGTGCCTAAACAACAAGTACAGGAAAGATGTGTATCTTTGTACCGTGTTAGCCAGTAGATAGAAAAATATTTCTAAATTATTATATTAAAATAATTCTAAATATTTTTCTAAACAACAAGTAGGAAGCTAGATTTGCAGCAGATGTCACAGAGCGGTCTGAGACAGTCCCATTCAATTGAATGAAGTTTGCAGAAATCCATATACTTTCTGCCCAACAAGCCTACGACGGGCGAATGCATCTTATACAAACCGTATATATTGTGAGCTGTTCATCACTAATGAAGCTAATGCCGATAATCTAAAAGATATTTTATTATAGTAAATCATTTTGAATAAAATATAATTATCATATTTATTTACTAAATTATGATAATGTGGATACACGGCACACATAAAGAATCAGGGTGTTCACGCAGGGTACCATCCCATAGTCCAACGTTAAAAAAAACTAGGCCCTCCAAATAGTAATACTAAGAGAGTTTGAATTGTAGCAATCCAAAATAATACATATATGACGTTTCGGTCTTACAATGGAGGTCGTCATCAGACATAAGAAATGGATTTGAATGAATAGAAATCAAGCAGAGCGAACACACTGAGGGAGAACTGCCGCAGTCATCATGTATGGTGTGTCCACATGCCATACTTACCGACTGCTGTCACGTCTCCCACAGCATGTACCAGGGCCGTTCACGGTGAGTATTTGGTGAGTTTGTGATGTAGCAGATTTTCTGCTCCTATTAAGTATAGTAGATTGTCTTTTTTTATTGTGTTTTTGAGTGTTTTTTACATGCTTTTTTATCATGTTTTTGATACTGCGTTTTTTTGGTGTGTCATCCTTAAAATAAAGCTGCTTTGCTCTTTATGTTTCCTGGAATTTGCCTTTGTCAAAACTTTTTTGATATAGTCATATGCAGATTACATGCATTTTTTACCTGCAGATTTTCTGTATCTAATAAAAGTCTATGGGGAAAATCTGCACATACTGTAAAACTCATCGTACCCGCAAGAGAAATTGACATGCCTCGGATTGGAAACACCTACCGTTTGTCATCTTAACAATGACAGTCACATGGCATTCAAAGCACTTTGTGCCTTCATTATTGCATTTGCTCCTGTTTTTTCTTGTATTTTTTGGTGTTTTGTGCCTTTTACTATGCACCAAATTCATCTTTCGATTTGTGGCTTTTCCACCTTATTTTACAGTCATGGTCGAACGTGTTGGCACCCTTGAAATTGTTTCAGAAAATGAAGTATTTCTCCCTAAAAATTATTGCAATTACACGTTTTTGTTATACACATTGTAGCCAGTTCAGGGGGTATATAGCTCTGGGATCGCCGTCTCGGGTAGACGGAGTGGCATAAAGAGTCCAATCACCGACAACAGCACTGGTGCAAACTGGCATCAACCAGCTTTTATTGAAGTCCACAGCAACAAAACATGAAACAAAACCATAAAACAAAATCCTAAGCCTGGCAGGCTGCTAACTAGACACGGTTAGTTCCCTCACTACCGTGGTCTAGACTCTACCAGCCTGGCCACAACAACACAGATTTATAATTACCAGGACTTGGCTTGCAGGAGACTCCAGCAGCGTCTGAAGCCAGATTCAGACTGAGAGATCTGTCTGTGTAACTCTACCACCTATTTCTGGCTGCTTAATTAGGCAGCTGAGTGCACTCAGGGTTGGGCTGCAAACCTGTACTGGATGAGGAGTGGAGTGAACGTCGTACTGCCATCCTACCTTCACTCCTATTTTCCTAATGTGACCCAGCTAAGAAACCTGGGAGAGATATACACCCCGTCCAGTACGCACCCATTCACTGTCTCACAACATGTTTATATCCTTTGTGTGTATTGGAACAACACAAAAAAATGAGAAAAAAAGGCAAATTGGACATAATTTCACACAAAACCGCAAAAATGGCCTAAACAAAAATTGTTGGCAACTTTCCAAAAATGTGGGTGAACCGCTTTGTTTCAAGCATGTGATGCTTATTCAATGATCTCTAAATGGCCTAAAGTTAAAGATGACACATTTCCTTTAGGCAAAAAAAATATATACTGTATATACATCTTTTACATTTCAAAATTGCTGTTATTTTTGTTCCAAATGGTGTGCAACTAAATATTACTTTTTTCACTGTTTTTTTGTTCCAGTACACACAAAGGAAAAAAACATGTGTGGAACAAAATGTGTAATTGCAATGATTTTCTGAGAGAAATAAAATACTTCATTTTCTAGAACAATTTCATGGGTGCCAACACTTTCAGCCATGACTGTATATGTATTCACCTTTTTTCGTTTTATCTTTTAGTTCGTCACTGTGGATTTCCAGGTGTTCTCGCCTGATTCATGATTTGAAACTTTTAAAAAGTTGCAAACTTTGTTGAAATTGTCCTCCAGTCGCTCCCTATTCGTCAGAATTTGTTATAGAATTTTTGTAACATTTAACGAAATCTGCGATTTTTTGTGCTTAAGAGTTGGAAAAACAGTTAGAGACACAAAAAAGAATTTATTACTTTGCGCAAAATTCATGAACTTTGTGCTCAAGTTTAGTGAATTTGGTGGAAAAAAAACATCAGCAAATACCACAAGACAAGAAAAAGTGACTTAAAAAAGCAGCAAATGATGAATCAGGCCCCTTTGTTTTTTTTTAAATAATTATATTTACAAATTGTATTATTATTTGTTTCTGGGGGAAAAAAAACAGTAAAGCAGCAGTTGATTTTAGTGATTGGAAGGTACTCTATAAAATAAGTACACCCACTATGAAGTGCAAACAAAGGTCAGGGGAACACTGGATTTTCAGTCAGGGACAATGTACAATTTTACAAGCACCAATATAAGCGATAATTTCCCCTCCCACACAGTGAACATAGCTGTATAGTAGTCAGACACGGGTTCTAAGCAGGCGGTCTACAGAGTATGATCCCTGCACATTACTGTTATGATACATTACCAGGTGGAATACAAAGCAATTAAAGATGATGAGTCATCTCCTGAGATGTTTTACACAATACTTGTTTTTATAATGCGCTGGACACAATAGCACAGTGGACTCTGCTACTGTGTGCAGCATAAAAGAGGAGGCGGCGGAAAAATGGTGTCCAAAGATGCAGCCTTTGAATTCCTTTTGCCTCATTATTCTCATTGGCTCTGGCACTGTTTTGTCTGAATTCTGTTTTCCTGGGCTTCAGATGGAAACCATGAAAAACACAGCAAAGACCTTAGCTCCATTGCTGCTGTCTATCATAGTAAATTATGTAAATGGTGCTGCCCCTACCTCAGCTGTCCTGCTAGGTTCTTCAGTTCTCCGGCACCTCTATTCTTGGGCATCTCCGGCTCATTTCAGGTGATACTGTTCATGTTACATGAGTTTTACATACAGTGGCATAGCAAAGTTTGGGCACACCTGGTCAAAATTGCTGTTATTGTGAACAGTTAAGCAAGCTGGAGATTAAATGATCTCTAAATGGCCTAAAGTTAAAGATGACACATTTCCTTTGTATTTTAGGCAAAAAAATATATACTGTATATACATCTTTTACATTTCAAAAATTGCTAAAAGGAAAATGGGCATATGCAAAAGTTTGGGCACCCTGCATGGTTAGTATTTGTGATGAGCGAGTGTGCTCGTTACTCGAGTTTTCCGAGCATGCTCGGGTGTTCTCTCAGTATCTTAGGCGTGCTCGTAAATTATGTCTGAGTCCCCGTAGCTGCATGATTTGCAGCTGCTAGACAGTCTGAATACATGCAGGGATTGCCTGTTTGTTAGGGAATCCCCACACGTATTCAGGCTGTCTAGTGGCCGTAAATCATGCAGCTACGGCAACTCAGACATAATTTACGAGCACGCCCAAGATACTCGGAGAACACCTGAGCATGCTTGGAAAACTCGAGTAAGGAGCACACTTGCTCATCACTAGTTAGTACCTAGTATCACTCCCTTTTAAAGGTATCACAGCTGGTAAACTTTTTTTGTAGCCAGCCAAGAGTCTTTCAATTTTTGTTTGAGGGATTTTCATCCATTCTTCATTGGAAAATTCTTCCAGTTCTGTGAGATTCCAGGGTTATCTTGCATGCACTGTTATTTTCAGGTCTAGCCACAAATTTTCAATGATGATCAGATCTAGGGACTGTGAGGGCCGTTGCGAAACCTTCAGCTTGCGCCTTTTGAGGCAGTCTATTGTGAATTTTGATGTGTGATTAGGATCATTATCCATTTGTAGACACCATCCTCTTTTCAACTTTAGCTTTTTTTTACAGATGGTGTTATGTTTGCATCAAGAATTTGTTAAAATTTTACTAAATCTATTCTTCACTCTACCCATGAAATGTTCCATGTGCCATTGGATGCAACACAACCCCAAAGCATGATTAATGGTTAGGGAGATGTTCTTTTCCTGAAATTTTATGTCCATTTTCAGGCTGCCATAAGGATTTTTATGGCCCCATACTGAAAATTTCTACTGTGGGTCAATTCATACCACTTTTAATGGTGTCTGCCCCTAATGTTAGGTGTTTGGGAAGCTTTTTGTCACCGTTAAGGTGTTGTGTATACGTTTGGTTTGGCCTCCCATTGAATCTAATGAGGTTCGGGTACGCTCGTTGAATCATTCTGCAAAAATCTAATCGTTCGGCAAATCGAACCGAACAAAACCTTGAAAGGTTCAGGCTTCGCTACTGATGATGACCCTACTCTTTTTTTCTCCACACATACCTTTGATCATTGGGGCCAAAGAGTTCTGTTTTAGCCTCATCGGTCCACAGGACTTGGCTTGTTTATCCTGCACTCTCTAGCAACACAGTATAACATGCCTACAGTCTCTAGCAACACAGTGTAACATACCCTACAGTCTGTAGCTGCACAGTGTAACATACCCTGCAGTCTCTAGCAGCTCGGTGTAATATGCCCTACAGTCTTTAACAACACAGTGTAACATGTCCTGCAGTCTCTAGCTGCCCTGTGTTACAAGCCCTGCTGTCTCAAGCAGCACAGTGTTACAAGCCCTGCTGTCTCTAGCAGCACAATGTAACATGCCTTGCAGTCTCTAGCAACACAGATTAACATACCCTGCAGCCTCTAGCAGCACAGTGTAACAAGCCCTGCAGTCTCTAGCAGCAGAGTGTAACATACCCTGCAGTCTCTAGGAGCACAGAGTAACATACCCTGCAGTCTCTAGAAGCACAGTGTAACATACCCTGCAGCCTCTAGCAGCACAGTATATACATGCCCTGCAGCCTCTAGCAGCACAGTGTAACATACCTTGCAGTCTCTATCCAAACGCAGTGTATCATGCCACCCCCAGCATACAGTGCTTCAATTCTTTTTTTAGCTTAGCACAGTACACAGTCTAACACACACTATTTACATCTTACAATACATTTTCCATTGGTGGGTCTGGATCTAGGTGCTATCCTGAACATCAGGTGCAGGAGGAAGCACAGCATAGTAAGTAGGAAGAGTGGAGGAGCCAGTACTGAGCTCCACACAGAACGGCCTTAGACAGAAAGATGTAAAGAACAAAGGTTATGTATGTTGCAGGGAGGGATGGTCGGGTATCCCTGTAAGGGGGTGAAGGAATATTACTGCCTCACCCTGCCCCCTTAAGTGCTCTTAATGTATACGTGTGCTAATTATTATATTGTAAATATTTTGGTGGTACTGCTACATGAAATATGTATTACCACACATAGTAATAGTATTGCCACATTCTCTATTGTGTTACCATTTTATGTACAATAATTGTATATGTGTTATGTTCTTTGAATATAATATATGGGATGTGTACTAATGCTTGTGTACAGCTTAGGGAAAGTTAGGTGCTTTCTTCTAGGGACACTAAAGGAGGACACCGTAGTATATAGTTCTTATACATTGGGTAAGTGTAGTTCTGTTGTGGGCCACTAGATGGGGGCATACTAGTGGGTACTGTTAGGAATAGTTGATAGGATGTTTCATAGAGGGTTAAGTGTAGGAGGGGCTGCCGGATAGTAGTGAGAAGTTTCCAGGTAGTTAGCTCAGACGGGGCCAGTGTGCCCAAGTGTCCACTTGGGCTATCGGCCCGGAGAGCCAGCAGCCACGCAACGTGCAAGTGCTGCTGCCCACGTTACCCATGGCCACTGTATATCATCTCAGTGGGCCTGTACAGAGAAGGAAGATGTGCCTGGGCCAATGCTTTTAGGGCAGAAGTTGGCTGGACTAAGAAGATGAAAGAAGTTGGAACTTCGATGAGATCGGTACAGACAGGCCGGATGCTTCACCAGCGGTCACCAAACGTAATGATTGATGAATTCTTTTCTGGGGTGAAGCAGGCTGAAGGAAATGTCATTATAGCGAGGTCAGGCCTGGAAGGAACTGGGAAGCAGTCTAGTACGGTCCGGTCTGGGCATGAACTGCACAGAAGTGACAGCAAAGCAGGGAACGAAAAGGAAACAAGTGAAACCCGTGTTGTGCCAACTGTGGATGTAACGTGCGAATTGTTAAGTAAAGAGAATGTTCAAGTTATCCTGGACTGTGTCTCCATTACTGAGGGTTGCCTGAAAGAGGGACCGTTGTCGCCAGGGAAGTGCCCAGGGGAAGCTGAACCTGGAGATGCAGGTATGCTGAAGAGAAGAATACAGTTTCATGTAGGGGAAGGACTGGACATAGAAGTTGCAGTAATTCAGGTCACAACTACAGTCCTGTCCCTCCCTTACATCCCCTACAACCTAAATCTAGCACAAGCTGTCCGACCCACTTTGCAACAATCAGTGTAGCCCACCAGGAAATTTCCTGGTAGGCAAATTGTCAGTTCGGGCCTGGCATATCCTCTCTGCTTAGTTTCTGTTCATTCACATGTGATCAATATTGTGAAGTTCTATGTTGTAAGACCGAAATGTCATATATGAATTATGTTGGATTGCTACAATTAACTCCATCTTAGCATTACCAACCGAAGCGCCGAGTTCTAGTTATAAAATAAGTTAGAATACTTTAAAACACAAACAAATCAATCAATCAAGGGCAGAGGTAAGAATAGCAGAGCTCATGATTACAAGAACAACACAACACTAGCTCCTCACTAAAAGAACAAGCAGCACTGCAGCAGATAAAACAATATGGTTATTTTTTAACTACAAGGAGTCCAGTTAGTAGTATACTGTTGGGTCCTACCCCAGTTGGCGTAGTATAAATCTGGTTACAGATTCCCTTAAACCACTAGACATAAAAATAGCATTGAGTGTTGCAATTGAGTAATTTAGTGAGCAGCTGTCAAAACGTCATTTTTTCAGTACCATTCATGAGATCTTTATTGACAGCTTAAAATATATTTATTCCCAAATAAACTAGAAACAATATAAATGTATTCTGTGATGCTGGAACAGTAGCGGCCTTGCTAGTTTCATTATATGTGCTGTTATCAAAACTTTCAGTTGTGTTTCCAAAATCTTCATTAATTGTTTTGGGCAAAAGTAGTTTGGAGATCAAGCTACTAAGTTTGGATTCCATTGTCGACAGAATCCGTTCTGTAGGAAGGGGAATATAGTAAGTAAAATTTTGCTCTGTTGGGTCCATGCAGACTCCTTCGGTGGACTTTTGAAAGAAAACACTGCTGAGGTCAATGCCGGCCAATGATGATGGTGATGAGCATGGAATATCTCGTACAAGCTTGTAACTCTCCATCCATTCTCTTAACCATTCAATTCTACAGTCGCACTCCCATGGATTCTTGAAAAGATATAGCCTTCCTATGAAATACACTGGTTTAAAAACTTCAAAGGGTAAAGTGGTCAAGTTGTTGCTATTTAGATGCAAAGATACTAAGCTGGTGAGGTTTTCGAAAGCTTCTTCTTCAATGAAGCTTATCTTGTTTCGGTCTAGATAAAGAACTTCCATCTCAACTAAATCTTGAAACCAAACACGTGAGACATTTCGTATATAGTTACCACCTAAATTTAGCATCTTCAGTTTCTTTAGTC
Source organism: Oophaga sylvatica (assembly GCA_033576555.1). Lineage (NCBI taxonomy): Eukaryota > Metazoa > Chordata > Amphibia > Anura > Dendrobatidae > Oophaga > Oophaga sylvatica. The sequence continues at coordinate 528,633,157 of JARQOD010000002.1, forward strand.
CTTTGAAGGAGTTTTCTGGAAGCTCATTCAGTAAGTTGTCATTAAGAAAAAGGTACTCCATTTTCTGACAATCTTGAAAAGACTTATCGTGGATCACATTTATTTTATTGTCTTGGAGGTTAAGATAGGTTAGATTAGGTATATCTTGTAGAGAATTATAAGCCACAGCCTCAATCCTGTTACTTTCCAGATACACGTGAGTCAAACTCTTCATTCCTCGAATAGCTCCTGGAATCCTCCGAAAGTTGTTTTGAAAAAACATAAGTTCTCGTAGTAATGGAAGATCAACAAAAAGCCTGTCGGGAATGTTGAACAAATTGCAGTCTGCTAAATTTAATTTTATTAGCTTCTTTGACGCAGAAAAAGTCTGAGTGTGCAAATATCGAATGTACTCATTATGGGCCATTTTGAGCTCGATCAAATTGGGCAATCCTTTGAAAGCCCCAGGAGTAATAAATGATATGTTGTTGTGACTCAGTGAAAGCAGTTTTAACGAAGGCAAAGTTCCAAAAGCCCGTTCTGAGAGAAATTTGATATTGTTTTTATCTAGGTTAATAAAGGAAGCTTCACATGGAAATTCATTAGGGATCTCGAGAAGTCCTATCCGATCACATAAAACAGAGCAGTTTCGTTCATGAGTACAAGCACAGCTTGATGGACAGGAGCGGTAACAAGCCCATATGGCATAAAGTGGCCGAATAAAAAGAACAGCTACAAGAAAAAAAAACAATCCTTGTTAGATGTCGTGCAAAAGAAAACACATTCCTCATTTTTTACATGACTTGTGAAATTGATGCAATTTTCTGAATGTAATAATTAAAATATATTATGCTTGTTCCAGAGCCAAGTGGTAGAGCATCTGTTACATTGTACATGCAGTCCGATCTGTGGACAACATTGTATAAAGCAGGAGTAGCCGAGCAGAATGATGTATAGTATAACTTGTAATTTATTCATTGTAATCCCTGGTGTTAATATGCATAGGAATCCAGTAGGCGGGTCCTGTATGACCACACATGCAGAAAATGCAGCTAAACACAGAGTAGGACAACTCACTGGACCCATATGCATACAATCACCAAGGATTTCAATTAATGGAATACAAGTCCAGGGGTGGGGTGATCCTAATCAGTGATTGGTAGTTATATCTGCATGCACAATCAATCAGGGGTCGCCTACTGGACTCATATGTATACAAACAGCAGGGATTGCAATGAATAAAATGCACGCTTTACTGAAACTTTTCCCACAAATATGTATATGATTCTGAACATCTCCTCCTGCTTTATAACATCCTGATGCAGATTAGATACCATTTTCAACATGACAGGTCCCTTTAGTTAATATTCCATGTAACTATATGGATCACAGTGTAGCACTAAAAGAAAAGACAATTTTTAGGCTACGTTCCCACAATGAGCTTTTGGTGCGTTTTTGACGTTGCGTGTTTTTGCTGCATCGAAAACACATCATCTTAAAGTTCTAGCAAAGTGGATGGGATTTATAGAAATATAAAGCCCACTGTGCTTCTTTTTAATGCTGTGTAAACTCACCTGTGATGCGTTTTTCAAACCTGATTACGCTTGGTGGAAAAAACAAGATAATAATCTTGTAGTTATGATACCTTTTAATGGCTAAAAGAAATAAAATAAATTATGTTACAAAGCAAGCTTTCGAGACTTCGTAAGTTTCCTCCTTAGGCATGGTATAACAAAGTATCTGAAGAAACACAAATATATACAAAAAAAAGCAGAGGCATGGCATAATAAATGGACATTTAAATAAACAAACAAACTGAGCTCAGAGAATGAATCCTTAATTGGATTAGATTAGTGGTATGAAAGTTTTATAGTCCCAATATCCCTGTAAGATCAGAGGCCTGGTGCCCTCAGTGTCTCTGGAGCAGATTCCTCAGATTTTGTAATGAGTCATAAATCCTCCTGACAGATTTAAGGGTATGCCACACTAAACAATATCGCTAACGGGATCGCTAAAAAACGTCACTATTTAGCGATCCCGTTAGCGATATTGTTCAGTGCGGCAGCTTCCAGCGACGAGCTTCCTGCTGTGATCTCGCTCGTCGCTGGAATCGTTCCGGACCCTATTTCATCGTCGGCGCTCCCGCTGGGTAAGTATCTAATCGCTGTGTGGCACCTTTTCTTAGCGATTTAGCGGTACTTTTGTACCGCTAAAGTCGTTAAGAAGATCGCTAACGGCGATAGCGTCGTTAACTATATCGCTAAATGTGGCCGCACTTAGCGATATAGAAACAATCCCGCTAGCGATCGCATTAGTATGCGTCGTTATTGTGATCGCTAGCGGGATTGTTTAGTGTGGCAGTACCTTTAGTCCTGTGTGGAGGGAATCAAAAACTGCAATAAGTTTGTATTCCTAAACCCTTTGATGTTTTTGTGATTTAAAGTTGTCTTTTAATATGACAACTTTCATATTGTTTATGTTGTGTCCTGGACCACAGAAATGTTTGGCCACCAGGTAAATGTTTTTTTTTATCTTTAATCGTGTGGTGATGAGACCTCATCCTTGCTCTCAGTTTCTGTCCTGTCCCTCCCATATAGAGACCCCCATAGTGCACAGAATTAACCCCTTAACGACCGCCGATACGCCTTTTAACGGCGGTCATTAAGGGTACTTAAACCACAGCGCCATTAATTAACGGCGCTGTGGAAAAAGTGAATAGCGCCCCCCAGAGGCGCATTTTCTCCGGGGTCTTGGCTACCGGGGGTAGCCGAGACCCCAGAGAACATGAATCGGGTCGGTTTTTACCGACACCGATGTTGCGATCGCCGTTATTAACCCTATAACGGCGACCGCAACAAAAAAAAAAAAAAAAAGTTGTGCCATTTAATTTCTCTGTCCTCTGATGTCATCGGACATCAGAGGACAGAGAAAAAGGGTCCCCAGGACCCCATGTGGCCCCCAATAAGATCCATGTGGCCCCCGGACCCTCCGGTGTCCCCGGTGCCGGCGCCGTTAAGACAATGGCGGGCGCATGCCCAGTGCGCCCGCCGCTATGTGCCGCTGTGCTGGTGGGGGGATGTGCAAATATTCTCTGGGGTCTCGGCTACCAGGGGTAGCCGAGACCCCAGAGAACATGTTCCGGGTCGGTATTCACCGATCCCGGTGTTGCGATCGCGGCTATGCAAGCATAGCCGCGATCGCAAAAAAAAAAAAATGATTTCTCTCCCCTCTGATGTGATCGCACATCAGAGGGGAGAAGATGAAGGTCCCCCGGTCCCCCGATCGCCCCCCCGTATACTTACCGGTGTCCTCCGTCCTCCCGCAGGCCCCAGGATCCCGGCTTCTTCTCCCTGCAAAACAAAAATGGCGGGCGCATGCGCAGTGCGCCCGCCGATCTGCTTTGGCGGCAGATTAAAATTTTTTTTCATTCATTCTCATAAAAGTACATTTTGATCACTGTGATAAACTATCACAGTGATCAAAATAAAAAAAACAGTACATAACCCCCCATTTATCACCCCCTTAGTTAGGGACATATAATAAAAAGTAGAAATTATATTTATTTTCATTTTTCTGTTAGGGTTAGGGTTATAATTAGGGTTAGGGTTATAATTAGGGTTAAGGTTATAATTAGGGTTAGGGTTAGCATTAGGCTGGTTTCACACATCCGGTGTGCGCCTGACGGCGCCCCCGGCATTTAGCCGCAGCGCCGCATCAGAAAATCTGATGCGCCGCATGCGTTTTTTTGCATTGACTTGCATTAGCGCCGGATGGCGCCGCATGTCAATGCGTTGCATCCAGTTTTGTCCGGATACGGCGCAAATGTACATTGCGGCGGCCGGACAAAACGCTGCATGTAACGTTTTTTGTTTTTGCCGGATGGTTTCTGATGTCTCCGGGCATCAGAAACCATCCGGCAAAAAACCGCATGCGGCCGCCGGCGGCGCATCAGGTTTTCTGATGCGGCGCTGCGGCAAAATGCCAGGGGCGCCGACAGGCGCCCGCTGGAAGTGTGAAAGCAGCCTTAGGGTAAGGGTTATAATTAGCGTTAGGGTTAGGCTGGGTTCATACTGCGTTATGGCAGTCCGTTAGACGGACTGCGTTACACCGCGGTATAACGCGGTGTAACGCAGTCCGTTAACGCTGCCATTCACCCCCATTTGAGGGCGCATCGCGACGCATGCCGTAAAGCGGCATGCGTTTGCGACGTGCCATCATTCAGTGACGGAGCCTCGGACGCGGGCTGCAGCGTTTGGGCTCCGTCACCGCTAGCGCAGATGAATCATCTGCTGATTCCTCTGCGCTAGCGGGTATAGCATAATGCGATCGCGTTATGCTATACCATTACCAGCCCGTAAACGCTATGTGTTGAACGGGCTGGTAAAACGCAAAATGAACCTAGCCTTAGGGTTAGGGTTATAATTAGGGTTATAATTAGGGTTAGGGTTACAATTAGGGTTAGGGTTATAATTAAGGTTAGGGTTACAATTAGGGTTGGAATTAGGGTTGGGATTAGGGTTGGGATTAGGGTTAGGGGTGTGTTGGGATTAGGGTTGGAGCTAGAATTGAGGGATTTCCACTATTTAGGCACATCAGGGGGTCTCCAAACACGATGTGGCGTTCAAAAAATCAAATGGCGCTCCCTCCCTTCCGAGCCCTGCCGTGCGCCCAAACAGTGGTTTACCCCAACATATGGGGTATCAGCGTACTCAGGACAAATTGCACACCAATTTTGGGGTTCTAATTTCTCCGATTACCCTTGGGAAAATAAAAAATAGCTGGCTAAAAAAATCATTTTTGAGAAAAAAAAAGATTTTTCATTTTCACGTCTCTGCGTTTATAAATTTCTGTGAAGCACTAGGGGGTTCAAAGTGCTCACCACACATCTAGATAAGCTCCTTAAGGGGTCTAGTTTCCAAAATGGGGTCACTTGTGGGGGGTTTCCACTGTTTAGGCTCATCTGGGGCACTGCAAACGGAACATGACCCCCACCAACGTCTGCATTCCAAAACGTTATTACTTCCTTTCCAAGCCCTGCTGTGCGCCAAAAACAGTTCCCCCCCCCACATATTTGGTATCAGCGTACTCAGGACAAATTGGACAACAACTTTTGGGGTCCAATTTCCTTGTGAAAAATCAAAAATTTGGGACTAAAAAATCATTTTTTGGAAAATTGATTTTTTTTTTTTCACACCCAGGCATTATAAACTTTTGTGAAACACTTGGAGGTTCAAAGTGCTCACCACAGATCTAGATAAGTTCCTTATGGGGTCTAGTTTCCAAAATGGGGTCACTTGTGGGGGTTTTCCACTGTTTAGGCTCATCTGGGGCACTGCAAACGGAACATGACCCCCACCAACGTCTGCATTCCAAAACGTTATTACTTCCTTTCCAAGCCCTGCTGTGCGCCAAAACAGTTTCCCCCCCCCCACATATTTGGTACCAGCGTACTCAGGACAAATTGGACAACAACTTTTGGGGTCCAATTTCCTTGTGAAAAATCAAAAATTTGGGACTAAAAAATCATTTTTGTGGAAAATTGTTTTTTTTTTTTTTCACACCCAGGCATTATAAACTTTTGTGAAACACTTGGGGGTTCAAAGTGCTCACAGCGGATCTAGATAAGTTCCATAGGTGGTCTAGTTTCCAAAATGGTGTTACTTGTGGGGGGTTTCCACTGTTTAGGCGCATCAGGGGCTCTCCAAACGCGACATGGTGTCCAATCTCAATTCCAGCCAATTTTGGTTTGAAAAAGTCAAACGGTGCTGCTTCCATTCCAAGCCCTGCCGTGCGCCCAAACAGTGGTCCCCCCCCATATATGGGGTATCAGCATACTCAGGACAAATTGTACAACAACTTTTGTTGTCCAATTTCTCCTGTTACCCTTGTGAAAATAAAAAATTGGGGACTAAACGATCAGGTTTGTGGAAAAAAATATGATTTTTTATTTTCACGCCCGGGCGTTATAAACTTCTGTGAAGCACTTGGGGCTTCAAAGTGCTCACCACACATCTAGATAAGTTCCTTAGGGGGTCTAGTTTCCAAAATGGGGTCACTTGTGGGGGGTTTCCACTGTTTAGACACATCAGGGCCTCTACAAATGCGACATGGCGTCCAGCCAATTCCGCGTTGAAAAAGTCAAACGGAGCTCCTTCCCTTGCGACCTCTGCCGTGCGCCCAAAAAGTGGTTTACCCCAACATATGGGGTATCGGCATGCTCAGGACAAATTGCACAAAAACTTTTGGGGTCTTGTTACCCTTGGGAAAATAAAAATTGGGGTGAAAAGATCATTTTTGTGGAAAAAATATGATTTTTTATTTTCACGGCTCTACGTTATAAACTTGTGTGAATCACTTGGAGGTTCAAAGTGCTCACCACACATCTAGATAAGTTCCTTAGGGGGTCTAGTTTCCAAAATGGGGTCACTTGTTGGGGGTTTCCACTGTTTAGGCACATCAGGGGCTCTCTAAACGCGACATGGCATCCAGCCAATTCTGCGTTGAAAAAGTCAAACAGCGCTCCTTCCCTTGCGACCTCTGCCGTGCGCCCAAAAAGTGGTTTACCCCCACATATGGGGTATCAGCATGCTCAGGACAAATTGCACAAAAACTTTTGCGGTCTTATTACCCTTGGGAAATTAAAAATTGGGGTGAAAAGATCATTTTTGTGGAAAAAAATTTTTTTTTTTTTTTCACGGCTCTAGGTTATAAACTTGTGTGAAGCACTTGGAGGTTCAAAGTTCTCACCACACATCTAGATAAGTTCCTTAAGGGGTCTTGTATCCAAAATGGGGTCACTTGTGGGGTGTTTCCACTGTTTAGGCACATCAGGGGCTATCTAAACGCGACATGGCATTCAGCCAATTCTGCGTTGAAAAAGTCAAACGGCGCTCCTTCCCTTGCGACCTCTGCCACGCGCCCAAAAAGTGGTTTACCCCCACATATGGGGTATCGAAGTATTCAGAAGAAATTGCACAACAAATTTTGTAGTTCATTTTTTCTTTTAACACTTGTGAAAATAAAAAAACTTGGTTCCGAAGTAAAGCTTTTGCAAAAAAAGTTAAATGTCAATTTTTTCCTTCCACATTGCTTCAGCTCCTGTGAAGCACTTGAAGGGTTAATAAACTTCTTGAATGTGGTTTTGAGCACCTTGAGGGGTGCAGTTTTTAGAATGGTGTCACTTTTGGGTATTTTCTATCATATAGACCCCTCAAAGTGACTTCAAATGTGATGTGGTCCCTAAAAAAAAATGTTGTAAAAATGAGAAATCGCTGGTCAACTTTTAACCCTTATAACTTCGTAACAAAAAAAAATTTTGGTCCCAAAATTGTGCTGATGTAAAGCAGACATGTGGGAAATGTTATTTATTAAGAAATTTGTGTGACATATCTCTCTGATTTAAGGGCATAAAAATTTAAAGTTTGAAAATTGTTAAATTTTCAAAATTTTCGCCATATTTCCGTTTTTTTCATAAATAAACACAAGTCATATCAAAGAAATTTTACCACTAACGTGAAGTACAATATGTCACGAAAAAACAATCTCAGAATCAGCGGGATTCGTTAAAGCGTTCCAGAGTTATAACCTCATAAAGTGACAGTGGTCAGAATTGTAAAAATTGGCCCGGTCATTAAGCTGCAAAATGGCTCTTTCCTTAAGGGGTTAAGTACACCACATTGGAAGAGGAACATGTGAATGTTCCAGGAATGTTATTGTCCATCTGGGTGTTGGGAATCTGTATCCTATCTTTGGTCTTTACACGAGCGCAGGTTTTGCGGCTTTTCCAAGTTCCTCTTGGTGTATCTGAGGTTATTGAACTTTGGATCATAATGTTTCTTAAATTAGAAGGTCTGCTGTAGCACAGCAAGGGAGGGTTTTTGAATATTGTTTTTAGCTGATCATCCTTGTGTAGGATGTGGTGAAGTTTTTAGCAGTTTTTCTCAGTACCTCAAGGTATTGGTTGCAGGTCACCAACAGAGGTGTACGATTATTTTCCTCTTTTTTCCTCCACTGTATTGAAGTAATTGACTTCTAGGGATCCTTGTGGCTTTAATGATCTAATCATCAATGGAGTTGGGGTGGTAGCCTTGGTTTAAAAATGTCTTTTTAAAATGAGTTAAGTGTTCATTCTTGTCCTTTGGGATGTAACAGATATGATTATACCTAAGGGCCTGGCTGTAGACGATGGACTTTTTAATCTGTTTTGGGTGGAAGCTGTCCCATCTCAGTTATGTGGGACAGTCAATTGGTTAAAAGTAGGGATGGGTGAACCTGAACTGTAAAGTTCAGGACCGTACCGAACACATAGTGTTCGGTCACACGGTACCGAACATGGGTTTCCATGGGAAACCCGTGTTACAATTCGAGTCTGTTTCGGGTTCGAGTCCAGGGCCATTAATTATACTTACCTATCCAGCGACGCGTCCTCCCGTCCAGAGACGTGTCCTCCTGTCCTGCTGCCGCATCTGCTTCTGGGGCCGCTCATTAACTGCCGGCAGTATTCATTGCGAAAATGACCTCTGATGACGTAGTGGTCACTCGACCGCAACGTCACAAAGGTCATTTTGGCACGAAGCACTCCTGGGAACAAAGCCGCCGCGTGCACCGCTAAGGACCGAAAGGACTCCGAGGGCCGACAGAGGGTAAGTATATCCCTATTTTTTATTTTAATTCTATTTTTAACAGGAATATGGTACCCAGGGCCTGGAGGAGAGTCTCTGCAGAAAGGCTTAAAAAACGCAACGTGAGCACACAGCCTAAAACTTTCACACTACTAATCTAATCCAATCAAGGATTCATTCTCTGAGCTCAGTTTTTTTGTGTATTTAAAGATTCCTATTTTGCTTCTCCCACTGAAAGCACTCTATATGTTTAAATGTCCAAGCACTAAGCACTAATAGCATTATATAAATTGCACTGTCTCTTATTTATAAGCACTGACAACATTATAAATTGCATTGTCTTTTAAGTTACAAATATTGTTTTGTGCTTTGGTATTTTGGTCAACAAAATTTGCAAGTGCACTAATTATAAATGCTGGGTCATTAACCCTTACATGGGTAGATAGTATTGCTTAGTGCTTAGGTATTTTTTGGTGACAATTTTCTGCTACTGCAATACTATTATATACAAAATTACGGGGATATTAACCCATATATGGGTAGATAGGGTTTTTTTGCCGGTTCCCTTTTTGGTTTATATAAATGACGTTGTACCAATATCATTTACAGATATAATCTAATTGATGAATTAACATGGTCTTTGTCTTTTTTAAAACAAAATTTTGAGCCATATACGTCTCTTTATGTGAGACATTCTGCTGAATTTTTATTGTATTTTTTATGTATATATTTGTATTATAATAGAATCTTATCAGTAGTAACTGCCATTAGCTCTCAGTAATGTAACAATCTGACTTCACTAAATACAGATTTTACCTGTAAATTGATAGTTTTGAGAATGAATGATCAGTCCTAGAGGAGGACAAAGCAGATTTCCCTGATAAAATATATTACAATTTTTTTTTTATTTTCATGTGAACTAATGAGATATGAAATAGTAATTAAAATAACGGTTACTCTGTACGTAAATTCAGGACTTGATAAAAAGACTATTCTCTTCACTTTCATTGGCGTTGCAGCATGATCGCTTCAATAATATGCATTAAATTATTTTATTTAGTGATATACATTTATTCTGAAAACAAAATTTTGTCTCAAAGCAGCGACATTTTACTAGAGGAAAAAAAAACTGTCTCCACCAAGAAGGCGCCGGCGGCGCCTGCCCAGTAGCATCTATCAGATTGCGAATAAATGCTACTGTGCAGGTATGTATATCACTAAATAAAATAATTTAATGCATATTATAGATGCAATCATGCTGTATCGCAGGCACTGCCACCAGTGCCTGCCTGCTGAATATGTTTTTTTCAATACATATTATATTCAGTATGTAAAATAGGGGGCAGTGTGGACTATAAATTTGTATATTCTCCACCTAATGGTAAAATACATATCGAGCAACAGTGTCAGGTTTAAGCTCTCAGGGTTTTTAGGACTCCAAGTGCTGCTGTATAGATTCCTGCTCAATGTATATATGCTGCTGTATAGGGCTTCTGTATATTACTGCGCCCATGGAGTTATCTTTCTCTGGAAACATTGCCATTAGGAGAGATTTCTTTTGTGATACAGCATCCAATGCATCATGCTACCATTTTCATATTTTCAGATGAAATTCACAGTGGCGCAGAGTAGTGTCTGTGTTAGGGGGTTGTGGCGCCCCTGAGGGTTCAATCGCCACAGAGGTGTTGCACCTCATCCAGAGGTGTGACACCCCACTCCCAGGTAAGGAGGGAGCACCCCTAGGACTCCAACACCTGCATCCAACACACACCATATCAGCTGGTCATATGGACATACCCTAAGGGAGGATGGTCTCATACCAGGCTGGTTAGCAAGGGGTGTATGGGTGGGTGGAGTTTAGGCAGCAGTAAGAGGAGAATAGAAGTTAAGGAAACTGAACACACAGAGTGTGTGGAGGTGGGGAGGAGAGCTAGCCTTTTGGAACTCATCCTCTAAGAGAAAGAAGAAGACTGAGGAGCTTCTGGAGAGCTTGAGAAAGGGTCCAAGGGCACGGCGTTTGCACTGTACCCGTGGCCCTACCGGGACCAGGCCAACAGGGACTGGCCCCTAGACTAGTGGGAAACCTACAGGCCCTGCTAGTAAGCCGGCGGCGGTGATCACTTTATGGGTCATTGCTACCAACCACCAGTACTACCTCCAGGAAGGAAACTATATAGGGCCAAGGACGTACAGAATTAATCTGTTACCCGACAGGGTCCGCAGCTTCTGGACTGAGAGATTGCGTGGTGAGGTGCTAGGAAGAGAGGAGTGGAATAGCACAGAGAGAAGGCCAGGAAAGGACATACACAGAACGGGAGTCCTGGGCAAGTGTGACCGATATACCTGGGAGTTGCTGAGCCCCTCACCTGGAGAACACTGTGCCAAGCGGGCATCTGTACTGTGCACACCAGAACTGTGAGTAAAACTCTGAAACTGCACTTGGACTGTCTCCTGAATTTATTCCAGCGACACACACCTCCCCCTGCCACGTTCATCAGCACCATTCACAAATACAACATCTACCTGCCCTGGAAGAACACAGCCTCACCTATAGGAGGCCTACCAACTAGCTGCATAACACCATCACTTCCAGAGGACCTGCACAGCAGCACTGCTCCCCCTGACCAGAGACTACAGGTGGCGTCACGAATCACTACATAAACTTTATCCCCTGTAAATATATCCCCTTTTTGGTGAGCGCCCAGGGCCACGGACCGGGTCGTAGCTGCTGTGACATCCCCCATAGAAGTCAATAGGCTCGATACCGAGTACCCCACTGCCCTGGCAGGCGACTCAGGGTCATCCGGAGCTATTGCTCTGGACACAGTGTAAAGGGGTGACAGAGGCCGCCATATGCCTCCCCCTCTCTAAACAGTGTTAGCATAGAATATGAGCTGCTTCGTAGAGTTTTATGAACGTTAATGTATTTGTTACTGTTATTATGTCTATGTGCTTTACATCTATTTTGTACAAGATTAGAGAAATATATAGAATAGGAGGGTAGTAGTTGAATAGGACAAGATTGGGTATAGATTAGTGGGGCACCATAGAGATAGGGAATGAGAGTCTCAGTATAAGCATAGTTAAAAGAAGGGGTTTTCCGAGATGGGAGGATTTAGAGATGGATGTAGTGCAGAGCAGTAAGATATAGTGGTGAGACTTTCTGATTAGGTGAGACAAGAAGTGATGTAGCAATGAAAGAAGAAAGACAGATAGCCCTGGGGCTGGAGATTGCTGAGGCAATGAGGGACCCCAGGCTAAGCAGCGTGTGAGCGGTCACCATCCATTGAAGTAACCATTCCAAAGGGGTTCCGGAGCTAACGGCCAGGACTAGGCAGAGCTGAGCGCGCCTTTCACCTTTTTTTCCAATGGAAACCGGACAAGGGTAATGGGAGGAAAATGGTGAACCTAGGGGCAGAGATGTGAAAGGAGTATCTGCGGGACAGAAGTTGTCAGAAGAGGCAGGGAGAGCTAAAGGAATGCAAATGGATGTGAACTGTGCTATATCTGTACCAAAATCCCTATTTTCAAGTAAAGTTGAACTGTTGAATATGAACCTGGAGTCTGGAATTGTTTGTGTGAACCTTGAATCTCGAGCTGAGATTACAGAATCGCAAGGAACCCTGGAGCCAAATGTATTCTACTTTATACACAACAGGTGGGACATTGTGTTTCCTTTGTGGAGTGCCAAAGTGTGGGAACGCAACATCTCCTCGCCATGACTACCACCCTAGCCTCCTCACAACAGCAAGTTACAAATGTGGAAAGGGGAGAAGGACATACAGTGACTTGCAAAAGTATTCGGCCCCCTGGAACTTTTCAACCTATTCCCACATATCATGCTTCAAACATAAAGATACCAAATGTAAATTTTTGGTGAAGAATCAACAAAAAGTGGGACACAATTGTGAAGTTGACTGAAATTTATTGGTTATTTTAAATTTTTGTGGAGATACAAAAA
>JARQOD010000002.1:528645817-528692233 GCA_033576555.1 Oophaga sylvatica
ACGCCAATGAGAGGGCAATCAAACTTTCTATCCTTATCTAGGAACTGTTCCAATATTTATGTTCATCCCTGTGAGATAATGACAGTTCTGATACACGTCACTTACTTGTCTTACCTATTGCACTATTCCTGTGTCCTGTTGTGTATAGAAATATGTGATGCTTAATTTTTTTAGTTAGTCTTTCCCTGATGAAGAGACGTGAGTAGCCTTGAAAGCTTGCAATTTGTTTCCATCTTTTCAGTTATCCATTAAAAGGTATCAACCACTGCTGACTCTGAAGTCTAAATATTTTTCTATCTACTGGCTAACACGGTACAAAGATACACATGTTTTCTAATTTCAAGAAGGAAAAATAAAGAAAATACAAATATAAACGCATATATGCACATGCCAAAAATAAATGGAACAACACAACACCCAAAAAATTGGTAACAAAATATAGTGTTGTAAATTTAGAAATAAAAGTCCATTTTTTTTTTTATGAATAATGCTTAAGGAACGCTATGTTAAACCATAACATAGTGAAGACAATAGATTTTGTAATAGTCACTCATCATCATCATCGCAAATTTTATGTGACAGTCACAGACATTTCAATTATTTAAGTTCATAAAATCGTAACTTTCTATAGCATGTATGACATGTCCAGCATGGACTCATCAATGTGATTGATGACACAATAATGTACAATAAAAAATAACCATTTAAAAAAACATTAGGCATTGTTTGTCACAATTTAAGTGTGTGCCTGCAAGTGTAGGTGAAACAAAGGCTACGGATAGCAAAGGTATATTCTATGTCTGTATCAGACAGTGGACAGCCTCTGATGGGTAATGCCGATGTTATACTGTACGTCAATAAAGTCTGCGGCTGAAATCATGCATTTTTTGCTTGTAGAGTGTTGAAGAGGGTAAAAGAATGTCTGGTTGCGCAAAGCTTTATCCGTCAACACTACCTTCCTACTGTCACGCGTAGGGTAGGGTAGCGTGTGGCAATTAGCTGACTATCAAATGTGAGGTTAGGCTGCGTTATTGCGCACTAGGGACGCAAAAAAAAATACAGCAGTAATAATTTAATGTGTAATACTCCACCTATGACAAACAAAAAAATTACGTTCCCTCTTTAACAATGTACAAGACTAACAAGCCTAATGGTTGACGCTGACTTAATTGAGATACAGTATTACATCAACATTGTCCATGAGTAACTATGCACTGTGATACCTATATACCAGTATTAATTTATATCTCTTGTGGTTGTTTCAACAGCACTTGCAGGTATAACTACCTATTGTCAGTATGCATGATGCACTTTCTAGATGTAATAATTTATTATTGGACATTATTACCATGTTTACATGCTGGCCATTTCATATATGGTGTTTGAAGTTACAGTTGGCATCAGTATGTGTATTTTATAATGTCTGTCATAAATAAAACTCGTGATGATGATGATGAGGATTTAATGATTCGTACATCCATTGACTGCATTATCTTACAGGTACAGATAAAGTTCCTTAAAAAGCATTAATTCATAAGTCTGAAATGTACTTTTATGCATTAATTTCAAAATGTGAAGAGTAGACTATGTTTTATTTTTTGTTACCATTTCTAATAGACATGTGCAGATATGCGCTGTGATGACAAATTATTATTTGTCCATATTTGTCATAAAAATTTATCATTCTAGGCCTGCAAAACTTCACAATTTCATGTTTTCAGCATAACAAGCAGGGTGACGGCTCTTCCCTATTTGGAGCATGTTGGTCATGTGTTTTTCTGTCCATGTGTCGGGAACAGGAGACTTCTTGCCGTTGACACAGCAGGGGAACAGCTGGCGTTACTGAACCCCACTAACAGTAGAGCTTGTGTTTTGTTCTGTGGACACGACACTTCTGAGCAGCAACTGGCAGTGTTGGAGCCCAGGGAGTAGAGTTCAGGTGGTAGAAAGATGAACATAACAGGAGACATGGATAACGTTGCGAACCAGTTATTTAATCTGAAAACGGACAGACAAATTCTGCCGAGATCCATGCCTTGTTCATTTTCAGAAAAGTAAGCCGGTCTACATTATCGGAGGATAGTCGCATGCGACGGTCTGTTAGTACACCACCTGCAGCACTAAAGACGCGCTCCGATAATACACTGGCAGCAGGGCAAGCCAGCACCTCCAATGCATACTGGCTAAGCTCTGGCCATGTATCCAGCTTAGAGACCCAAAACTTGAATGGGGAAGAGCCATCTGGGAGTACACTGAGAGGCAAAGCCAAGTAGTCTGTCACCATCTGACGGATACGTTGCCTCCCGCTGACTGGAGCCCTCTCGGATGGTGTAGACATTTGTGGCGCTGCCACAAAACTTTGCCACATTTTTAACATACTGGTCTTTCCCTGTGCAGAGGCACTGCGTGTGCTCCCTCTTGTTGCAGAGCTCTCTACACTGCCTCGACGCACAGAGCTGCTTTGTAAAGCAGTAGCAGCAGCAGTGCTCTCGGCAGTAAGGTAGAACATTAGGGATTGCACCAGTGTGTCTTGGTACTCCCGCATTTTACGCTCCCGGTTCAACGGTGTGATGAGGCTTTTGACGTTGTCCCGGTAGCGAGGGTCTAGGAGGGTGTACACCCAATAATCAGACGTCGTGAGAATGTGGGCGATGCGGCGGTCGTTTCTTAGGCACTGCAGCATGAAATCAACCATGTGCTGCAGACTCCCAACTGGCAAAGAAACGCTGTCCTCTGCAAGAGGCGTTATCTCTGCCTGCTCTGCATCACCCCACCCTCGCTCTACATACTGACTAGAGCGTTGTGTACCTCCCTCTGGAGCGATGTCTTCCTCCTCCATTGACTCCTCATCCTCCTCACAAAGTGAGCCCTGCCCAGCCCTTTGTGAGGAACCACGTTGCGCTGACTTTCCAGAAGGTGATGGAATTTGTGACTCCTCATCCTCCACCTCTTCCAAAACCTCATCCCTTATTGCTTGCAGTGTTTTTTGAAGCAGGCAGATAAGGGGGACAGTCAGGCTGACTAGTGCGTCATCTGCACTCGCCATCCGCGTTGACTCATCAAACGCACGCAAAACGTGGCACATGTCCTTCATAGTGGCCCACTCATTAATGGTGAAGTGTGGACGGCGCAAATTGCGTGTTGATTGCGCCTGATGCAGCTGATACTCCATAACTGCTGGCTGCTGCTCACACAACCGCTCCAACATATGTAACGTTGAATTCCACCTGGTGGATACGTCACATATGATGCGATGTTCAGGAAGGCGCAATCTGCGTTGCAGAGCTGCAATGCGCGATCTGGCCATGCTGGAACGTCGCAAGTGAGCGCACTCTAGGCGGACCTTGTGCAGCAGTGCATCAAGATCCGGATAGTCCCTCAAAAAACTCTGCACGACCAAGTTGAGCACATGTGCCAGACATGGTATGTGAGTGAGGTTGCCAAGGCCCAGAGCTGCCACCAGATTTCGGCCATTGTCACACACTACCAAGCCTGGCTGGAGATTCGCTGGCAAAAACCACACGTCGCTCTCCTGCTTGATGGCATTCCAGACCTCCTGCGCTGTGTGGCTTCGATTCCCCATGGGAATTAATTTCAGAACGGCCTGTTGCCGTTTGGCCACGGCTGTGCTCATATCGTCGCATCAGGTAAGCGTCCACGGGTCCATGTGGAGGTAGACCGTGACGGCTCCTGCAGCGATGATTCTGAGGAACTGGAGTAGGAGGAGGAGTCAATGTGGACAGACTTGATTCCGGCAATCCTTGGAGTTGGCAGAACACGTACAGCGCCACTCGCAAGATCTGTACCCGGCTCCACAACATTCACCCAATGGGCAGTGAGTGAAAGGTATCGTCCCTGGCCATGGGTACTGGTCCACGCATCGGTGGTCAGGTGGACCTTGCTACTGACGGCGTTTAGTAGCGCATGTTTAATTTTTGCCTCAACATGCTTTTGCAGACCAGGGACGGCTTGCCTGCTGAAATAAAATCGGCTGGGCACATTGTATTGTGGGACTGCCAATGCCATTAATTCACGGAAACTGTCAGTCTCCACCAGCCTGAATGACAGCATTTCAAGGGACAGGAGTTTTGCAATGCCAGCATTCAGAGCCTGTGCTCGTGGATGGTTTGCCGAGTATGGCCGTCTTTTATCCCATGCCTGTGCTACCGATGGCTGTTTTGTGGCCTGGGTGTGTGAGGATGACAGGGAACTTGCAGCTGTGGGTGGAATAACACTGTGTCTCTGGACAACAGTGACAGAGGTTCTTCCATGGCGATCCTTTGAGGAAGCCGAACCAGCTGTGTGTGAACTGGAGGAAGAGGCTCCAACACGAGCTGAAGATGTAGGTGCTGCTGTAGGTTGGCCTACATCTCCAGTGTGTCTTTGTAACTCAACAAAGTGCTTTGACCGCACATGTTTCCACATATTTGTTGTATTAAGGTTACTGACACTTTTACCTCTTTTAATTTTTTGATTACACAGCTTGCATTTTACATAGCAAATATCATCTGCAACTGTATCAAAAAAGGACCACGCAGAGCAAGTCCTGGGAGCGCCCGGTTTGGCTGTTGGAAGAGAACTGCTCCGAACGGGTGCCAAACTGGAGGCTACAGGCAAGCGAGTCTGCAGCCTACCTCTCCCTACTGTTTGGACCGTTGGTGCAATCTCTTCCTCAGAGCTGCTCCCACCACCTTCCTGTTCCTCACGCCATGTTGGGTCTTGGACCTCATCATCTCCACCACTACCCTCTTCCAACACCTGCTGTTGTTGGGTGGTCTGGCCAGCACCATGCTCAACAGAAACTGGCAACTGAGTCTCATCATCATCAGATGCGTTCTGCGGTGTGCTGACCATCGGCACTGGCTCACCCGCCTCTTCAGATTCAGAGAGACACAGCTGTTGCGCATCACTGCATACTGCCTCTTCTTCACATTCCAGAATGCTGCTTGGCTGGGCCCCTGTTTCCAAGCCAACAGATTCTGAGAACAGAAGCAGAGACTCAGCTGGCTCCTGTACAGAGCTCTCTGACTGCCTGGGCAATTTGGCAGGCGGTGAAGAGACTGATGGTTGTTCAACAGTGCTGTGGTCCTGAGAGGAGGTGGAAGCTATTGAAGTCGATGCATTGGCTGCCATCCAACCAACAACGGCTTCAATTTGTTCTTCACGCAGCAGGGGGGTACGCTGAGCTCCTACAAAAGTGCGCATAAAGGAACGCTCACGGGGAAAACTGGTGGATGCTGTGTCACTGGGTGCGGCAGCAGCCACAGAATCCCCACGTCCTCTCCCTGCTGCAAATCCACGGCCTCGACCACGACCACGTGCCTTACTCACTGACTTCTTCATCTTGGTAGATTGATAAGAAAGTCAGAAAAGTTAAGGCCTAAGTGTGGTTATTCCTCACAGACTACAGTGAACCCTGCAGACAACTGTTCAGTATCTGTGAAAGGCCCCTTTGTGTACTTCTATAGTGTTTGCAACCAATGTATTGTATACGGATGGAAGCGCGTCACACTAATAGATTAGATTTTTTTCCACTAAAATGGAGCAGCACCAATTAGAGAAAAATGTGAAGGATGAGGCAGTGACACACGCTCAGCAGACTACAACCGGCAGTGGTTGAAGAACAAACTGGAGCGTAATCTGCACTCACAAAATGAAAAGCTCACAGACTACAGTGAACACTGAAACACAACTGTTCTGTAGCTGTTAAAGGCCCCTTTGTGTACTTCTATAGTGTTTGCAACCAATGTATTGTATACGGATGGAAGCGCGTCACACTAATAGATTAGATTTTTTTCAACTAAAATGGAGCAGCACCAATTAGAGAAAAATGTGAAGGATGAGGCAGTGACACACGCTCAGCAGACTACAACCGGCAGTGGTTGAAGTACAAACTGGAGCGTAATCTGCACTCACAAAATGAAAAGCTCACAGACTACAGTGAACACTGAAACACAACTGTTCTGTAGCTGTTAAAGGCCCCTTTGTGTACTTCTATAGTGTTTGCAACCAATGTATTGTATACGGATGGAAGCGCGTCACACTAATAGATTAGATTTTTTTCCACTAAAATGGAGCAGCACCAATTAGAGAAAAATGTGAAGGATGAGGCAGTGACACACGCTCAGCAGACTACAACCGGCAGTGGTTGAAGTACAAACTGGAGCGTAATCTGCACTCACAAAATGAAAAGCTCACAGACTACAGTGAACACTGAAACACAACTGTTCTGTAGCTGTTAAAGGCCCCTTTGTGTACTTCTATAGTGTTTGCAACCAATGTATTGTATACGGATGGAAGCGCGTCACACTAATAGATTAGATTTTTTTCCACTAAAATGGAGCAGCACCAATTAGAGAAAAATGTGAAGGATGAGGCAGTGACACACGCTCAGCAGACTACAACCGGCAGTGGTTGAAGTACAAACTGGAGCGTAATCTGCACTCACAAAATGAAAAGCTCACAGACTACAGTGAACACTGAAACACAACTGTTCTGTAGCTGTTAAAGGCCCCTTTGTGTACTTCTATAGTGTTTGCAACCAATGTATTGTATACGGATGGAAGCGCGTCACACTAATAGATTAGATTTTTTTACACTAAAATGGAGCAGCACCAATTAGAGAAAAATGTGAAGGATGAGGCAGTGACACACGCTCAGCAGACTACAACCGGCAGTGGTTGAAGAACAAACTGGAGCGTAATCTGCACTCACAAAATGAAAAGCTCACAGACTACAGTGAACACTGAAACACAACTGTTCTGTAGCTGTTAAAGGCCCCTTTGTGTACTTCTATAGTGTTTGCAACCAATGTATTGTATACGGATGGAAGCGCGTCACACTAATAGATTAGATTTTTTTCCACTAAAATGGAGCAGCACCAATTAGAGAAAAATGTGAAGGATGAGGCAGTGACACACGCTCAGCAGACTACAACCGACAGTGGTTGAAGAACAAACTGGAGCGTAATCTGCACTCACAAAATGAAAAGCTCACAGACTACAGTGAACACTGAAACACAACTGTTCTGTAGCTGTTAAAGGCCCCTTTGTGTACTTCTATAGTGTTTGCAACCAATGTATTGTATACGGATGGAAGCGCGTCACACTAATAGATTAGATTTTTTTCCACTAAAATGGAGCAGCACCAATTAGAGAAAAATGTGAAGGATGAGGCAGTGACACACGCTCAGCAGACTACAACCAGCAGTGGTTGAAGAACTAACTGGAGCGTGATCTGCACTCAAAAAATCAAAACCTCACAGACTGCAGTGAACACTGAAACACAACTATTCACTATCTGTGAAAAGCTCCTTTCTGTACTTCTATAGTGTTTGCAACCAATGTATTGTATACGGATGGAAGCACGTCACACTAATAGATTTGATTTTTTTCTAATATAATGGAGCTGCACCAATTCCACTAAATAAAATAAAAAAAAAAAGAGTCAGTGACACGTGCAGATGCCTACAAACAGCGGTGGATGCAGAGCAAACTGCAGGTCACCTGCACTGTCACACACACACCTTGCACAGAGCTGTTAAAACAACACTGGCAAAATGAAGCTTTACACAGCGGTTGGTAAACTAGCCTGCCTCAAGCACAGTAGTACACAAAATCGCAATATCTAACTGTCCCTCAGAGTCAGCACAGCAGCGTTCTGTCCCTTACTGAGTTCACAGCACAGTGACGCTAAAATGGCTGCGGCGCCTTTTATAGTGCATTCTGACATCATTTCAGCAGCCAATCACAGCCATGCCATTAGTTAAGATGACCGCAGCATTACAGGATGTGCCCACACTTCGTAGGATTCCTCATTGGCTGACTAAAATCACATTGCCTCTCAAAGAATTATGGGAACTTCCGATTCCGGTATACGATATTGAAAAAGTATCGGAATTAAGTATCGGAATTCCGATAACGCGAATATCGGCCGATACCCGATACTTGCGGTATCGGAATGCTCAACACTACTGAAGACTGCTTGTTAGGATAACTTACACTTTACAGAACTGTACTGTAACCACGTTTGTTCCCTCTTTAACCCATTATATACTTTTCAAATGCCCATTTCCCCCATGTTTAACCAGTTACCTCCTTGCGAGGAGTATAGCCCTGTTAATTAAAGCCTCCATCGCTGTATCCCGAAACCTGCTTACATGTACAGCAGCATCTTGGTGTATCCTATGTGATGTGTGAAATAGAGTCTTGGTGCATACTCTGTGATGAACTCAGCAGAGTCTCCGTGTACCCTATTTAATGTGCACAGCAGTATTCAAGTGTATTCTATATGATATGCTCAGCAGAGACTCATGTATGCTATGTGATGTATTCTGCAGAGTCTTGATATATCATATGTGATGTATTCAGCAGAGACTCGGTGCATCCTATATGATGTATTCAGCAGTCTCAGTGAATCCTATGTGATGTATACAGAAGTGTTTCAGTTTATCCTATGTGATTTAAACAGCAGAGTATCATTGTGTCCAATATGATGCATTCATCAGAGTCTTGGTGAAGCCTATGTGATGTACACAGTGCAGTCTCAGTGCATCATATGTAGTGTCTGCAGCAGAGTTTCAGACTTTCCTATATGATGTATACAGCAGAGTCTTACTGAATCCTATGTGATGTATGCAGCAGTTTCAGTGTATCCTTTTTGATGTATACAACACAGTCTTGGTGTATCCTATGTGATGTATTGTGATGTATTCAGCAGAGTCTTGATGTATACTATGAGATGTATACTGCAGAGTCTCTGTATACATGGCCAAAAGTTTTGAGAATGACACAAATATTATATTTTCACATGATCTGCTGCCCTCTGGTTTTTATGTGTGTTTGACAGATGTTTTTATCACAGACAGAAATATAATTGCAAACATATGAGTAACAAAAGCTTATATTGACAGTTAGAATGAGTTAAGGTACTGCCACACTAAACAATCCCGCTAGCGATCACGATAACGACGCATACTAATGCGATCGCTAGCGGGATTGTTTCTATATCGCTAGTAGCAGCCTAATTTAGCGATGTCGTTAAGGACGCTATCGCGGTTAGCGATCTCCTTAACGACTTTAGCGGTACAAAAGTACCGCTAAATCGCTAACAAAAGGTGCTACACTCAGCGATATATACTTACCAGCGGGGCGCCGACGATAAAAATAGGGTCCGGAACGATGAGAACGACGAGCGAGATCACAGCAGGATCTCAGCAGGGGCCACGTCGCTGGTAGATGCCGCACACAACAACATCGCTAACGGGATCGCTAAATAGTGACGTTTTTTAGCGATCCCGTTAGCGATGTTGTTTAGTGTGGCATACCCTTTAATGCAGCAAGTCAATATTTGCAGTGTTGACCCTTCTTCTTCAGGACCTCTGCAATTCTCCCTGGCATGCTCTCAATCAACTTCTGGACCAAATCCTGACTGATAGCAGTCCATTCTTGCACAATCAATGCTTTAATTTTGTCAGAATTTTTAGGGTTTTTTTTTTGTCCACCCGTCTCTTGATGATTGACCACAAGTTCTCAATGGGATTAAGATCTGGGGAGCCAAAATCTCTATGTTTTGTTCCCTGAGCCATTTAGTTATCACCTTTGCTTTATGGCAAGGTGCTCCATCATGCTGGAAAAGGCATTGTTGATTGCCAAACTGCTCATGGAGGGTTGGGAGAAGTTGCTCTTGGAGGACATTATGGTACCATTCTTTATTCATGGCTGTGTTTTTAGGCAAGACTGTGAGCGAGCCGATTCCCTTGGCTGAGAAGCAACCCCACACATGAATGGTTTCAGGATGCTTAACAGTTGGCATGAGACAAGACTGGTGGTAGCGCTCACCTTGTCTTCTCCGAATGAGGCGTTTTCCTGATGTCCCAAACAATCGAAAAGGGGATTCATCAGAGAAAATAACTTTACCCCAGTCCTCAGCAGTCCACTGCCTGTACCTTTTGCAGAATATCAGTCTGTCCATGATGTTTTTTTCTGGAGAGAAGTGGCTTCTTTGCTGCCCTCCTTGAGACCATGCCTTGCTCCAAGAGTCTCCGCCTCACAGTGCGTGCAGATGCACTCACACCTGCCTGCTGCCATTCCTGAGCAAGCTCTGCACTGCTGGTAGCCCGATCCCACAGCTGAAACACTTTTAAGAGACGGTCCTGGCGCTTGCTGGTCTTTCTTGGGTGCCCTGGAGCCTTTTTGGCAACAATGGAACCTCTCTCCTTGAAGTTCTTGATGATGCGATAGATTGTTGACTGAGGTGCAATCTTTCTAGCTGCGATACTCTTCCCTGTTAGGCCATTTTTGTGCATTGCAATGATGACTGCACGTGTTTCTTTAGAGATAACCATGGTTAACAGAAGAGAAACAATGATGCCAAGCACCAGCCTCCTTTTAAAGTGTCCAGTGGTGTCATTCTTACTTAATCATGACAGATTGATCTCCAGCCATGTCCTCATCAACACCCACACCTGTGTTAATGGAGCAATCACTGAAAAGAGGTTAGCTGGTCCTTTTAAGGCAGGGCTGCAATGATGTTGAAATGTGTTTTGTGGGATAAAGTTCATTTTCTAGCCAAATATTGACTTTGCAAGTAATTGCTGTTAAGCTGATCACTCTTTATAACATTCTGGAGTATATGCAAATTGCCATTAGAAAAAGTGAAGCAGTAGACTTTGTAAAAATTAATATTTGTGTCATTCTCAAAACTTTTGGCCATGACTGTATTCTATGTGATGTATACAGCAGTGTCTCAGTTTATCCTGGTGATATATAAAGCAGAGTCTCAATGTATCCTATGTGATGCATACAGCAGAGTCTCAATATATTTTATGCAATGTCTTCAGCAGAGTCTCAGAGTATGTGATGTGTACAGCAGCATCACAGTGTATCTTATGTGATGTATAAAGCACAGTTTGAGTGTACCCTAAGTAGTGTATACATCGGCGTCTCAGTTTATCTTCATATCTCTTGATATATAAAACAGAGTCTCAGTGTATCCTATGTGATATATCCAGCAGAGTTTGTGTGTCCTATGTAATATATATAGCAGTCTTAGAGTATCCTATGTGTTGTATACACAGAGCCTCTGTTTATCCTGGTGATATATAAAGCAGAGTCTCATTGTATCCTATATGTGATGTATACAGCAATCTCAATGTATCGTATGTGATGTATACAACAGAGCCTCAGTGATATACGGCAGAGTCTTGGTTTATACAGTACAGTCTCCAGTGTATCCTATATGATGTATACAATAGAATCTCAGAATTTCCTATGTGATGTAAATACAAGGGCGTATCTATGGGGATTTTAGTGATGTATTCCTTTGCTATTATTGGTTCTGATCCTATATACATGTAAAACTCCATAACTTGTAAGATTACATGGCCATGTTAATGAAGTATTGTGTCATCTGAAACTTAAGGGTTACTACATTTGTATTTATGCTAGGAGCATTAAATGCTCCAGGTTTGTGACAAAAGTCTGAAATCATTTTATGCGTCTGCAGACTTCTGAATCCTCACATCATGCGCACTGCACACTGTCAGAATTCTCCGTAACTGGTTGTGAGAGCGAGAGGTCTCGTAATGGCAAATATGTTTTCATTTATATTGAGGGAGGCCGCATACATTGTCTCAGAATGTGAACAGAAGTATGCAAATCTCATACTAACGGTCACATCACCACCCTCTCCTGGCACGAGAACATCTGGTCAGCATGCAGTACGCAAGCTGTGATGATTCAGAAGTCTGCAGTCACATAGAGTGACTACAGACTTTCATAACAAACCTGCACAATCTATTTAATTGTAAAATGAAGCACTGTAGCATGTCCAATCCTAACAATATGTAATATGCTTACTTTCAGGATTTGGCTCTGCTTGCCAGTTCCAGCTGTCATCACATGAAAATTCATGTAATTTTCATACTTCCGTTCATTTGCCAACAACTGTATTTTTCGGACTATAAGACGCACTTTTTTCCCAAAATATGGTAGATTTTCTTCCTGCTTCTTTCAATGAATAGAGGCTGTAGTTTTTCACTGAACATTGAGAGAATTATGAAGAGCAGCAAGTCAGTTCATGACTTCTACCTTCCATCCACGCTGTATCACAACTTTCCGTAACCTCTCTAACCTTATACGCATTTGCCCAGCCCTCGCTTCCCCAGTCCCACTAGCAGGAGCTCTGTGAAATGCTCGCTCTGTCTGCAACAAACTTTCCTACAGCCATGATCTTTTTATTACTAACAAACTTTCCTTCCTCGCCATCACCGAAACCTGGCTCACCCCTTCTGACACAGCCTCTCCTGCTGCACTTTCGTCTGGTGGATTTCACCTTTCTCACATACCCCGCCCCAGCAGCAAGCATGGTGGAGGAGTTGGTTTTCTCCTGTCAGATAACTGCTCCTTCACACAAATCCCACTGTCACCCTCTGTTACCCTCCTTTCCTTTGAGGTACACTCTGTGCGCATCTACTCCCCCTCCAACCTCCAACTAGCTGTCATTTACCGCCCCGAGGGCCAGCCACCACCTTCTTTGACCACTTCACCTCCTGGCCACTTAATTTCTTCTCCACTGAGATCCCCACTATCATCTTGGGCGACTTCAACATCCCCGTTGACACTTCCCTCTCAGCTGCCACTAAACTTCTATCTCTCACTTCCTCCTTCAGCCTCTCTCACTCAATGGTCTACTGCAGCCACTCACAAAGATGGTCACACTCTGGACCTCATCTCCACCCGCCTCTGATCCCTATCTAACCTCTCTAACTCACCTCTTCCTCTTTCTGACCACAACCTACTTACATTCTCTTCCATCTCCACTTCTTGTCCACAATCCCCACCCCACAAACTTGCACACCCTTGCAGAAATCTTAAACACCTCGATCTACACTCACTGTCTGAATCCCTTCTCCCTCTTACAGATACAAGTGCCCTACACAATGCGGATACCGCTGCCGCTCTATATAACACCTCAATAGCTGTAGCTTTGGAATCAGTTGCCCCTCTCACACATACCAAAGCTCACACACCAGCCTGACCAAAGAACTGAGGCGAGCTTCCAGGGCTGCTGAGCAGAGATGGAAAAGATCCCACTCCAATGAGGACTTCATCGCATTCAAACAGTCCCTCACTACTTTCAAGGCCAAACTCTCATCTCTCATATCCTCCCTGTCTCACAACCCTAAACAGCTATTCAACACCTTCAATTCTCTCCTTCGTCCCCACAGCACCTCCTCCCTCTCCAATTATAGTTGGCTGATAAACTACTTAGTACAGTTGTATGGATAGCACTATTTGCATTTTATTGTTTTGGGATTGCACTAAGCGTCTGGAAATGGTGATCCTTTTTTAAAATCTTTTGGAAGGAAATTTTTTTTAAAACAAGTTGTTGATTAAAAGTTATATTTTATCTCCAATTTGCTTAAAATTGTGAATCTTGTTTGGAGTATATACCCATTGCTTATTTATACCCATTGCTTATTTCTGTTCTGTAATAAGGTATGGCAGGTTTTCTTGAGGTTGGTCTGGATAGTAGTCAATGGGCGTCAGACGCAAAGGAGGTGTTTTCTGATAAAGCATTTGTACAGAAGAAATATACTCCCTCCTTTACGGCAGCTTTTAAATATTCAAAAATCAAACAACTACATGGTGGGAAGTTCAGTCACTTGAGAACTATATTAAAGCGGGTATAGTTCCTAGAAATTTACGGATATCCCTACACCCCCCCCCCCCTTTAGATTTAAAAATCCCGGGCTAAATTGAATTTATCAAATTTGAATAAGGCATTAAAGACTCAGATAGAAATTCATCTCAGCTGAAGACTTTGACTCATTTTTCAAGCAGAAGATTGATAACATCAGAGACAGTTTTGGTCGACAACCACCAAAGCCCTTCCCCCTAACTGCCCAGCCCTCCTCCTCCAAAACCAACTTCTCCACCATTACAAAAGATAGACTCTCCACTCTACTCTCAAGATCACATCTCACCACCTGTGGACTTGACTTGATCCCATCCCACTTCATCCCAAACCTCACCACAGTCTTCATCTCAACCCTATCCCATCTCTTCAAACTATCACTAACAACTGGTGTTTTCCCCTCAAACTTTAAACATGCATCAATCACACCTACCCTCAAAAAGCCCTCTCTTGACCCATCCTCTGTATCTAGCTATCGCCCTATATCACTTCTCCTCTATGCCTCAAAACTACTGGAACAACACGTCCATCTTGAACTGTCCTCCCACCTCTCTTCTTGCTTCCTCTTCGACCGCTTACAATATGGCTTCCGGCCACATCACTCCACTGAAACTGCCCTATCTAAGGTCACCAATGACCTATTAACCACCAAGGCCAAGCGACACTACTCTGTCCTCCTCCTCCTGGACCTGTCCTTTGCCTTTGACCCAGTGGACCATTCCCTATTACTACAGACCCTCTCATTTCTTGGTATCACAGACTTGGCCCTGTCTTGGATCGCATCATACCTAACAGACCGGACATTCAGCGTCTCCTACTCACACACCACCTCCTCACCCTATCTGTCCGAGTCCCGCAAGGTTCAGTCCTAGGGCCCCTGCTCTTCTCCATTTACACCTTCGGCCTCGGACAGCTCATAGAATCTCACGGCTTTCAGTATCACCTCTATGCTGATGACACACAGATCTACACCTCTGGACCAGATATCACCTCCCTACTAATCAGAATCCCTCAATGTCTGTCTGCTATTTCATCCTTCTTCTCCTCTAGATTTCTAAAACTTAATATGGACAAAACAGAATTCATCATCTTTCCCCATCTCACGCGACCCCCCAATGGACCTATCCATTAAAGTAAATGGCTGCCCACTCTCCCCAGTCCACAAGCTCTCTGCCTCGGGGTTATCCTTGACACTGATCTCTCTTTCAAGCCACATACACAAGCCATTTCTACTTCCTGCCGACTTCAACTCAAAAATATTTCACGGATCCGTACATTCCTCAACCAAGAATCTGCAAAAACCCTAGTCCATGCCCTCATCATCTCCCGCCTTGACTACTGCAACCTCCTACTCTGTGGCCTCCCCTCTAACACTATCACACCCCTCCAATCTATTCTAAACTCTGCTGCCCGACTAATCCCCGCTATTCCCCTGCCTCTCCCCTCTGTCAATCCCTGCACTGGCTCCCCATTACCCAAAGACTCCAGTTCAAAACCCTAACCATGACATACAAAGCCATCCACAACCTGTGTCCTCCGTACATATGTGACCTCGTCTCCCGGTACTTACCTGCACGCAACCTCCGATCCTCACAAAATCTCTTTCTCTACTCCCCTCTTATCTCCTCTTCCCACAATCGCATACAAGATTTCTCCCGTGCATCCCCCCTACTCTGGAACTCTGTACCACAACATATCAGACTCTCGCCTACCATGGAAACCTTCAAAAAGTTCCTGAAGACCTACCTCTTCTGACAAGCCTACAACCTGCAGTAACCACCGATCCACCAAACCGCTGCACAACCAGCTCTACCCTCACCTACTTTATCCTCACCCATCCCTTGTAGATTGTGAGCCCTCACGGATAGGGTCCTCTCTCCTCCTGTACCAGTCGTAACTTGTATTGTTTAACCCCTTAATGACCAAGCCATTTTGTAGGTTAAAGACCAGGCCAATTTTTACAATTCTGACCACTGTCTCTTTATGAGGTTATAACTCTGGAACGCTTCTTGGCGATTCTGAGATTGTTTTCTCGTGACATATTGTACTTCATGATAGTGGTAAAATTTCTTCAATATAACTTGCGTTTTTTTATGAAAAAAATGGAAATATGGCAAAAATTTTGAAAATTTTGCAATTTTCAAACTTTTAATTTTTATGCCATTAAATCAGAGAGATATGTCACAAAAATTAGTTAATAAATAACATTTCCCACATGTCTACTTTACATCAGCACAATTTTGGAACCAAAATTTTTTTTTGTTACGAAGTTATAAGTGTTAAAAGTTGACCAGCAATTTCTCATTTTTCCAACAAAATTTACAAAACCATTTTTTTAGGGACCACCTCACATTTGAAGTGAATTTGAGGGGTCAATATGACAGAAAATACCAAAAGTGACACCATTCTAAAAACTGCACCCCTCAACGTGTTCAAAGCCACATTCAAGAAGTTTATTAACCCTTTAGGTACTTCACAAGAATTGAAGCAATGTGGAAGGAAAAAATGAACATTTAACTTTTTTTCCCAAAATTTTTCTTTCAACACAATTTTTTTAAATTTTGTCAAGGGTATCAGGAGAAAATGAACCACAATATTTGTTGTACAATTTCTCCAGAGTACACTGATATACCATGTGTGGGGGTAAACCACTATTTGGGCGCATGGCAGAGCTCGGAATGGAAGCAGCGCCATTTGACTTTTTTGGCTGGAATTGAGATTGGACGCCATGTCGCATTTGGAGAGTCCCTGTGTGCCTAAACAGTGGAAACCCCCCACAAGTGACCACATTTTGGAAACTGGACCCCTCAAGGAACTCATCTAAATGTGCTGTGAGAGCTTTTAACCCCCAAGGGCTTCACAGAAGGTTATAACGTAGAGCCGTAAAATTAAAAAATCATATTTTTTCCACAAAAATGATCTTTTCATCCCAATTATTATTTTCCAAAGGATAAAAGGACCCCAAAAGTTATTGGGCAATTAGTCCTGAGTACGCTGATATCCCATATGTGGGGGTAAACCACAATTTGGGCGCATGGCAGAGCTCAGAAGGGAAGCAGCGCCATTTGACTTTTTTGGCTGGAATTGAGATTGGACGCCATGTCGCATTTGGAGAGTCCCTGTGTGCCTAAACAGTGGAAACCCCCCACAAGTGACCCCATTTTGGAAACTAGACCCCCAAGGAACTTATCTAGATGTGTGGTGAGAGCTTTGAACCCCCAAGGGCTTCACAGAAGGTTATAACGTAGAGCAGTAAAATTAAAAAATCATATCTTTTCCACAAAAATGATCTTTCCACCCCCAATTGTTATTTTCCAAAGGGTAACAGGACCCCAAAAGTTATTGTGCAATTTGTCCTGAGTACGCTGATACACCATATGTGGGGGGAAACCACTATTTTGACGCATGGCAGAGCTCGAAAGGGAAGTAGCGCCTTTTTCAAATGCAGACTTTGATGGAATGGTCTGTGGGTGTCATGTCACGTTTGGATAGCCCCTGATGTGCCTAAACAGTAGAAACCCCCCACAAGTGACTCCATTTTGGAAACTAGACTCCCCAAGGAACTTTTCTAGATGTGTGGTGAGCACTTTGAACCTCCAAGTGCTTCACAGAAGTTTATAACGTAGAGCCGTGAAAATAAAAAAATCATATTTTTTTCCACAAAAATAATCTTTTTGCCCCAAATTTTTATTTTTATAATGGTAACAGGAGAAATAGGACCCCAAAAGCTATTGTGCAATTTGTCCTGAGTACGCTGATATCCCATATGTGGGGGGGAACCACTATTTTGATGCATGGCAGAGCTCGAAAGGGAAGTAGCGCCTTTTTCAAATGCAGACTTTGATGGAATGGTCTGTGGGTGTCATGTCACGTTTGGATAGCCCCTGATGTGCCTAAACAGTAGAAACCCCCCACAAGTGACTCCATTTTGGAAACTAGACCCCCCAAGGAACTTTTCTAGATGTGTGGTGAGCACTTTGAACCCCCAAGTGCTTCACAGAAGTTTATAACGTAGAGCCGTGAAAATAAAAAAAATCATATTTTTTTCCACAAAAATAATATTTTTGCCCCAAATTTTTATTTTATAATGGTAACAGGAGAAATAGGACCCCAAAAGCTATTGTGCAATTTGTCCTGAGTACGCTGATATCCCATATGTGGGGGGAACCACTATTTTGACGCATGGCAGAGATCGGAAGGGAAGGAGCACCGTTTTTAAATGCAGACTTTGATGGAATGGTCTGCGGGTGTCATGTCGCGCTTGGAGAGCCCCTGATGTGCCTAAACAGTAGAAACCCCCACAAATGACCCCATTTTGCAAACTAGACCCCCCAAGGAACTTATCTAGATGTGTGGTCAGCACTTTGAACCCCCAAGGGCTTCACAGAAGTTTATAACGTAGAGCCGTGAAAATAAAAAAAATCATATTTTTTTCCACAAAAATGACCTTTTTGCCCCCAAATTTTTATTTTTATAAGGGTAACAGGAGAAATAGGACCCCAAAAGCTATTGTGCATTTTGTCCTGAGTACGCTGATACCCCATATGCGGGGGGGAACCACTGTGATCGCCTTACTGCGATCTTTGGGAGGCACAATGAACAAATCTACCAAAGGTGAAGAATTGGTTTTCTTTTTTACGCCGTTCCTCGTGCGATATTAGTGATTAGGCGACTTTATTCCTCGGATCAATGCGATTACAGCGATACCAGATTTACACCCTTTTTTCATGTTTAGCTTCTGTCACACTCTAAAAGATGCTTTTTTTGGGAATAATTTTTTGTAAGAATTTTTTGCATCGCCGTATTTTGAGAGCTATAATTTTTCCATATTTCGGCCGACAGAGTTATCTGTGGGCTTATTTTTTGCGGGACGAGCTGACGTATTTATTGGTAGCATATTCGGGCACATAACGTTTTTTGATTGCTTCCTATTCCGATTTTTGTGGAAGCAGAATGAACAAAAACCAGCAATTCAGGAATTGGTTTTTTTAAAAATTTTTTTCCCCCGTTCCGCGTGTGGTAAAATTGATAAAGCAGCTTTATTCTTCGGGTCACTACGATTACAGTGATACCTCATTTATATATTTTTTTTATCTTTTGGCGTTTTTTACACAATAAAGAATTTTATAGAAAAAATAATTATTTTTGCATCAGTTTATTCCGCGAGCTATAACTTTTTTATTTTTTCCCTGATGATGCTATATAGCGGCTTGTTTTTTGCGGGACAAGATGACGTTTTCAGCGGTACCATGATTATTTATATCTGACTTTTTGATCGCGTGTTATTGCACTTTTTCCAAGCGGTATAATGATACCGCTTGGAAAAAGTATAATTTACTACTTTTTGTGTTTTTTTTTTTACGGCTTTCACTGAAGGGGTTAACTAGGGTTATGCTTTTATAGATGGGATTTTTACGGACATGGCGATACCTAACATGTGTATTTTTTTTGTTTTTTATTTTTTTTATTACATAAAAATGTGTATTTTTTAGCGGATTTTTTTAAAATTATTTTTTAATATTTTTTTTACAATTTTTTTTAAAAAATGATTTTTTTCAACTTGTCCCTTTATGGTACTTTCACTTTTTTTACTTTTGATTGCAGTTACAATGCATTGCAATGCTCTGGCATTGCAATGCATTGCAACTATAGTGTAAGCTGCTGTGACATGATCACAGCAGCTTCCCGTAGCTAAATGACCCGGAGGTTGTCATGACAACCCCCGGGTCATCAAGGCAGAGATCGGGCCCTGCGATTACATCGCTGGGACGCTGATCTGAGGCAGAGGGAGCTCCCGACCCTCTGCCTCCCCCCCTGAGCTCTGCGATCGCGCTGGATCGCAGCAGTCAGGGGGTTAACAGCCAGGGGCGGTGGGGGCTCCGCTCCTGGCTGTCAGTGCAGGAAGCCTGGCCACTGCAGCGCCGGCTCCTGCACTGATCGCGCTGGGGAAGCTGAAATATCAGCTTCTCCTGCGCGATCGCTGCTGTGTTTGGTCAGTCAGATTGACTGACCAAGCACAGCGCTGTGGGTGTGGGGACCGACGGCAAAGTCCCCGCACCGCTTGCCGTGCCTGTCAGCTGTCTGTGACAGCTGTCGGCACTGATCTACCACTGCGTGTTTACACGCAGTGGTAGATCAAAGGCATGACGTGCAGAGTCCGTCCTGGTGCCGGAACTGGCACCTTGCCATGACGGACTCTGCACGTCAGTGGACATTAAGGGGTTAAGATTACTGTACTTGTATTTATGTATACTCCTCCTCACATGTAAAGCGCCATGGAATAAATGGCGCTATAATAATAAATAATAATAACAATAAATGTGTAAATCGCATAAGAGCGGTCACATAACGACTACTCAAACCACTTAGGCTGTGTATGTATGTGTATATGTGTATGTATACATGAGGATCCCGATTCTTTGCCCCTTACTCCCCTGAGGAATCTTGATAAGAGGAAACGCGTCAGGAGTGGTGTTACCTGGTGGAGCAATCACATCACCTGATCAAATTGGTTGTCCCTGCAATAGAGGACGGGTGAGATTATTCCATACTGTTGGTCCAGATTATCTTGAATATAGTGTTTAATATGGGCCTTTTTATGATTTTGGTGTTAAAATAAGGTATTGGTATTTATTGGTGTTGGTGGAAATTAGTGCCTGCATTATGACATTCAATATGGGCAGCCGTTTGGATTATTTATGTTGAAGCACTGGTTTAATCCTTAATCTTAGGTAAAACAAATGTGCTGCTTGATCTGTTATATTCATTAAATGCCCTAATGTGTTGTTTGACCTAATATAAGCTAAAATTAGTTGTCTTTATATGTAAATTAGGTCTCTGAAAGCCTTATTTTAATTATAGTTGGCTGATAAACTACTTAGTAGAGTTGTATGGATAGCATTATTTGCATTTTATTGTTTTGGGATTGCACTAAAGGTACTGCCACACTAAACAATCCCGCTAGCGATCACGATAACGACGCATACTAATGCGATCGCTAGCGGGATTGTTTCTATATCGCTAAATGCGGCCACATTTAGCGATATAGTTAACGACGCTATCGCCGTTAGCGATCTTCTTAACGACTTTAGCGGTACAAAAGTACCGCTAAATCGCTAAGAAAAGGTGCCACACTAGCGATATATACTTACCCAGCGGGAGCGCCGGCGATAAAATAGGGTCCGGAACGATTCCAGCGACGAGCGAGATCACAGCAGGAAGCTCGTCGCTGGCAGCTGCCGCACTGAACAATATCGCTAACGGGATCGCTAAATAGTGACGTTTTTTAGCGATCCCGTTAGCGATATTGTTTAGTGTGGCATACCCCTAAGTGTCTGGAAATGGTGATCCTTTTTTAAAATCTTTTGGAAGGAATTTTTTTTTTAAAACAAAGTATTGATTAAAAGTTATATTTTATCTCCAATTTGCTTAAAATTGTGAATCTTGTTTGGAGTATATACCCATTGCTTATTTCTGCTAAGTGTAAACTATGGTATGTACACTGATGAGTCTCAGTGTATTGTATGTGATGCATACAGCAGAATCTCAGGGTATCCTATGTGATATATACAGTATTCTCAGCATATCTAACACTTACATGTGAATTTTAGTTTTTCACTTGTAAGCTTGAATAGGCTGGGATCACATATTAGCTTGTTCTTGAGGTTCTTTATGAACAACCCCACTATAAGGGCTCTTTTCCACTTGCGAGAAATACGTCCGATTCTCGCATGTGAAATCCCAGCTCTGGGGCCGGCATTCGGGAGTGGAGCGAGCAGCTGCATACAAATACATGCAGCCGCACACTCCACTCTTGAGTGCCGGAGCCAGAGCTGGGATTTCACATGCGAGAATCGGACGTATTTCTCGCAAGTGGAAAAGAGCCCTAATACTGATTTTGTTTTTAATCAGAACTAACTAAAATTCAAGGAGAATTCAAGTAATGGCCTCTTTTGGAAATAAGCATTATAAATAATCAAACCCTTACACATATAGATTTTTTATTTGTCTTCATTTTATACAGAAATTTATTATAGATCCTTTTCAAAGGCATGGGTTGGGATTACTGAACTTCCTGATGCCTTTTGCCTGTTTTATATGGAGACATCAAATTCTGAACAAACACACCTCCAGGCTGTGTAAGGGCTATTAGACCAAGAAGGAGAGTGTTGGGGTGCTATGCCAGATGACCTGGCCTCCACAGTCACCAGACCTGAACCCAATCGAGATGGTTTGGGGTGAGCTGGACCGCTCACTGCTTCAATTTTGAATAAATCCCCAACAGTGTCACCAGCAAAGCACCCCCACACCATCACACCACCTCCTCCATGCTTCACGGTGGGAACCAGGCATGTAGACTCCAGCCGTTCACCTTTTCTGCGTGCAATGCAGTAATCAAAGCAAAAGGTGGCTACTTTGAAGAACCTAGAATATAAGACATATTTTCAGTTGTTTCACACTTTTTTGTAAAGTGTAATGTATAATTCCACATGTGTTAATTCATAGTTTTGATGCCTTCAGTGTGATTCTACAATTTTCATAGTCTTGAAAATACAGAAAAATCTTTGAATGAGAAGGTGTGTCCAAACTTTTGGTCTGTACTGTATGTATATATACAGGTGCATCTCACAAAATTAGAATATCATCAAAAAGTTAATTTATTTCAGTTTTTCAATACAAAAAGTGAAACTCATATATTAGAGTCATTACAAACAGAGTGATATATTTCAAGTGTTTATTTCTGTTAATGTTGATGATTATGGCTTACAGCCAATGAAAAGCCAAAAGTCATTATCTCAGTAAATTAGAATACTTTATAACACCAGCTTGAAAAAGTGATTTTAAAATCCAAACTGTTGGTCTACTGAAATTTATGTTCAGTAAATGCTCTCAATACTTGGTCGGGGCTCCTTTTGCATCAATTACTGCATAAATGCGATGTGGCATGGAGGCCATCAGTCTGTGGCACTGCTGAGGTGTTATGGAAGCCCAGGTTGCTTTGATAGCAGCCTTCAGCTCATCTGGATTGTTGGGTCTGGTGTCTCTCTTCTTCCTTTTGACAATACCTTTATAGATTCTCTATGGGGTTAAGGTCATCGAAGTTTGTTGGCCAATCAAGCACAGTGATACTGTTGTTTTTAAACCAGGAATTGGTAGTTTTGGCAGTGTGGACAGGTGCCAAGTCCTGCTGGAGAATGAAATTTTCATCTCCAAAAAGCTTGTCAGTAGAGGGAAGCAAGAAGTGCTCTAAAATTTCATGGTAGATGGCTGCGCTGACTTTGGTCTTGATAAAACACAGTAGGCCTACACCAGCAGATGACATGGCGCCAAAACCATCATTGATTGCAGATACTTCACACTAGACCTTGGAAATCAAGGTCCCAGAGTCTGGAGGAAGAGTGGAGAGACAGAAAATCCAAAGCTTGAGGTCTAGTGTGAAGTTTCCACAATCAGTGATGGTTTGGGGAGCTACAGTATGTCATCTACTGGTATACCTACACTGTGTTTTATCAAGACCAAAGTCAGTGCAGTCGTCTACCAGGAAATTTTAGAGCACTTCATGCTTCCCTCTGCCGACAAGCTTTTTGGAGATGGAAATTTCATTCTCCTGCAGGATTTGGAACCTGTCCATTCTGCCAAAAGTACCAATACCTGGTTTGAAAACAACAGTTTCACTGTGCTTGATTGGCCAGTAAACTCACCTGACCTTAACCCCATATATAATCTATGGGGTATTGTCAAGAGGAAGATGAGAGACATCAGACCCCACAATGCAGACAAGCAGAATGCTACTATCAAAGCAGCCTGGGCTTCCATAACACCTCAGCAGAGCTATAGGCTGATTACCTCCATGCCACACCGCATTGATGCAGTAATTGATGCCAAAGGAGCCCCGATCAATTGTTGAGTGCATTTACTGAATATACATTTAGTAGGCCACACAGTCTCCTCGGCACCGTGCTCATGCACAGGAGTACTTCTCTGTTCTGTTGAGGGCAGAGCAAAGTACTGCAGTGCACAGGTGTCGGGAAAGGTGCACAGAGATGCATGATCCACACGAAGCAAGCAGGAGGGCAGCATCGCAAGAAGATGAGAGGCGCCGGACCAAGAAGAGTGACACCTCTTGGACCGTACCGTACCGCAGGTGAGTATAATAAAAGTTATTTTTCTTCTCTTACAGGTCAGGTAGGAGGCAGATAGGCAGCATTATAAAATGCCGTCTATCAGCCCTGAAAGGTGATGAACATATCTCATATCGGTCACACCTGGTGACAGGTTCCCTTTAAGCATGAGGGTGGATCAATCATGCTTTGGGGTTGTGTTGGAGCCAATGGCACTGGGAACATTTCTTGTGTAGAGGAAAAAATGGATTCAATGAAATTTCAACAAATTCTTGATGCAAACATAACCCCACTTGTAAAAAAGCTGAAGTTGCAAAGAGGATTGCTTCTACAAATGGATAGTGATCCTAAACACACATCAAAATCCACAATAGACTACCTAAAAAGGTGTAAGCTGAAGGTTTCAAAATGACCCTCACAGTCCCTTGATCTATATACATCATTGAAAATCTGTGGCTAGACCTCAAAATTGCAGAGCATGCAAGACAACCCAGGAATCTCACAGAACTTGAAGAACTGTCCAAGCAAGAATGGATGAAAATCCCTTAAACAAGAATTGAAAGACTTGGTTGGATATAAAAGCGTTTACAAGCTGTGATACTTGCAAAAAAAGGGGTGCTACTAGGTACTAACCATTAGAACACAAAGAAAGATAGAGTAAATTCTGCTCACCAAGGAGATTTGAATAATACAAAAATATTTTTTGGAACAAAGATAAAAACACATAAAAATATTTGTGGACGTCCACTAGACAGAATACAAGAAGAATGATAGCAAAGTGATTTATTTAAGTGATAGGTATAAAGACATAACAATCATGGCTGAATGAGAAAATCAAGTTCACATGATACATGAACCCTGCCAAATACAGATAAACATCTATACATGTAAGTAATTTCACCAATAATAATCTGGCATGAGGAAACGGCTTCCAGGTAGTTCATAGAGGTGTTAATGATTTTTATGGCTTTATTCCTATCATTTAAATAGGTTGTTACCTTGCCGTCATTCCTCTTGTATTCTGTCTAATGGACCTCCACAAATAATTTTACTTGTTTTTATGTTTGTACCAATAAAATATTTTTGTTTTATTCATATCTCCTTTGTGAGCAGGATTTACTCTATCTTTCTTTGTGTTCTAATAATCTGTGAGTACATCACCTCTGTACTTTACTTTACCTGTGGGGAAACTCTTTGTTAGGTGCTTTGTTATTTTCTTTTGATGTTCACTAGATACTAACCATGCAAAGTGACCAAACTTTTGCATTTGCCCATTTTCCTTTTTGTAATTTTTAAAATGTAAAAGATGAAAATACATATATATATTTTTGCCTAAAATACAAAGGAAATGTGTCATCTTTAACTTTAGGCCTTTTAGAGATCATTTTATCTTCAACTTGCTTAACTGTTCACAATACCAGTAATTTTGACCAAGGGTGCTCAAACTCAGGGGCGGACATATCATTGGTGCAACCTGTGCACAGGGGCCCAAGAGGTTAGGGGGCCCATTTCTACCTCCAAAGCCGATGCAATTTTGAATTTTTAAGAGCTCTTGGGCTGTAATGGGCCCATGTATAATTTTTACACAGGGGCCCTTTTCTCTCTGTGTCCGCCAGTGCTCAAACTTTTACATGCCACTGTACTCCCATTACTGACCAAAAAACATTTTTATGTTTTTTCTTATCAGCAGTGTAAAATGTTTTCTTGTTCGAAGATTCAAATAATTTTTGCATCCTTTTTTCTGGCTTTGTAGGCCTAATTTTTTTTCAGTCTTTTGGTGGTGTGAACACTGTCTTACAGACTTGTTCACTGTGTGCATGGCTCATGTGTTTGTATTTAATTGTTTTTTTGTTTTTGCAAGATTAGGGAGGTTTTCCACCCCTCCCTTGTGAGCCATGCACATAAAGGTCGTTCTCTGCAGCGTGTCCACATTGGACATTACCTTTCTGAATCCTGCTCATATAGGTACTATACACATGACCAGGTTTTTAAATACATCAGTTAGGGACTGCTCTGATACGGATTACCTTGACGTTTGGTAGAGCGGCTTAGTATACATTTTTTGCAAAAAACGTATCAACCAAATACCCTGTTTTTTATCATCTTTTTACTGGCACTTGCTGTTTACTGTTACTTCTTTACAACAGAGTATTTTTGTACATTTGTTTTACTGTGCTTTTCTCTGTTTTTTATTCCCTATAATGAGGCAGATGGAGGCACTGTGGACGCCGTCTGACCTGTTATCCGGTGGTGTCCGTCTTTTTAGGATTGCATAAAAGTGCAGTCGGCCACAGCTTTGAGCACTTTTGAAAAGAAGGACACCACTGAACAGAGGCCAGACGGAGTCCAGAGTAACTCTGCTGCCTCATTATAGTGAATGGATCCCTTGGAGTTTCATCTGAATCAAGTCACTCAGAGATTTAGATGGAAACCCCAAAATAAGTGGTCAGCGTAGAGCGCCGGATAAATGTGATCCCAAACGTTATGTAAAATGTTCCCAATAAAAGCTTCAACTCAATCCACAAAAAAAGCATTCCCCACTCAGGTCTGTCATCTGTTAACAGAAATATAGAGGGCTTTCCACGTTACTGGTAGTACAAAGACTCTGGGAAACCGAAATGGCTCTTCACCCGCCAAAAGAAATTCAGCAGATTCTCCGCTCCCAAATCCAAATGCCCCCCTCCCTTCTGAGCCCCACACTGTAACTAAACAACATATAGTGCCACATATGTTTGGCATTTCTGAAGCGATGAGAGCCTGGCTAATTTATGGGTG
Organism: Oophaga sylvatica; assembly: GCA_033576555.1. NCBI lineage: Eukaryota > Metazoa > Chordata > Amphibia > Anura > Dendrobatidae > Oophaga > Oophaga sylvatica. The sequence goes on from JARQOD010000002.1 coordinate 528,672,412, forward strand.
CATGTCTCCAGAAGCACCAGCTGGGCATAAAGTACTGGTGACTGCAACATACTGGTCACTACTACACTTCATTGCTGCTTGTTTCTGGAAAATACCCATGGAGTCAAAATTGGCACTACACCTGTAGATAAATTCCCAAAGGGGAGTATTATTTCCAAAATGGAGTCATTTGAGGGTGATTCTGCTCTTCTAGCAATTAGGGACTCTGTATATGCAATCTGTTCTGGAAAATCTGATTGCAAGGAGGTAAATAGAGCTCGCTTTCTCTGTATGGCTAAGTAGTACTGTACAGCCACATATGGGGTATTGCTACATTCAGTAGAAATTGTGGTACAAATTATGGTGCCATTTTTACCCACTTCTTGTGTGAAAATGTAAAATCTGGGGCTAAAACAAAATTTTGGTGGTAAAAATGTAGTTATTTTTTCTTCACTGCCCAATGGTATAAAATTCTGTGACACACCTGTGGTGTCAATATGATCACTGCACCCCTAGATGAATTCATTAAAAGGTGTAGTTTGTAAAATGGGGTCACTTATGGGGTTTTTTGCTGTTCTGGCACCTCATGGGCTCTCTCAGTAGGTAATGGCACCCGTAAACCATAGCAGTAAAATCTGGTGCTCCCTGCCTTCTGAGCTTTGCACTGTGCCTGAAAAATTTTTCCCGATTACACGTACGGTATTAGCACACTCAAGAAAAAAATGGACCTCAATTTGTTTAAAAAAAAAATCCTATTAGCCCTTAGAAAAGTTAAAAACTTGGGGCTAAAACAACATTTTAGTGGAAGAAATGTAATTATTCTTTCTTCACCGCTCAATAGTATAAAATTCTGTGAGGCACATGTGGTGTCAATATTATCACTGCACCCCTACATGAATTCACTGGGGAGTGCAGTATGTAAAATGAGTTCACATACAGGGGATTTCTGTTGTTCTGGCACCTTAGGGGCTCTGCCAATGTGACATGGCAGCCTCAAACCATTCCAGCAAAATCTGAACTCCAATGTGGCACCTCTTCCCTTCTGAGCTTTGCACTGTGCCTCAAAAGTAGTATTCCCCCACATATGGGATATCGGCATACTTAGTAGAAATTGCACAACAAATTGTATGGTGCAATTTCTCCTGGTACCCTTATGAAAATGAAAAATTTGGGGCTAAAATAACATTTTTGTGAAGAAAATGTGATTTTATTATTTTCATGGCTCAACGGTGCTCACCACACATCTAAATACATTCCTTGAGGGGTCTAGTTTCCAAAATTGGGTCACTTGTGGGGGGTTTCCACTGTTTAGGCACAGCAAGTGCTCTCCAAACAGGACATGACCTCCGCTAATGATTCCAGGAAATTTTACATTCAAAAAGTCAAATGACGCTCCTTCCCTTCTGAGCCCTGCCATGCAACCAAACAGTAGTTTTATCTCTTATATGGGGTATTGGCGTACCAAGGAGAAATTGCACTACAAATTGTATGGTACAATTTCTCCAGTTATCTTTATGAAAATGCAAAGTTTGGGGCTAAAATAACATTTTTGTGGGGAAAATGTGATTTTATTATTTTCACTGCTCAACATTATAAACTTCTGTGAAGCACCTGGGGGCTCAAGATGCTCACCACACATCTAAATACATTCATTGAGGGGTCTAGTTTCCAAAATGGAGTCAGTTGTGGGGGTTTCCAATGTTTAGCACATCAGGGGGCCTCCAAACGGGATATGACGTCCGTTAATGATTCCAGGAAATTTTACATTCAAAAAGTTAAATGGCGCTCCTTCCCTTCCAAGCGCTGCTGTGAGCCAAAACAGTGGTTTCCTCCCTCATATGGGTATGGGAATACTCAGGAGAAATTACACAACAAATGTTGGGGTCCATTTTTCATTTTACCCTTGTCAAAATAAAAAAAATTTGGATCTGAAGTAATTTTCTTGTGAAAAAAAGTTAAATGTTCATTTTTTTTCCACATTCCAAAAATTCCTGTGATGCACCTGAAGGGTTAATAACCTTCTTGAATGTGGTTTTGAACACCTTGAGTAGTGGTGTCATTTTTGAGTATTTTCTGTCATATAGACCCCTCAAAGTGACTTCAAATGTGATGTGGTCCCTAAAAAAATGGTTTTGTAAATTTTGCTAGAAAAAACAAAAATCGCTGGTAAACTTTTAACCCTTATAACTTCCTAACAAAAATTCCAAAATTGTGCTGATGTAAAAAAGACATGTGGAAAATGTTATTTATTAACTATTTTGTGTGACATATCTCTGTGATTTAAGGGCATGAAAATTCAAAGTTTAAAAATTGCAAAATTTTCGCCAAATTTCTGTTTTTTTTTCACAAATAAACGCAAGTCATATTGAAGAAATTTTACAACTGTCATGAAGTACAATATGTCACCAAAAAACATTCTCAGAATCACCGAGATCTGTTGAAGCGTTACAGAGTTATAAACATAAAGTGACAGTGGTCAGAATTGTAAAAATTGGCCTGGCCATTAAGGTGCAAACCACCTTCAGGGTTAAAGGGGTTAATATTCCCTTTAGGGGACTTGAAGCTGTGACCATCTGATCACTTGTAATATAGATAGCAGTGCATCAGCACTGCTATGTGTAGTGGAAATCATGATCTCCTATAAATGTCAGCTAAATGCTGGTTTTCACAGGCATATCATAATGACAGGCAGCAGAAGTCTTCAGGAAACCCCAGCTGTCATAAGAACCCACTGGTGCCCCGCAATCACGTCACTGGTGTGCCAATGCGCACATGGAATGATGCGCTTCCATACCGACAGGTGTTAAATGCTGCTGTCAAGAGATTGACAGCGGTATTTAACAAGTTAAAAGAGACTGTTAGAGGCAAATGATGGCTGAATAATTCAGTCATCCTCTTCCTGGAAAGATGAGGACTCGGCTTTCGAGCCAATGTTAGAGCTGAACCAGAATTTTTCTAGAGTTCAGAGGCCTTGTTTTCTTTTAGACAGGCTGATGCGTACCAGAAGTCAAGATAAGATGTTCCTCATTTTAGTCAATACACCCCCGCCCACCTGAGTAGTTCTGGGAGACAAGGGCAAGAATGGAGTTTTCGGTTAAAATCAGTATTCTACGTGTTTTAGTGATAAGTTGTATTAACCGCCATATATGGTAATTCCGCTTCCTGCTTCAGGGGGGTATATAAACCCGTATCCAGCAATAAAGAGCAGAGTTTATTGACGCATACTCTGTGTCTGTGTCTTATTCTCTCTGGTACCACATTCCGAGGAGGAAAGGGTTAACGAGACAAGCAGTGACGACAGCTGGCGCCCGAACAGGGACCTTGAGTTAATCTACTCTGAGAAAGTCCGACCGATCCGGAGACGTGGGATGAGCAGAGCTCTCTGTTGGTGATATACATACAGAGCTGAGGTAAGAATACTTATTATATTCTACCTAAAAATCTATATCACTGTATAGTGGACTCCCTCCTCCCCGAGCGGTCGGCTTTCCAGGTAATTCACAGGTGTTCCTGGCTCAAGGTTCCTTTGAACCAGTAGACCCTCAGATTAATTGTCAGTCCTGCCTTTCCTCCTTTGAAAAATGACAGTATGGATCCAATGATTGTGGTGTGGTTTTTTCTTGGTGTTTGTGTGATCGGATTGTTTATTTGGTTAGCATACAAATCTTGGCAAGCAAGCAGTGGAATGGTTCAGAAACCTTTGTGGCCCATTGTCTAAGTGACGGAATTGTCTTGGTGACAGAGTCTTGGTGACAGAATTGTCTAAGTGACAGGAGAATCTCTTCTAGGTGAGGAGATACAAAAATGGGGAACCAAAATGCCAAGGAAGGTATTACTGCCAAAGATTTAGTGGTACGCAGAGAGGGAAAGCAAGCGTTGGTAGGCATTGACAAAGTATTGTGTAAAGCAGGCATGAATGAAAATGGAGGATTGAACAGTGATAAATGGAAAAGGTTCTTTAACTCACATCATGGATGGTTGAGAGACAAAGGACTGTTGAAAACAGTGAACCTGTGGATGAGTGCGTGTGATTACTTAGAGGGAAAGACTGAAGAATTAGGAGACGGACATTACAGACTGACAAAAACAGAGATGATTGACTTACTCTCCTGTTTGCCCCCTACGTTACCTCCACCCCAGTATCAGACTTTCCCACTGACCTCCCACGGACCGAACTGTTGGGTCTGTCCCAGGTGTGGACAGCAAAATCCCTGACGGTAGATGTCTGTGTAGGTTGTGGTGGACCCAGACCTCCCCGGCCAATCTATTTCCAATGAGGACAGTAATGGTACCTGGTACCCCGGGTGCTGCGGGAGGCGAGGGGGACGGACCAGCTCCAGGCGCCCCCCGGACAGCAGTGTTATACAGACCATGGAGCCCTTCAGAGCAGTTGGCTCTAATAACGCAACTCCCGGACCCTTCACAGTCACCAATGGGATTCGCTAGAATGTTAGCTACAATGCAGGATACGTATAAAGCAATTAGACAGGATCTGGAAGCACTTATGAAAGGGAAATTGGCAGATGAAGCTAGATACGATAGACTGATAGATGAAACATACAAGTGTTATGTTGGTAGGACCGGACCTGATAATGCAGAAGTCAATGACGCAGCAGCAGGGGTTCTGTTTACAGAAGCGTTGAAAAAAGCATGTAAAGATAGACAGGCAGAGAAGGAGGTTACACTAGAAGACAGAGTTCAGGGAAAGGAAGAGGAGCCAAAAGATTATTTCTGGGCCCTAAGAAAAACTTGGGTAGAAATGGGTTTTGTCCCAGAAAACAAGACTAGTGAGAGGATACTGGCAAGTGCATATATGAATGGGTTGAAAAAGGAAGTGGCAGAAAAGGTGAAAGTAAGTAGACCAGATTGGAGGTCAGTTAAAGCAGAGGATCTAGCCAGAATAGCACAGGGGGCACAACATGATTTAGCGCAAGCAAAGAGAGGCGCAAGGTTACATGCTGTAGGTACTCGTCCTGCAAACAACAGGGAGGGGAGACGTGTGCCAGGAGATGGACAGAAATTGTGCTACGGGTGCAGGAAACCAGGACATTTCAGGAGAGATTGCAGAACTAATCCATATCCAGCCTGTCCAACTAATCTATATCCAGCCTGTCCAACTAATCCATATCCAAATGACCCACCTGCAAGAGGCCCCCAAGACCAATTAGGGCCGCTCCCATAGGATAATGGTAGCTTGCACATGAACCCCTTGTCTCCTTACCCCCCACTCCTAATTGCACAGTGCAGGTGAACCTACCAGGGGGACATGAGATTGAGTTCCAAGTGGACACGGGGGCAGACAATTCAGTAATTACAGAAGAGGACTGGCCATTTGGGAAAAGTGATTTCTCCCACCATGTTATAGCGACTCCTTACAACTCTCCATCTATCCTGCTCCCCGTCACTAAAAAGATTCCCCTGCAAATTCAAGGAACCACTGTACACACACAGTTAATGGTATCACCACGGGGTCAATGTAATCTTTTAGGATGTGATGTATTGTCTCAATTGCAAGCACATATTGAGTATCATCCTGATGGGACTGTCACTATGACACCAGGATTGAAGCCAAGCACTCTTTGTAAAATCATGTCACTAGATGTTGCTAGCATAGAGGACACAAATGAATTTCCTCCAATGTTAGAAGGTGTGATACCGCATGATTTTTGAGCTTCAGATAAAACAGATGTGGGCAGATTAAGGGTCCAGCCAGTCATGGTCAAATTAAAGCCAGGTGCAATACTGCCCCAACAGAGACAGTATCCTCTTAGTTCAACTCAAGAGTCGGCTATAGCTCAGCAGGTACAGAAACTGGTAGCAAGTGGTGTTTTAGTTAAGACCCAGTCCCCTTGTAACACCCCTCTGTTCCCAGTTAAAAAGAAAACAGCACCGGGGCAGCCAGCAGCGTACAGAATGGTCCATGATCTCCGGCTAGTGAACAAAGCTACAGAGCTCCTCACACCAGTTGTTCCAAATCCTCACACCCTTCTGTCTCAGATCCCGACTAGTGCTCTTTGTTTTTCAGTGATTGACTTGGCAAATGCATTTTTTAGTGTCCCATTGCACCCTGAATGCCAGTATTTGTTTGCTTTTACATTTCAAGGGAATCAGTATACTTGGACAGTATTGCCCCAGGGTGCCCAGAATTCACCCACTATGTATACTGCCAGTCTACAAGAGATACTGGAAAAATGGAAAATGCCAAAAGTAGTAGTTCTGCAATATGTTGATGATTTACTGATTTGTGCCCCCTCCAGGAAACAGTGTCACACTGCAACAATATCACTCATGTTGTTTCTGTACCAAGCTGGATGTAAAGCGTCAAAGGATAAACTTCAATTTTGTAAATCTTCAGTTATCTTTTTGGGACATTGCATTACACCGGGGGCGCGACATCTGACCAGCGCTCGCAAAGAAGTTGTACAGAATTTTCCTATTCCGGTTAATGTTGCCGCTCTTAGGACATTTCTTGGACTGGTTTCCTACTGCAGACAGTGGATACATGCTGTGTCAATCCTCATGCAACCTCTCTATGACTGTATCACCATGGTGCCTTTTAAACTAACTCCTGAAGGTATAGACTGTTTTTATTCTCTCAAAAACAGGATTGTGGCAGCTCCAGCGCTAGGAACCCCCAACTACGAACTACCATTCACCCTGTATCTCCACGATCAGCAGGACACGCAGCAGGGGTATTGACCCAGTTACATGGTGACAATCAAAGGCCAGTAGCCTATTTCAGTGGAAGACTAGATGCAGTGGCTAGAGGTGCCCCGTTCTGTGTACGGGCATTATATGCTGTAGGACTATTGCTCCACAAATCGTCAGACATTCTTCTTGATCACCCACTTAAAGTACTTACACCTCATGATGTATACACCATACTGAACCAGGTGCAGCCGGCACATCTTTCAGCTGCACGTCACCTTCGATTGCAATGTGCACTTTTAATGCCTCCAAATGTTTCTTTGCAGAGATGTACCACACTTAATCCTGCCACATTGTTACCTCTCTCGGATCTAAAGGAGGGGTCAGGTACGGTATTGTACAAAGAAGATCCAAGAGAGGAAATTCCTCATGATTGTGTTCAGCTTATGGCACAGGAAACAGCAGGCCTACCCACAGTGTTTGAAACTGAAAGACCTAATGCTGATTTTGAATTTTTTGTAGATGGATCTCGCCACCAAGATGACTCAGGTACCTTCCACACTGGGTATGCCATCGTCTCCCTGAATGCGGTAATCAAGGCAGAACCAATGCTCCCACATCAGTCAGCCCAGGAGGTTGAACTTAAGGCTCTGACCGAGGCCTGTAAGATAGCTGAAGGTAGAATTGTTAACATCTACACAGATTCTAGATACGCATTCGGTATAGCTCATGATTTTGGTCCAATTTGGAAATCTAGAGGATTCCTGACGGCAGCAAGACATCCCATTAAAAATGCTGACGCAGTCCAGCAGTTAATTGATACATTACAATTACCAAAAGAGGTAGCTGTCATAAAAGTTAAAGCACATACCAGACGCACTGATCAGGTGAGTAAAGGAAATGCAATGGTCGATGCAGCAGCAAAAACAGCAGCCAGTAGACCACTCCAAGGGGTAACGATGCACCAGGTAAGCGCTCCCAAAAATCCCTTTGTGTCGGAGGATGCCTTATCTCAGATGCAGGCTCAGGTGCACCAGGAGGAAGTAGAAAAGTGGGAAAAAGAAGGTGCATGTCTGAATGAAGCAAATGGGGTATGGGGAAGAGGGATGCGTCGATGCCTTCCAATGGCGTTGTACCCTGCGGTCGCCCAGATGTTACATGGGCCAACCCACCAGTCCAAAACTGCTGTGATGAGTGTGATGCAGAAGCATTGGGTGGCACCAGGCTTTTCCATCTGTATAGAAGGTTTGATCCAGGGATGCATGGTATGTGCTACACATAATCAGGGAAGGGTAGTCAAGACACCACCCAAACACGCCCCTCGGCCCCTCTATCCTTTCCAGAGACTGCAGATTGATTATATTCAGCTGCCAAAATCAGGGTCATGGGAGTATGTGTTGGTCTGTATTGATTTATTCTCAGGATGGCCGGAGGCTTTTCCGATTGCCAAGGTGTAAGGTTCTTTGTACATGTTTCTTGAAACTCAGTTTTTCCGTCGGCCATTTTGCTTTCTGTATTGCTGCAGCTATCTTGCCCTCAGTCAATATGGAGTTTCCAGCTTTCATGTTCCCGCCCTGATTCTCTCCCTCTTGCTTCTTAAGCAGCCTCAGCTGAGCAATCAGTGCTTCAGAATCAAGCCTGCAGTGAGCCTGTGACCTGACTCCTGGAAACCTTAGACTTTGTACTCCAGCTATTTCCTACTGAGGAACTTTGGAACACTTGTGGACTCTGGAAACCTGCTATTTGATAAATCCACGTTTGCATGGAATTACGGTAACAGAGAAGAGATCCTGAACCTGTTGTGGAGAGTTATTGCTGAGCTTAAGTTACTCTGGCCTGCTGTGTCTCCTGCTTCTGTACCTGCAAACTGTGTGACCCTTTTTGCCACTTGTATGAAGTAATACAAGTCCTTCTATATCAAACCTGTGTCTCATGTGTTTTCCTCGCACCCAAGCACAAGACGCTATATGAACTGTACACCATACATTACAAGATTCTGAAGCCAAACGTTAGTGTCTGCTGGGTCTGGGAAGGCTGTGTCTGCTGTGACTGTGGATATCAGATGTCCGGTTATACTTTCTGTGATGACAGTGGTTGTGACTTCTCCCAACCATTCCAGGTGAGCACATTCCCTTAATTTTACTCTGCAGTGTTACCACAGGTAAACACTATTGTTTTTTTTTTTTTTTCTTTTTCTCTTCTCTTTCCAGTACTCCTGTCTTAAAAGATCTGGAAGATGGAGGCTCGCATAAAGGAGCTTTGCGGAGTGACTGATACAATCCTTGCAGATTTACAGACTATAAAGACCCGTTTTGCAAACCTACAGGACCTCACTAATCACAATTTGCAAGTGTTTGGACAAACTACCCAGGATTTACGAGCCAGGATTGAGGTTCTAGAGGAACGAGTCCAGGCTCCTGCCATAACCCCGAGTTCTGGGATTCCCAAGTTACCCCCTTTTCATTTTGGCGGTGAACGTGAGAAATTCAGGGGATTTATTAACCAATGCAATCTTTTTTTTTTTGCACATGCTTCACAATTTCCCACTGAACGATCTAAAGTGCTTACTATAATCATGTTGCTTACCAACAAGGCTTTGATGTGGGCAAACCCTCTGATTGAGACTGAGGATGAATGTTTGGATCATCTTGATGCTTTCATTTCAGCCATGGGGCAGGTGTTTGATGACCCCAATCGAGGTGCAACAGCTGAAGCAGCCATGTTAACTTTGCGCCAAGGTAAGCGCTCAGTAGCCGAATATGCCTTGGATTTCAGGAGATGGGCCCTCGATACCATTGGGACAGTTCCGCCAAAAAAATCTATTTTTCGAAAAGGGTTGTCTCCACTGATTAAGGATGAACTTGCTTGTGCCGACCCTCCCACTGCGTTAGGTGACTTTATTAACTACTGCATCCGTATTGATGCTCGTCTGACTGAACGCAGGCAAGAGAGATGGTTCGAAAGTAATCGCACTAACCTTTTCCTACCTTCCTCCCCAGCTAAGGAACCTTTGAGTAGGATCACACGGGAACCTGAACCTGAACCCATGCAGGTGGACTCTTTACAAAGACGGGTTAGTGATGCACGCAAAGAACATCGTTTAAAGGAAAATCTATGTTTCTACTGTGGTAAGTCAGGGCACTTCATTATAAACTGCCCCAGCCGTTCTCGTAAGACTACTGCAGCAGTCATTCACTGTGAGTGTTGCGAGAGGAGATCTGTCAGGTCCGAGCCTCAGGCTCCAGAGAGATCTGCAGCAACAGATATTGATTTCTCTGACTTAAACTCCGTCACTTCTGAGGACGATGACTGTGTAAACGCTGCAATTTTTCAAGTTTCCTCAGCGGTGTCCCAGCTGAGTTGTAAGAAAAACAATTCTCATTGCTTCCTTTCCATCAAACTCTGGGTTGACTCAGTCTGGTGTCTAGCTCTGCTATGATCGACTCAGGGGCAAGTGGAAATTTTATGGATATCTCCTTTGCTCTGAAACGGGGGATACGTTCAGTGAAGAAGACTACTCCAGTACAGATGGAGACTGTGGATGGCTCCCTGCTGACCTCTGGACCAGTGGATCAGGAAACGGAGCCTTTGAGGGTCCTTATGGGTAAAGATCATCAAGAGAAACTGTCCTTTATGCTTATCTCTTCTCCCCACTTTCCCATTATTCTAGGGCTACCATGGCTGCAGGCTCAGAACCCTACCATTAACTGGGAGACCAAGGAATTACACTTTCCAGAGAAACAGATGAGTCCAGAAGTTTCAGCTTGCTCTGTTCCTAAAGGAACCATGTCAGTCCCTGAACTACCAGCTGTATACCAGGACTATGTGGATTTATGTGAAAAGAAGAACGCTGACCAGCTTCCCCCTCACCGTCCATATGATTGTCCAATTGAATTATTGCCTGGAGCAGAGATACCTTTTGGTAAGATCTACCCCCTGGCGGGGCCCGAGCTAAAGGCTTTAAAGGATTACATAGACGAAAATCTAGCCAAGGGCTTCATACGCCCCTCTTCATCTCCTGCAGGTGCACCCATCTTCTTTGTGAAGAAGAAAGATGGATCTCTGAGACCCTGCGTAGACTATAGGGAACTCAATAAGGTTACTATTAGAAACCGTTATCCATTGCCTTTAATCCCTGAGTTATTGGAGAGAGTGCGGCATGCCAAAATTTTCTCTAAACTGGATCTCCGTGGGGCCTATAACTTGGTCCGTATTAGACCTGGGGATGAATGGAAGACTGCATTCAGGTCACGCTATGGACACTTTGAATATCTAGTTATGCCTTTTGGTCTGAGTTCCGCCCCAGCCACTTTCCAACACTTGGTGAATGACATCTTCAGGGATCTCCTAGATACATTCGTGGTGATTTATCTGGATGATATTCTAAATTTTTCTAACTCCACAGAGGAACATCATGGACATGTGAGAATGGTCTTAGAACGTCTAAGACAAAACCATCTTTACATCAAACTTGAAAAGTGTGAATTCCATAGGACCGAAATTCAATTTCTGGGGTATGTACTGTCTACACAAGGGATTAGTATGGATGGAAGCAAGACCCAAGCCATCAAGGATTGGCCAATTCCTAGAAATGTGAAGGAGGTGCAGCGCTTCATCGGGTTTGCCAACTTCTATAGACGTTTCATTAGGAATTTCTCTGAGGTAGTGTCACCTATTACCCAACTTACCCGGAAAGAGTCTAGGTTCTCCTGGACCCCCCAAGCCCAGGAAGCATTTTCCCGTCTAAAGGATAAATTTACCACCGCACCTATCTTAGTACATCCCAACCCCGAACTTGCCTTCATAATAGAGGTGGATGCTTCAGACTGTGCCGTTAGAGCTATACTCTCTCAGAGAACAGGTGAGAAGAATGTCTTGCATCCCTGTGCCTTCTTTTCCCAGCAGTTGTCTTCGGCTGAGAGGAACTACGATGTGGGCAATAGAGAGTTGTTGGCCATTATTGCCGCCTTCAAAGAATGGAGACACCTTCTTCAGGGAGCTGCACAGCAAATAGTCGTCCTGACAGACCATCGTAACCTTGAATTTATCAGGTCGGCTAAGTGCCTGACTCCTCGCCAGGCTCGCTGGAATCTTTTCCTAAACCAATTTAATTTTGTAATTTCTTATAGGCCAGGATCGCGCAATGGAAAGGCTGATGCACTCTCTAGGATTCATTCAGCAGAGACACGTCCACTTACTCCTCCTAAGACTATTCTTCCTGACTCTAGATTCCTGGGAGTGATTCATAATCAAGACCTACTTAAGGACATCAAGGAAGCATACCATGCGGATTCCTTGTTGGCACAACCCCCAAGGGACGTAAGTCTTGTCTTTAAAAATGGTGTGTGGATTCAGGGACAACGTCTGTATATACCTGAAACAGTCAGATTGAGAGTATTGCAACTCATACACGATTCCAAGATAGCTGGGCATAGAGGAATTCTAAAGACACAGGAATTTCTTTCTCGTTTCTTTTGGTGGCCCACTTACAGGAAAGATGTTTTAAACTATGTCACTTCATGTGAAGTCTGTGCAAGATGCAAAACACCTCGCTCCTCACCAACTGGTCTGTTGCAACCCCTTCCCACCCCGTCCCGCCCGTGGGGATCCATTTCTATGGACTTCATTGTGGAGTTACCAACCTCTCAAGGGAAGAACACCATTCTAGTGGTGGTTGATCGTTTAACAAAGGCAGCTCATTTTATCCCTTGTGTCGGCTTACCCACTGCAAAACAGACATCAGATTTGATGATTAAGAATGTGTTTCGCTTACATGGAGTACCGGATGAGGTCATTTCGGATCGAGGGGTGCAATTCACTTCAAGGTTTTGGCAAAATTTCTGTGCCGCATTGGACATTAAAATAAACCTTTCTTCTGCTTTTCATCCCCAGACTAATGGACAGACAGAACGAATCAATCAGACCCTGGAGCAGTATCTCCGCTGCTTTATCTGCCACCTACAGGATGATTGGGTGGATCTACTTCCACTGGCTGAGTTCTCTTATAACAACTCTCAGAGCGCCTCCACTAAGCAGTCTCCTTTTTACTCCAATTTAGGTTATCATCCTAACATTCTTCCTCGATTTCCCATAGAAACGCCCTTGCCAGCAGTGGCTGAAAGAATCACGTCTTTACAAAAGAATATGGATCTTCTAAAGGAAAATCTGGAATTGGCTCAGGAAAGGTACAAGAAAGCAGCAGATAAATTTCGTAAACCTGCACCAGCTTTCAAGGTAGGAGACTTGGTCTGGCTGTCAACAAGAAATCTTAAGTTAAGGATTCCATCGTCTAAGTTGGGACATAAGTACATTGGACCCTATAAAATCAGTAAAATTATAAGTGCCGTTGCTTGTCGTCTTCAACTGCCCAGAACTATGAGAATCCACCCTGTCTTTCATGTATCCCTACTAAAGGCTGCAACACCCAATACGTTTCCTGGACGTTCTTCTCCTTGCCCTGACCCAGTGCTAGTCGATGGTTAGGAAGAATTTGTGGTGGAAAGGATTCTAGATTCCAGGTTGTACAGAAATCAGTTACAATATTTGATTAAATGGCAGGGCTACCCAGTGGAGGACAACTCATGGGAACCAGTCAATAACGTTAATGCTCCTCGCTTGCTCCGCCAGTTTCATCAGAGGTACCCAGACAAGCCTGGTCTGAGGTCATCCGGAGGTTGTCCCTAAGCGGGGAGTAATGTAAGGTTCTTTGTACATGTTTCTTGAAACTCAGTTTTTCCGTCGGCCATTTTGCTTTCTGTCTTGCTGCAGCTATCTTGCCCTCAGTCAATATGGAGTTTCCAGCTTTCATGTTCCCGCCCTGATTCTCTCCCTCTTGCTTCTTAAGCAGCCTCAGCTGAGCAATCAGTGCTTCAGAATCAAGCCTGCAGTGAGCCTGTGACCTGACTCCTGGAAACCTTAGACTTTGTACTCCAGCTATTTCCTACTGAGGAACTTTGGAACACTTGTGGACTCTGGAAACCTGCTATTTGATAAATCCACGTTTGCATGGAATTACGGTAACAGAGAAGAGATCCTGAACCTGTTGTGGAGAGTTATTGCTGAGCTTAAGTTACTCTGGCCTGCTGTGTCTCCTGCTTCTGTACCTGCAAACTGTGTGACCCTTTTTGCCACTTGTATGAAGTAATACAAGTCCTTCTATATCAAACCTGTGTCTCATGTGTTTTCCTCGCACCCAAGCACAAGACGCTATATGAACTGTACACCATACATTACACAAGGCTTCGGCTGCGGCAACCGCAAAGAAGCTGCTTGTGGAGGTGGTGTGCAGGTATGGAGTACCAGAGGTGATCGAAAGTGACAGAGGTACACATTTCACAGGTGAAATAATGAATGAAGTCTTGACAGCTCTAGGAATTCAACAAGCTTTCCACACCCCATATCATCCACAAAGCAGTGGAAAAGTAGAAAGACTAAATGGGACATTGAAACTAAAAATCCAAAAGGCCATGGCTGAAACAGGGAAATCTTGGCCTGAATGTTTACCATTAGCCCTATATTCAGTAAGGTATACTCCAAATAGGAGAACTGGACTTTCTCCGTATGAAGTACTATTTGGCAAAGTGCCTAGCTTAGGATGTTTCTTTCCCCAAGCACTGGAAATGAGTAACCATGTATTAAGCTCATATGTAAGGGATTTTCATAAAAGACTTAAGAAAGTACATGATAATGTCTTCAGTTCTCTTCCAGATCCGAACCAGGATCCTGGGAGTCACAGCCTGCAGCCCGGAGACTGGGTAGTCATTAAAAGACATGTGAGAAAGAGTCTGGATCCGAGATTTGATGGACCTTTTCAAGTTCTACTGACGACAAGTACCGCAGTCAAGCTACAAGGCAAGGAAACTTAGATCCACGCATCGCATTGTAAGAAGATCCTTGGAGAGCCTCCAGAAGAGGAATGATGCTACTAATGACATTTGCTTTTATCCTTGCAGTAACGGATGCTTGGAACAGACTAAAGGTACTGCCACACTACACAATCCCGCTAGCGATCTCGTTAGCATCGCATACTAATGAGATCGCTAGCAGGATTGTTTCTATATCGCTAGTAGCTACCTAATTTAGCGATGTCGTTAGGACGCTATCGCGGTTAGCGATCTCCTTAACGACTTTAGCGGTACAAAAGTACCGCTAAATCGCTAAAAAAGGTGCCACACTTAGCGATATATACTTACCCAGCGGGGCGCCAGCGACGAAAATAGGGTCCGGAACGATTCCAGCGACGAGCGAGATCACAGCAGGAAGCTCGTCGCTGGCAGATGCCGCACACAACAACATCGCTAACGGGATCGCTAAATAGTGACGTTTTTTAGCGATCCCGTTAGCGATGTTGTTTAGTGTGGCATACCCTTTAGCCATGTAGATGGGGATGATAACAGGTTCATTAGACACCACTTAGCTCTAGTGGATGGACTGAAAGAACAAAACCAAACTGTTGCAAACTTGGATTTGTACACACGCGCCGGTGACATCCACCAGTCTACCATTTCTTGCAGTCCCAGTCCCGTGGGAAGAAATTAAATCTTGGGGTAACTGTTCAGACACATTAAGCAACAATCAACAATCAACATTTGATTCCAAGAGGGCTTAGGGTCCAGGTGTTCCCCTCCTTCCCAGTTGATAATTCTGACATTCGTGACAGATGGGAAGGTTTTGCTAATGAGTGCTCATTTGGCTTTATGCAAATCTTAAAAGAAATGAACTCAGATTCTTTGAAAAACATAGAGGCTGAAATTGAAAATCTGCAGGATTTGATTAAAAAAGAAATGTCAAATGAAGCCTTGAAAAAGTTTAATACAGAAATAGAGACTGAAACCCAGAAATGGGCAGAGGAAATACAGACTGCTAAAGCAAAAAAATTTCAGCGGGATGTTAATGATAAGCTATCTAATAGAATGTATAGATGGAGGAACCCCAATGATAGATCTAGATCTATGTTTCGTAACGAATCCTGGTCACGATCAAGATCAGCCTCTATGCAGTCTACAATATCGACTGATGATAAACAAAGTTCTAGAAAGCATCAGACATCATTACAAAATGATGGAGCCTCATCTAGCAATAAAAGAATGAACACCAGGTTCAATAACAAGAAGGGGACAAGTGGTAAACAGAATGAGGATGGAGTTCGAGGTGGATTACAGGTGATTAATCTTTCAGACCATACACTTACTGATGTTCAGTTAAATGTGTTAGGTAGGGGCCTTTCGTTCTCTCCCACTAATGGTTTTAATTATTTTGTAGCATTAAAAGATCTTCATTTATTTTCACGGAAATTAATTCTAAAAAAACTATATGGTAAAAATTGTTGTGATTTGGACTCATGGAGCACTGCTGAGAGGGAGGCCATTCGGACATTGGAAGAATTATTGGAGGAACAATCCCCACAAAGTCAAGGTGGGTTCCCAATGTCAATTTTGCCCAGGTCAACGAAGTTTCCCCCCTTGTCACTCTGTCCAGCAGTAGACATTTTTACAAGACTCGTATCAAAAGATATGAAAAAATTATCTACCCATCGCCGTTATGATAACCTGACCCACGAAGAAAGGGAGGGCATACGTGAAATGCAGACATGGGATGATGTAGTCTTTAAGTCTGCTGACAAGGGGGGAAACATCGTGATTTGGCCGGTAGTTAAGTATGAGCGAGAAGTCTTTCGGCAGTTACGGGATCAACAAGTATATACTAAATTGAGCCATAATCCCATGGCTTCCTTCTCAGCACAGCTCCATGGGATACTAATAAAAGCCTTTGATTTGGGGGTTATTAATAATAAAAAAAACCTTTGAGGGACTTGCGGTGGCCTTTCCAAAAACACCTACATTCTACTTGCTCCCTAAGGTACACAAGGACGCCGTCAACCCTCCGGGACGCCCGATCGTGTCGGGTATGGATGTCATGTGTGCATTGCCACGAAGATCGTCGCGGTTGCACATTTTGACTTCTCACAGCTGAGCTGCTGTTTCTTTGTGTTTGGCAGCTAGGGAGTTAATTCTGTCTGTGCTCGGTGCTGGGACTGGGTGCAGTTTCTCCCGGCTGCAATTGATTATTTGTTGATTGGTTTCCTTTAAATTCCTGGTTGTCTGCTTGGGGAGTTGCCAGTGAAACCTTCATGCAGACCACAGATAGGAATGAATCTGTATAGACTTTAGTTGTGAGCTCCTTAGTTGTTCTAAGCTCAACTTGGTTAGAGTTTATTTCCCAGACCATTTATGTTCCTTTGGTGTTTGAGTGTGTATGCAAGCGAGTGTTATCCTGTCTGTCTTATATGTCTAATCTGTGTATTTAGCTAAGATCAGCCCATATCCCTTTGGTGGTAGTCAGGATCCTTCTTAGGACTGATTACAGGGTTCAGGGTCTGATAGGAGACAGGGTTAAGGTACTGCCACACTAAACAATCCCGCTAGCGATCACAATAACGACGCATACTAATGCGATCGCTAGCGGGATTGTTTCTATATCGCTAAATGCTGCCGCATTTAGCGATATAGTTAACGACGCTATCGTCGTTAGCGATCTTCTTAACGACTTTAGCGGTACAAAAGTACCGCTAAATCGCTAAGAAAAGGTGCCACACAGCGATTAGATACTTACCCAGCGGGAGCGCCAACGAGAAAATAGGGTCCGGAACGATTCCAGCGACGAGCGAGATCACAGCAGGAAGCTCGTCGCTGGAAGCTGCCGCACTGAACAACATCGCTAACAGGATCGCTAAATAGTGACGTTTTTTAGCGATCCCGTTAGCGATATTGTTTAGTGTGGCATACCCTTTAGGTTGGAGACTTGGACCTCTGAACCATTATCAGTACCTCCAAGGTGAGGGATTAGTTAGGACCCCAGTTTAGGGTCAGGTTAGATCCCGGTCCACCTCTTTCCTGTTTCAGCTCATCAAGTCCTCAAGATTAACCCTGAGTTCAGCAGATATCATGTCAGGTAAATCTATTCTATACTTACATGCTGATGTTGCTATACTAGTTGTTGTATAGAGTGTTGTTCCTGTATTAATAGTTTACTGACATTGTATACATATCATTAGACAGCGTGACATTTTCACTGGCCATAAAAATTATCTCCAGTTACCATGGATCCAGTAGCCCAGCTGGCTCTGCAGTTGCAGGGATTATCCATGGAGCAGACGGACATTAAGTCCAAAGTTTTGTCTCCCCTGGAGCAAACCAGAGTTGAACCTAAGGTTGCTCTCCCGGACAGGTTCACTGGTGGGCGAGACAAATTTTTCACCTTCCGGGAGGCATGTAAATTGTATTTTCGGCTTCGGCCTCGATCATCAGGGAGTGAGGAGCAGAGAGTGGGAATTGTTATCTCACTTCTGCAAGGGGACCCTCAATCCTGGGCATTTTCCCTTCCTCCGGGATCCCGGCTCTACTGTCTGTAGATCAATTTTTTACTGCCCTGGGATTGGTATATGATGACCCAGATCGGGTCTCTCTTGCTGAGACAAAATTACGTAAGATACAGCAGGGAGATCGTCCGGCAGAGGAATTTGCTTCTGAGTTTCGTAGATGGGCCACAGATACTCAGTGGAATGACCCAGCTCTTAGGAGCCAGTTTTGTCATGGGCTTTCTGATAAATTAAAAGACGTTTTGGCTCAGTATGAGTCTCCTCCTTCTCTGGAGGCTGCTATGGCCTTAGCTATCCGTACTGATAGACGGCTTCGGGAGAGGGGTGAGGTAACCCCACTCCCTGTTGTTTCTCCACCTACCACTAAAGTCCCTTATGTTGAGGTTCCCCTTGTCTGTTCAGATGAGCCTATGCAGTTGGGAGGGACATCATTTTGTAGGAGGGAATTGGCGGTACGCCGCAGGACTAGAAGATGTTTTTTTCTGCGAGAAAGAGGGACATTTTGTTGGAGAATGTCCATCCCGTGCCTTGTTGAGCCAAAAGTCGCCGGAAAACTGTTAATCCCAGGTTGTGTGGTGGACGACAACCTGGGAGTATGTATTTCATCCGCCAGTTCTTCTCAGTTCCTTGTACCAGTGGAGGTGGTAGTTGGTACGAGAGTGGAGAGATTGTCTGTTCTTCTTGATAGTGGTTCCGGGGCTAATCTGGTTGACGCTCAGTTTGCTCAGGCTCAAGGTATGCATCTGAGTGTATTGGTCAAACCGATCCCTATATTCTCCATTGACGCCAGGCCTCTCGGCCAAGGTAGCTTTTTAGTTCATGAGGTTCATAACATTGACCTTCGGGTAGGGGCAATACATAGGGAACAATTATCTTGTTATGTGTTGGAGGGTCTACCTACTCCCATTGTGTTGGGACTTCCTTGGTTGGTTAAACATAACCCTGTGATTAATTGGCAGTCCAGAGAAATAAGCCAATGGGGTGAGTTTTGCAAAAGCAACTGCATGAACACAGTCATCAGTGCGGTCGTGCCTAGTACATTGCCTCCTTTTTTGGAGGATTTTGGGGATGTTTTCTCTGAGGAGGGGTGTCAGGAGTTGCCTCCTCATCGCGTGTATGACTGCTCTATTAATCTCCTTCCTGATGCTAAGTTGCCTAAAGCTAGGTTGTATAATCTTTCTGGTCCTGAGAGGCAGGCTATGAAAGATTATATTTCTGAAAGTCTGGCCAAAGGGCATATTAGACCTTCATCTTCCCCAGTAGCCGCGGGGTTCTTCTTTGTGAAGAAGAAAGATGGAGGCCTACGCCCTTGGTTGGATTTCCGCAAACTTAATCGGATTACTGTTCGAGATCCGTATCCACTCCCTCTTATTCCTGATCTCTTCAATCAAATTGTTGGCGCCAAATGGTTTTCTAAATTGGATCTCAGGGGGGCGTATAATCTAATTAGGATAAAAGACGGGGATGAGTGGAAAACGGCGTTTAACACGCCGGAGGGACATTATGAGAACCTAGTCATGCCTTTTGGTCTGACTACTGCACCAGCAGTATTCCAACATTTTGTTAATGACATTTTTCGTCACCTTGTGGGGCTGTTTGTGGTTGTATATTTGGACGACATTTTAATTTACTCGCCAGATCTTGTGTCTCATCAGGAGCATGTGAGACAGGTGTTGCAGATCTTGCGAGACAATAAATTATACGCCAAACTGGAGAAGTGTGTATTTGCCGTACAGGAACTTCAGTTTTTGGGTTTTTTGGTGTCAGCCTCCGGTTTCCGTATGGACCCTGAAAAGGTGAGAGCAGTGCTTGAATGGG
>JARQOD010000002.1:528692333-528796605 GCA_033576555.1 Oophaga sylvatica
TGTATAATATAAATTAAATATATATATAATGTGTCACAAATTCAATGACATGTATATATATATATATATATATATATATATATATATGAGGTGTAAAATTGTTTAAAAAAAATGCGTGGGCTCCCGCCCTATTTTCGCAACCAGACAGACAAAGCCAGCGAATGGGGGCAGATAATAATAGCCCAGAGAGGGACCATTATTTTTGGCCCCCCTGGCTACTAACATCTGCCCCCAGACACCCCAGAAAAGACAAATCTATAATTAGATTCGCCCTTTCTGGCACTTTGCCCGTCTATTCCCATTGCCCTGTAGCGGTGGCGAATGGGTTAATATGGGGTTTAAAGCCACATTGCAATTGAAAGGTGACCTTAAGCCAGGTTAATAATTGAGAGCTGTCAATTAGACAACTATCAATTATTAATCCTATTGCATGAAATAAAAATAAAACACACACACTTTAATTAAAAAATCATTTTAATGAAATAAAGACACATGTTTTTGACCATCTTTTATTTGACTGCAAAAACCATTTCCTGTAATAAAAATAAAATAAAAAAAGCAAAATTATCTTACCTATCCCATGCACAGTCAGGTCCCACGGTGTAATCCTTCAGAAAGGGTTAATGTTTACTGCAGGGACCGCAGCTAATGCTGCAGCCTCACAGTAAACCCCCAAATGAATGAGTTCCTCTCCTGGCTGACAGGAGAGGAAGTGGAAAGCTTAATTGATTGCTTTCCACTTTCACTTCAGGTCAGCCAGGGACACAATCAGTGACGTCAGAGGGAACTGATTAACAAAAATAGGGGTTCCCTTCGAATAAAAAATGGTGTCGGGTCCCCCTATTTTTGTTAACCAGCCAGATGAAGCAGACCGCTGAGGCCTGGATTTTCAGGCTGTTAAGGAGCCAAGATCCATGGACCTTGCCAGCCTGATAATACCAGGCCACAGCAGTCTGCATATCTTGGCTGATTAACAAAAATAGGGGATCCCCTCGAAAAAAATTGGCGTGGGGTCCCCCTATTTTTGTTAACCAGCCAGATGAAGCAGACCGCTGAGGCCTGGTTTTTCAGGCTGGTAAGGATCCAATATCCATGGACCTTGCAAGCCTGATAATACCAGGCCACAGCAGTCTGCTTAGCTTGGCTGGTTAACAAAAATAGGGGATCCCCTCGAAAAAAAAAAACGGCGTAGGGGTCCCCCTATTTTTGTTAACCAGCCAAGTAAAATGCAGACTGCTGCGGCCTGGTATTAAAAGACTGTCAAGGCCCATGGATTTTGGCCCTCAACAGCCTGATAATACCAGGCTACAGCAGCCCCACATTTGGCGCATCAAAAGATGTGCCAATTGTGGCACTTTACCCGGCTCTTCCCACTGCCCTGTAGCGGTGGCAAGTGGGGTAATAAGGGGTTAATGTCACCGTTGATTGCACGGTGACAATAAGCCCGGTTAATAATGGAGAGGTGTCAATAAGACACCGATCCATTATTAATCCCAAAGTTATTAAATGCATAAAAAAAAAGACAAAGCAAGAAAAAAGTATTTTAATGAAATAAAAGAGACAACACAGTTTTCATTTCTTTTATTGTACTCTCATTCCTGCGACGCCATCGATCTCCTGTAAAAAAAGGAAAAAAAACAAACTAACAGTATACCACCTGTCCGACGCAGTCCATAGTAACGACTGTCCACGACGATCCAGCTCTGCTACATCGCAATGACAGGCAGAGCCTGTCATCGCGACGCAGCACAGCTGATTACCTGCTTCCCCGGCGGTGACGTCATCGGACTGACTGCTTTACGGCCGGGATTACCCAGCAGTCACTGCAGTTATCGCGAGAAACTGCATGTGACCGCCGGGGAAAGATGATGGCGGCCATGAAGCAGTCCGGGATGTGACCGCCGGAGATCTTCTGCCAGGTAAGTGCCGCTGACTCCTGACAGACCGACCGACGGACACTGACAGTGACAGACCCGACCGACGGACACTGACAGTGACAGTGACAATCCCGATTCCGGTATCCGATATGACGAAAATATCGGTACTCGGAATCGAAAGCCCGATACAGCTAATATCGGCCGATACACGATATTTGCAGTATCGTATCGCTCAACACTATTAACGAGACAAGCAGTGACGACAGCAGCATCCTAGTCAAGGAGTTGGCATATGGCGTACCAGTACATCATATGTCGGTAAGGGGTTAAACGCTTCAGCGTTTGGAAACCCTGGAGCAATTAAAAGTGATGGCAAAATCGCTGGTGGAACTGCATATTTATTTAGTGTGATTTTTTTATAGCTCAATTTAGGTTTCTAAATCAAAGAATTTAAAAAATGTATCATTTTATATTGAAAAGATGATACTGGGAGAAATTGATAGTGTAAAGTTTTAAACTTTGACATCTATGAAAGACGGAATCATCTATAACTGTCATTTCCATGGAAACAGCTGGAGCAAATACAAAAGCATATGAAGAAACATAAAGGGAACAAACTGTTTAGAAAAAAATAGAAAGTATATGTTTCATTCCTCCGCACTAAATGCTTTCAGGAAAGATCCAACCTGAAAATTCAAGAGAGAGGCTTTCTGAATGGTTCATGGTCAGAACTTTACGTACTTGTTACAGCTAAAAATCCTCATTTAGAATATTTTGTTTATTAAATCCATGTTACATCTACAAAAGTAGAATTCTTATTCTGACAACAAGGTGAATACAGAAAGAAGCTCTCATCACATGATGAAACCTTAACAATAGGCAATACAGCAACAGATTACTCTTTGTGACGAACCCGCACCTCGCCACCCCACCTGATGTCACTATTACGTCAGAAGGATCAAGTAAAGCGGTCTCCCCATTTTCACCAACATGACTTTGCGCACCCACGGGGTCAGCTTGGTGCACTTTTACACAGACTCCCACTGTCCACACAGGCCCAGGGAGGCACGGGGCGTGAGAGAATGTGGCCCATGCAGTCACTGACGTGGCACGATCGCTCACAACCCTGAAAGGCTGAAAGGTCCCTTTCACTAGCTTCACTAGCACAAGTGAAACAGCACTTGGTCAGCCCTGTAGGGCTACCACCAGTTCCTTGTTAGATATAATGCCGGTCTGTTAACGGGATTATATAGGGCCAGATGCCAGCCCCGCTAGCATGGAAAGTTAAGCTGAGAAACAGTCTTGTGTGTTCTTGGATCGAGATAAAAGAACAGCCCAAGGTTAAATTATATATTTAATTGCTTTAAGGGCACACTAGTCATTGCACTATATACACAATGATTATACATATATGCAAATACAAATAGTGGTTGTACAAAAGATATAAGCATAAGCAGATGAATCATGTCAATTAGCAGTTAAAAACTCCCAAACTTAAGATGGGTCACAACTCCTTAATGGACGATCGTAAGGAGGCAGTTTTGGTGCCATTGGATTCGGCCGGGCCCCTGCAACGCATTGAGACAAAATACAGATTTGCTACCTGTCACCTACTAACCATTCTATGTATCTCCCCACCCTGTGGTGCTAGAATGGATTGAGACATTAGAAGTTGTTTGATCCGTTCCAGATCACAAAAATGTAACCAGTGTGTGGCTGTGACATATGATAAGTCTATATTCTCCTTATAAAATCCTAGCTATCTGAACAAAGTAGTTAGACAGCATGGTATCCAAATTGCAAGCAAGCCTTTTTGTTCTGAGGTTAGCTGGCCAGGATGCGGTGGCATCCACCTTTCTGGGCTCTGGCTTTAGAGCTCCCCTGCCTACCCGGTGTCCCCGATAGTGGACCTCACTCATACCAAGCTGACACTTTTCCTATTTAATGGTCAAGCCTGCCCTGCAGATCCGCCTGAGCACCTACACCAGATGCTTTAGGTGATTTTACCAGGTGAGACTGAAGATCGCAATGTTGTCTAGTTATGCAGCTGCGTACCTTTAAAGAGAGTGCTGATCATCCACTGAAAAGTGGTTGGGGCATTCTTCACGCTGAATGGTATCACTGTAGACTCGTGCAGTCGAATGGGATGCTAAAGTTAGAGCAATTCCATGCGAGGACGAGGACTACAGGCTAGGCCCAAGTGCTGCGGGATGTTTGGATTACCCCCAGCTTTAGTATTTTATCAATCTCCTGTCACATGTGCTATTGTACCTCCAGGGAGACGAAATATGCTGAATGCCGGTTTGGGGGGGGTGATCCCCCGTGTCCATGTGATGGACTGCCAACTCAGTCCTTCCGAGCCCGTTGCTGAACAAATCATGGAAGAAGCGCATGTGGATGGTACTGTGGTGTCAGGGCAGGAAGATGAGGAGGGTGACTCTCAGAGTGAGAGGTGTGAGAACAGAGAGGATGACAATGATGTTGTAGATCCCACTTGATGTGAACCCAGAGGTACACAGTTGAGTAGCTCTGCAGAGGAGGTGGAGGAGGAGGAAGATGAGGAGGTTACGTTGCAGCTTCCTACACAGACACAAAGTAATGCAAACAGGCCACAAAGGAAGACCCAACACATGTTATCTGTCAAATTAAAAAAAACTCAGTAGAGGTAAAAATTGCAATAATTTGACAACATGCATGAACCAGCACACGTGCGCTCAACATACCTTGGTGTGGGAATCTCAATCCTGGAGACAGCAAGGATTTTCCCAGATACCAAATCCTGTGGGGACGCCAGCGCAGGCCGCACAAGAGTCATCTCAGGGCCGGTGTCCTGTAGTCCCATGGCTATGGCCATGTCAAGGGAACTCCCAACACCCCCACCCGCACACAAAATAGTGGATGGTTTCTGGGACGGGGACGAGTCCTTCTGGTGCTGGGGACATATGGCTTTGAAGTATCCCTGCTGTTTGCATAGATGTCATAGTTGGAGATCCCCCACCGACGTGGAGAGAAAAGTATGGGCAGGTGCCCCCTTGTGCCTGGTGGTAGGGACAGCAGGCACTGCGCTCATCTTACTCCCTCTCCAGCTGGCAGGGCTGCAATGATGTTGAAATGTGTTTTGGGGGATAAAGTTCATTTTCTAGCCAAATATTGACTTTGCAAGTAATTGCTGTTAAGCTGATCACTCTTTATAACATTCTGGAGTATATGCAAATTGCCATTAGAAAAAGTGAAGCAGTAGACTTTATAAAAAAATTAATATTTGTGTCATTCTCAAAACTTTTGTCCATGACTGTAGACCGGCAAGTGTCAACTGGCAAATCTGGGTGCAAGTGTCTGTACCGTACCGGTTTCTCTTATGTGGCATGTGCGCTGTACTCACGGACACGGAACGTACGGCATCTTGCTCTCTAGTAGTCACTGGGCACCTTGCACTTATCTCTCTCAAGTCCCCGCTGGTAGTGGCGGGAGTTAACGGACGCAGGCCTGCGCAGCACCGGTGCTCTGGGGACGGCGCACTCCTCTCAGCCTGCTGCACGCTGCATTCCCGTGCCAAAACTGTCTCTAGGCCACTGGGTCTGTCTGCTGCAGTCCGTCTCTGCACCAGCGGTTTGGGTGCGGAGCGTGCTGTCTGCCTTGCTGCTCACCCGCTGACGGCGGGGCTTCTCTGCAGCTTCGCAAGCTTTCTACCTCAGCTTCCGGCCAGGTTCTCTCACTAAACACCGCCCCCTCTTCTTGAGTCATGGGGCTAGTCCGGTCCCCTATTTCTTCCCCCAGGAAACAGGAGACGTAGCCTCGACTGTTCTGGACCCTGCACGGCACAGATACCCGCAGCCCGGTCTTCCTCCTTACACATGGACTGTCTAGTACTGAGACAATACACTACATACACTATGGTTATACATATACAGTGGTCAGATATGCAAATACAAATAGTGGTAGTACAAAATATATAAGCAGATGGATCATGTCAATTACTGAGTTGATGTTTGACCATGTATGCTGGGCCTCAGGGGGCATGGGCTGCCAGCTGGTTCCTAGGTATTTCGCAGCACGTTACGCGACATTGGCCTCACTTTCGAAGTAAACCACAAGGGTAATTTTCACAATTACATGTTCTGTCTATATAGACCGACTGTATTATTCTATATTGATAACCTGAGACCATTCTGACTCTGACTGCATTGTTTACCTCTAGGACAAGATTTTAAATTCATGCTGATAGTATTGAGCTGGGAGCCATTTATATGTGTATACAGAGTGCTACATGCTTAAAAAGTTTTTCACCATTTAGGAAATACAGTAAATATCCAATATAGTTATTGCACGTAGTGAATTGGTGGAGGGTGAATGGCAATGGATCTCAGCTGGCTAATGGATGCACACAATATAGATATAGCAAAAAAAAATTATATTCCAGTACTCATCTTCAAAAGAAAAAAGAATCTGTGTCCTTTTTTCCATGAGATTAAAAGCCGATGTAATAAAATACAAAAACATTCAAGCCAATGTAGGCATTTGAGGGTCATATGGCTACGTTCTCAACTTGGATGTTTTTTAATTTAATTATTGGATTTTAATCTCATGGAATAAAGGAAACAGAATTAGAATTTTGAAGTTGAATGCTGGAACTTCGCTTTTTCAAGTAGTGAGCTTCCAGTACATTGGCAGTATATATCAACCAGTGACGCTACAGCCGTTTTGTTTCCCTAAATCTTCAGTAGGTAGGGCACTGTAAATCTGAGCTCAATCCAATAATCCAGAAAATGTCATAATGTGAAAGAATTTATGGACTCAAACCGAACAACTTTATTATTCATGTCATTTTGCATTATGTTTTTTTGGGCAGAAGTATGAATCATAACCAATAAATGCACAGATCCTTTCACTCACACTGGGCCTCCTTGTTGCTGTATGATCAACTATAACAAGGCTACTGTGAAAGGCCAAATTCTCACGTCTAGCATTCATGTCCATAGTTACATCAAAGACCATTTTACTTAAAGGAAATCTGTCACCCTAAATTGGCGGGATATTTAAATGATGGCAGTCAGGTCAGATGGGCGGTGCTTTGGGTACTTGCCTTAACATGTTGTTCGCCGCTGTCTCCATTATTTCTGGGAATTGTAGTCGTTGCCCTCCATATAACGCGCCTGCGCATTGCAATCTTGAATTGCGCATGCGCAATATGCTTTGCCCACGGATTGCAATGCGCAGGCGCGTTATATGGAGGGCAAAGACTACATTTCCCAGAAATAATGGAGACAGCAGCGAACAACATATTAAGGCAAGTACCCAAAACACCGCCCATCTGACCTTACTGCCATCATTTAAATATCCCGCCAATTTAGGGTGACAGATTCCCTTTAACGTGCGCTTGGTTCATGAATTGGGCCAAACTTGAACATGTCTCCATATAGTTTATGGGCATTTAAATCTCGGATAGACTATAATAGTTAAGTGTGAATGGAGCCTAAAAAAGGACTAGAAGGGATGGATATAATATACAGGGTGAATCACTCTCCACTTTACCTGGAAAAAATTGCTACAACTTCTAAAAGAGAAAATCAACTGTACTGACATTTGCATTGTATATACTTTGGTTCATGAAAAATGAGAGTGCAATCAACCTCTGTGAGAGTGACAAGAAATATCTTCACGCCGAGTGGCCTTGCCAACTAGTCACCCCTCTACCGGTCTCCACTATGATATAGACTTGCTGTACTCCTCTTTTCTTTGTCGGTAGTTTGTGTGGTGTTTAGACTTCACTCCTGCCGAATTACTTCTTAGTTTAACAATGTACAGATACAGTCTGGAGGAATGTGTCTTCATTGTAAATTATTATTGTAAATCTGAGTCCTTCAAGAGGTGCCAAAGTGAGTTTCTAAAGACGTTTAGAGGTCGAAATCCACTGCTCAAACTGTGTATTCTGTCATTGGTAAATAAGCTGGAACATATAGGAACATTACTGGATAGTCATGATGGAGGACATCTGAAAATGTCTGAGAAAACAATTCAAGATGTGAAACAGCAACTTTGAGGATCTCCATGTAAATAGTTGCACAGGCTTTCCAAGGAGACAGTCATGTTGTATTTCAGGTGTCAACGAATGGCCAAGAAAGATTATGTTTGCCCTTACGGAGTCACAGTATTGATTTAACAACATTGGACTATTTCCTTTTGGGGCCATTTAAAAGGTTGGGTGTACAGAAACAAGCCACGAACATTACAGGCACTTCAAGAGAACATACAGCAAGAAATTCAGGCTATGACCCAGACGTTCTGCAGAATATATTCAACAACATGGAACAGTGCGTGCAGGTGTTCTTGGATGCGAAACGTGGACATTTTCAACACATTTTAAAACATCAGTTTCTCATGAACCAAGGAGTGTACAGTCCAAATTTCAGTACCATTGATCGTCTCTTTTAGAAGTTAGAGGTTTTCTGAGTAGAGAGTTACGGTAATCACTCTGTACTTGCAAAGATTACAAAATATACTGACCCCCGTATTTGAAAGAGGAGGATGTATTATAGTGCCACACAGTGATACTACAGAATTCTGTCCAGCTTTCCCAGTTGCATGCTTGCCGAGCAGTAAATGCTTCCAAGCCAGGATGACTTATATATAGATGTATAGTACTTGTGCTATGGAAGAAAGATCTGAATATTTTTCTTACTTTAGATAGGGAGGCTAAGATTGCATATTACCAGTGACTCTGCCACAAACAAATGGATGCCAAAAGGCTGGAATACAATGTGACAATTTCTTGGTGGATGTGGATCCTGTGCACTCCCCTACTGTATCAATGGCATCTGCCTCTATCATGGCTTGGAAAAAGGTAAGCATCACCAACAGCCAGCTAAGTATTAGAAATACGATGGACTATTGTCTGATGGTCCCACGGTCAGGGGAATTATTCTAGGCATATATATTGAAGTATATCTTGTAAAGGTATGCAAACTTATGGGACGAGTTTTTGTTTTGTTTAATAGGCAATTACTGGTAACTAGAGATGAGCGACTTTGGCTCCGGGAGGGTCGAGTCAGGTTTTGGACCACCCGACTTTCCCAAAAGTCGAGTCGAACGAAGTCGGCTGACTAACGGAAAAGGTCGAGTCGGAGTCGAAAATCCGACTCCAATGCAAGTCAATGGGGAATAAAAGTCGGCAGTGAGTGGAGGACACTAAACACACCTACAGTGCCCATTTCAATGCCAATGACATCAATTCTTATTACTTAAGCTTGTCAACCTTAATTTACTTTATAATATTAGTTCCGCATTGAAAACTGGGGGTTATTTGGCTAAAGTTGTGGGGGGGGCAGGGCTGGCTCCAGGTTTTCATGGGCCCCGGGTGAAAGAGTCTCAGTGGGCTCCTTTAACACATACCACAATTCATGATGCTCCGATACGGCAGAGAAATATAGGTACAGTACAATGCCAAATACTTCACTTCTTACATTACATGAGTGATATCTATTGTAAATTCTACAATAGCTCAAAAACCGGACAGTATAGTCCTCCATACAGTATTATGGGCACCACATAGTGTGCCATACAGAATGGGCTCCATATAATGCTCCATACAGAATAGGCCCCATATGTGCTCCATATGGTGCTCCATATATAAAGGGCCCTATATGATGCACCATAAATAATGAACCCCATATGATTCTCTAGTATATGATGGGCCCCATATATGATGCTCCAGTGTGTGATGAGCCCCATAAAATGCTCCAAATATAATGGTCCCCATATATAATGCTCCATATATAATGGGCCCCATATGATGCTCCAGTATATGATGTGCCCCATGGATGATGCTCCAGTGTATGATGGGCCTATATAATGCTCCATATATAATGGGCCCCATATGATGCTCCAGTGTATGATGGGCCCCATATATAATGCTCCAGTGTATAATGGGCCCTATCTATGATGCTCAAGTGTATGATGGGCCCCATATATAATTCTCCAGTGTATAATGCTCCCCATATATTGCTCCAACCATTAAAAAAAATGAAATACCTCTCCTCGCTGGGCACTGCTCTACTCTGGACTCCTTAGCATCGCCATCTTCCAGCTCTCTGCACTGTGACTGTTCAGGCAGAGGGCGTACAGACGTGCCATCATCGCGCTCTCTGACCTGAATGTCACTGTCAGGAAACGCAGAAGACGTCACAGCGGTGGAGCAGGGAGAGGTAAGTATTGCAAGTGCTGGGGCCCTGAGCAAGCAGGGGGGCACACTCGTGGGCACCGGGAACTGGCACAGGGCCCCTCATAGTACGCAGGTGTCTCTGATGGCAAATAGGCCCCCCACCTGCTCAGGGCCTCGGCACTTGCCGGGGTGCGCCAGGTGCTGACGCCGGCCCTGGGGGGGGTACAGCCCAGTTAGGTAGGTGGAAAAACTGGCATATGTTGAGGTGTAGGCTAGACGTTCAGCAGCTGCAAATGGAGGAATTGGAGAAGTCGGAGGAAGAGGAGGACAAAGCGAGCCATTTTGCTGGCAACCTATGTGTCATCTGGGGAAGGTGGTACAAAATCCTTTGAAACCCATGCATGGTTCATTTTAATGAAGGTGAGATCATCTACATTTTGGGTCGACAGCCGTGTCCTTCTTTCTGTCAGGATTGATCCAGCATCACTGAAGACTCTTTCTGATAGCACACTACCAGCAGCTCCTGTAAGGCATATTGTGCCAATTCAGGCCAGGTGTCCAGTTTACAGGCCCAGTAGTCAAAGGGGAATGAACTGTGAGGGAGAACATCGATAGGGGAGTAGAAGTAATTTTGAACCATAGTTGACAACTGTTGTCTCCTGTCTGTTGCAATCGATTCAGTATTACCAGTCGTGTGAGCGTTACATCGAGAAATCAGTCCACAACATGGTCATGAAACCCCTGTCTCCAACGTCACTGTAAGGTTCTATGTATATATTCCTGAAACTCAGTTTGTTCGTCAGCCATTTTACTTTCTGTCTTGCTGCAGCTATCTTGCCCTCAGTCAAAATGGAGTTTCCAGCTTGCATGTTCCCGCCCTGATTCTCTCCTTTGCTTCTTAAGCAGCCACAGCTGAGCAATCAGTGCTTCAGAATCTAGCCTGCAGTGAACCTGTGACTTGACTCCTGTAAGCCTTGGACCTTGTACTCCAGCTATTCCTACTGAGGAACTCTGAAGCACTTGTGGACTCTGAACCCTGCTCTTTGAAAGACCCACGTTTGCATGGACTTACGGTAACAGAGAAGAAGATCCTGAATCTGTATTGGAGAGTGATTGCTGAGCTTGGATTACTCTGGCCTGCTGTGTCTCCTGTTTCTGTGTCTGCAAACTGTGTGACTATTTCTGCCAACTTGTATGAAGTAATACAGGACTTTTCTATATCAAACCTGTGACTCCTGTGTTTTCATCGCACCCAAGCACAAGATGCTATATGAACTGTACTACATACATTACAAGATTCTGAAGCCAAAACGTTAGTGTCTGCTGGGTCTGGAAGGCTGTGTCTGCTGTACTGTGGATATCAGACGTCCGGTTGTACTTTCTGTGATGACAGTGGTTGTGACTTCTCACAACCATTCCAGATGTCTGGTTGAAACTTTCTGTGATGATAGTGGTTGTGACTTCTCACAACCATTCCAGGTGAGCAGTTCCCTTAATTTTTTTTTTCTCTCTGCAGTGTTGCCACAGGTGAACACTATTGTTTTTTTTCTCTCCTCTTCTTCCAGTAATCCTGTCTTAAAAGATCTGGAAAATGGAGGCCCGCATAAAGGAACTTTGCGGAGTGACTGATAATATCCTTGCAGATTTGCAGAATATAAAGACCCGTTTTACAAATCTACAGGACCTCAATAATCACAATTTGCAAGTGGTTGGACAGACTACCCAGGATTTGCGAGCCAGGATTGAGGTTCTAGAGGGGCGAGTCCAGGCTCCTGCCGTAGCCCCGAGTGCTGGGATTCCCAAGTTGCCCCCTTTTCGTTTTGGCGGTGAACGTGAGAAATTCAGGGGATTTATTAATCAATGCAATCTTTTTTTTTCTGCACATGCTTCACAATTTCCCACTGAACGATCTAAGGTGCTTACTATAATTATGTTGCTTACCAACAAGGCTTTAATGTGGGCAAACCCTCTGATTGAGACTGAGGATGATTGTTTGAATCACCTTGATGATTTTATTTCAGCCATGGGGCAGGTGTTTGATGACCCCAATCGAGGTGCAACAGCTGAAGCAGCCATGTTAGCTTTGCGCCAAGGTAAGCACTCGGTAGCTGAATATGCCTTGGATTTCAGGAGATGGGCCCTTGATACCACCTGGGACAGTTCCGCCAAAAAAATCTATTTTTCGAAAGGGGTTATCTCCACTGATTAAGGATGAACTTGCTCGTGCCGACCCTCCCACTGCGTTAGGTGACTTTATTAACTACTGCATCCGTATTGATACTCGTCTGACTGAACGCAGGCAAGAGAGATGGTTCGAAAGCAATCGTACTAACCTTTTCCTACCTTCCTCTCCAGCTAAGGAACCTTTGAGTAGGATTACACGGGAACCTGAACCTATGCAGGTAGACTCTTTACAACGACGGGTTAGTGATGCACGCAAGGAACATCGTTTTAAGGAGAATCTATGTTTCTATTGTGGTAAGTCAGGGCACTTCATTATAAACTGCCCCAGCCGTTCTCGTAAGACTACTGCAGCACTCATTCATTGTGAGTGTTGCGAGAGGGGATCTGTCAGGTCCGAGCCTCAGGCTCCAGAGAGATCTGCAGCAACAGATCTTGATTTCTCGGACTTAAACTCCGTTACCTCTGAGGACGTTGACTGTGTAAACGCTGCCATTTTTCAAGTTTCCTCAGCGGTGTCCCAGCTGAGTTGTAAGAAAAACAATTCTCATTGCTTTCTTTCCATCAAACTCTGGGTTGACTCAGCTTGGGTGTCTAGCTCTGCTATGATCGACTCAGGGGCAAGTGGAAATTTTATGGATGTCTCCTTTGCTCTGAAACAGGGAATACGTTCAGTGAAGAAGGCTACTCCAGTACAGATGGAAACTGTGGATGGCTCCCTGCTGACCTCTGGACCAGTGGATCAGGAAACAGAGCCTTTGAGGGTTCTTATGGGTAAAGATCATCAAGAGAAACTGTCCTTTATGCTTATCTCTTCTCCCCACTTTCCCATTATTCTAGGGCTACCATGGCTGCAGGCTCAGAATCCTACCATTAACTGGGAGACCAAGGAATTACACTTTCCAGAGAAACAGATGAGTCCAAAAGTTTCAGCTTGCTCTGTTCCTAAAGGAATCATGTCAGTCCCTGAACTACCAGCTGTATACCAGGACTATATGGATTTATGTGACAAGAAGAACGCTGACCAGCTTCCTCCTCACCGTCCATATGATTGTCCAATTGAATTATTGCCTGGAGCAGAGATACCTTTTGGTAAGATCTACCCCCTGGCGGGGCCCGAGCTAAAGGCTTTAAAGGATTACATAGATGAAAATCTAGCCAAGGGCTTCATACGCCCCTCTTCATCTCCTGCAGGTGCACCCATCTTCTTTGTAAAGAAGAAAGATGGATCTCTGAGACCATGCGTAGACTATAGGGAACTCAATAAGGTTACTATTAGAAACCGTTATCCATTGCCTTTAATCCCTGAGTTATTGGAGAGAGTGCGACATGCCAAAATTTTTTCTAAACTAGATCTTCGTGGGGCCTATAACTTAGTCCATATTAGACCTGGGGATGAATGGAAGACTGCATTCAGGTCACGCTATGGACACTTTGAATATCTAGTTATGCCTTTTGGTCTGAGTACCGCCCCAGCCACTTTCCAACACTTGGTGAATGACATCTTCAGGGATCTCCTAGATACATTCGTGGTAATTTATTTGGATGATATTCTAATTTTTTCTAACTCCACAGAGGAACATCATGGACATGTGAGAATGGTCTTGGAACGTCTAAGACAAAATCATCTTTACATCAAACTTGAAAAGTGTGAATTCCATAGGACCGAAATTCAATTTCTGGGGTATGTACTGTCTACACAAGGAATTAGTATGGATGGAAGCAAAACCCAAGCCATCAAGGATTGGCCAAGTCCTAGAAATGTGAAGGAGGTACAGCGCTTCATCGGGTTTGCCAACTTCTATAGACGTTTCATTAGAAATTTCTCTGAGGTAGTGTCACCTATCACTCAACTTACCCGGAAAGAGTCTAGGTTTTCCTGGACTCCCCAAGCCCAGGAAGCATTTTCCCGTCTAAAAGATAAATTTACCACTGCACCTATCCTAGTACATCCCAACCCCGAGCTTGCCTTCATAATAGAGGTGGATGCTTCAGACTGTGCCGTTGGAGCTATACTCTCTCAGAGAACAGGTGAGAAGAATGTCTTGCATCCCTGTGCCTTCTTTTCCCAGCAGTTGTCTTCGGCTGAGAGGAACTACGATGTGGGCAATAGAGAGTTGTTGGCCATTATTGCCGCCTTCAAAGAATGGAGACACCTTCTTCAGGGAGCTGCACAGCAAATAGTCATCCTGACAGACCATCGTAACCTTGAGTTTATCAGGTCGGCTAAGTGCCTGACTCCTCGCCAGGCTCGCTGGAATCTTTTCTTAAACCAATTTAATTTTATCATCTCTTATAGACCAGGATCGCGCAATGGAAAGGCTGATGCACTCTCTAGGATTTACTCAGCAGAGACACGTCCAATTACTCCTCCTAAGACTATTCTTCCTGACTCTAGATTCCTAGGAGTAATTCATAATCAAGACCTACTTAAGGACATCAAGGAAGCATACCATGCGGATTCCTTTTTGGCACAACCCCCAAGGGACGTAAGTCTTGTCTTTAAGAATGGTGTGTGGATTCAGGGACAACGTCTGTATATTCCTGAAACAGTCAGATTAAGAGTATTGCAACTCATTCACGATTCCAAGATAGCTGGGCATAGAGGAATTCTAAAGACACAGGAATTTCTTTCTCGTTTCTTTTGGTGGCCCACTTGCAGGAAGGATGTTTTGAATTATGTCACTTCATGTGAGGTCTGTGCAAGATGCAAAACACCTCGCTCCTCACCAACTGGTCTGTTACAGCCTCTTCCCACCCCGTCCCGCCCGTGGGGATCCATTTCTATGGACTTCATTGTGGAGTTACCAACCTCTCAGGGGAAGAACACCATTCTAGTGGTGGTTGACCGTCTAACAAAGGCAGCTCATTTTATCCCTTGTGTCGGCTTACCCACTGCAAAACAGACATCAGATTTGATGATTAAAGATGTGTTTCGCTTACATGGAGTACCGGATGAGGTTATTTCGGATCGAGGGGTGCAATTCACTTCTAGGTTTTGGCAAAATTTCTGTGCAGCATTGGACATTAAAGTAAACCTTTCTTCTGCTTTTCATCCCCAGACTAATGGACAGACCGAACGAACCAATCAAACCCTGGAGCAGTATCTCCGCTGCTTTATCTGCCACCTACAGGATGATTGGGTGGATCTACTTCCATTAGCTGAGTTCTCGTATAACAACTCTCAGAGTGCCTCCACTAAACAGTCTCCTTTTTACTCTAATCTAGGTTATCATCCTAACATTCTACCACGATTTCCCATAGAAACGCCTTTACCAGCAGTGGCTGAAAGAATCACGTCTTTACAGAAGAATATGGATCTTCTAAAGGAAAATCTGGAATCGGCTCAAGAAAGGTACAAGAAAGCAGCAGATAAATTTCGTAAACCTGCACCAGCTTTCAAGGTAGGAGACTTGGTCTGGCTGTCAACCAGAAATCTTAAGTTAAGGATTCCATCGTCTAAGTTGGGACATAAGTACATTGGACCCTATAAAATCAGTAAAATTATAAGTGCCGTTGCTTGTCGTCTTCAACTGCCCAGAACTATGAGAATCCACCCTGTCTTTCATGTATCCCTACTAAAGGCTGCGACATCCAATACGTTTCCTGGACGTTCCTCTCCTTGCCCTGACCCAGTGCTAGTCGATGGTCAGGAAGAATTTGTGGTGGAAAGGATTTTAGATTCCAGGTTGTATAGAAATCAGTTACAATATCTGATTAAATGGCAGGGCTACCCAGTGGAGGACAACTCATGGGAACCGGTCAATAACGTTAATGCTCCTCGCTTGCTCCGTCAGTTTCATCAGAGGTACCCACACAAGCCTGGTCTGAGGTCATCCGGAGGTTGTCCTTAAGGGGGGAGTAATGTAAGGTTCTATGTATATATTCCTGAAACTCAGTTTGTTCGTCAGCCATTTTACTTTCTGTCTTGCTGCAGCTATCTTGCCCTCAGTCAAAATGGAGTTTCCAGCTTGCATGTTCCCGCCCCGATTCTCTCCTTTGCTTCTTAAGCAGCCACAGCTGAGCAATCAGTGCTTCAGAATCTAGCCTGCAGTGAACCTGTGACTTGACTCCTGTAAGCCTTGGACCTTGTACTCCAGCTATTCCTACTGAGGAACTCTGAAGCACTTGTGGACTCTGAACCCTGCTCTTTGAAAGACCCACGTTTGCATGGACTTACGGTAACAGAGAAGAAGATCCTGAATCTGTATTGGAGAGTGATTGCTGAGCTTGGATTACTCTGGCCTGCTGTGTCTCCTGTTTCTGTGTCTGCAAACTGTGTGACTATTTCTGCCAACTTGTATGAAGTAATACAGGACTTTTCTATATCAAACCTGTGACTCCTGTGTTTTCATCGCACCCAAGCACAAGACGCTATATGAACTGTACTACATACATTACAGCCACTTCGGCTGTGTGCACCACGAACACCTCTTCCATTTGGCCCAGTACGGCTCGTGGTAGAACCTGCACCGCTGCTGTGTGCTGGGAGTGCCTCTAACAAACGGTTTACCAGAGTTGCTTGTTTGTTCGTCAATATTAGCTCTAGGTTGTCCTATGGCATAATGTTCTGTAATTTGCCTTTATAGCGTGGATCGAGGATGCTGGCCAACTAGTAGTCGTCATCCTTCATAATTTTGGCAATGCGGGGGTCCCTTTTTAGGATCCGCAAGACATAATCACACATGTGGGCCAATGTTCCAGGTGTCAATGATGCACTGCCATTGGTGGGTGGAGGAGCACTTTCTGCCAAATCCACATCCCTCCAGTCAGTCACAAACCCTGGACCTGACCTTGGCAAGCCAACATTTTCTCTTGCCCCCTGAGAAGCATCCTCCTCCCTAAAATAATCATCCCCCTCATCCTCCTCCTCCTCTTCCTCTTCTTCCTCCACCTAGTCCAGGACAGTTCCCTGAGCAGACAATGCCTGACTGTCATGAAGGCTTCCCTCCTCCTCCTCCACTGCAGACGCCTGATCCTTAATGTGCGTCAAAGTTTGCATGAACAGATGCATAAGTGGGATGCTCATGCTTATGATGGCATCGTCTGCACTTACCAGCGGTGTGCATTCCTCAAAACACTGAAGGACTTTCCAGAGGTCTTTCAGCTTTGATGACCACTGCACACCCGACAACTCGATGTCTGCCCTCAAACTGCCTGCCCGTGTATCCTCCCACAAATGAATTACAGCCTGCCTCTGTTCGCGCAGCCTCTCAACCATGTGCATGGTGGAGTTCCACGTTGTTGCAACGTCTATGATTAGGCGGTGCTTGAGGAGGTGGAGTGATCGCTGCAGCCTCTGCATACAACTGGAGTCTACGGGCGAGCGACGGATGTGCGAGCACAGTCTTCGCACCTTATGGATCAGGGCTGGTAACTCCGGATAATTATTTATGAAGCACAGCACCATCAGGTTCAAGGTGTGAGCCAGGCAAGGAATGTGTCCGAGTTTTGCCAGGGCTATGGCCACCAAAAAATTGCGTCCGTTATCACTGACTACCTTGCCTGGCTCAAGATGTAGACTGCCCAGCCATGACTCAGCTTCTCGCTGCAAGTAGTCGGCCAGTACCTCCGCGGTGTGTCTGTTGTCGCCCAAAGACATCATCTTTAAAACAGCCTGCTGACGCTTACCACTAGCTGTTCGATAGTGGGACACCTCATGTGCAACACTGGCAGCTGCGGATGGAGTGCTCATGCGACTGCGCTCTGTCGACGAGTTTTTGCTTCTGGAGGAGGAGGAGGGTCGAACGCCTACAGCCAACTGTTGCCTATACCGTGGGCTAGGCAGCACTGTCCCACCGCCGCTGTCCCCTGTGGACCCTGCATCCACCACATTAACCCAGTGCGCAGTGATGGACACGTAACGGCCCTGGCCATGACTACTGGCCCATGCATCTGTTGTGAGGTGCACCATTCCACTCACTGATTGTTTGAGTGTATGGACAATGCGGTCTTTCACATGCATGTGGAGGGCAGGGATGGCTTTTCTAGAAAAGAAGTGCCGACTGGGTAGGTCATAGCGTGGGACAGCGTAGGCCATGAGCTCTCGGAACGCTGCGCTTTCAACCAAACGGAAGGGTATCATCTCTAATGAGATCAGTTTGGCTATGTAGGCGTTCAAAGCCAGTGAGGTTTTGTAGTCCGTCCACGCTTGCAAGTGCATGGTGTTTAAATGTCTAAGCATGCAACTGGTATTCAATTTTCGGAGATTTTTCCCTCGGCTAAAGGTCCTTCCGCACTTCTTACAGATAAGCTTTGCCTCATCAATAGGATTTTGGTCAAAAAAGTGCCACACTGCACTCTTCCTACTATGGGATAAATTTTCAGGGCTTGCACGCTGTGCTAATTTGACCGTCTGGCCAAGCTGTCCTGAAATTCTTTTTGTTTTTTTAACATGTTTTTGGTCTGCTACGGGCCTGCCAGATAACTGCAGCTGCGATGTCGATGCCTGCTGCGGATCCTCCTCCTCTTCTGAGCTATTGCCAGCGGCACCCTCTTCCCCCAATGGATGCCAATCGGGGTCAACAACTGGGTCATCCATCACCTCCTCTTCAATTTCATCTACACCGTGTATGGTGTTAGAGTATGCGGGAAGGGGCACCTGAGTTTCATCAGGGTCAGATTCTGGCTCAGTAGACTGCGAGGGCAATGCAGTGCTCTGGGTGAATGTACCAGCAGAATCAGATAGCAGTGGCTGTGCATCAGTGCACTCCATGAACTATTCAACTTGGACTGGGGAATTCAGGATTTCACTTGATAACCCCGGCATGGTAAGTGAAAAGAGCTCCAGGGAGTAATCTGAAGTGTGTCCTGTCGCATCCTTCACTTGTGGTGGGGGTGAAGGACACAAGGAAAGGTGTTGTTCCTGACCAGGAGCCTGCACTTATGACTCAGTGCTTGCATTTCTTGAAACTTCAGAAGAGGAGGCGATAGAGCTGGAGGCTGTTTCGGCAATGTAAGCCAAAACCTGTTCCTGATGCTCCGGCTTTAAAAGCGGTTTACCTACTCCCAGAAAAGGGAGCCTTCCATGCCTTCTGGAGCCAGACGATGACGCAGGCTCAACACCTCCTGCTTTAGGTGCTATTGTGCTTTTGGCACTACTAGCAGATGCCCCACCACCATCAGTCCCAGCTGGCCCCCCGCCCACGTCCGTGGCCTCTTCCACCATACTTCCTCATGTTTGGGAAAATGTACCAAAAATACCAGCAGATATATGGTACTGTATGATGCGCGTACAGCTGTATACGGTGTAGGGAAAAATTTAAATCTCCGTATATATTTCCTGAGTCACACACAGACGCTCTCTCAGTATGGATTTCACCGTAATACAAAGAGCAGATATACGGTACTGTCTCAGAAGTGTACAGCTGTATACGGTGTAGGGGAAAATTGCAATCTCCGTATATATTTCCGGAGTTACACACAGATGCTCACTCAGTATGGATTTCACCGTAATACAAAGAGCAGATATACGGTACTGTCTCAGAAGCGTACAGCTGTATTCAGTGTAGGGGAAAATTTCAATCTCCGTATATATTTCCGGAGTCACACACAGACGCTCTCTCAGTATGGATTTCACTGTAATACAAAGAGCAGATATACGGTACTGTCTCAGAAGCGTACAGCTGTATCCAGTGTAGGGAAAAATTTCAATCTCCGTATATATTTCCGGAGTCACACACAGACGCTCTCTCAGTATGGATTTCACCGTAATACAAAGAGCAGATATACGGTACTGTGTCAGAAGTGTACAGCTGTATACGGTGTAGGGGAAAATTTCAATCTCCGCAAATATTTCCGGAGTCACACACACACATAGTCAGCATGTATTTGTCCGTGATACCAGCCGTTACAAGGTAGTGTGTGAGTAGCGTACAGCTCTATACGGTGTGGGAAAAAATGAACGGTCGGTAACTGTGCAGAAAAAAAGAATAAAAGTATTAGTGCTGTTTAAAAAGCAGTCTGCACAGCAGTGTACACACAGCAATACAGCTATCAAGCAGCCTAATAACCAGAGCTGCTGCACACAAGAAATCCTCCCCTGTCACTGCACACTAACTGTACAGCACAATTGCTATCAGCACAAGCACATAAGAACTTCTCTTTCCAGCCCTAACTCTCTCCCTACTGAAAAACAGCGTCAGCCAGGGTCGGACTGGCCCAACGGAGAACCGGAGGATTCTCCGGTGGGCCCTGGCATCTGGGGGGCCCTGGCACCTGCTGGCATACAGGGGTCAGTTGCCTAGGGCCCCCGCTGCTCCAGGGGCCCCCAGCCGGTGACCTGTCCCCGCTGCTAAAGAGAAATGAATATTCACTGCTTCCCACACCCCCATGGGCGTGGGAAGCAGTGAATATCATTACTTACCTGTCCCGTTCCCCCGCTGCTCGCCGCTGTGTCCTCGGGTCTTCTTGCTGCGATGTTCAGGCAGAGGGCGCGATGATGTGGTTAGTGTGCGCCACGTCCTCTGCCTGAGCATTCACTGCCGGAGGACCCGAAGACAGCGGCGCTCAGCGGTAGACCGGGTGACAGGTAAATCTGTCAGGTGCCGGGGCCCTGAGCCAGCGGTGACACCGGCACCTGTCCCCCATAGCGCGCCAGTGTCCCCGCCTGCTCAGGACACGGCACTTGGCCCCCAGCGACGAGAGGTGAGTATGTCTTTTCTTTTTTTGCAGCAGCAGCTGCGGCCAGCATAAAGGGGCCTATACTATGGAGCATCTATGGGGGCGCAGTCTGTGGAGCATCTATGGGGGCATAATCTATGGGGGCATAATCTATGGGGGCATAATCTGTGGAGCATCTATGGGGGCATAATCTATGGGGGCATAATCTGTGGAGCATCTATGGGGGCATAATCTATGGGGGCATAATCTAAGGAGCATCTATGGGGGCATAATCTATGGAGCATCTATGGGGGCATAATCTAAGGAGCATTTATGGGGGCACAATCTATGGAGCATCTATGGGGGCACAATCTATGGAGCTTCTATGGGGCATAATCTAAGGAGCATCTATGGGGGCACAATCTATGGAGCTTCTATGGGGGCAAAATCTAAGGAGCATTTATGGGGGCACAATCTATGGAGCTTCTATGGGGGCATAATCTAAGGAGCTTCTATGGGGGCATAATCTAAGGAGCATCTATGGGGGCATAATCTATGGAGCATCTATGGGGGCATAATCTATGGGGCATAATCTGAGGAGCATCTATGGGGGCATAATCTATAGAGCATCTATGGGGGCATAATCTATGGGGGCATAATCTAAGGAGCATCTATGGGGGCATAATCTATGGGGGCATAATTTAAGGAGGATTTATGGGGGCATAATCTAAGGAGCTTCTATGGGGGCATAATCTAAGGAGCATCTATGGGGGCATAATCTATGGAGCATCTATGGGGGCATAATCTATGGGGGCATAATCTATGGAGCATCTATGGGGGCATAATACATGGGCAGCATATGGGGCACAATCTATGGAGCATCTTGTGGGGCATAATACATGGGGCAGCATATGGGGCATAATCTCATTTTCCACCCTAGGCTTATACTCGAGTCGATAAGTTTTCCCAGTTTTTTGTGGCAAAATTAGGGGGGTCGGCTTATACTCGAGTATATATGGTATCTATCTATTATCTATCTATATCTATCTATAAATATATATATATATATATATATATATATATATATATATATATACATATATATATATAGCATTATACCCTATGAGGGGGGCAGCATTATCCTCTATGAGTGGGGCAGCATTATCCCCTATGGGGGGCAGGTATTATCCCCTATGAGCGGGCTGCTTTATAATCTATGAGGGAGGCTACCCCACCTTCTGCTACATAATTAAGACATGTACTACCTTATATTATACCCTGATATTAGTGTGTTTTACTGCACAATTGGTGGTCTTGTATTTATTTCTATGTAGCTACATAGTGGGCCCCAAGAATGATTTTCTCTGGTGGGCCCAAGGTGTTCCAGTCCGGCGCTGGCGTCAGCAACTTCTTTCTACTGTTAATATCGGCAGAAGTAAAATGGAGGTCGGCGCTCAGGGCTTTTATAGACACTATGACGCCCCACAAAGCAAGCCAATCACTGCAATGCCCTTCTCTAAGATGGTGGTGGACGCTGCTCATGTCATCTCGCTGCCCACAGTGTACGTCCTTGCTCATTGGCTGAAAAAAGGCGCCAGAAAGCATTCTGGGAAATTCGACTTTGGCGCTCGTTTTGCCGACCGCATGGCCGACTGCACGCTATGGTCGGGTTTCGGCCAACGAAACCCGACTTTGGCGAAAGTTGGCGACTTTTGAACCTGACCGACCTGTTTCGATCAATCTATTGGTAACGTTCACAGCTAGGAAAAATGGCTTGTAAATATCATACAATTTACAACATGCACAAACATA
Source organism: Oophaga sylvatica (assembly GCA_033576555.1). Classification (NCBI taxonomy): domain Eukaryota; kingdom Metazoa; phylum Chordata; class Amphibia; order Anura; family Dendrobatidae; genus Oophaga; species Oophaga sylvatica. The sequence goes on from JARQOD010000002.1 coordinate 528,714,963, forward strand.
TCTATACCTTGACTATGACACCATGGACTCTTATAGAAAAAAACTGCATTCTTTGTGTATAGTGTTTTACTGTATAAGAATAAATTGAAATCCTACATTATAACCTAAGATAAATGAAGTATGCCAAAATTATAGATCATATTTGTCCCATAGAAAACACTGGGATTCAGCATCAAAAGGATATGGCACTATAATTTTTACACAAAACAATTTTTTTTAAATGATGGAAAAAAGGCATGTGAGGCAGGTATTTAAAGACAGCTTCAGAAAGCTATTTGTTATCCATCCATCTAGCTATTAATTTTATAATTCATATGCAACTCAACATTTTGGTATAATTATTGATATTCCAAAATGTCCATAATGATTTTATAGTTTTGGTATTGAAGTTGTGAATTTCTTATTGGACTATATCGTTAGAAGTATATATTGACACGACTGCTGTTATTTGCTCAGGAAACCCAACTAGATGACAAATTGTCTATTTCATGTGAATACGCCAGATAACGTAAAAATCAATAAAAGTCTTACCAATGAAGATGTTGGCAAACATTTCTTCCATCAGACCAGCGCATTTCAGAAATATTTTGAAAAGGGACCTTTATCTGTAACACAGTGGATAGAAACAGTCCGTGAAATGACAGTGCTTGTATTGGTATATCTGATAGATCTGATACGAGAAGCAATGGAACAAAACAGAAAGGAGAAGATACAGATTAGGTTAGCAAACACTTTTTGACAATGAGGGTGATCAATGAGTGGAACAGGCTGCCACGAGAAGTAGTGAGTCCTCCTTCAATGGAAGTTTTCACACAGAGGCTGGACAGACATCTGTCTGAGATGGTTTAGTAAATCTTGCGCTGCATTGAGCGGGGGGTTGGACACGATGACCCTGGAGGTCCCTTCCAACTCTAACATTCTATGTGATATTCTCTTGCATCCCATAGCAGCTCAAAACTTACATGTATAAAAATGTGTTAAGACTGTATAGTAACAATGGACAATGAAAAATGATTACTATATTGATAGGGACTTACACAGTCTATTGAAATTGCCCATTGATGATATATAGAGTGCACTGGTTTGATTTTGTACCTCTCAAAAATAGTACGCCAATGTCAGACTACCCTGTTTGGTGCGGGATCCTTTCCCGGCACATGACAGCTGATATATACAGCTGACATGTGCCCGCAACAACCGCGGGTGGAATCGCGAACAACCCGTGACTAATAATCTCTGACAGTGGCATTTATCTCGGGCTTCCGGCAAGCGCACCAGAAATCCCACCCATTGATGACCCTGTCACGTGATCGCAGGTCACCGATGGGTTGGCATGACAAAAATTTCGCCCCATTCAAAATAAAACAATAAAAAATACTTTAAATATACACATATTTGGTATCACCGAGTTCAGAATCGCCTGATCTATCAATATAAAAAAAGAATTAACCCGATCGTTAAACGGTGTAGCGAGAAAAATAGTCAAAACGCCAGAATTACGTTTTTTGGGTCGCCGCAAAATTGCATTAAAATGCAATAACTGGCAATCAAAAGATCGTATTTGCACCAAAATGCTATCATAAAACGACAGCTCAGAGCGCAAAAAATAAGCCATCAGCCGACCCGAGATCACAAAAATGGAGAGAGGCTACAGGTATGAGAAAATGGTGCAATTTATTTTTTATTTTTTTAACAAATTTTGATGTGAATACTTTTCCATCCAATTATGACAAGAGCATTCTTAAGGTGATACCTTTATTGGCTAACCAGAAAATTATATGTTCGCTAGCTTTCAGAGCTCAAGGCTCCTTCTTCAGGCAAGATTACATTTGGAATAATAAGAAAGACACATTAGATGCTTACTATAGTAGGAAATTTGTTCAAGACCTGGGAGGTGTGATGCCTTCAAAAGATAAGCAAAGGAAATCAAATTAGCATTTTCTTACAAATGGAGAGCTAGTGGGGATGTGTTATTAGCTATCTGGAGTCCTTCTGGTAAAGGTGTGAACTGTGTCTATGTAATGAGTCATAAAACAGTAAAGTATAGTAAATAGTAAGCATCTAATGTGTCTTTCTTATTATTCCAAATGTAATCTTGCCTGAAGAAGGAGCCTTGAGCTCTGAAAGCTAGCGAACATATAATTTTCTGGTTAGCCAATAAAGGTATCACCTTAAGAATGCTCTTGTCATAATTGGATGGAAAAGTATTCACATCGATTTTTCTGGCTAACACGGTACCACAATATAATTTATTATTGTACACCTTTAACAAATTTTGGAATTTTTTTTCTCCAGTTAAATAAAAAAGAACCTAGACATGTTTGGTGTCTATGCACTCGTAATGACCTGTAGAATCATAATGACAGGTCAGTTTTAGCATTTAGTGAACATGGTAAGGAAAAAAAAAACAACAACTGTGGGATTGCACTTTCTTTGCAATTTCAGCGCACTTGGATTTTTTTTCCTATTTTCCAGTACATTATGGTGTCATTCAAAAGTACAACTTGTCTCGTAAGAAACAAGCCCTGACATGGCTATTTTGACCAAAAAATAAAAAAGTTATGGCTCTGGGAAGAAGGGGAACAAAAAATGAAAATGCAAAAACAAATACCTCTGGTCATAAGGGGTTAATGTTTCCTGTAGTCTCTTTACTCCCAAACTGTTTTGTTGATCAGTCATAGAACATGTTTACCCAGATCTGCATTAGTTGCTCAAATCCACTATTCGCTGGCATATGCCTGATGCCGATGCGAGACCTTTGGTGTAAATTGACTCTTTGCATCATCTCTATATCTTAAACATATCATAGTGTGTGCAATAATGTCTTATAACAACTAAAGAAAAACATTAATTAAACTGAAGTCTCACTAGTGCAAATCTTTCCTTAACAACTACAGGAAAAAAAAAATAAATAAAACAAAACAACATTTAGGCAATTAAATGTAATAAGTCGATGTTGCTTTTTCCCAATATTTTATAAGATTTCCATAGCAAGGTATTTAGCAGAAATATTATCTATAAAATGAATCTTAGTCAATTAATGTTAAACGGAACATTTTATATGGAACTGATTAATCATCGTACCTAGTTTTGTGGCTGAGTGCTCCTGTCGTTTCATGTCTCAGAATGATCCTTCTCTCCCTTGCATACCCATCCATCTGGATTGTTCCTCTCTGAAAATGATCATTTAATGGCCGTTAAATCCTTAGTATCAAATAAGGATTAGGCAGGAAATGTAAGAATGTGATTGCCTGAACAGCAAGACACGGATTGTTAACAAATCAATCCGGTCTATGCCTGAAATAATATCACAGCCTTTTTTGGCTTTGAGCCATGCAGTCAGTACTGTATTGCTATAAATCCCGACGAATGAGGACATACAAACATAAGTTGCATAATGTGAATTAAGTTGATATTTAGTGATTTTTGATGACGGAAAAAGTATAATAAAAATGATTTAATGTTAAAAATAGATATTAACTGGAACAACTCTATTGGATCATCTCATGGATTTCTTTCATCTTAATGAGGGTTCAGTTTCTTCCCCTTCAGTTTTGTGGGAAGCTCACAAGGCAGTGATTAGTGATTATTATATAAAGGAGATCTCGAGACTGAAAAAAATGCCAAATTTGTATATAACAAGCTAACTTCCCAACTTCAAGAAAGCAGAAAGTAAATTGGAGGTTTTGCCTTCCATGGGGGACCTGAAGAGGGTTGTGGAGATTAGAAACAGGCTAAAAGACCTTGCAATATGTAAGGTTGATAAATTGCTCCTATATACAAAACAAACATATTATGAAAAAGGTAATAAGGTCCATACATTATTGGCTAGGCAATTGAAAGAAAGGGTCTTGTCCACGTACCCCCAGGCACTTAGGGGGGAGGACGGTACAATTCATTATAATCCTACTGAAATTTTGAATATATTTTACTATTTTTACCTCAAATTATATAATCAACAGGATCTCCTTCCATTAAACGCTAATGATAGAGATACCCTACTGCAAAATTACCTCTTAAACCTAAATCTCCCAGTGCTTTCGCCAGAAGCCTTAGAAACCCTTAATAAATCAGTAACCCAGGTCGAGATTGTGGATATCTTGAAAGAATAATCCTTGGGTAAGTCCTCTGGTCCAGATGGGCTGACCTATTTGTATTATAAGACCTTCTTAGAGGAGTTTTCTCCACATATGATCAAGATGGTTAATTCCTTTTTAGAGGGCTCTACCATCCCAGATACAATGTCTCACTCCTATTTGGTCCTTATTCCTAAAGCGAGAAAGGACCCCTAGATTGCTCAAACTATCGCCCAATAGCTTTATTAAATTCCGACCTGAAAATTTTTTCTCGTATGCTGGCTAATAGGCTTAATCGCTGGCTACCCAAACTTATTAATAAGGATCAGGTAGGCTTTGTCCCCTTTCGCCAGGGAGGCGACAATACCAGATGTGCGATAGATTTGATAGAGATAGTTACACTCCCTGACACAAGTTATGTCGCTTATCCAAGTTATGCAAATAAAAATGTATAATCTGATGTTAAATTCATCCATTGGTTGTATAAATTATTCTTTTGAAAGCTGAAACCCTCCGAAATGTGGTTTAGGTTAAGAAAATAAATGGGCATCAATGCAGAAATATTGATCATTTAATGGACACAGAATGGGCAGATTTTGGCAAGACAAAAGTTTTTTCGCCTGGTCATGTAATGCACCCAAGCCTAGTTTACATCCTCACCTGTGCTCAGTAAATGATCGGTTAATTAGTGGGTGTGTATAAAAAGAAATCCAGCACCCCAGACCTTCACTTGAACTGCAACTTGAGCTTTGACAACATGCCAAAATCCACCCTGCGACCAAAGCCTGGATCAAGAGGCTGAAGACCAGATCCACTGCAGAGGTGGCTGGCACCTTTAATGTGTCTCAGCGTCAAGTACAAAGAAATAAAAAAATATTTGAAGAAACTGGAAATGTGTTTGACAAGCCCAGGTCCGGCAGACCCCGCAAGACAACTGCTTAGGAGGAAAGTTTGTTGGTTAGAAAATCCAAAGCAAGCCCCTTCCACTGCAGCAGAGCTCCAACAGGCCTGGTCACCTCAAGTCCCTGTGTCAACTAGAACAGTTTGTAGGATTCTGTCTCGAAATGGCCTCCATGGTCGAATCAGTGCCCAGAAGCCAGCACTAAATAAAAGGCAAATAAAAAACCGTGTGGCATTTGCAAAGTCCCACAGCCTGCTAAACAGATGGACGCTGGAAAAGTGGCAGAAGGTGGATTTCTCTGATGAATCTTCAGTAGAATTACACCACAGCCGTCGCAAATACTGCAGGAGACCTACTGGAGCCCGTATGGATCCAAAATACACCCAGAAAACAGTTAAATTTGGTGGTGGAAAGATCATGGTCTGGGTTACATTCAGTATGGGGTGTGGGAAACATTTGCAAGGTGGAAGGCAATGTCAATAGCCTAAAATATCAGAAAGTATTAGCTACCTCTTATATTCCAAATCATAAAAGGGGTCAAATTCTGCAGCACGATGGTGCTCCATCTCATACATCCATCTCTACAACAAAGTTCCTCCAGGCAAAAAAGATCAAGGTGCTCAAGGACTTGCCAGCCCAGTCACCAGACATGAACATCATTGAGCATGTTTGGGGTAGGATGAAAGAGGAAGCTTGGAAGACAAAACCAAAGAATCTAGATGAACTCTGGGAGGCATGTAAGACTGCATTCTTTGCTATTCCTGATGACTTCATTAATTAATTGTATGAATGATTGTTGAACCGCATGGATGCAGTCCTTCAAGCTCATGGAAGTCACACAAAATATTAAATATGACTCTAATAGCACCACAACTTCATTCACCAATGTTATGCAACATATATTTGTATTTTAAGTTACCGTATATACTCAAGTATAAGCCGACCTCCCTAATTTTGCCACAAAAAACTGGGAAAACTTATCGACTCGAGTATAAGCCTAGGGTGGAAAATGAGATTATGCTGCCCTATGTATTATGCCCCACAAGATGCTCCATCGATTGTGCCCCATATGCTGCCCATGTATTGTGCACCATATGCTGCCCATGTATTGTGCCCCAATAGATGCTCCATAGATTGTGCCCCATAGATGCTCCTTAGATTATGCCCCCATAGATGCCCCATGTATTATGCCCCCATAGATGCTCCATAGATTGTGCCCCCATAGATGCTCCACAGATTATGCCCCCATAGATGCCCATGTATTATGCCCCCATAGATGCTCCATAGATTATGCCCCCATAGATGCCCTATGTATTATGCCCCATAGATTATGCCCCTATAGATGCTCCATAGATTGTGCCCCCATGTATTATGCCCCCATAGATTATGCCCCTATAGATGCTTCATAGATTATGCCCCCATAGATTGTGCCCCTAGATTATGCCCCCGTAGATTATGTACCCATAGATTATGCACCCGTAGATTATGCCCCCATAGATTATGCCCCCATAGATTATGCCCCCATAGATGCTCCATAGATTATGCCCCCATTGATGCCCCATGTATTATGCCCCATAGATGCTCCATAGATTATGCCCCATATGATAGTATAGGTCCCTTATGCTGCCGCAGCTGCTGCTGCTGCAAAAAAAAGACATACTCACCTCTCGTCGCTGGGGGCCAGGTGCCGGTGTCCTGAGCAGGCGGGGACACCGGCGCGCTATGGGGGACAGGTGCCGGTGTCACCGCTCGCTCAGGGCCCCGGCACCTGCGATATTTACCTGTCACCCGTTCTGCCGCTGTCTTCCGGGTCCTCCAGCAGTAAATGATCAGGCAGAGGGTGCAGCGCACAGTAACCACGTCATTGCGCCCTCTGCCTGAACATCGCAGCAAGAGGACCCGAGGACACAGCGGCGAGCAGCGGTGGAACGGGACAGGTAAATATCGCTTATACTCACCCTTCCGCCGGCGCGTCTCTGCCATGCTCTTCTCCCGCGGTCTCCGGCGCCAGTGTTCAGCGGTCACGTGGTACCGCTCATTAAAGTCATGAATATGTGCATATTCATGACTTTAATGAGCGGTACCACCTGACCGCTGAACACTGGCGCCGGAGACCGTGGGAGAAGAGCAGGGGCTGCAGAGACCGCGCCGGCGGAGGGGTGAGTATATAGCACAGCTGCGCTCCGCCTCCCCCTGTATATGACTTGAGTATAAACCGAGAGGGGGACTTTCAGCCCTAAAAAAAGGGCTGAAAATCTCGGCTTATACACGAGTATACACGGTAATTATTTGTTTGAATATCACATTACTTTCTGTGGGAGACAAAACTTTTGTCTTGCCAAAATCTGACCATTCTGTGTCCATTAAACGATCAATATTTCTGCATTGATGCCAATTTATTTTCAGCTTTCAAAAGAATAATTTATACAACCAATGGATGAATTTAACGTCAGGTTATAAGCTTTTATTTACATAACATGGATAAGCGACATAACTTCTGTCAGGGAGTGTAATAGAAATAATTTACAAACCCTTGTGCTGAATTTGGATGCAGAGAAGGCATTCGATCGGCTAAATTGGTCTTTCTTGTTTGAGACCTTAAGGATTTTTGGCATTTTTGGTGCCTTCATGATGGCCATTAAGGCATTGTATAGATCTCCTTCGGCTTCTATTAAATTACTGCATCATTCTTCTCCTACTTTTAGCTTTGCAAATGGTACCCATCAGGTATGCCCCCTATCACCTTTACTATATGTAATTTAAATTGAACCACTGGCGGCAATGATTCGTCAAAATCCTAATATTTCGGGAATGGAGGTTAGGAACAAAAATTCTAAGATTTCTTTGTTTGCATACAATGTCCTTCTGACCCTTACTAAACTAAATACTACATTGCCCAATTTACTAGAGGTTTTGAGGGAGCATGGTGGCCTTTCGGGTTATAAACTAAATACATCTAAAACAAAAGCCTTGCCATTAAATATTCCTCCTAGCGCCCTGGAACATTTAAAACTAAATTTCAAATTCAGTTGGAAGACTGATGCTATTAAGTACCTATGAGTTAATTTATCTTCTTCCTATGATAATCTATACTCTTGCAATTTTCCGTCACTTTTTGGTGATTTGAGGAGATTGCTGGATAGAAGGTCCCCACTCTTGCTCTCGTTGATTAAAATGTCTCTTCCTTCCAATATGCAAATTGCCTCTTCAAACAAAGAGGACTTGTACTCTATAGCGCCACCTATTCGAAGTAGCGATCCTACAAGTCACAATCAACCCTTTAACGAGTCTTGTAATATGACTTAGGATAAAAGCCAAATCAGAATCTCCATTTGCAAGTTACTCTATCACATTGAAACTTTACCAGTTAGGCTGGAGTCAGACGGCCGTAAAACTCGTGCGATAATCGCATCGCACTGCACGGACTGGCCTGACACCTCTCATGACCTGAGCAAGACAGCGTGATGGATTACTATGCAGAGGTCAAGCTCAGGTCAGGAGAGCCGACAACCAGGACGAGTTTTACAATGCAATTCTCGCACGTGAAATACGGCAGTGTGTCTCTGCCCTTAGGGTCCCTATGGGGGAACTTAAGTCTCTCAAAGTAGCTATAATGAGGTTAATCTGGAATGGTCGGCATCACAGGATCTCCAAGCGTGTCCTCATCTCTCATAAAACACAAGGAGGCCTTTCGGTTCCTGACATTATCAAATATTATTGGGCAGCCGATCTGCGTATGATTCCCTCTTTGGCTTAAATATGGGCTTTTAACAAATGGACAGAAATAGAAAAATTATGGCTAGCTCCATTTCATCTGAATTCCCTTTTATGGACAATTAAGCCCATTGGGGTCCCAACTTCGCCGTTGGGCCCTATGCAGTTTACAAGGGAGGTTTGGCTTGCATGTATAAGGAAGTTTTGTTTGACTTCCCCTAATTCACCGATGATACCCTTCATATACAGTGGGGGAAAAAAGTATTTAGCCAGCCACAAATTGTGTAAGTTCTCCCACTTAAAAAGATGAGAGAGGCCTGTAATTGACATCATAAGTAGACCACAATGAGAGTCAAAATGAGAAAACAAATCCAGAAAATCACCTTGTCTGATTTTACAAGATTTATTTTGCAAATTATGGTAGAAAATAAGTATCTGATCATGAACAAAAGTTCATCTCAATATTTTGTTATATATCCTTTGTTGGCAATGACAGAGGTCAAACATTTCCTGTAAGTCTTCACAAGGTTGCCAAACACTGTTGGTGGTATGTTGGCCCATTCCTCCATGCATATCTCCTCTAGAGCAGTGATATTTTGGGCCTTTCGCTGAGCAACATGGACTTTCAAATCCCTCCAAAGGTTTCCTATGGGGTTGAGATCTGGAGACTGGTTAGGCCACTTTAGGACCTTCATATGCTTCTTACGAAGCTACTCCTTCATTGCCCTGGCAGTGTGCTTGGGATCATTATCATGCTGAAAGACCCATCCACATTTCATCTTCAAAGCCCTTGCTGATGAAAGGCGGTTTGCACTCAAAATCTCACGATACATGGCCCCATTCATTCTTTCATGTACACGGATCAGTCATCCTGGTCCCTTTACAGAGAAACAGCCCCAATGCATGATGTTACCACCCCCATGCTTCACAGTATGTATGGTGTTCTTTGGATGCAACTCCGCATTTTGTCTCCTCCAAACACGATGAGTTTTGTTTCTACCAAACAGTTCTACTTTGGTTTCATCAGACCATATGACATTCTCCCAATACTCTTCTTGATAATCCAAATGCTCTCTAGCAAACTTCAGACGGGCCCAGACATGTACTGGCTTAAGCAGGGGGACACGTCTGGCACTGCAGGATCTAGACAATTTAGCAAGTGGAAAGAGATACCAAAAATTATTCTTATGTAAATAGCCAAATGGGATTAATTAAAATTTAACCTTTATTAGGATCTTTAAAAATTACTTGTTAAAGTGCAAATGTGCTAGTGCAAACAAAGTGCAAAAAATCATATCACACCACCATCCCTTTGGAATAAAAAAACGCAGGGCTGAAAATCTTAACCCTCTCTCTTTCAGGGTTAGAAATTACCCCATATATCAGTCTTAGTATCCATATAGAGTTAATAAATCAGTATATTTCAAATTAGCAATAACTCTGTGTGTGGATTGTAATCAAGTCTTATTTCATTAGACAGATAAATATAATATATCCAAGGGGCACCATGCTCCCATATCGCCATATATATTGCAACTTGTCCCCCATACACAACAACGCTGAGATATCTCCTAAAGATTCCAAAACTCAGAAAGTCAGGGTCAGACAGAGGTTTAATTATAAAGTCAGTTGCTATGCCATCCCCCACCGTTTTCTAGCCAGGGGACGTGACTAGTTTGACCATATTATGAACACAATATGATGTGTGGTGTGTACTCAGGACAGTTAGAATCGTATATTAATACAAGTATTCTGTCAGTAAAAGAAAAAGAACCAATACAGGACCCCTAAGAGGATCGTTAATTAATATAATAGCATATCCTGAGGTATACCATTTCTTTGCCTATTGTTACTTAATTATTAACCAGGCAAATATCTAAATTCCTCATAATGCATAACCACAACTATAGCTTTAAAGAGTTTTATACTCAGCTTAAGTGTTTGAAAACTTGTTTCATGTATCATCACTGCTGAGTTGACCGGGTTCTTGTCAGCGATTATGCCCCATGTGTGTACGGCGTCATGCCCCGGATCCTTAGTATCACTATCTCCCAATGCGTTTCCTCATGTGAGATTCATCAGGGAGGAAAGAAATCCTATCATCTGGGAGACCCAAACCCAAATGATGGGGGGAAGGGACCATTTACGGATTTAAAAAACAAAAGTAAAAAAATGCCGCCATCAACAAATAACGTTAGTTCTTTAGATGTTTTTTACAACCTGGTGTATAAAGATATAATGCAGTTGGCCGAGCAAAATATAAAAACACATCATAATTTGACTAAAGCAGAAATGGTCAGTCTATGTGCTCTTGAAAAAGACCACAAAAGGGTGTTTAAACCCTCCGATAAAGGAGGATACATAGTGGTTATGGATGTTGAACAATATAAGAAGCTATGTGGTTCCCTATTACAGGGTAACAACAGCTATGAGAGATTGGAATCCAACCCTATGAATGCATATTTGAATGAGCTGAAAAAACTTATCAACACGGCCTTTGACAAAAAACTTGTGGATGACAAGGAGAGGGACTTCTTGATTCCTGTACACCCGGTTGTAGCGACATTCTATTGTCTACCAAAAATCCACAAGGGGACAAACCCTTTGAAAGGAAGACCAATTGTGTCAGGCATTGATATCCTGACACAAAATCTTGGCATATATATTGACAAAATTCTTAGACCTTTTGTTATATCTTTGAATTCTTATGTACGTGACACAACGGATCTCCTCCTTAAATTAGACAATGTTATTTTGGATCAGGATGTGATCATGTGCTCTATTGAGCACAAAGATACAGTGGTTGGAACCAAAGATCTCAAATTTGGACTCATCAGACCAAAGCACAGATTTCCACTGTCCATTTCTTGTGTTCTTTAGCCCAAACAAGTCTCTTCTGCTTGTTGCCTGTCCTTAGCAGCGGTTTCCAAGCAGCTATTTTACCATGAAGGCCTGCTGCACAAAGTCTCCTCTTAACAGTTTTTGTAGAGATGTGTCTGCTGCTAGAACTCTGTGTGGCATTGACCTGGTCTCTAATCTGAGCTGCAGTAAACCTGCGATTTCTGAGGCTGGTGACTCGGATAAACTTATCCTCAGAAGCAGAGGTGACTCATGTGAGCCAGTTTCTTTGTAGCACTTGATGGTTTTTGCAACTGCACTTGGGGACACTTTCAAAGTTTTCCCAATTTTTCAGACTGACTGACCTTCATTTCTTAAGCAATGATGGCCACTCGTTTTTCTTTACTTAGCTGCTTTTTTCTTGCCATAATACAAATTCTAACAGTCTATTCAGTAGGACTATCAGCTGTGTATCCACCAGACTTCTGCACAACACAACTGATGGTCCCAACCCCATTTATAAGGCCAGAAATCCCACTTATTAAACCTGACAGGCCACACTTGTGAAGTGAAAACCATTTCCGGTGACTACCTCTTGAAGCTCGTCAAGAGAATGTCAAGAGTGTGCAAAGCAGTCATCAAAGCAAAGGGTGGCTACTTTGAAGAATCTAGAATATAAGACATAATTTCAGTTGTTACACACTTTTTTGTTAAGTATATAATTCCACATGTGTTAATTCATAGTTTTGATGCCTTCAGTGTGAATTTACAACTTTCATAGTCATGAAAATACAGAAAAATCTTTAAATGAGAAGGTGTGTCCAAACTTTTGGTCTGTACTGTACATATACAGTCTTGGCAGAAAGTGTTGCCACCCTTGAAATTGTTCCAGAAAATTAGGTATTTCTCCCAGAAAAATATTGCAATTACTCGTTTTGTTATATACATGTTCATTTCCATTGTGTGTTTTGGAACAACACAAAAAAAACTGTGAAAAAAAGTCAAATTGGACATTTCCACACACAACCTCAAAAACCAGCTGGGCAAAATTGTTGACACCTTTCCAAAATTGTGAGTAAACAGCTTTGTTTCAAGAATATGATGCTCGTTTAAACTAACCTGTGGCAAGTAACTTGTGTGGGCAGTTTGAAAATCACACACGAAATCAGCTAAAAATGGGAGAAGGTGACTCAGTCTTTGCATTGTGTGTCTTGGTGTGCCACACTAAGCATTGAGAACAGAAAGAAGAAAAGACAACTGTCTGAAGACTTGAGATCCAAAATTGTTGAAAAATATCATCAAACTCAAGGTTACAAGTCCATCTCCAGATATCTTGATTTTCCTTTTGTCCACGGTGCGCAACATAATCAAGAAGTTTACAACCCTTGGCACTGTGGCTAATCTCCCCGGACATGGATGGCAGAGAAAAATTTATGAAAGGTTACAACGCAGAATAATTTGGATGGTGTACAAGCAGCCCCAATCAAGTTCCAAAGAAATTCAAGCTGTCCAGGTTCAGAGTGCATCAGTTTCAGCAGGAACTCTCTGACGACATTTGAATTAAATGAAACGCTACGCTACTGCAGGAGACCAAGGAGGACACCACTGCTGACGCTGAGGCATAAAAAGCGAAAGAGTAGTTTGCCAAAATTTACGTCCATTAGCTAATATCCTTCTCGAAAAGCATCTTTTTGACAGATGATACCATTTTTTTCTTCAATTTTTGGGTGTTGTTCCAATACACAAAGGACATAAACAGGTGTATAACAAAACATGTACAGTTGCAATAGTTTTCTTGGAGAAATACTTCATTTTCTGAAACAATTTCAAGGGTACCAACAATTTCGGCCATGACTATATGTTTAAGTATGTCACAAATGTAATCTCGATAAATTAGCAACACCACAGAAATGGATTAGCAACCCCATAAATAGTTGCAGAAGTGGCCTATTAGTCCCTATAACTTGCGTATTTCAGACACGAGTATAATTGAAGCTCTGACCATCGGACAGAGCGACGTCAGCAGCGTTATCAGATCATGCGATCATGCTGCTGGTGCGCAGAAGAGAAGAGCATCAGTGGTAAATGTTCCTGTGGCTGTGGAGGCAAGAAAGATTCAACGTGGGGGTGATTTATTCTGCGTTGAGGGGGAATTTATTCAGTGTGGATTGGGAGATTTATTCAGTGTGGAGAAGGGAATTTATTCTGTGTGGAAGGGGAATTTATTCAGTGTGGAGGTTGGATTTATTCAGTGGGGAGGGTGGATTTTTTCAGTGTGGAGTGGGGATTTATTTAGTGTGGAGAAGGGAATTTATTCTGTGTGGAGTGGGAGATTTATTCAGTGTGGAGGGGGGATTTATTTAGTGTGGAGAAGGGAATTTATTCTGTGTGGAGTGGGAGATTTATTCAGTGTGGAGGGGGGAATTTATTCAGTGTGGAGGATGAATTTATTTAGTGTGGAGTGGGGGATTTATTTAGTGTGGAGTGGGGGATTTATTCAGTGTGGAAGGGGGTGGATTTATTCTTTGTGAATAGGTGGATTTTTTGTGTGCAGGGAGGATTTATTCTGTGTGTGGGGGATCTATTCTGTGTGTGGGGGTCAGTGGGGAGATGGGTGCGGACACATTATGAGTAGAGAGGGTGATGTGATGCGTGCGGAGGAAGTATGGGGAGTCGGGGGATGTGTGAGGAGGAAGTATGGAGAGCAAGGAGATAAATATGTGAGAAGACAGTATAGTTAATATGGGGGGAGAAAAGTGTGAGTGTGCACATAATAGAGACTGATTAGTGTGGGGAACAGTGTAGGGGCACAGTCAGAAAGGGACAGTATGCCAAGGAGGAGTGTGATGAGGGGGCAAAGTATAGAGACTGGGCCCTATATAGGGAACGTAGTGTGAGAGGACAGTGTGAAGAGGCGGCCCAGTATGGAAAGGAGAGGGCAGTGTAGAGGGCTTGTACCATAAGGGACAGTGTGGGGGTCATATTTTGTGGAGGGAATATAGTGAGGGTCAGTTATTTATGTCGGCATATGCTGCACAAAACCAGAGAAGACTGAAATCTTCAGAGACAAGCTGTGGATGGGAAAAGTCATCATGGAGTCTAAACAAGATGAAGAAAGGGAATGACTCCAGAGACAATGTCATCTATAAGGTACCTGGATGTAATTTTTTGTTGTGATATTAAATAATGCTCTTAATTTTATTTATGTTAGGAGCATTAAAGGGGTTGTCCAAGTTTGTGATGAGTCTGCAGTAATTCTATGTGACTGCAGACTTCTGAAGTCTCACAATGCGCACTGCACGCTGTCATGCTGATGATTTACATACAGTACAGACCAAAAGTTTGGACACACCTTCTCATTCAAAGATTTTTCTGTATTTTCATGACTATGAAAATTGTAGAATCTCACTGAAGGCATCAAAACTATGAATTAACACATGTAGAATTATACATTACACTTTACAAAAAAGTGTGAAACAACTGCAAATATGTCTTATATTCTAGGTTCTTCAAAGTAGCCACCTTTTGCTTTGATTACTGCTTTGCACGCAGAAAAGGTGAACGGCTGGACTCTACATGCCTGGTTCCCACCGTGAAGCATGGAGGAGGTGGTGTGATGGTGTGGGGGTGCTTTGCTGGTGACACTGTTGGGGATTTATTCAAAATTGAAGCGGTGAGCGGTCCACCTCACCCCAAACCATCTCGATTGGGTTCAGGTCTGGTGACTGTGGAGGCCAGGTCATCTGGCGTAGCACCCCAACACTCTCCTTCTTGGTCAAATAGCCCTTACACAGTCTGGAGGTGTGTTTGGGGTCACTGTCCTGTTGAAAAATAAATGATGGTCCAACTAAACGCAATCCGGATGGAATAGCATGCTGCCGCAAGATGCTGTAGTAGCCATTCTGGTTCACTATGCCTTTAATTTTGAATAAATCCCCAACAGTGTCACCAGCAAAGCACCCCCACACCATCACACCACCTCCTCCATGCTTCACGGTGGGAACCAGGCATGTAGAGTCCATCTGTTCACCTTTTCTGCGTGCAAAGCAGTAATCAAAGCAAAAGGTGGCTACTTTGAAGAATCTAGAATATAAGACATATTTTCAGTTGTTTCACACTTTTTTGTAAAGTGTAATGTATAATTCCACATGTGTTAATTCATAGTTTTGATGCCTTCAGTGTGATTCTACAATTTTCATAGCCATGAAAATACAGAAAAATCTTTGAATGAGAAGGTGTGTCCAAACTTTTGGTCTGTACTGTACATGCAGTCATGTGCCAATGAGACATGTGTGCACTCAAATGAAAACAAATTGAGCGAGTCCGGACACGTCTGGTCGGAATGTGGTCAGAAGTGAACAAATTGCATTCTTGTGTCCTACATGACCAGCAAGAGAGAATCCTAAAAGTGTGCAGTGCATGCGCTGTGAGTATTCAGAATCCTGCATTCACATAGCGTGACTGCAGACTTTGATCTCAAACTTGGACAAGCCTTTAATTATTAAATGAAGCCCTGTAACCAATCCTAACAGCGTGTTCTATATTCACTGTCAGGATTCAGCTCTGCTTGCAGGATCCAGCAGCCATCACATGGCCACTTCACTCATGCGACTTTCATACTGACGGTCATATGACAACTCACTTTTGTTACTGATTTTCTCAATTTTTCACTGAACTTTGAGAGAATTAGGAAGGGCATCTCGTCTGCATGTGACTAAATGTGCAAATCGCTTATGTGCTTGGGGGCGCCAAACTGAATTCGATACACGTATGCACACATACATATTTACACATTATATATACACACAATAGACATATATATTTTAGATCACCAAACAAATTTAAATATTAGCCAAACATAACACAAGTAAACACAAAATGCAGTTTATAAATTAAAGTCTTTATTATTAAGGGAAAAAGAAATCCAAATCTACAGAGTACTGTGTGAAAAACTGATTTTCCCCTTAGGCCGGCGTCACACTGCCGAGTTTGATGCGAGTTAGTCGCACGACTTTCTCGCATCAACACCTGGCACGGCCGCCCGCTCTCGGACCCGAGTGTGCGGCTGCATGTATTTCTATGCCGCCGTGCACTCAGGTCCGAGAGCGGGCGGCCGTGCCGGGTGTTGATGCGAGAAAGTCGTGCGACTAACTTGCATCAAACTCGGCAGTGTGACGCTGGCCTAAACGTAATAACTGGTCGGGCCACCCTTAGCAGCAACAGCAACAACGACGACAACAATCAAGCATTTACGAAAACTGGCAATGAGTCTTTTACAACGCTCTGGAGGATTTGTGGCCCACTCATCTTTGCAGAATTGTTGTAATTCAGCCACATTGTAGGGGTTTCCGAGCATGAACCAAATTCAGTAGTAGCCATAGAAAAAATATGTGAAAAGGAATGTTCTCAACCATCTGATGGTTCAGGGTTCTTTATTCCATCAGTGACGGCCCAGATGCGTAAAAACCAGAACAGTCCCTGACACCAATGATCCTACCATCGCCGTGTGTCACAGATGTAGGAGTGCGCTTTTTTTCTTGCTTTACCTATGATTTAAAACAAAAATCTCTATACTAGTCTCATTCATCCACAAATCATTGTTCCTGTACCTTCAGGCTTGACCAGGTGCAGACCCACAGCAATGTTATTTTTTGTGAGCCGTGACTTTCTCCTTGCAGTCCTGCCATGTTCAACATTGTAGTTCAATGTCCTCTTGATGGTGGACTCATGAACATATACATACATGCAGTTTTGTAGTTTATTATGCGGTTGTGATGCAGATATGGGCCACACTATATTGAACATTTTTTATGGCCTTACATCTTAAATATACTCAGCATGAACAGTCTATAAAATGTGTGCACGTCCTAATCAATATATTTATTTATTGTGATAGTACATCATGTTGTGAACAGGAGACAAATAATTACTGCAGTTCAAGATTTCTTGGATAGGCAATCTAAGGGATAATAAGCCCAACTATAGTAAAACATCATATTGTATATGTTTATCCTCAATTAAAATGCTTTCTTGCTTTGTGGATCCCGGCCAAATACTCAGTCTGTTAATGAGAGTTAAGGGTATGCCACACTAAACAATATCGCTAACGGGATCGCTAAAAAACGTCACTATTTAGCGATCCCGTTAGCGATGTTGTTCAGTGCGGCAGCTTCCAGCGACGAGCTTCCTGCTGTGATCTCGCTCGTCGCTGGAATCGTTCCGGACCCTATTTCATCGCTGGCGCTCCCGCTGGGTAAGTATCTTATCGCTGTGTGGCACCTTTTCTTAGCGATTTAGCGGTACTTTTGTACCGCTAAAGTCGTTAAGAAGATCGCTAACGGCGATAGCGTCGTTAACTATATCGCTAAATGCGGCAGCATTTAGCGATATAGGAACAATCCCGCTAGCGATCGCATTAGTATGCGTCGTTATTGTGATCGCTAGCGGGATTGTTTAGTGTGGCAGTACCTTAAGTCTTTCAGCCAGGAAAAAATAAAGCTGCCATGTGTTTGTAGGATTTCTGTCACCTAAATAGAGACCGAACAGATGCAGATCTTAATAATACATTAGAATGTAGCATGTAGTTAGTACCTTGCACTTCAAAAAATGCAGAATATAATCAACTTCTGTTGAAAAAAACAGATTATGTATTTAAATCTGCGGTTTTCTATAATGTACTGGTTTCTTTACAGAACAGTGTTATATTTGCTGGCAGGTCTCTCTACCTGGAAAAATGAATAGGTATGGATATATAAAACTCCATATGCTCAATATTACCAGTGGCTTTTAATGTCCTCATATCTTATGTCTATATTGTCCACCATATTGTGCGGATTTTGTGGGAGTTTTTTAATTATTACAGGTGTTATGCCATGAAGGATGTCCCGCTCTTGACCTTCTATGTGTGTTTGACTCAAAGAAGACAAAGCTCATTTGTCAAATTTTGGAGAGGTTAGGGCAATCAGAATAACTAGACAATCACAAGATCATGAAAGTGGAATAAGGCTAAACTGCATTTATGCTGAAAGATAACCTTGAATAAGTATTCTTAAGAATGCTCATTTCACAATTAGAAGTCCAGAGCCTCTCACCTAGCCAAATCAGTTCTCGTACTTTGCACTGACGAGGGCCAATAGCCCAAAACACCGTGTCTGCAAATTGAGATTCTGATTTGACTTTTATCCAAAGTCATATTGCAAGACTCGTTAAAAGATTGATTGTGACTTGTAGAATCGCTACTTCCAACAGGTGGCGCTATAGAGTTCAAGTCCTCTTTCTCTTTGAAGAGGCAATTTGCATTTCACAATTAACTTTCATTGTAAACAGACTGTTGATCATTCAATGAACACGCAAAACACTCACTTATTGGGTGAAATGATCTTTTGCCCAGTGCACAAAATCATTGTTCTTGGCGGTGCATCATCTTGTGTAGACAGGACTTGCACTGCAGAAAGTCATGGCAGCCTATGCACACTGACTGATCTATGTCTATTACAGATCGCTCAGTGCGCATCGATTACTGCAGTCTGCCTGTGTAAACAGGCATTTAAATGAACGTTGATCAATAAAGGTTTACTAATTGCTGATCATATCTTGCCACTAGAGTTGAGCAAAACAGGTCAGTGAGATTAAAAAAAGACTGACTTTCGCCAAAGTCGGGTTTCGCCGAGCGAAACCCGACCATAGCGTTAGGTCGGCCATGCGTTCGGAGACCCGAGCACCAAAGTCGGTTTTCCCATAATGCTTGAAGGGCCTTTTCTCAGTCAATGAGCAAGGACGCAGACTGTGGGCAACGCCATGACATGGGCAGCGGCCAGCACCATCTTAGAGAAGGGCATTGCAGTGATTGGCTTCCTTAGTGTGGCATCACAGTGCATATAAAAGCCCTCACCGCCGACCGCCATTTTACTTCTGCTGATCTTAGCGTAGGGAGAGGTTGCTGATGCTGGTTCTCAGTAGGGAGAGTGTTAGGCAGGAAAAAAAACAATAATTCTGTGCTCGTGCTGATAGCGATTAGCTGTACAGTTAGTGTGCAGTGACAGGGGAGGATTTTGTTGTGTGCAGCAGCGCTGGTTCTTAGGCTGCCTGCCAGTGACAGGGGAGGAATTGCTTGTGTGCAGCAGCAGAGCTGATCATTAGACTGCCTGCCAGTGAGAGGTGAGGAATTTCTTGTGTGCAGCAGCAGAGCTGATTATTAGGTTGCCTGCTACCTGTATTGCTGTGTGTACACTGCTGTGCAGAGTGCTTTTTAACACAGCACCTACACAGCACTAATACTTTTATTCATTTTTTCTGCACAGTTACCGAGCGTTCATTTTTTCCCACACCATATAGAGCTGTACGCTCCTCACACTACCGTGTACCGGCTGGTATCACGGACAAATACATGCTGACTATCTGTGTGTGACTCCGGAAATATATATGGAGATTTCAATTTTCCCCAAAACCGTATACAGCTGGTATCTTCTGATACAGTACCGTTTTTCTGGCTTGTGTATTACGATCAAATCCTTACTGAGAGAGCGTGTGTGTGTTACTCCTTAAATATATACGGAGATTTAAAATTACCCCAACACTGTATACACCTGTACGCTACTGATACAGTACACTTTTTATGCTTTTCATATTCTGGTGTAATCCATACTGAGCCTGTGAGCGTGTGTGTTACTCCTGAAATATATACAGAGATTTAAATTTACCCCAACACTGTATACAGCTGTACGCTACTGATACAGTACACTTTTTCTGCTTTACATATTCTGGTGTAATTCATACTGAGCCTGTGAGCGTGTGTGTTACTCCTCAAATATATACAGAGATTTAAAATTACCCCAACACTGTATACAGCTGTACGCTACTGATACAGTACACTTTTTATGCTTTTCATATTCTGGGGTTATCCATACTGAGCCTGTGATCGTGTGTGTTACTATCATGATCCTGTCAGCGCCAGCGAACTGCCACGGCTGAGCAGGGTGATTCACCCACACTGCGGAAGGGCCCGAGGTCAGATGCCGCAGGGGAGGCTCAGGCAGAGGGGACCTGAGCAGCGTGGTGATAGGAGACACTGAAGGTAGCAGTAAGCAAAAGGACCTGCGATCATGTGACCACAGGGTCGGGGCTTAGCGTCCTGCTGCTGGATATGAGTGCAGGACTCTCCAGGGATCCTGGATTAGTAAAGAGGGAAACTCAGGTCAGACAAACGGGGGTCATACACAGAGAGGACGGCGCAGTACAGAAGGGGCAAGCAGAGAGTAGTCAGAACATAAGCCAGGAGTCATACACGGAGATAGCAATGCAGTACAGGAGGGATAAGCAGAGAATCGTCAGGACAAAGGCCAGGGGTCATACACAAGATAACAACGCAGTACAGGAGGGGCAGGCAGAACTCGTAATGGGAACAGAACCAAGTCAAAACCATGCAAGCATAAAGTAGCACAAGCACAAAGCACAGGGTCACACACACTCGGCCAAGGGTCAAAGTATAAGCGACAGGGAATGGCTATAAGAAGCCTCCCAGAATCCCAAAATGAGGCTGTCCAGATTAACCTCTGAACTACCTAATCCCACAAACAAAGCAGCTCATGACAGTACCCCCCTCTCAATGGGGGGCCTCCGGACCCCCAGGCTTCTCAGAATGCCGGGCATGGAACGCACGAACCAGACGGTCAGCGTGTACTGATCTGGCTGGTACCCATGACCGCTCCTCCGGACCATACCCCCCCCAATGTACCAAATATTGCAAAGACCCCCGAACTCGCCTGGAATCCACAATATGTTGTACCTCAAACTCTATATGTCCCTCAACCAAGACTGGAGGAGGAGCAGTTTCAGTCTCCTCCCTCACCGCACCCAAGGGTTTAAGTAAAGACCTATGAAAAACATTATGGAGTTTCAAGGAGGAAGGAAGACGGAGGCGGTAGGTTACGGGGTTCACTACTTCAATGACCTCATAGGGACCAATAAATTTAGGCCCCAGTTTAGCGGAGGGCAATCGAAGATTTATATTTTGTGTAGACAGCCACACCTTATCCCCACAAAGCAGCGTCTGAGCAGAGTCCCTTTTTCTATCCGCAAAACGTTTATATTTCTCCTGAGCCTTAGAAATATTTAAACGAACCTTTGTCCAAAGATCCTTAAGACGATTAACCCCATCCTCTCCCCGGAAAACCAGAATCTATTCGAGAAAATTCGCCAAAATGAGGGTTCATCCCATAATTAATCAAAAATGGTGACCTACTGGTAGATTGGTTTACCCGGTTGTTGAAGGCGAATTCTGCTAATGGTAAGGCATCAGACCAGTCGCTTTGCAGGGTAGAAGTCAAGCACCGAAGAATCTGTTCAAGCGACTGGTTGGTGCGCTCCGTTTGTCCGTTGGTTTCAGGGTGATACGCTGAGGAAAAAGACAGAGATATCCCCAGTTTTTTGCAGAAGGCCCGCCAGAATTTAGACACAAACTGAGTCCCTCTGTCTGACACAATATTAGTGGGAACCCCATGTAAGCGTACCACCTGGGACAGGAAATGCCTAGAGAATATCTCTGCTGAGGGTAAACTTGTCATGGGTACAAAATGTGCCAACTTCGAAAACCTGTCCACCACTACCCAAATTACAGTATTACCACGAGATGATGGAAGATTGGTAATGAAGTCCATGGACAAGTGAGTCCATGGCCTTCCTGGGACTGACAAAGGCACCAATTCCCCGGCCGGCCGGCAACTAGAGCTCTTGGAACGGGCACATATACCACATGCTGCGACATGTTTATTGATATCTGAAGTCATTAAAGGCCACCAGAAGACCCTTGCCACTGCTTCCTGTGTGGCAGCTATACCAGGGTGTGCACTCAACTTCGAATCATGGAACTCCCACAGGAGTTTGTTGCGCAAATGTTGCGGGACAAACAACTTGTCAGCAGGTTTGGAATTTGGAGCCAAAGATTGAGCTCCCACGATCTCTCGCTCCAATTCCGACGACACCTCGGCAACCACGAGACTGGGTTGAAGAATGGGGGACGGCGGATCGGGGGCGGATAACGGCTCAAAACTACGTGATAAAGCATCAGCCTTTATGTTCTTAGACCCTGGCCGAAAGGTAATAGAAAATTGAAACCTGGAGAAAAAAAGTGACCAGCGGGCTTGCCTGGAAGTCAGTCTTTTAGCAGATTTGATGTATTCCAAATTCTTATGGTCAGTGATAACTGTAATAGGGTGAGCCGCCCCCTCCAAAAAAATGCCTCCATTCTTCGAACGCCAACTTAATAGCCAGAAGCTCTCTGTTGCCTACGTCATAATTTTTCTCCGCCGGAGAAAATTTCTTAGAAAAATAGGCACAGGGCCTGAGATTAGTCAGAGAAGCTGGACCTTGCGACAAAACTGCCCCCACCCCAACCTCGGAAGCATCCACCTCAACCACAAATGGCTTGGAAGGATCCGGTTGGACCAGGATAGGAGCAGATGAGAAACAGTTTTTAAGCGTAAGAAAGGATTGTTTAGCTAATGAGGACCAGTTTCTGACATCTGCCCCTTTACGAGTTAGGTCCGTGAGAGGCTTAGTCACCTGAGAAAAACCTTTAATGAACTTGCGATAATAATTCGCAAATCCCAAGAAGCGCTGGATCCCCCTAAGGTCCCTGGGCTGGACCCACTCCACAATAGCTTGCACTTTCTTGGGATCCATGCGAAAACCCTGAGGTGAAATTATCAGACCTAGAAATGACAACTCCTGAACAAAAAATGAACATTTCTCAAGTTTGACATACAATTGGTTTTCTCTTAGCCTCTGAAGTACAGTTTTAACATGCAACAAATGGGAAGCTCTATCAACAGAATATCATCTAGGTATACCACTACAAAATGGCCTATGAGATCCGAAAATACCACATTGATAAAATTTTGAAATACTGCAGGTGCGTTGGTGAGCCCAAACGGCATTACTAGATTCTCAAACAACCCCTCAGACGTAAGGAAAGCCGTTTTCCACTCGTCCCCCTCTCGTATTCTTATTAAGTTGTAAGCCCCCCTCAGATCCAGTTTAGAAAACCATTTAGAACCAGAAAGCTGATTACAGAGATCAGGAATCAACGGTAGGGGATATGTGTTCCTGACAGTAATTTTATTTAGTTCACGAAAGTCGAGGCAGGGACGTAGGCCGCCATCTTTTTTCTTAACAAAGAAAAACCCCGCAGCTACCGGGGAAACTGAGGGTCTTATGTGCCCCTTACGGAGACTTTTAGAAATGTACTGTTTCATAGCAAGGCGCTCGGGGCCAGACAGATTGAACAGGCGAGCTTTAGGCAATTTGGCTCCAAGAATCAGATTGATGGCACAATCAAATGGCCTATGAGGGGGTAGCTCCTCAGCCTCGCTCTCAGAGAACACGTCCTCAAAGTCTCTCAGGTACTCTGGAATACCCTCCAGACTAGTAGAAGACACAGAGACAGATTTTGCAATTTTCATACAACAAATAGATTTATGGTAACAGTCAGCACACTTGGACCCCCACTTAACAATCTCCCCAGATTCCCAGTCAATCACTGGGTTATGGCACCGAAGCCACGGCATTCCCAGTACCAGCCCTGTGGGTAATTTGTCCATGACAAAACATTCAATTTCTTCCGTGTGGGAAGAACCAATTCTCAACATAAACTTTTCAGACACAGAAATGACCCCAGTTCTGGTAAGAGGAGATGAGTCAATGGCCACGACTTTAAGTGGTGTAGGAAGCCTGACTGTCCCTATCTGGTGTTGGGAAACGACATCAGAGCTGACCAGGTTGAGTGATGAACCACTGTCCACCAGTGCTGTAGAGAAAAAACGGACGTTGTCTACCAACAGTTCAACCCTTAGAAAAACTTTAGGACATGAGGAAGAAAGTACCTGAAGGTCTGGGCAGCCTCCTCGACCACTACCCAGACCTAGTCGTTTTCCCGTCGCTTTAGAGGACGATGGGCACGAGGGACAATCCTTTTTCCAATGACCAGCCTCCCCGCAATAAAAACAGAGCTGTTTTTCCCGGCGGCGTTTCCTCTCCATCTCCTTGACCGAAGTGACGCCAATCTCCATGGGTTCAGGAGCGACACTGGTCTCTTTGCTGCTGGAGAATAGGGACGTCTCGGAATGCATGACACCCCTGGCCCGCAGCCTGCGGTCCATACACACGCCTGAGTAATGGCATCTTCCAAGGTGTCAGGTGGTGGATGGAGGGCCAGAGCATCTTGGAGGCGTTCGGATAGGCCTCTGCGGAATAAGCCCCGAAGGGTGGCATCACTCCACGAGACCTCCGCTGCCCAGCGTTGGAACTCTGCGCAAAACCACTCAGGCGAGCGTTTACCCTGGCACACACTCATGTCATTATCTTCAGCCATACGTACTCTGTCAGGCTCATCATATATGCGGCCCAGGGCCTCAAAGAAGGCATTTACTGTCATTCTCTAGGGGGCAGTGGAAGACAGAGAGAAAGCCCAAGCTTGAGGGGCACCACGCAGTAGAGAAATAACAACCCCCACCCTCTGAAATTCATCCCCAGAGGAACAGGGCCTTAAAGAAAAAAAAAGCTTACATCCTTCCTTGAAGGACCTAAACTCCTCTTTATCCCCCGAAAAGAAATCAGGCAATTTGACCGGAGATTCAGGGGATATCACAGATACGTCCCAACTCCCGGAACCTGGAGACCCTGTCACAACGGCCCCCTGCACGGTGTCCATCAACTGCTGTTGGGTATGGAACATCGTGCACTGTTCCACATTGAGCTTTTGGAACATTTGGGTTAGATGCTTGACCTGATCGGCCAAACCCTGCAGGGGATCCATGCAGAAAATATGCTCAGAAGACCCATACAACTATCCCCAAGGAAAAAAAAAATGTGCGGTCGCTTATAATATCATGATCCTGTCAGCGCCAGCGAACTGCCACGGCTGAGCAGGGTGACTCACCCACACTGCGGAAGGGCCCGGGGTCAGATGCCGCAGGGGAGGCTCAGGCAGAGGGGACCTGAGCAGCATGGTGATAGGAGACACTGAAGGTAGCAGTAAGCAAAAGGACCTGCAATCATGTGACCACAGGGGGCGGGGCTTAGCTTCCTGCTGCTGAATATGAGTGCAGGACTCTCCAGGGATCCTGGATTAGTAAAGAGGGAAACTCAGGTCAGACAAACGGGGGTCATACACAGAGAGGACGGCGCAGTACAGAAGGGGCAAGCAGAGAGTAGTCAGAACATAAGCCAGGAGTCATACACAGAGATAGCAATGCAGTACAGGAGGGATAAGCAGAGAATCGTCAGGACAAAGGCCAGGGGTCATACACAAGATAACAACACAGTACAGGAGGGGCAGGCAGAACTCATAACGGGAACAGAACCAAGTCAAAACCAAGCAAGCATAAAGTAGCACAAGCACAAAGCACAGGGTCACACACTCGGCCAAGGGTCAAAGTATAAGCGACAGGGAATGGCTCCACAATGAGGCTATAAGAAGCCTCCCAGAATCCCAAAATGAGGCTGTCCAGATTAACCTCTGAACTACCTAATCCCACAAACAAAGCAGCTCATGACAGTTACTCATGAAATATATACAGAGATTTAAAATTACTCCAACATTGTATACAGCTGTACGCTACTGATACAGTACACTTTTTCTGCTTTTCATATTCTGGTGTAATCCATACTGAGCCTGTGAGCGTGTGTGTTACTCCTCAAATATATATGGAAATTTAAAATTACCCCAACACTGTATCCAGCTGTACGCTACTGATACAGTACACTTTTTCTGCTTTTCATATTCTGGTGTTATCCATACTGAGCCTGTGACCGTGTATGTTACTCCTGAAATATATACGGAGATTTAAAATTACCCCAACACTGTATATGGCTATACGCTTCTGACACAGTACACTTTTTTGCTTTTTATATTCTTGTGTAATCCATACTGAGCCTGTGAGAGTCTGTGTCTGTTACTCCGCAAATATATACAGAGATTAAAATGTTTCACCCTCACCGTATACAGCTGTACGCTTCTGATACAGTACCATATAGCTGCTGGTATTTTGGGTACATTTTCACAAAAATGAGGAAGTATGGTGGAAGAGGCCGTGGACGTGGCCGTGGGGGGCCAACTGGTACTGATGCTGGTGGTGGTGGTGCATCTGCTGGTAGTGCCAAAAGCACAATAGCACCTAAGGCAGGAGGTGTTGAGCCTGCGTCATCGTCTGGCTCCAGAAGGTCTGGAAGGCTCCCTTTTTTTGGACTATGTAAACCACTTTTAAAGCCGGAGCATCAAGAACAGGTTTTGGCTTACATTGCCGAAACAGCCTCCAGCTCTATCGCCTCCTCTTCTGACGTTTCAAAAACTCCAAGCACTGAGTCATCAGTGCAGGCTTCTGGTCAGGAACAACCCCTTTCCTTGCATCCTTCGCCCCCCACCAAAAGGGAAGGATGCGGCAGGCCACACTTCAGATTACTCCATGGAGCACTTTTCACATACTATGCCTGGGTTATCAAGTCAAATCCTGAATTCCCCAGTCCAACATGAATCTGACATGGAGTGCACTGATGAACAGCCACTGCTATATGATTGTGCTGGTACATTCAACCAGAGCACTACATTGCCCTCGCAGTCTACTGAGCCAGAATGTGACCCTGTGACACTGCTTGCTCAGTGCCCCAGCACTTGCAATACTTACCTCTCCCTGCTCTACCACTGTGACGTCTTCCGCGTTTTCTGACAGTGACATTCAGCTTAGAGAGCGCAATGACGTCACGTCTGTATGCCCTCTGCCTAAACAATCCAAGTGCAGAGAGCTGTAACATGGCGATGCTGAGGAGTCCAGAGTAGAGCAGTGCACAGCGAGGAGAGGTATTTCATTTTAATGTTTGGAGCAATATATGGCGAGCATTATACACTGGAGAATTATATATGGGGCCCAGCATACACTTGAGCATTCAAAATAGGGCAGATCAGACACTGGAGCAGCATCCATGGGGCCCATCATACACTGGCTCATTCTAAATGGGGCAGATCATACACTGGAGCAGCATCCTTGGGGCCCATCATATACTGGAGCATTCTAAATGGGGCAGATCAAACACTGGAGCAGCATGCATGGGGCCCATCATAGCAGCATTTGTGGGGACCATTATACAATGGAGCATTATAAATGGGGCCCATTATATATTGAGCATTATTTTGGACTGCCAATCCTTATGTTCTTGACGAGATGAAGAAACTAGGAATCTGCCTGCAGTTATCTCACTGAGAATAAAGGAGTGCTCAGCAGAACTAGCACTCTTGTGTAAGGCCACCATACACATTAGATAACTGTTGGTTGAATGATGCTTCCAACAGCCGTCTCAGCCGACGATCCCATACAAAAGAGTGCTCACTTGGCCAAGTGCCCCTGTGTCCTCTATGAGAAAGCCACCAACTGACTTGTTGGCAAGCGGCTTTTCTCAGAGGAATCAGACATGCACAATCAACATTTCCTGACCATCAGTTGGCAGGCTCACCCATACACACTAGACTGTCATCCAAACCCATTGATGTAGGTGGGTTCAGTCGACAGTCTAATGTGTATGCGGCCCTTAAGGAGGAATCAGGAAAGTTAGTTGAACTATTGTTTGGCCAACAGCTATCTAATGTGTACGGGGGACCCTTAGAGATAAAGAATTATCAGAGGTGGTTGTTTATTGTACGCCCTTAAAGATTCTGTTAACGGATCCTATGCAAGCATCTGGACTAAGGGTCCCGTTACACATAGCGACACACCAGCGATCCCGACAACGATATGCACGTGTCGGGATCACTGGTGTGTCGCTACATGATCGCTGCTGCTCAGTAGCGATCAGGGCAGCGACTATGCGGGTAACAAGGTACAAAGACCTCGGATCCTGATTTAGGATGGTCCTATCGAGCTGGTGCCCGTCTGCACTGTTCTCTGCCTGGGGCCTCTTACTTTAACCACAGCTTTATCCCCACGGCTAGTCACTCTGCTCACTCAACCTGCCCTTGGGCAGGCTGCTAGGGCTTCCAAAAACAACTAGGAAGCAACCCAACTACAAGTCCCTGCTCAGTGTTGCTCCTCCCAGTAAGTTAACCCCTGTGCCACCTATCTCTTAACCTATTCTATGCTATTTCCTACCTTTAACACACTCCCTATTTTACAGACAGTACATAAAATCACAATATGTAAACATTACATATTACATCAATAGCATTGAAGGACCACACATATTAATAAGTTATGAGGTGCTGCAGATGACTGTGTAAACAGCACCCAGGAGAGAGGAGGCACGTGAGGTTCCCAGCCACCTCCTTACACTCCTCCCTCCTAGAATATGGTCGTCCCGACCATGGCGGCACCTGTAATCCTAAAATGGTTAAAATACACACTTTTTTTAATACAACACATAATAGCTTCAATAAAATTAATACAGTCTCTGTCTGGTGAGTTTGATGGGTCAACCGTGACCCCGACTCTACTTGGTTGGAGCCCCAGAACAAGAGTTCAAGTTCTTTAACTCGGGTCTGACTGACCCCAGTCCCATGGCTCCTGGAACCCATAATAACAACAACAGTTCAGGTCCATGATGTGGTCCCTCCCTACTCCGGGTGTCTGAACATAGGGGACTGACAAAAGAAACACACTGGCCGATAGCCAACTCGACAACAGTCCATTCAGTCCTGACCCGGTTCGCTCCTCGGGTCCTCCTGCACGAGATCTCCCCCCTCACTCCTTTTAGTGGATCACGGGCCCATTACAAAATAAGTGGCCTGCTTTTAACAGGGGACAGCTCAGGGTTAAAATTGGTAAAGTTCAAGGGTAAAACAGTCCAGTTCTTAAAGCAGCCACACACACAGTCCTGAGTGATTAACCCTTTTAAGGTTTTCCTCCCGTAATCCATTAGGGGATGCGCAACAAAAGCAAATAAAACTTGGATGAGGAAGGGGGAAAACAAACAGTCCTTTTACTTGTGACCGTACGGGTCACCTTCCGGCACTCAGTCCTGGTGCCTTCCTGGGCCTCCGACCCAACCAGAGATGCAGAACAGTCTCTTCACACTTCTTTCTTAGGTGCAACCGGAACAACTCCTTTGGATAGGGCCACATCAATCCATGCAAGGCCGCTGGGGAGCATAGTTGACTGCATTCGGTCCTTGAACAACAATGTATGTGTGGGCCGAAGACCCGCTGGAGGAGGACTCTCCACTATTTCTTCTGCTTCGTCCCTCCACCAGCCGCGGACCCAATTTTCCCAGGGCTTCCTGCTCCTGTGGCCCAGCTGCAGCCATCGTATCCAGTTCAGGCGCCGCTACACCCTGGCCGTTGCAGGCGGCCGCATGCAATATTGGGCATCTCGCGCCCGCCTCTCCTCCAGACTAGAGGCCATCCTCATAGCTACCGCATATGGCCCCCGAGGTCCTTTCTCTTTTATAAAAGTTACTTGGTCCCAAAATTGAAGGGGACCCTCCACGTCGATGGACCCAGCGTTCACATACACCTTGTCCCCGGTGTCAGACTCATGGATGAATCCGTACCCCCTCATGGGGTTAAAGTATTTGATGAGGCCGCTGGTCATCCGGCCGGACATGGTTCCCCAGCCGGGGCTCCGCAGTTCTTTCAAGATTCGGCGCTCCTGCCACTTCTTTTCTTCAATCAACCCTTTGATCCACCGGGCTTACTCGACAGTGGGCACCCGGGACTTGTCCTGGTATACGCCGCTAGAGGCAGCAGAGGCCGGGGAAGATGGTGGGGCCGAGGGCAGTGTAAAACTTCAAGGGAGCACTGGCCTCTCACTCACCAAAGCTGCAGCCATTGGTGACAATCCTCCCGGGCGGCCGCGCGAGCGGAGTGCCACAGCTGCAATGACTCCTCTCCCGACAGACTCCAGCTTCTCTCCCGCCTCTTCTAGATCCAGTTCCTCAGGTCCCGTGATGTCCTCGTCCTCTATGGCTTTCTTCTCTGACCACCTGAAGGGAAGCCACTCCTCCAACTCTTTCATCTACCAGTCCCCGGAGCGCTGGCCTGTCTCCGCCCAGGCCACAGACCACTCCCAGTCCTGATGTCCAAGGCCTCCACGAAACGACATGCTCCTCTGCATCCCATCAGATAATGGCATCTCACCTTCAGACACGCTGGCTCGTTCTTCTGGGCCCCACCCGTTCATGGGTGGAGTCACTTCCGTTCCTTCAGATTAAACTGCAGGGGTCAGGGCCGTTTCTCCTGTCCATCTTGGGTGGGCACCAATCACAATGGGACATGGCCTCGTCCCAGGCCACTGCTTCTTCCTTCTTCACTCCCTTTCCTTCTCAGGACTCCCACCACTCTCAGTTTTCACGCCACTGACCGCCATCTTCTTGCTAGCGCTCGGTGCCCTTTTTAAGTCATTACCAGCCACCATTTTTAACTCTCTCACAACTGCTATCTTCAGGGCTCCTCCACTCTCTTCACATAAGACTATGCCAATTCTGTAAGGCGACCAGTAAGTTAACCCCTGTGCCACCTATCTCTTAACCTGTTCTATGCTATTTCCTACCTTTAACATATCCCTTATCCTACAAACAGTACATAACATCACAATATGTAAACATTAAATATTACATCAATGGACCACACATGATAATAAGCAAGTGTTACGGGTCGAGTTACCGCTTCTGCACAAAGGGAATCTTGAGCAATCCCAGCTGTGGTCTCCCATTCGTCTCCGGCCACAGTGGACTCTGCTCAGCTTAGACGTCGGTCCCAGCGTCTCGCCCAGTCTAACAGTATGCAGAAGATTACTGCTGCATCTCCAGGCTCTGCTATTGTGGCCAGTACTGGTTAGCGGCGAGCAGACGTCTTTAGGACAAAGTCCTTGTTTTCCCCTTCTGAGCATGCCCAGGGTGAGATCTCTCATTGGAGATCAGGGGTCACATGCTCAGGTACTGCAGCAGCTCCTATTGGTCCGCCAGGAAGGTCCTGTGACTACTGGTGTTCTGGAACAGTTCATTGGTCATTGTTTCTGGCAGGTCCTGTAGCTGTTACTATAAAAGGGTGGCATGGCTGGGCCGCCATGCGCTAGTGGCAATCTTTATATGCTTTGCGCCAGTGTGGTCATGCGTGTGTGTGGTTAGGGCCCGGCTGAAATAAGCCCCTAGAATACCGACTTAATCGGTGAGAAGTTTGATATGCTAGCTGGTCAGGGTCGGTGTCCTAGATGCCCTAGATTACCGGCATAACCGGTGAGGAGTTTGATTGCCGTATTCAGGGCCTGTCGTTCAGACGCCATAGATTGCGGGTGACTCCCGCGAGGACATTAGCTCATGATCACGTTCTATGTTCGCTTAGCAGTTAACTGTGTACCTGGGTGCCTGACAGGACACAGAAGTTTGTCTCAGCAGCTCTGTGACGTAACAGGATTCGCTTTCAACGCTGGACAGCGCCCTAGCGTGTTTATTTTGCGACTCAGTTGTGTTAAGTGAGTTCGCACACATCGCCATATAGCGCTGCGGCACTCCTTCTAGCGGCTCTGTGGATTAACAGAGTTCGCACATATTGCCACAGCGCGTTACAGCGTTTATTTTGGCGACTCTGCAGGATAACAGAGTTTGCTTCTTGCGCCATTTTACTAGCAGCAGGCTCCGCCTGCACGGTGGACCCCGGGCTGCGAACGCACCTCTCCACATCATATATTTGGTGCGTTCCGCAGACCCTAACACCATGAGGTGCTGCAGATGACTGTGTGAACAGCGTCCGGGAGAGAGGAGGCACGGCAGGTTCCCCACCACCTCCTTACACTATGCCAATCCGACATCGGGCACTTAAGCTGCTGTATGCGAGTGTGAATCTTGCAGAGGCAACCATCTGATGCCCATATGGTCTTGTCCAATAGAATCAACAACAAGTGGGACACAATTGTGAAGTTGAATGAAATTTATTGGTTATTTTAAATTTTTGTGGAAATACAAAAACTGAAATATTATTCGGCCCCTTTAACTTAATACTTTGTTGCGCCACCTTTTGCTGCTATTACAGTTGCAAGTTGCTCGGGGTATGTCTCTATTTGTTTTGTACATCGAAAGACTGAAATTCTTGCCCACTCTTCCTTTGGCAAACAGCTCGAGCTCAATGAGGTTGGATGGAGATCGTTTGTGAACAGCAGTTTTCAGCTCTTTCCACAGATTCTCGATTGGATTCAGGTCTGGACTTTGACTTGGCCATTCTAACACCTGGATACGTTTATTTGTGAACCATTCCATTGTAGATTTTGCTTTATGTTTGGGATCATTGTCTTTTTGGAAGACAAATCTCCATCCCAGTCTCAGGTCTTTTGCAGACTCCAACAGGTTTTCTTCAAGAATGTTCCTGTATTTGGCTCCATCCATTTTCCCATCAATTTTAACCATCTTCCCTGTCCCTGCTGAAGAAAAGCAGGCCCGAACCATGATGCTGCCACCACCATGTTTGACAGTGGGGATGGTGTGTTCAGGGTGATGAGCTGTGTTGCCTTTACGCCAAACATATCATTTGGCATTGTTGCCAAAAAGTTAGATTTTGGTTTCATCTGACCAGAACACCTTCTTCCACATGTTTGGTGTGTCTCCCAGGTGGATTGTTGCAAACTTTAAACAACACTTTTTATGGATATCTTTGAGAAATGGCTTTCTTCTTACCACTCTTCCATAAAGGCCAGATTTGTGCAGTGTACGACTGATTGTTGTCCTATGAACAGACTGTCCCACCTCAGCTGTAGACCTCTGCAGTTCATCCAGAGTGATCATGGGCCTCTTGGCTGCATCTCTGATCAGTCTTCTCCTTGTTTGAGATGAAAGTTTAGAGGGACAACCGAGTCTTGGTAGATTTGTAGTGGTATGATACTCCTTCCATTTCAATATGATCGCTTGCACAGTGCTCCTTGGGATGTTTAAAGTTTTGGAAATCATTTTGTATCCAAATCCGGCTTTAAACTTCTCCACAACAGTATCACGGACCTGCCTGTTGTGTTCCTTGGTCTTCATGATGCTCTCTGTGCTTCAAACAGAACCCGGAGACTATCACAGAGCAGGTGCATTTATATGGAGACTTGATTACACACAGGTGGATTATATTTATCATCATTAGTCATTTAGGACATCACTGGATCATTCAGAGATCCACAATGAACTTCTGGAGTGAGCTTGCTGCACTGAAAGTAAAGGGGCCAAATAATATTGCACGCCCTACTTTTAAGTTTTTGTATTTCCACAAAAATTTAAAATTAACCAATAAATTTCGTTCAACTACAGAATTGTGTCCCACTCGTTGATTCTTCACCAAAAATTTACATTGGGTATCTTTATGTTTGAAGCATGATGTGTGGGAAAAGGTTGAAAAGTTCCAGGGAGCCGAATACTTTCGCAATGCACTATATATACATTTTGGTTTGTGGTTCTTAACCTTATAGAACTGGCATATGAATGTAATGTGCCTAAACACCCCCTGATATGTATTATAGGATACTTTGACGAGTTACAAGTGGAAGAGGTGGGGAAAAATGCTATTGCATGCCTGCTGTTCACCACCAGGAAAACTAATTGCTAAAAATTGGATCTCAGAGAGACCTCCATCCCACAGATAATACATCAAACACGTGAAGTCTCTTATCTGGGTTAAAAAGGGATTTATTTCAAAAGAAACACAAGTACATATTTTGACAAAGTTTGGTCTCCTTGGGTGGTGTGATGGAAACCCCGGTTCCTCCCACATCACCAATGTGACGTAACTACACAGGCACAGCTCTCCGGTGCCCCCTTTGTCTCTCAGGTCAGTAAGGGAACTGCACCTAGAGCAAATGGCCGCCGGGGAGGATGTCCTTTTACCCTCTGGGTATTCTAAGATTCGTGATCAGAGTAAAAGCATCAGTCCAAAATTAATTTTATGGTTTAATTGCCTTAAGGGCGCACTAAATAATTACAGAAATATACAGTAAGCTATACAACGGAATTACAGTGGATTTGCAGTCAGAGTAAAATATTACAATAAGGTACAAGGCTTAGAGGTATTAGCTAAAGGTCAATGTTACCAGGCTGTAGGTTGCGTGTGAATGCTGGAAGCTCTGCGATCCACAGGTAAGAATCTTAGTTCTGGACAGTCCCCAAAACGTGTACCGCTGCTCCCTTGGCAGATCTGTCCCTTGTTTCTTCTTAGATCTTCATTGTCTTGTTCTTCTGTGTGAATAGTTAGGGTCTCCCATCCGCTCACATTTCTTATACCTGCTAGGTCCCTCCCCTCGGTGCCAGAGGGTGGGCTAATGAGTTACGAGTGGAAGAGGTGGGGAAAAATGCTATTGCATGCCTGCTGTTCGCCACCAGGAAACTAATTGCTAAAAATTGGATCTCAGAGAGACCTCCATCCCACAGATAATACATCAAACACGTGAAGTCTCTTATCTGGGTTAAAAAGGGATTTATTTCAAAAGAAACACAAGTGCATATTTTGACAAAGTTTGGTCTCCTTGGGTGGTTCATAACCATTATTGAAAACAGAAATATATACAAATATCCTTTGTGCTTGCAATTTTTAAGGTCTAGCGCCAGTGTGTTTTTTCCTTTACATCATAACCATTATTGTTGTTTAATGTTGTATTAAAGAGCCTTAATAGATTCTCTATATGTCTGGACTGCATGCTGATCAGCTGGTCATGATAAAGTTTAAAAAGACATGTTGTAGATATTTTGGACTTTATATATAGCTATTTCTAAAGCTTTGGGAATCCAGCGAACCACAGTGAGCACTATTATCCACAAATGGCAAAAACATGGAACAGGAGTGGCTGGCCGGCCAAAATTACACCAAGAGCGAAGCGACGATTCATCCATGAGGTCAAAAAAGACCCCACAACAACATTCAAAAAACTGCAGGCCTCACTTGCCTCAGTTAAGGTCACTGTTCATGACTACACCATAAGAAAGTCGGAGCAAAACATCTTGATGATCCCCAAGACTTTTGGGAGAATAATCTGTGGATTGACGAGACAAAAGTTAAACTTTTTGGAAGGTGTATGTCCCATTACATCTGGCGTACAAATAACAAAGCATTACAGAAAAGTAACATCATACCAACAGTAAAATACGGTGGTGGTAGTGTGATGGTCTGCGACTTTTATGCTGCTTCAGGACCTGGAAGACTTGCTATGGTAAATGGAACCATATATTCTGCTATCTACCAAAATATCATGAAGGAGAATGTCCAGCCATCTGTTTGTGACCTCAATCTGAAGCACACATGGGTTATGCAGCAGGACAATGATCCAAAACACACCAGCAAGTCGACCTCTGAATGGCTTAAGAAAAACAAAATTAAGACTTTGGAGTGGCCAAGTCAAAGTCCTGACCTTAATCCGATTTAGATACTGTGGCATGACCTAAAAAACCTAAAAAAAAAGACTGTTCATGCTCGTAAACCCTCTAATGTGGCTGAATTACAAAAATTCTGCAAAGATGAATTTGCCAAAATTCCTCCAGAGCATTGTAAAAGACTCCTTGCCAGTTATCACAAATGCTTGATTGCAGCTGTTGCTGACAAGGGTGGCCCAAAAAGTCATTAGGTATGGGGGCAATCACTTTTTCACACAGGGCCACGTAAGTTTGGATTTTTCCCTTAATAATAAATGACTTAATTTATAAACTGCATTTTGTGTTTACTTGTGTTATCTTTGTCTAATATTTGAATTTGTTTGGTGATTTGAAACTTTTAAGTGAGTGTGACAAACATGCAAAAGAATAGGAAATCAGGAAGGGGGCAAACACTTTCAACACACTGTATGTCTGACATTTGGAGAAAGGTGGCAAAGCGATAAACCTTTTTTTTTTTTACAAAGTAAAAAAATTAAAGCCCCGCTATGTTGTGAAAAACCTACATTGAATCTTCCAAAAGCATGCAGCACATGGGAAAACGTGTTATGGTATGATGATGCCATGGTTTAACTTTTTGGCCATGATTTCAAAGGGTATGCTTGATGCAAAGACAACACTGCGCATCACCAAAAGAACAACATACCCACAGTGAAGGTAGCATTATGCTTTGGAGCTTTTTAGGAACTGGGGCTTTAGTCAAGGTGGAGGGAATTATGAGCAGTTCCAATTATCATTAAATTTTCATCAAAACCTTCAGGTCTCTACTGAAAAACTGAATTTGAAGAGGAATTTCACTATGACAATGTGAAGCATACCTCCTATTAACAAAAGATTGGCTTCGTCAGTAGAAAGTCAAGGTTTTGGAATAACCCAGCCAGAGCCCCAGACCTACTGAAAATCTGTGGGCGAACCTGAAAATGGCACTGTACACAGGAGATACCCTTGTAATCTGACAGATTTGGAGCACTGCTGCAAGGCAGTGTAGGCAAAGATTGCCAATTCCAGTTGTGCCATGAGAGTAGACTCTTACCCTAAAAGACTGAACGCCATTATAAGTTCAAAAGGTACTTTAAAGTATTAGTCTAAAGGCTGGGTCTCACATAGCGATACACCAGCGATCCCTGACTACGATCAGGATCGCCGGTGTGTCGCTACCTGATCGCTGCTGAGCTGCCAAACAGCAGCTCAGGCAGCGATCAGCACAGCGACACTGCGGGTAACATCGCTTAGTTGCCCGCAGTGTACGTTGGATACCAGCGCCCTGATGCAGGGAGCTGGTAACCAAGGTACACATCGGGTTTCCAGGCGCTGCGCGGTGCCTGGAAACCCGCTGTGTACCTTGGTTACCAGCTCCCTGCATCAGGGCGCTGGTATCCAAGGTACACAGTGGGTTTCCAGGCACAGCCCCGCGCCTGGAAACCCGCTGTGTACCTTGGTTACCAGCGGATCGCTGGTCTCCCGCCTGTCACACGCAGCGATGCGTGCCTGCCAGCGGGAGACCAGCGATCAAAAAAATGTCCAGGACATTCAGCGACGATCAGCAATACCCAGCAGGGGGGCTGATCGTCGCTGAATGTCACACACAGCGATATCGCTGGGGAGATCGCTGCTGCGTCACAAAACTAGTGACTCAGCAGCGATCTCGCTAGCGAGATCGCTGTGTGAGAGGGAGCTTAAGGGTGTGCATATTTATGCATTCACATTATTTAAGTTTATATATTTCCACCTGAAAATATTTTTTAATTAAATTGTACAGATTATAGGTGAAATTAAAAGGTGGAAATAGTTCTGAAATGGCCCTTCTTGCTATCATTTTTTTACATGACAAAAACATGGCATTTAAAAAGGAATGGGTAGACTCTTTATATCCACTGTATGTGTAAGAGCTCATTGAGACATCAGTTTTTCACATACGAGTTCTATAAAACTTGCACCTTTTATAGTCTATGGGACTGCTCACATCTCCATGTATTTTTGGGGACCAAGTATTCCACACAAAATCCTAGAGACATGTCCGATCTTGGTCAAATTCTTAGCTCAAAATCGTCAATGCAAATCTATACTTCAGTGAAAAAAAATTGGGCAGCACGCGGATGACATTTTTCAGACTTAATATGAGAAGGCTGAGAAACCGTCACAATTTTTTTTTCATCCAAGAAAAACTGATTAAACTGATAAATATTGATGAAAGTCAGACCGAGTTTCTTCAATGCTCAGATTTCTTCATTTACACTACATTAAAAGCACGAAGAAGGATCTGACCAAAGTTATCTTACCAAACCAATTCTGCCAAAACAACAAAGCAAAAGAAAACATCACTCCAAGGATTCTTTTTAATCATAACTGATTTATTCACCAATATGTCATGTACTAGTGACTTTTCAGCTCTTCTATAGAGCCATTATCAAGTATTGCTGTTGTCTTCTCCCATACTTCTGTTTGGCAATGAGGCCCGGCATCAACCTCTTGGAGGCATTGCATCCATCTATAGATAATTATTTTCTACAGGGCTGTCCCCAATTCTGTGATTTTTTTTTCTGCCAGGACAGTGGAGCCTAGGTTATCGATTGGGAAAATTATTAAATTATTGACATTTTAATAGGACATTACAGGTTTATTTTGGGAAGATGCATTCGTGTCCTGAGTACTTGTTTTATCTGAATTCTGAAACAAATATTTTTAAGTAATGTCATATTTTACTGGATTATGTTTATCAGATATTCTAGACCATCTGTTACCTAAATAGAACAGTGCCACACTGTGGTGAAATGATCAAGCTACAAGGTGAGCTCAGGGAATTATTACTTTAACTAGATGGTGGCCCGATTCTAATGCATCGGGTATTCTAGAATATGTATGCGGCCGACCGGGCCCGACTAAGCAGCGAAGCAGTATTTAAATGGGTTGTGCACTACTTTAAATTAACCCCAATGTATACCCCCCGGGCCCCTAATGAATTTTGTAATTACATCAT
This sequence comes from Oophaga sylvatica, assembly GCA_033576555.1. NCBI lineage: Eukaryota > Metazoa > Chordata > Amphibia > Anura > Dendrobatidae > Oophaga > Oophaga sylvatica. The sequence continues at coordinate 528,753,829 of JARQOD010000002.1, forward strand.
CAGCGGCGCGGGATTTCCTGGACAGAAGGACAGACGGGATAAGACGATCATATATATTAGATTGCACATGCCCTATAAAGCAGCGATATCATGGGCACATACCCTAAGTGGTTAAAAGACGCTGAAAAGACTGAACATGTGAACAGCAAGCCGATGATACATACAAATGCACCTGCTCAGTCTTTTGAGCGCTCTCCTGCCACTTCTAGAGCAGAATCCTCCTGATAAAGCTGTGGTGTGCCCCTACCAGCACCACCTCTGCCCTGCAGTGACATCTTATCTGCACACTCTAGTTGTATACATATATAACCTGCTGATAAGACCCGGCCCTGCTCTCATTCTGACTGGGAGACAGAAGGGTTAAAGCTCGCGCACAGCACCAGGCCCACTGCCGTGATTTGCATGGGGACCACGCTCCCTGGTGACATTGCGGAGCGGCCAGTGTGTGCATTCTGTATGGGCAAACGCGACGTGTTACGCAGGAGGCTCAGAGGCCAGCAGCGGCGCCTGTGTACGCGGGTGTGCGGACCTGAGCCGGCGCTCGGTATGCCGGAGCTCGGGGACATGGAGTGCGGTCGGTGAGCAGTCACCTCGTGTGTGGGGGCGCTCATCTCATCTCTGCAGCATGGGCACCCAGTAGCATGGCGCCAGCAAGCCCCTGGACCTTCAGCATCATCCCCCCGGGTTACTAAATGGCTGCGTCCCACTGTCGCATCGTGGCTGGCCACATGTACGGCAAGGATAAAGTTGCTGTGTATTGCCGAGCGCCTCTGTTCTTACAGCAGCACTTTGGGGATCACATGGGCAGCTTTCACAGTGATTTCAATCCCGCGGCGCTGATTGGCCGCGGCCAGACCAATCAGCGACGCGGGATTTCCTGGACAGACAGACAGACAGGATAAGGCAATTATATATATTAGATGGGCCTTTTGTCCATCACCAACCTGTGGCTGTCCATTTAATTTAAGATTTAGAATTGCAGTTGTCAGTAGAGTCACCCCTTACATATAATTATAGAATACGCGGGAGTGTTGAAACTTATACAGATTGTCGCTAGGAACCATACGTACAACAGTGGCATATCTAAATGTTGCATTTCACTATAAAACACTGTCACTTTGCAATCAACAAGCAGTGTTCAATGAGTGAGTGACCACTTGATAATATTTCTAAATAGCATTTATTTTCAAATATGCTGATAAGTGTCACTAATGCCGCACGAAAGGACTCTAATTTTAACAAGAGTTCCAAACCGGTCCAAACTTCTGGATTTTGGGAACCTCAGAATGCACAGTAGGAACCCACCAACCTCCGCGTTCCCCTGACTGTAAAAGGGTGAACGCTCACTCTTTAAATTAAATCAGCACAGCCACATCCTTTACTAAGCAGTTACCGATCGGTAACACAGAAGTGCAGACCAGACTTACTAGAAAGCCAGGTCCTTTGCTGCTGGCATTAGGGACACAGCATTTTATATACACCATGTTCCAAATTATTATGCAAATGATATTTTTCTCTGATTTTCCTAAGTGGTCGGTGCAAATGGCAGTCAGTCTAATAAAAGTCATCACCCTTTAGAGTATACATCAAATTTTATTGAAGAAAACTCCCAATGATAACAGTATAATCTCCAAAATGAATAAAAACTCAAAATACACTGTTCCAAATTATTCGGCACAGTAGAATTTCTAAACATTTGATCTGTTTTAAAGAATTGAAAATGCTCATTTGTGGAATTTGCAGCATTAGGAGGTCACATTCACTGAACAAAAAAGCTATTTAACTCCAAAACATCCTAACAGGCCAAGTTACATGTTAACATAGGAACCCTTCTTTGATATCACCTTCACAATTCTTGCATCCATTGAACTTGTGAGTTTTTGGAGAGTTTCTGCTTGTATTTTTTTTTTTGCATGAAGTCAGAATAGCCTCACAGAGCTGCTGTTTTGATGTGAACTGCCTCCCTCCCTCATAGATCTTTTGCTTGATGATACTCCAAAGGTTCTCTATAGGGTTGAGGTCAGGGGAAGATGGTGGCCACACCGTGAGTTTATCTACTAGTATGCCCATAGCAGCCAATAACTCAGAGGTATTCTTTGCAGCATGAGATGGTGCATTGTCATGCATGAAGTTGATTTTGCTCCTGAAAGCACGTTTCTGCTTTTTATACCATGGAAGAAAGTTGTCAGTCAGAGCCAAGAGGTGGACGTCCAAGCAAAATATCAGAGTCAACAAGTCCGCTTATCCCAAGGTCTATAAGTTCTGGCAAGACAAATGCGTCAGTGGAGGTGGCTCGTATGCTTCATAATAGTGAGATCACAGACATCCATGCAAGCACCCTGTGACTCACGGTACACAAGTCTGGAATGGTGACCCGAAAAAAGGCATAGAAGCCTTGACTTCAATATCACCATAAGAAGTGCCGGCTCAAGTTTGCAAAGAGCACGGAAAGTGGACAGTAGAAGATTGGAAAGTTAATTTGGAGTGATGAGAGGAAAGTCAATAGACTAGGTTCTGATAGGTGCAAATGGATCTGGAATAAAGAAGGAAAAAGGAACCAACGGATTGACTAAAGGAACTGTTAAGTTCGGTGGAGGAAGTCTGATGATATTGGGTTGTTTCACAGCCAAAGGCACTGGCTACTCGCCTGGGATTGATGGAGGTGTCAATTCTGAGTTATCCTACAACACAAGTTACTTTGTACACTCAAGTACTATGGGTATGAAAAGGATGTCAGTGTTCCAGCAGGACAATGACACGAAGCATACGTCAAGATTGGTGAACAAATGTGTGTAGCCCAGCTACGCAGGCACACATAAAAGTCCAGGAGAGTGCACAGGAAGGTAACAGCAAAAGCTTGATATGCATTCACTGCCACTCACTCTTCAGACACACCCATCTGAGATATAAGGGGGAGTGACACGTGGCTGGGGAGATCTAGAGATAGTTTTCCGAGAGGAGTCAGTCAGTTAGCTCCGGGAGGCTCAGGAGTGAGTTATCCCTTGGATAGTTATCTGTCTGAGATAAGATCAGTCTGAGTGGAGCTTAGTGTTCAGTGGAGTTCAGCCTGTTAGCTTCTGTCTCAAGGACAGAGCAGCCATTCAGTCTCGGTCCTGTGTGGACTTTGGAGGAAACTGAGAGCTGTGCAGCGAGCTCTGGATGAAGCTGACATTATTCCACAACTGCCACGAGTGTTTATGTTAAAATCGGGAAGCAGGGCGAAGGGCACAGTGGAGAAGATAGAGAAGTGCTTTAGGTATTGGATTGCCTGCACTAAATTGCCGGACACCGGGGTCCGAAGCGTTGCTACTGTTTCAGGCATAGTAACAAGAAAACCGGAGGCATCTGGACTACAGGTCGCAGAGAGTAGCCCTAAGTGTCAATACGTAACCGGAGTCAGGTGGAACAGGGACTTTGAGTCAAGCGCAGACAAAAGTAAGGACTTAGTTTCATCACTTAGAAGGCTCCACCACAACGTTGGCCGGGCAGTACAGCTATTGAGAAAGCTGGAGTTTCAGAGTTAACTTCGCTTCAGGCAAGTTGGACTCACGTGTACATTGAAGTTAAGGAGGCCTCTAACCTGCTCAGCTGGTACCGGAATGTGCACTCTCCACCCCGACCAGCTCCCCGGGATCTGCTTGAACCATCATCAGTAAAAGGTATGAAAAGAAGCTGCATTGTGTTTGGCTGAATTCTTACTACACCCTGCATCATCATCACCATAGACTTCCAGGGACCCGTCTCGCCTGTGGGAGACTTACCACCCAGCTGCCCCATAACATCCCCTGTGAAAGTCCTCAGAGCAGCGCTGGTACAATTACCAGAAACCACAGGTGGCGTCACGAACTACCTATCCTAATAATCCCCTGTAAATATCCCCCATTGCACGACCGCCAGGGCCACGGACCGAGCCACCGCTACCAGTGACAACTCCCATAGATTTCCATGGGCTCGGCTCCGAGTACCTTGGTATCCACAATTGTGGTGCGTGGTCGCAACAAATGGTTCAAAGAAAATTAAATAGAGGTGCTGGATTGGCCCCCACAGTCTCTAGACCTCAGCCCAAACACTTGTGGTAGAGTTGAAGAAAAAGCTGTATAAATACCAAAGTGTGATGACCAGTATGCACCAAATTTGGGAAGGTGTAGCTGGGATCAGATTTCGGTCAAGACATACTTGAATCTGATCTAGAGCATGCCCAGAAGGATTCAGGCAGTGTTGAAAGCCAAAGGTGGATTCACAAAATACTAAAGAAACTAAAAACTAGATTTTTAGGCGCAAAACTGTAACAATGCAATGACATGACAAGAATCTGCATAACTAATCATATGCTAAATAGTTGCAAGTCAAATTTATGTATGAGATAGCCAAGATAATTGTCTACAAAATGATGGCAGTCTCACATTCAAAGCAGCAGTGTATGGTGAGAAATGGAGCCTGAAAGTCAAAAGTTCAAAACATTGGTACCTTTTGGTCATCAGTGTATATCTTATTAATGAAATCTGATTATTAAAAATCTCAGTTCACAGGTAAATCCTGTCTTAAGTGAATGCAGATCACAAAGATAGGAGCAGACAGTTGGTATAAAGTTCTATAGAGAACTGTAACTGCAGAATGAAAAACTGCAGAATTGAGAATGAAAAATTAGACCAAGAGGGGAAAGAAGCAGATTTCTCCAATAAAATATATTACATTTTATAACTCGCTGTTTTTTACCTTAAATAGATAGTCGTGTTTTGGCCACTTGAGACACAGCAGGATATACCATTAATCCCTTCCCAACAATGCACTGAATAGCTGCTGTTTAACCAGTTAAGGTACTGCCACACTAAACAATCCCGCTAGCGATCTCGTTAGCGTTGCATACTAATGAGATCGCTAGCGGGATCGTTTCTATATCGCTAAATGCGGCCACATTTAGCGATATAGTTAACGACGCTATCGCCGTTAGCGATCTTCTTAACGACTTTAGCGGTACAAAAGTACCGCTAAATCGCTAAGAAAAGGTGCCACACACAGCGATAAGATACTTACCCAGCGGGAGCGCCAGCGATAAAATAGGGTCCGGAGCGATTCCAGCGACGAGCGAGATCACAGCAGGAAGCTCGTCGCTGGAAGCTGCCGCACTGAACAATATCGCTAACGGGATCGCTAAATAGTGACGTTTTTTAGCGATCTCGTTAGCGATATTGTTTAGTGTGGCATACCCTTTTGGAAGCAACTGCCCATCAGCATGACTCCCCTGCGACAAGATCACATGGTGCAATCAGGCTACGATGGCAACCATGGGCCTGCTAAAGGCCCTTTTTCACTGACATGTTTGTATTATCATGAAAAACCAGGCTTAAAAAAAATAAAAAAATAAAAAATAAAGTCAAATTGCATCGCCACATTTGACAAATCAAAATGCACCTCTCAACAGTGAAATTGCAAAAAATAAAAAAGAGAGAAATAGTTGTGGAATGATGGAAATCAGGATGGATAGAACTGGTAATATTATGCAAATTATGAAAAAAAAGTGTTAAAAACATTTCAATTTATTCAGTATCTAATATGAGTGCCAAATGCAGAAATACACACACTTACCTTGGCAGCGATCAATGAGGTCATTACTGGTTGTCCAAGAAATGTTTTGCCACGCTGAACACACTTAAGCACGCAATCAAGAGCAGCTGCTGGCAGCTCCCTATTACCAACCAATTACATCACAGATGTGCTCAATGGGAGACAGGTCTGGAGATGTCGGTGGCATGTTTAAACCAAGCAGGCTGCTAACAGTAACAAAAGCAACATGCGGCCTAGAGTAGTAGTTCTGAAAATCCGCTCCTGGGACACTTTGGAAAAAGGACTACTACTGGTTGCACTACCAAATCAATGTAACATTGAGCTGGAATGAAGACTTCAAGGGTCCGGCTGCTGTACAATATGCCAACTAATGTCAATCTCTGGAGTAGGACAGGTGTGACTATCTCTTGTTGCATCCAAGGGGAAAAAAAAAACAAAACTAAGAAAACAAGATACTCAATGAAGAGGATATACTTCCATTCCAGTCTTGCTCTGCACCTTGATAACCTAATCCTTACAGCTCCATTGCAGAGTCTCAGAAAATCGCTATATATATATTACATACACAAAACAAACATTAGAAGCTTGGTATTGCTGTAGTCTCAATGACCAGTTGTCAGGTTATTTTATTCCACACCATAAAGACAAAACCCAAACTACAATAACCGATTTGCATTTTTCCATTTTACTCCACCTGCTTTTTACTTCTCCAGTTTTCCATTACATTATATAATAAAATGTGATTCAAAATGATCCCACAAAAAATATCTTTTATATATATATATATATATATTTATTTATATATTATAGAAGTGGGGAAACACCAAGGTTGCTTACCGATAGCCAGTTTTTCCACAACCCATGACAGCACACCTGAGGGATACGCCCAGCCAGGACAGGAACCTACTGAAATAAAAGGGCGGTACCTCTCCCCCACTTCAGTTGGTTACAGAGCATGAGAGGACCTCCAGGTTAATTACATATATAACCAACACCACATTGTAAAAACACCATACTATAGTGCACACCCATGGTGAGAAAGGGGGAGGAATATAAGGGTGCTGTCATGGGTTCTGGAAAAATCAACTACCGGTAAGTAGCCTTGGTGCTTTCCCTTCACCCATGACAGAACACCTGAGAGACTTTTGGAGAATCTGAAACACCTTAGGGAGGGACCACCGCTTGCAGCACCCTTCTACCAAAGGTCAAGTCAGCAGAGGAGGATGGATCCAATCTACTGTATAGTGCCTAAAGAAGGTGGATGGTGAGGACCATGTAGCGACCTTTAGGGTATGTGCACATGTTGCAGATTTGCCTGTAGAATTTTCTGCACAGAATCTGCACCTCTTGGCAGAAAACACAGGTGCGGATTTGATGTGTTTTTTATGCTGATTTGTATGCGTTTTTGTAAGCTAAATAAAGATATGCTATTTAACAAAAAAAAAAAAAGATTTGTGATGTCATTTCTTGTCCAAAGTCCTCTTTTACGTTTGTCCAACCCATACTCCATTACACACACAGACAGATAGATGATAATAGATAGATATGGGATAGATAAATCTATCCCATATCTATCTATAATCTATCTATCTCATTCTGTCTATCTATCCATCCCATATCTGTATCTATCCCATATATGTCTGTCTATCCCATATCTAGCTATCTATAATCTATCTATTATCTATTATCTATCTATCGCATTCCTGCTATCTATCCCATATGTATCTCTCCCATATCTATCTATCTCCAGATAGACAGATATGGGATAGATAGATAGATCTATAGATAGATAGATAATTAGATATACAGGGGTTGGACAAAATAATGGAAACACCTAACGTTTTGGCATCATAATCTTTGAACATGTGATAAACATGCAAACCGTGTATAAAGATAAATCGTGTGCACAGCCTGAAAGGTGCCAGAGTAGGTTCCTACACCGTGAAGATAATGAAAAGAGAACTCGGCACTCAACTTAGCGAAAAGGGTAAATATTTATAGTAGTCCACTGTAGTGAAATGTTTCGATCCTAAATTTTGGACCTTCATCAGCCACTACATATATGTAATACAAAAACAAAAAAATTCTTCAAAATTCTTACAATAAAGATAAAAGTAAAATTGCAAAGAAAACATAATAATATAACCAAGGTATGTACAAAAGTATAATATGAACGTGGTTTACTAGAGAAAATCATCTTTATATAGAAGTATGCTAGTCCTCAAATAGTTAGGGACAGACTCTTCAGACCAGATGAGACGTGAGGGTGATATAGCACAGAAAATAAGACGTACCATTAAGTACCGGGAGGGGGTAGAAATACCCAATTCAGAGGTAAGCAGTAGATACTGTTGGGATCTGGTGGGTGATAAGACATAATGAGAAAAAGTGACAGTGGCCCGTGATCAAAAATATCAAAGGTATGACATACCAGGTAGATCTCCAAAGTAAGGGTTAAAGGTGAGTATCTGAAAACAAAAGCCTCATTCAATTCATCCAGTAGTGGAGGCATATAAGGGAATAGATCCGATGTACTAACCGGCAGTGATCATACCTGGGTGAGATTTCTAAGTCTGGTCTCCGCTGTATGCCGTGGGAGGGACGCGGTATCCGCTGCTGGTCCTTGTGCAGTGAAGGCAGACTCAGCATTAGAGACTAAAAAGGGGAAAGGGCGGGACTAGTGATTTAGCCTAGCCAATAGCGGTGGTGGGTGTGAGAACTGGGAGAGTCATGGGCGGAAACTGATGGCCGTGCGTGTCACCAGGAAGAAAATTGCGTTCCAGAGTACATGCTGAGAGGGATTCCGGTATGAGGAGGTTAATAGCAAGTGAGGTGACGTGCTCAAAGGTGGATAGCTGAGCAGAGGATCCACAGACAATTCTTTTAGTACAAGCGGCTCTAGAGGAAAAGAAAGAAACTGTTAATAAATGCAGAGACATACCGGTGTAAAGTATAATAGACAAGTGATTGCACCATATCTTAATACGGCAAATAAGTATAAAAATATAGGCAGATTCTGATAAATCAATATCTTAAAGAGATATGGGCCGCGTGCGGTCATTATTTGTCTGTAACTAAATGGTCCCACATGTGCATGGAAATTATGAAAATATATACCTTATTGTCCATGTTAGAGATGTGTATCAAAGCATATTCTATTGTGGACTGGTAATCACAAAATAATATTATATTATTATTAGACAATATAATGTCAATGGAGAAAAGTACCAGAACCTATTGTGCTGTAGACAGGTGATCACTAGAGTTGAGCGATACTTTCCGATATCCTAAAGTATCGGAATCGGAATGGTATCGCCGATATCACTAAAATATCGGCGATACCCGATACCGATACCGGAAGTCCCATGTAAGTCTATGGGAACAAAATATCGAAATTAAAAAAAACCCATTCTTGCCTTGTTGGTTAATTGTACATGAAGGAAAACAAGAAAGAGTAATGTAGAATGTATTGGGGAAGGTTGAGGAGACATTAAAGGCATAGATGTTTAACCCAATCAAATGGAATAGCATAAATATTTTTTTTTTTAAAGATGTTCGGATTGACGAAGAAATTGACAATGTTAACGTTTTTTATATTTTGGCAAATATGTATATTACACAACTTCCATGCTCTTCATCTTCACCTTTTTAACTTTTCACACACTTTCTCCTTCATAATCTTCTGCAGCATCATCTTTTTCATCAAATTATTCTTCATCTTCACCTTCTTTATCTTCTTCTTAAACTTCTTGCTATTCATCTTTGTTAACATTACTCATATTCTTCTTATTAAACTATTATTCTTATTCATATTCTGCTTCATCTTCTTCATCATATTCTTATTTGTGACAGAGAATCCTGTACTTGTAATCTGTCAAAGTATGAATTTTTCATCCTTCCGTTCTTGCTGTCACAAAAGATTTAAATTACAACAGTATTTGTCCGTGTTCAGTTTAGCCTGCAGCAGCAGGCATTTTCCAGGGGCACCACGAGGAGGAACGGACTCACCCCCATACACTGCTTAGTCTTCTTCTGCTTAGAATTTAGAGCATATATTTTGATCTTCATTTTGGTCTTATACTTCATGTTCTTCTGCTTTTAGATCTTCTGCTTATTGTTCTTGTGTCTCTTGTTCCGTATCTTGTATTTGTAGCACAATCTTGTACCAGCTGATGTTACTGGGACACGGTTACTAAGCAGGAGGTACCTGTGCTCCAAAGCACTACCAAGGACCAGCAGACGTTGCTGGAACTCGGATACCGAGATGGAGGCACCTAGGCCAAAGGCACTGCGGAGAACCAGTTGACGGTACTGGAACCCGGACGGGTAGCAGAAGGTACAAGAGCCAATGCAAGTAACGAGGACCAGCTGACTGTGCTGGAACCCGGAGGGGCAGCAGAAGGAAAAGAGCCAATGGCACAACCGAGGACCAGCTGACGTTACTGAACCCCAGTAACACAGGAGCAAGTGTTGACTGTGCTAACAGCACTTCCGAGCAACAACTGGCGGTGTTGGAGCCCAGGGTCAAGGAGGATGTTTAAATACTAGATCAAGTAATTTCCTTGTTACCTGTCAATTTTAAATGTCTATACTTCAAACAAGAGAAAGATAACCTTTACTACCATAAGATGATGATTTCATTTAAACTAATATCTAGATAAATAAAGAATTGACAAACATAAACACATACATTAACATGTTGAACAGCAATGCAAACCACAAAATAAATTAGTTAAGGAATCTGCTATACGGTTGTACATAAAAGCATACAAGTACATATCTGAATCCATTAATGATGGATAAGTAACAGTATGTACACCATTTTTATTGTATAGACAATGAATGTCTGACTTCAAAACATCATCAGCATTACAAGTTATCTGTGACATTACTAAAATGTTACATTTGCTGAATAATGTCACTAAACAGTTTATACAAAATTATACAATTTCCATCATGTAATACTCATAATATGTGGCAATAATCATGTTTATTAACAAACATAACCTTTAAAAAGTGCATAGTGCATAGTGAAAATTGCTATTTATGCCTGACTGTCGACTTGCAAGCATGACAACGGATAGATAAGGTATATATAGATGAGACTGCATAGCCACAGATGGTGAATGGCGATGTAATACTGTACCTCAATAAAGTGTGCGTCACTACTACATAATTTTTTTTATATAGCTTTATAAACAGGGTACGTGGATGTATGCTTGCGCCTTTGTTTTGACGCACAGACTGCCTTCCTGCTGAGACGCGTTGGGTAGTGAACAGTTGTGTGCAGTGTTCACTGTAGTCTGAGGTTTTCCTTTTTGGAGTGCAGATCACGCTCCAGTTAGTTCTTCAACCACTGCTGGTTGTAGTCTGCTGAGCGTGTGTCACTGGCACATCCTTGAAATTTTTCTCTAATTGTTGCTGCTCCATTCTATTACAAATAAATAAAATCTATTAGTGTGACGCGCTTCCATCCGTATACAATACATTGGTTGCAAACACTATAGAAGTACACAAAGGGGCCTTTCACACCTACTGAACAGTTGTGTGCAGTGTTCACTGCAGTCTCTGCGGAATAACCACACTTAGGCCTTATAACTTTTCAGACTTTCTTTATCAATCTACCAAGATGAAGAAGGCAGGGAGTAAGGCACGTGGTCGTGGAGTTTCTTCAGGGAGAGGACGTGGGGATTCTGTGGCTGCTGCGGCCCCAGTGACACAGCATCCACCAGTTTTCCCCGGGCCGTGAGCGTTCCTTTATGCGCACTTTTGTAGGAGCTCGGAGTACCCCCCTGCTGCGGGAAGAACAAATTGAAGCCGTTGTTGTTTGGATCTCAGCCAATGCATCGACTTCAATTGCTTCCACCTCCTCTCAGGACCACAGCACTGTTGGGCAACCATCTGTCTCTTCACCGCCTGGCAAATTGCCCAGGCAGTCAGAGAGTTCTGTACAGGAGCCAGCTGAGTGTCTGCTTCTGTTCTCAGAATCTATTGGCTTGCAAACAGGGGCCCAGCCAAGCAGCATTCTGTAATGTGAAGAAGAGGGAGTATGCAGTGATGCGCAACAGCTGTGTCTCTCTGAATCTGAAGAGGCGGGTGAGACAGTGCCGATGGTCAGCACACCGCAGAACGCATCTGATGATGATGATGAGACCCAGGTGCCAGTTTCTGTTGAGCATGGTGCTGGCCAGACCACCCAACAGCAGGTGTTGGAAGAGGGTAGTGGAGATGATGAGGTCCAATACCCAACATGGCATGAAGAACAGGAAGGTGGTGGGAGCAGCTCAGAGGAATAATAATAATATTTATTTATATAGCGCCATCATATTCCGCAGCGCTTTACAGTTTAGCAGTTTCAGAACACAAGTCATAAGTAACAACGTTAACAATACAATAATTTAAGCTAAATAAGTCGCCCCTGCTCGTGACAGCTTACAATGTACAATGAGATGGGGGAGATACAAAGTATAGGTGTTTATATACAATGGTGCATTTACAATGATGTTCCAGCCATCTTAAGGGACTGAGGGATGGAGATAGTGAATGGGCTAGAGACACACACACACTTACACAGAATACATAGAATGACTTTGATTAGTGAATGTGATAGGCCGCTCTGAACAAATGTGTTTTGAGGGAGCGCCTGAAACCATGCAAATTGTGGATAGTCCTAATTTCTTGGGGTACAGCATTCCAGAGGATTGGCGTAGAGCAGGAGAAGTCTTGGAGTCGGGAGTGGGAGGTACGTATTAGTGCAGAGGTTAGTCGAAAGTCGTTTGCAGAGCGCAGCAGTCGGTTAGGCCGATAGATAGAAATGAGGGAGGAGATGTAGGAGGGGTGCTGCACTGTGGAGAGCTTTGTGGGTGAGAACCAGTACTTTGGTTGAAAGCTGGGAGAGGCCTAGAGAAATGGTTAGTGATAGAAGGAAGATAGAGGAAGACATTGCCCCAACGGTACAAACAGGAGGGAGAGTTAGGCTGCAGACTCGGTTGCCTGTAGCCTCCAGTTTGGCACCTGTTCGGAGCAGTTGTCTTCCAAAAGTCAAAACGTGCGCTCCCAGGACTTGCACTGCGTGGTCCTTTTTTCACACACTTGCACATGATATTTGCTATGTGAAATGCAAGCTGTGTAATCAAAAATTAAAAATAGCTAAAAGTGTCAGTCACCTCAATACCACAAATATGTGGAAACATGTGCGGACAAAGCACGTAGTTGAGTTACAAAGACACACTGGAGATGTAGGCCAACCTACAGCAGCACCTACATCTTCAGGTTGTGTTGAAGCCTCTTCATCGAGCTCACACACAGCTGGTTATGCTTCCTCACAGGATCGCCATGGAAGAACCTCGGCCACTGTTGTCCAGAGACAAACTGTTATTCCACACACAGCAGCAAGTTCCCTGTCATCCTCACACTCCCAGGCCACAAAACAGCCAGCGGTAGCACAGGCATGGGATAAAAGACGGCCATACTCCGCAAACCATGCACGAGCACAGGCTCTGAATGCTGGCATTGCAAAACTCCTGTCCCTTGAAATGCTGTGATTCAGGCTGGTGGAGACAGACAGTTTCCGTAACTGAATATCATTGTCAATCCCACAATACAATGTGCCAAGCCGATTTCATTTCAGCAGGCAAGCCGTCCCTGGTCTGCAAAAGCATGTTGAGGGAAAAATTAAACATGCGCTACTAAAAGCCCTCAGTAGCAAGGTCCACCTGACCACCGATGCGTGGACCAGTACCCATTGTTATGATCTGCTACAACCAGTAAGGAAAGAAGGGAATTCTGTCCCTACAATACAACTAAGCTGAATCCCTACGATGTAACGGGGAACCTGATCCTGCGACCAGACCCGCTAAAGTCCTCATCTAGTGTGAACGAAGACCTATAGTTGCGAGGGAGTAATCCCTACAAGATCTAGGGACTGGGAGAAAAGGTGGACACCTCCTAACATAAATTGTAGCATGGATAATTAAACAGAAAAATAAATACTTTGTGATCCTAACATCAAGCAAAACTCACAGATTAAGGCACCTAAGCACCCGGCTAGCTTAACAGTAGATAATACAATGAAGTCAAGCAAAGCCAGAAGGGCGGAGCCAGACTAAATAGGGAAAAAAGGTCATGTGACCAGCAAACTGAAACAAAACCTAACAAGAGGGTTCTAACACCCATGGCCAGGGACAATACCTTTCCCTCACTGCCCATTGGGTCAATGTTGTGCAGCCAGGTACTGATCTTGCGAGTGGCGCTGTACGTGTTCTGCCAACTCCAAGGATTGCAGGAATCAAGTCTGTACACATTGATTCCTCCTCCTATTCCAGTTCCTCAGAATCATCGCTGCAGGAGCCGTCACGGTCTACCTCCACATGGACCCGTGAACGTTTACCTGTTGCGACCGATATGAGCACAGCCGTGTCCAAATGTCAACAGGCCATCCTGAAATTAATTTCCATGGGGAATCTTAGCCACACAGCGCAGGAGCTCTGTAATGCCATAAAGCAGGAGAGCGACATGTGGTTTTTGGAAGAGAATCTACAGGCAGGCTTGGTAGTGTGTGACAATGGCCGAAATCTGGTGTCAGCTCTGGGCCTTGGCAACCTCACTCACATACCATGTCTGTCATATGTGCTCAACTTGGTCGTGCAGAGTTTTTTGAGGGACTATCCGGATCTTGATGCACTGCTGCACAAGGTCCGCCTAGAGTGCGCTCACTTGCGACGTTCCAGCATGGCCAGATCGCTGATTGCAGCTCTGCAACGCAGATTTCACCTTCATGAACATCGCATTATATGTGACGTACCCACCAGGTGGAATTCCTCGTTACATATGTTGGAGCGGTTGTGTGAGCAGCAGCCAACAGTAATGGAGTATCAGCTGCATCAGGCGCAGTCAACTCGCAATTTGCGGCGTTCACACTTCACCACTACTGAGTGGGCCTCTATAATAAGAATAATAATATTATTTATTTATATAGCACCATAATATTCCGCAGTGCTTTACAGTTTAACAGTTTCAAAACACGAGTCATAAGTAACAACGTTAACAATACAATAATTAAAGCAAAATCAGCCGCCCCTGCTGGTGAAAGCTTACAATCTACAATGAGGTGTGGGAGATACAAAGTACAGGTGTTTATATACAATGGTGTTTTTACAATGATGGTCCAGCCATTTTAAGGAAGTGAGGGATGCATGGAGATAGTGAATGGGCTACACACACAGAATTACACATAGAATGACTTTGATTAGTGAATGTGATAGGCCACTGTGAACAAATGTGTTTTGAGGGAGCGCCTGAAACCATCCAAATTGCGGATAGTCCTAATTTCTTGGGGTAGAGCATTCCAGAGGATTGGCGCAGCGCGGGTGAAGTCTTGGAGTTGGGAGTGGGAGGTACGGATTAGTGCAGAGGTTAGTCGAAGGTCGTTTGCAGAGTGCAGCAGTCGGTTAGGCCGATAAATATAAATAAGGGAGGAGATGTAGGGGGGTGCTGCGCTGTGGAGAGCTATGTTGGTGAGAACCAGTAATTAGAATTGGATCCTATAATGAATGGGCAGCCACTGCCAGTGTAATGAGTGGCGAATAACTCTATGAAGGATATCTGCCACGTTTTGCGTGCGTTTGATGAGTCAACGCGGATGGCGAGTGCAGATGATGCACTAGTCAGCCTGACTGTCCCCCTTATCTGCCTGCTTCAAAAAACACTGCAAGCACTAAGGCATGAGGTTTTGGAAGAGGTGGAGGATGAGGAGTCACAAATTCCATCACCTTCTGGACAGTCAGCGCAACGTGGTTCCTCACAAAGGGCTGGAGGACTTTCAAAGTACCATGCTGTATCAACAATTGAACCTCCAGAGTCGCTGTCTATATTTTCATAACCATTACAAACTTTTAATGTATTTACAAAGCACATAATGTACATTTTTTGTCTATCCTTTTGTAATGCTATTGTGTTTCCATAAACTGATGTTACAGAATTATGATACAAAGTTTTTAAATTTTGAGTTTTAAATTTTGTAAATTTATATGTATTTGAAGGACTTTGTGAGGAGGATGAGGAGGAGTCAATGGAGGAGGAAGACATCGCTCCAGAGGGAGGTAGACAATGCTCTAGTCAGTATGTAGACCAAGGGTGGGGTGATGCACAGCAGGCGGAGATGACGCCTCTTGCAGGGGACAACGTTTCTTGGCCAGTTGGGAGTCTGCAGCACATGGTTGATTTCATGCTGCAGTGCCTAAGAAACGACCGCCGCATCGCCCACATTCTCACGACGTCTGATTATTGGGTGTACACCCTCCTGCTGCTGCTACTGCTTTACAAAGCAGCTCTGTGCGTCGAGGCAGTGGAGACAGCTCTGCAACAAGAGGGAGCACAAGCAGCGCCTCTGCACAGGGCAAGAACAGTATGTTCCAAATGTGTCGAAGTTTTGTGGCAGCGCCACCAATGTCTACACCATCCGAGACGGCTCCAGTCAGCAGGAGGCAACATTTCCGTAAGATGGTGACAGACTACATGTCTTGCCCTCTCAGTGTACTCCCAGATGGCTCTTCCCCATTCAAGTTTTGTGTCTCTAAGCTGGATACATGGCCAGAGCTTAGCCAGTATGCATTGGAGGTGCTGGCTTGATCTGCTGGCAGTGTATTATCGGAGCGCGTCTTTACTGCTGCAGGTGGTGTACTAACAGACCGTTGCATGCGACTATCCTACGATAATGTAGAACGGCTTACTTTTCTGAAAATGAACTAGGCATGGATCTCGCCTGAATTTGCCTGTCCGGTTTCAGATTAACTAACTGGTTGACAACGTTTTCCATGTCTCCTGTTATGTTCATCTTTCTACCACCTGAGCTATACTCCCTGGGCTACAACACTGCCAGTTGCTGCTCAGAAGTGTCGTGTCCACAGACCAATACACAAGCTATAGTGATAGTGGGGTTCAGTAACGCCTGCTGTTCCCTGCTGTGTGTCCGGCAAAAATTACTGCTACCTAGCTACACATGTTTAAAAAAACATGACATGTTAAAGTGGCTAGTGCTACACATAGATATCAGGCTACACCCTTATTTCTAAGCTGTAAACAAGTGAAACGTCAAATTTAAAACCATTCAATGATTAGTGTTGGTAACAAATCTGTAACTAAATAATTGTGACATATTATGGCAGATATCCACATGTCTAACACAAATGCTAACACAAAAGCATACTTATGCTATAGGGTACTGATGGTGAACCTTCTCACTCCATAACTTTGACCAATCCAACTCACATCATGCCTCAAATGCTGCAATGTTGGAAGTGCATAATGTGGGTTGAACTTTGACAACAGCTGCAGTGCGAAGGTTATCCTTCTGTGTTCTTGGCTTTTAAATAAAAGCATACAAGTAAATATAATAATACATTGTTGATTAAGGGACATGATGTACACCTGTAATATTGTGCAAACAATGGATGTAGGACTATTCCTCTTCAACATTACTTATATTTGTGTCATTTGAAAAAATACATATTTTAGTTAAAAATTAAAAACCCATGTTCAGTAGCTGTGAAAGGCCCGTTTCTGTACTTCTATAGTGTTTGCAACCAATGTATTGTATACGGATGGAAGCGCGTCACACTAATAGATTAGATTTATTTTAAATGGAATGTAGCAGAACCAATTGGAGATAAATGAAAAGGATGAGCCACTGAGACACGCTCAGCAGAGTACAAGCAGCAGTGCTTGAACATGTAACTGGAGCGTGATCTGCACTCAAAAAAGTAAAAAACACAGACTGAAGTGAACACTGAAACACAACTGTCCACAATCTGTGAAAAGCTCCTTTCTGTACTTCTATAGTGTTTGCAACCAATGTATTGTATACGGATGGAAGCGCGTCACACTAATAGATTAGATTTATTTTAAATGGAATGTAGCAGAACCAATTGGAGATAAATGAAAAGGATGAGCCACTGAGACACGCTCAGCAGAGTACAAGCAGCAGTGCTTGAACATGTAACTGGAGCGTGATCTGCACTAAAAAAAGTAAAAAACACAGACTGAAGTGAACACTGAAACACAACTGTCCACAATCTGTGAAAAGCTCCTTTCTGTACTTCTATAGTGTTTGCAACCAATGTATTGTATACGGATGGAAGCGCGTCACACTAATAGATTAGATTTATTTTAAATGGAATGTAGCAGAACCAATTGGAGATAAATGAAAAGGATGAGCCACTGAGACACGCTCAGCAGAGTACAAGCAGCAGTGCTTGAACAAGTAACTGGAGCGTGATCTGCACTCAAAAAAGTAAAAAACACAGACTGAAGTGAACACTGAAACACAACTGTCCACAATCTGTGAAAAGCTCCTTTCTGTACTTCTATAGTGTTTGCAACCAATGTATTGTATACGGATGGAAGCGCGTCACACTAATAGATTAGATTTATTTTAAATGGAATGTAGCAGAACCAATTGGAGATAAATGAAAAGGATGAGCCACTGAGACACGCTCAGCAGAGTACAAGCAGCAGTGCTTGAACATGTAACTGGAGCGTGATCTGCACTCAAAAAAGTAAAAAACACAGACTGAAGTGAACACTGAAACACAACTGTCCACAATCTGTGAAAAGCTCCTTTCTGTACTTCTATAGTGTTTGCAACCAATGTATTGTATACGGATGGAAGCGCGTCACACTAATAGATTAGATTTATTTTAAATGGAATGTAGCAGAACCAATTGGAGATAAATGAAAAGGATGAGCCACTGAGACACGCTCAGCAGAGTACAAGCAGCAGTGCTTGAACATGTAACTGGAGCGTGATCTGCACTAAAAAAAGTAAAAAACACAGACTGAAGTGAACACTGAAACACAACTGTCCACAATCTGTGAAAAGCTCCTTTCTGTACTTCTATAGTGTTTGCAACCAATGTATTGTATACGGATGGAAGCGCGTCACACTAATAGATTTGATTTTTTTCTAATATAATGGAGCTGCACCAATTCCACTAAATAAAATAAAAAAAAAAAAAAAAAAAAAGTGACACGTGCAGATGCCTACAAACAGCGGTGGATGCAGAGCAAACTGCAGCGTCACCTGCACTGTCACACACACACCTTGCACAGAGCTGTTAAAACAACACTGGCAAAATGAAGCTTTACACAGCGGTTGGTAAACTAGCCTGCCTCAAGCACAGTAGTACACAAAATCGCAATATCTAACTGTTCCTTAGAGTCAGCACAGCAGCGTTCTGTCCCTAACTGAGTTCACAGCACAGTGACGCTAAAATGGCTGCGGCGCCTTTTATAGTGCATTCTGACATCATTTCAGCAGCCAATCACAGCCATGCCATTAGTTAAGATGACCGCATCATTACAGGATGTGCCCACACTTCGTAGGATTCCTCATTGGCTGACTAAAATCACATTGCCTCTCAAAGAATTATGGGAACTTCCGATTCCGGTATACGATATGGAAAAAGTATCGGAATTAAGTATCGGAATTCCGATAACGCGAATATCGGCCGATACCCGATACTTGCGGTATCGGAATGCTCAACACTAGTCACGAGAAAACATTCTCAGAATCGCTAAGATCCATAGAAGTGTTCCAGAGTTATAACCTCATAAAGAGACAGTGGTCAGAATTGTAAAAATTGGCCTGGTCTTTAACCTACAAAATGGCTTGGTCATTAAGGGGTTAAGGAATCTCTCAGATTAGGGGCACGGCGGAAACAGGGGAGGAATGGTTTCGCAAATTCGGAGATATCTGGATGGGCTTTTTGTAGAAGGGGCCAATGTTGGCGAATAGATCTGTGGAGGATGTATGCAAAAGGGTGATAGGAATGTACAAAGGTTATTCTGCCTGTATTATCCTGTCTGTTATGGGTTCGTGTAGACAAAGAAAGATCAAAGGTACGCTGTGGGTAACCCCTTTCTATGAACTTAGCATTCATCTCCGTTAAACGTTTATTCAGAATTGTAGGGTTAGAAACAATTCGTTTCACCCGGTGAAACTGTGACCTGGGGATTGAGTTTTTCATAGTAGTGGGATGAAAACTGGAGAAATGAAGTAAGCCATTGCGGTCAGTTGGTTTCGTATATAGATCCGTGGTCAGTTTGCCCTCAGGATCTTTGACGACCATTGTGTCCAAGAAATTAATTTTGGACGGGTCGTGGGAGATGGTGAAGCTAAGGCCCGGCCATGATGTATTAAGGAATTGATGGAAAGAGATGAGGGACTCGAACGTGCTCCCCCAAATGCAAAAAACGTCATCAATGTAGCGTTTCCATGTTATCACATTATCCCTAAACAGGGGACTACTGTAGATGACTGTTTCTTCAAAATGAGACAT
Source organism: Oophaga sylvatica (assembly GCA_033576555.1). NCBI lineage: Eukaryota > Metazoa > Chordata > Amphibia > Anura > Dendrobatidae > Oophaga > Oophaga sylvatica. Next base: position 528,773,730 of record JARQOD010000002.1, read on the forward strand.
GTAGCAATTAGCATATGGGGGCGCTACGTTCGAGCCAATTGCGGTCCCGCGTATCTGGAGAAAAAAAAAAATTCATCCTGGAACATGAAGTAGTTTTTGGTTAGTACGATAGTCAGAAGGTCAATACAAAGGTTGATGTGTGTACTACTGAAATCAGAGATTTCAAGAAGATGTTGTACTGACTGTATGCCATGTGAATGAGGTATAGAAGTGTAAAGGTCCTTTACATCAAATGTTACCAATAGAGAGTCTCTAGGGACGTGATCAATTGAACGAATGATGTCCAGAAAGGATCCAGTATCCAGAATAAAAGAGCGGCTAGTCTTAATTAGGGGGGGTCAAGATTTTTTCCAAATAAATCGCAATGGGAGATAGGATCGAGTCAGGTGCTGCGACAATAGGTCGGCCTGGAGGTTGTTGGAGATTTTTGTGAATTTTAGGTAATAGGTAAAAAACCGGAGTTACTGGGTTTTGAGATATGAGGAAATCATATGTTTTCTGGTCTATGATTCCAGCTTCACAGTATCCCCCACTATGTCCTTGATGTAGTGTCTGGTTGTTTTTCTCTAGTAAACCACGTTCATATTATACTATTGTACATACCTTGGTTATATTATTATGTTTTCTTTGCAATTTTACTTTTATCTTTATTGTAAGAATTTTGAAGAATTTTTTTGTTTTAGTATTACATATATGTAGTGGCTGATGAAGGTCCGAAATTTAGGACCGAAACGTTTCACTACCGTGGACTACAATAAATATTTACCCTTTTCGCTAAGTTGAGTGCCGAGTTCTCTTTTCATTACAAACATGCAAACCGTGACATATGGTAATGTTTTGTAGTTGATTATTTGTGATATGTGATATGTGTATGTAAATTAACTGTTTGTTTTGCATAATTGTAAGAACATTGATGAGAACCTGATACCAATGGCAGACCTCTCGGATTTTCAAAGAGGCCAAATTGTTGGTGCTGGTATGGCAGGCGCTAATGTAACCAAAAGTGCCCGAATGCTTGGCGTGTCAAGAGGTACTGTCTCCAAAGTAATGACTGCATTTGAAAGAGAAGGAAAAACGTCCGCAGCAAAGCACAGGTCCGGCCGAAAGTCAAAGTTGACTGAGAGACCGTCGGACTCTAAAGCGAATTGTGAGAGAGGGTCGTAAGACCACGGCTCCCAAAATCACTGCTGAGCTCAATGAACACCTACAGAACCCAGTTTCCACAAAAACTGTTAATCGGGAGCTGAACAAATCTGGATTCCACGGAAGAGCTGCAATCCGAAAACCGCTGCTCTCAATGACAAATGATTCCAAGCGTTTAGAGTGGTGAAGAATCCTCCAGAATTGGTCCCTCGAGCCGTGGAAACGTGATATTTTTAGACAAATCATCGTTTACCCTATTTCCGACCTCCAGCCGCGTGTACGTTTGAAGACAGCCTAAAGAAGCAATCCATCCAGACTGCCTTCTCCCAACCGTAAAACATGGCGGAGGTTCTGTGATGATCTGGGGTGCTATTTCATGGAGATCTGCCGGGCCAATGATATCCCTTCATGGAAGAAATAACAGCAGCGATTATTTAGGCATTTTGGGCGACCAAGTGCATCCTATGGTTCAAGCACTGTTCCCGGAGGGAAACGCCATCTTTCAGGATGATAATGCACCAATTCATGCAGCTAGAATCGTTAACCCCTTAATGACAGAGCCATTCTGCAGCTTAATGAACGGGCCAATTTTTACAATTCTGACCACTGTCACTTTATGAGGTTATAACTCTGGAACGCTTTAACGAATCCAGCTGATTCTGAGAATATTTTTTCATGACATATTGTACTTCACGTTAGTGGTAAAAAAATTTTATATGACTCGCGTTTATTTATGAAAAAAACGGAAATATGGCGAAAATTTTGAAAATTTAGCAATTTTCAAACTTTACATATTTATGCCCTTAAATCAGAGAGATATGTCACACAAATATCTTAATAAATAACATTTCCCACATGTCTATTTTACATAAGCACAATTTGGGGAACAAAATTTTTTTTTGTTACGAAGTTATAAGGGTTAAAAGTTGACCAGCGATTTCTAATTTTTACAACACCATTTTTTTTTAGGGACCACATCACATTTGAAGTCACTTTGAGGGTTTTATATGATAGAAAATACCCAAAAGTGACACCATTCTAAAAACTGCACCCCACAAGGTGCTTAAAACCACATGCAAGAAGTTTATTAACCCTTTACGTGCTTCACAGGAACTGAAGCAATGTGGAAGGAAAAAATTAACATTTAACTTTTTTTGCAAAAACTTTCTTTCAGAGCCAATTTTTTTTATTTTCACAAGTGTTAAAAGAAAAAATAAACCACAAAATTTGTTGTGCAATTTCTCCTGAATACACCGATACCCAATATGTGGGGGTAAACCACTGTCTGGGTGCACGGCAGAGGTCGCAAGATAAGGAGCGCCGTTTGACTTTTTCAACACAGAATTGGCTGGACACCATGTCGCGTTTAGAGAGCCCCTGATGTGCCTAAACAGTGGAAACCCCCAACAAGTGACCCCATTTTGGAAACTAGACCCCTTAAGGAACTTATCTAGATGTGTGGTGAGCACTTTGAACCTCCAAGTGCTTTACAGAAGTTTATAACGTAGAGCCGTGAAAATAAAAAAATCATTTTTTTCCTCAAAAATGATTTTTTAGCCTGTTATTTTTTTATTTTCCCAAGGGTAACAGGAGAAATTGGACCCCAAAAGTTGTTGTGCAATTTTTCCTGAGTACGCTGATACCCCATGTGGGGTAAACCACTGTTTGGGCGCACGGCAGAGCTCGGAAGAGAGGGAGCGCCATTTGACTTTTTGAATACCACGTCGTGTTTGGAGTTCCACTAATGTGCCTAAATAGTGGAAACCCCTCAATTCTAGCTCCAACCCTAACCCCAACACACCCCTAACCCTAATCCCAACCCTAACCCTAATTCCAACCCTAATTGTATCCCTAACCCTAATTGTATACCTAACCCTAATTGTATCCCTAACCCTAGCCCTAACCCTAACGGAAAAATGAAGATAAATAAAATTTCTTTATTTTATTATATGTCCCTAACTAAGGGGGTGATAAAGGGGGGGGTTTATGTACTATTTTTTTATTTTGATCACTGTGATAGTTTATCACAGTGATCAAAATGTACTTTTACAGAATGAATGAATCTGCTGGCATTTTTTTTTTTACAGGATGAAGAAGCCGGGAGGAGCGGGCTGCGGGAGGACATCGGGGACACCGGGAGGTACCGGGGGGGATCGGGGGACCCTATTTCTCTCCCCTCTGATGTGCGATCACATCAGAGGGGAGAGAAATTACTTGCAGGATCGCGGCTTTTTTTTCATTTGTGATCGCCGTTATATGGTTAAGGCCGGGATCACACATGCGACGAAGTCGTCCGACACTTGCATGTGAAATCCCAGCTCTGGTGCCGGCACTCGGGAGTGGAGTGCACGGCTGCATGTAGTTCTATGCAGCCGCTCACTCCACTCCCGAGGTGGGATTTCACATGTGAGTGTCGGACGACTTCGTCGCATGTGTGATCCCGGCCTAATAACGGCGATCACAAAAGCGGGGGGACCCTAATTATGTTCTCTGGGGTCTCGTCTACCCCTTGGTAGCCGAGACCCCGGAGAAAATCCGACTCGGGCGCACTGCGCATGCGCCCACCGTTTTCTTTTACAGCAAGAAGACACGAGAACTCCGGGAGCCATGGGAGGACACCGGGAGGCACGGGGGGCTGATCGGGGGTTCCGGTGACCCCATTTCTCTCCCCTCTGATGTGCGATCACATCAGAGGAGAGAGAAATTTAATGGAGAATCGCGGCTTTTTTTTTTTTTTTGCGATTGCCGTTATAGGGTTAATAACGGCGATCGCAAAGCGGGGTTGGTAAAAAACAACCCGAATCATGTTCTCTGGGGTCTCGGCTACCCCCGGTAGCCAAGACCCCGGAGAAAATCCGACTCTGGGGGCGCTATATACTTTCTCCACAGCGCTGTTAATTAACGGCGCTGTGGTTTAAGTACCCTTAACTACCGCCGTTAAAAGGCGTATCGGCGGTCGTTAAGGGGTTAAAACATGGCACGAGGAACATTCTAATGAAGTTGAGCATCTCATCTTGCCCCCACAATCCCCAGACCTCAACATTATTGAGCATTTATGGTCGATTATAGAGATTCAAGTTAGACGTCGATTTCCGCCGCCATCGTCGCTCAAAGAACTGGAGGGTGTTTTAACTGAAGAATGGGCTAAAATTCCTTTGGAAACAATTCACACCTTGTATGAATCCATACCTCGGAGAATTGAGGCTGTAATCGCCGCAAAAGGTGGACCTACACCATATTAAACTAACTTTTGTTGATGTTTCCAGGTGTTTCCATTATTTTGTCCAACCCCTGTATCTATAGACATATCTGTCTATCTATCTATAGATATATCTGTTTATAGATATATCTATCTATCGATATATCTATCGGTAGATAGATATATCGATAGATAGAAAAAATCTGAGTTAGGCCGGGGTCACACTTGTGAGAAACTCTCACGAGTCTCGCACCTCAATACTCGCACTGCCGTCGGCAAACTCCATTCCCGAGAGACAGCGGTAGTGCAAATATTGAGGTGCGAGACTCGTGAGAGTTTCTCGTAAAGTGTGACTCAGCCTTAAAAGCAATGTTTAATGGAAAAAAAAAATTGAGTGGGCTCCCGCACAATTTTACAGTCTAGAGAGGGAAAGCCAGCGACTGGGGGCTGATGTTTATAACATGGGAATGGGGTAATACCTATGGCTATTAAAATAGGGGTCCCCTATAATTAATAGCCAGAAAGGCTACTCAGACAGCTTCGGGCTGATATTCGTAGACTAGGAAGGGACCATGGATATTTGCCCTTGCCTGGCTTCAAACACCAGCCTGCAGCCACCCCAGAAATGGCGCATCTGTAAGATTCGCCAATTCCGGCACTTAGCCCCTTAGCGGTGGCATATGGGGTAATAAGGGGTTAATGTCACCTTTGTATTGTAAGGTGACATTAAGCCCGGTTAATAATGGAGAGGCGTCAATAAGACACCTATCCATTATTAATCTTATAGTATGAAAGGGTTAAAAACACACACAAAGTATTTTAATGAAATAAAACACAACATGGTTTTCATATTTTTATTGCATGCCTAATCCATGTGACGTCCTCGGTCTCCTGTAATAAAAAGTAAAATAACAAACCAACCGTACACTCCCTGTCAGATGCAGTCCAATTAATAACAAGTGTCCTACATCGATCTCCCCTATAGAACAGTGACATTGGGTGATGTCACTGCTCTATAGGGCCTCTCAGTGATGAACTGACAGGAGATAATCCTCCTGCAGTTCATCACTGAAGAGGTTACCTGAGTTCAGGCTCTCACTTTCCAGCAATGCGGAGTGGGAATTTTCCCACACAGCGTTGCCGTGTTAGAGAATGAACTTAAGTGATCTCTCTCCCGGCAGCGGCGGAGGGATATACATCGCGGAGGATTACCTCCGCTGTCAGTTCATCGCAGGGCCCCTGTAGAGCACTGACATCACCCGATGTCAGTGTTCTACACCGGAGATCATCGTGGGACACTCTTAATTAACTGGACTACGGAGGAAAGGTAAGTATAGGTTGGTTTTTTATTTTATTTTTATTAAAGGAGACGAGGGCGTCGGAGACTAGGTGTTTCGTAAGTATGTACTCTATGTTATGTGTTGTATGTTATATGTATGTTCTGTATGTTGTTTTTTTTTGATGGTACTACAGTGCTGTGCAAATTAATTGGGACAAAGCATTTTTAAGTAGAATTAACAACCTGTAAAACACCCTCAAAAACAGATGTTTTGGGGCTTTTTTTACAGCTGATGGTACAGGAAGCTTATTTCCTGTTGATGGTATGAAGAATTCATCCAAATATATAGTCGTTTTAAAACGTTTTATTGTGCCATTCATGCGTAAATTTGAAGGGACATTCCATCAAGATTTGGCTCCATGCCACAATTCCATGTGTGTGAAGAAATTCCTGGAAGAAAATAAAGTAAAAGTGCTGGACTGGCCTGGCAATTCACCAGACTTAAATCCTATAGAAAATTTGTGGAGCATTGTGAAGAGACGTCTTGGCAAAATGGACTGTACAACCAAAGAACGCATGATAAACAGTGCCATACAAGTGTGGTTCCATGATGAAGAATTGAAGAATTTATGCAAAAACTTGGTAGAATCAATGCCAACACGCATTGAAAATCTCATATCTGCTCTCAAAGGAGGACATATTTCTTACTAAAATTAGTATGTAACAGTGCATTATAACATTTTATTATTAAATATTAAAACATATGTTTTTTTGCTTTGTCCCAATTAATTTTCACAGCACTGTACTTTCCCATCAGGGCCGGCTCCAGGTTTTTATGGGCCCTGGGCGAAAGAGTCTCAGTGGGCCCCTTTAACACAGACTACAATTCATGATGCACAGATACTGCCGAGAAATATAGGTGTAGTACAAGGCCAAACACTTCACTTCTTCCATTACATGAGTGATAGCTATTGTAAATTGTACAATAGCTCAAAAACCGCCAAATCCTCACAGTGCACAGTACAGACTGGACAGTACAGTCCTCCATACAGTATTATGGGCCAAATATAATGCTCCATAAATATTGGACCCCATATAATGCTCCATACAAAATATGGAGCTCTCCTCTGCACTGTGTTGCGTTCTGCACTGTTACGGCTCAGGAAAGGGTGCTGTGGAAAGACTCCCCATTATCATCATCATTGCTTCCCCATTATCATCATCATTGCCTCCCCATCATCATCATCATTGTCTCCCCATCATCATCATTGCCTCCCCATCATAATCATCATTGCCTCCCCAATATCATAATTTTCTCCCCATCATCATCATCATTGCCTCCCCATTATCATCATTGACTCCCCATCATCATCATTGCCTCCTCATTATCATCATTGCCTCCCCATCATCATCATTGCCTCCCCATTATCATCATCATCGCCTCCCCATTACCATTGCCTCCCCATCATCATCATCATTGCCTCCCCACCATCATCATCATTGCCTCCCCATCATCATCATCATTGCCTCCCCATCATCATCATCATTGCCTCCCCATCATTATCATTTCCTCCCCATCATCATTATTGCCTCCCCATCATCATCATTGCCTCCCATCATCATCATCGCCTCCCCATCATCATCACTGCCTCCCCCCACCACCATCAAACATACAACACCACACACAGACAGCACCGTAGCACTCTCTCACATACACACACACAAAGCACCGCACTACATAAACACACACACACACACTGACACACACCACATCTCACCTGTCCGGCGTCCGCACCGAAGGCAGTCCCGCAGCATCACTGGCGCCCACACTTACTCTTTGCCACAGCCGGCCGCTGAATGATGACGTCATCCAGCGGCGCTGCTGTGAGAGGAAGCGCGGGGGCCCTGCAGGCGCCCCCTGGAGTTCGGAGCTGCGGAGGCACGGGGAGAGGCAAGTATTGTGCTGGCTGCCGGGGCCCTGAGCAAGCGGGGGGGGCCCAGTGGCGGCGCTGGCACCGCTCTCATCCGCTAACGGGCGGCGGGGTGCCCGACGGCGAGTGGGCCCCCCCCACTTGCCCTGGTACACCGGGTGCTGACGCCGGCCCTGTTTCCCATCATCGGCAATGCTCTCACTGTTAGCATTCATTGCCAGATGGGAGCAGTAGTCCCATCAGACAATGGCAGCTTACACAGACCCGCACACACACACATACATAGGGACGCACGTACGTACGTGTGTATGTATATATATATATATATATATATATATATATATATACACACACATATACACACACACACTTCCCTCCTCCCAATCTGCAGCGTTTCATCCACAGCAAAACCACAGATCTTTTTTAGACCTGCGGTTTTGCTGCAGATGTGCCCGACTCAATGCAAGTCAATAGGTGCAGAAACGCTGCAGATCTGCACAAAGAATGGACATACTGCAGAAAATGAAACGCTGCAAATCCGAACGTTTTTTTCCGCAGCATGTGCACAACAAACCTGCGTTTCCCATAGATTTACTTTCGCTGTCCAATCCACTGCGGGTTTGATGCGTTTCCGCGCGTCCAAAAACGCTGCGGAAACGCATCTAAATCCGCAACGTGTGCACATACCCTTACAGATTTGGTCAATCGATACCCCCTGCTTTCTCTGCCCAGGAGGTCGCCACGGCTCTGGTGGAGTGAGCCTTGATGCCATCTGGGATTGGAGCACCAATAGCAGAGTAAACTACACTAATGGCCTCCCTAATCCACCTAGCAATGTTACTCTTCGACACCCCATAACCCTTCCTACTACCCTGGAAGGCTATGAATATGGACTAGGACTTCCTCCACTGGCTAATCACATAAATATATTCTAGCAGTGCCCTTCTAACATCCAGATTATGAAACTTCCTCTCCCCTGGATTCTTAGGGTTATCACAGAAGGAGAGTAGGACAATCTCCTGACTTCGATGAAACTTTGATGCTACCTTGGGAAGATAAGCTGGATCGGGTTTTAACACAACCCTATCATACGTTTGCGTATAAGTAGGATTTGTAGAAAAGGACTGCAAGTCATTCACCCTACGGGCTGATGTTAGAGCCACCAATATGATTGTTTTTAGGGTAAGATATTTCACTGACAACTCATGTATGGGTTCAAATGGCTCCTTGGTCAGAGCCTCTAGCACCAAGTTCAGATCCCATGGGGAAACCTTCAAGATTGGGATTGGTCTGGAGCTATTACAGGATTTTATAAACCATGCCATCCATGTATTAGCAGCATGGTTACAGCTATACAATGCACTCAAAGCAGACACCTTGACCTTAAGGGTACCAGTAGCTAACTCCAGTTCAAACCCTGACTGCAGGAACTCTAGGTTGGGAACGATTGGAGGTTGTTGGCCTAACGGCTTTCCTAAAATTCCATTAATTTTTTCCATGTTCTGCCGTAGATCTTTGTAGTTATGAGTTTCCTACTCTTCAGCAAGGTGGAAATTAGCCCTGGTGAAAAACCCCTGCTACTCAGTAGTGCCTTTTCAAATTCAACGCTGCTAGATAGAAGCCCTTTACCTAGGTGTGGAATATTGGCTCCTGACTGAGAAGGTCTGGAATCTCCGGCAGGATCCATGGGTCTAATAGAGCAGGGTTCCCCAACTCCAGTCCTCAAGGCTCACCAACAGGTCATGTTTTCAGGATTTCCTTAGTATTGCCCAGGTGATAATTGCATTACCTGTGCAATACTAAGGAGATCCTGAAAACATGGCCTGTTGGTGGGCCTTGAGGACTGGAGTTGGGGAACCCTGTGATAGAGACATTGCCCTTAACAGGGAAAACCAAGGTCTTTTTGGCCAGAAGAGGGCAATCATAATTACTCTCGCCTGATACCCTCTGATTTTCCTCACTACCGCTGGAGTCATGGCTACTGGAGGAAATGCGTATGCAATCTTGAAGTTCCAGGGAATCTAGGGAGTCTACTAAAAATAGGTTCTCCCTTGGGTTTAGAGAACATAACTTTTTTACCTTCCTGTTGTTTTTGTTGGCAAATAGATCTACAGTACAGACCAAAAGTTCGGACACACCTTCTCATTTAAAGACTACTTGTGGCATTATTGTTATAAACACTTTGTATGATTGCATGCTAAAAACATTAAAAAATGACAAAAATTTGAAGTGTATCCACAACTTTGGCCGCTAGTGTATACCGAATATATATATATATATATATATATATATATATATATATATATATATACATACACACACACACCGACCAAAAGTTTGGACACACATTCTCATTTAAAGATTTTTCTGTATTTTCATGACTGAAAATTGTAAATTCACACTGAAGGCATCAAAACTATGAATTAACACATGTGGAATTATATACTTAACAAAAAAGTGTGTAACAACTGAAATTATGTCTTATATTCTAGGTTCTTCAAAGTAGCCACCTTTTGCTTTGATGACTGCTTTGCACACTCTTGGCATTCTCTTCATGAGCTTCAAGAGGTAGTCACCGGAAATGGTTTTCATTTCACAGGTGTGCCCTGTCAGGTTTATAAAGTGGGATTTCTGGCCTTATAAATGGGGTTGGGACCATCAGTTGTGTTGTGCAGAAGTCTGGTGGATACACAGCTGATAGTCGTACTGAATAAAAGCAGCTAAGTAAAGAAAAATGAGTGGCCATTATTACTTTAAGTAATGAAGGTCAGTCAGTCTGAAAAATTGGGAAAACTTTGAAAGTGTCCCCAAGTGCAGTTGCAAAAACCATCAAGCGCTACAAAGAAACTGGCTCACATGAGGACCGCCCCAGGAAAGGAAGACCAAGAGTCACCTCTGCTTCTGAGGATAAGTTTATCTGAGTCACCAGCCACAGAAATCGCAGGTTAACAGCAGCTCAGATTAGAGACCAGGTCAATGCCACACAGACTTCTAGCAGCAGACACATCTCTACAACACCTGTTAAGAGGAGACTTTGTGCAGCAGGCCTTCATGGTAAAATAGCTGCTAGGAAACCACTGCTAAGGACAGGCAACAAACAGAAGAGACTTGTTTGGGCTAAAGAACACATGCTCGCGTCTGTCATGATTACGTCGCTTACCGGCCTTTCCCCATGGAACTCCTGATGTCAAGTTCGCCCTGTCTGTCCACCATCTGAAGGAGTCTCTGACCTCTGAAGAAAAAATCTACCCTCCCTTCTAAACACCCTTTTAGCGATTTTTGTGCAGACAGTGTCTCCCACTGCAGCTGCCTGGTATGGAATTGGGCCCATTTGATTGCTGGGATACAGGACGTTAAGGTTCCCAACAGGGACATTGTTTTCCTCAGGGTTATCTGTGGGAGTTCTATGACTGCCAAGGTTAGGTTTACCACCTTCTCTACCTTGTCTTTGGGCAAGAAACAAGCCTGCAGCTTGGAGTTCAGAACAAGGCCCAAGAAGGTCTGTACCCTTAGAGGTTGTAGTCTTGATTTTTGAGTATTCAAAATCTAGTCCAGTTCTTGAAAGGTCACCAACACCTCTTTCAACTGCGCAGCACAGTGCTCCTCTGATCTTCCTACTATTAGAAAGTCGTCCAGATAAGGAACAATAACTGTCGTCTGGATACGGAAGAAGGCCGTCATCTCCAATATCACTTTGGTGAATACTCTCGGGCTATTGACAGCCCAAAGGGAAGAGCTCGGAACTAAAATGTCTGACTTCACCTTGGATGTATAGGGCTACCCTCATGTATTTCTGATGGTCCAGATGGATCAGGATGTGATAGTACGCATCCTTTAAGTCGAATACCACCATAAAACAATTGTGATGGAGAAGTTTTATAGCAGTACTCACTGACTCCATCTTGAAGGTATTATTTTTCACCCAGCAATTGAGACCTCTGAGATTTATGATGGTCGTGAATGAGCCATCCGGCTTCTTTATCAAAAAGAAGGGGGAATAAAATCCCCTTCCTCTCTGTTTGCCCGGAAACTCACATAAGACTTGTTTGTCCACCAGGCCCAGAATCTCTGTCTCTAGGGCAAGCTGTTCTGTCTAATTTCTGACAGGGGTTATTACAAATGTCTGAAGTGGCAGATGGTAGAACTCTATCCTCAGGCCTTCCCTCACTATATTCAGGACACAGGTGCTGGAGGAGTTTTTCTCCCAAGCCCAAACAAAGAGTGAAAGCCTCCCCCTTACTGCTGTTCTGGTGTCATTGTGAGGACTTCTTGGAGGTGGAGGAGGGACCTTGGAACATGTATCCGGACTCCCGTTTCCCCTTGTCCTCCCACTTCCTACTCTCTCCCGGAGGACGTCCTCTATTGAATTTTCTCCTCCGAAAAGAAGATCTTCTCTGCTCCCTGAGAACCTGGAAAAGCCCTTCTTCCTGTCACCCGCTTTCTCCAGGATGTCATCCAGTTTTTTCCCAAATAAAAAATGGCCATCACAGTTAGGAACATAGCTTGTTCTTTGACTGCAGATCCCCTGGACAGCCCTTGAGCCATAAGGCCCAACTTGTCGCTTTCGATAGATCAGCAGACCTGGCCGCCATTTTCAGAGTCGGCAGATGTATCCGCCAGGAATGCTGCGGCTCCATGTAATAGAGACATATCTGACAGGATTCTATCTCTCGTCACCTTGGACTTAAGCAGCTTTTCCAGCTGCTGTAGCCAAATTATTAGGGATCATGCGGTACAAGTTCCAGCGATTGCTGGTTTCAGCCCTCCTGCTGCTGCTTCCCATATGTGTGTCTCAGATAAGTATCCACCTTCTTATCTAATGGGTCTCTGAGTACCCCTGAGTCTTCTAAGTGAAGCACTGACCTCTCAGATGACCTGGATACAGCTCCATCAATTCTAGGGACTTTGTCCCACAGCTCTGCATCCTTCTCTTCAAAGAGATACTGTTATGATCTGCTACAAGCACTAAGGAAAGATGGGAATTCTGTCCCTACAATAGGACTGATCTGGATCCCTACGATGTAACGGGAGACCTGATCCTGCGACCAGAACCGCTAAAGTCCTCAGCTAATCTGAACGAAGACCTATAGTTGCGAGGGAGGAATCCCTACAAGATTTAGGGACTGGGAGAAAAGGTGGACGCCTCCTAACAGAAAGTGTAGCAGGGAAAATAAAAAAGAAAACTAATACTAAGAGATCCTAAGATCAAGCAAAACTGACAGAGTAAGGCACCTAAGCACCCGGCTAGCTTAAGAGTAGATAATACAATGAAGTCCAGCAAGGCCAGAAGGGCGGAACCAGACTAAATAGGGTAAAAAGGTCATGTGACCAGCAAAGTGAAACAAAACCTAACAAGAGGGTTCTAACAGTACCCTCCCTTCTAAGAGGATCCTCCGGATCCCCTAGGACTTAGGCTTATCCGGAAACCTCTTGTGAAACGCTCTGACAAGTCTAGACGCAGAAACATCATCCGCCCTCACCCATGAGTTATCCTCGGGTCCATAACCCTTCCAAGCGATGAGGTACTGTAAACTCCCTCTATACCGTCTAGAATTTAGGATGCGGGAAATCTCATATTGCCCGTCCTCCACCTCCAGGGGAACAGTGGCCGAGACGTCTCCATCTGAGACCTCAGCTTTTTTCAAGAGAGAAACATGAAACACCGGATTAATCTTCCAGGAGGTGGGAAGCTCCAACTTAACAGCAGATTGGTTAATAACCTGAAGCACCTTAAAGGGCCCTACAAACTTGGGACCCAATTTCTTAGACGGAATCCTCAAGCGCAGATTCTTAGAGGACAACCAAACCATGTCACCAATAGCAAACAAAACCTCTTGTCGTTTTCTATCAAAATACACTTTGGATCTTTTGTTAGCCTCCTGAAGATTACCACGCACATCAGTCCAAACTCTCTCCAAAAGACCAGAAAAATTCTCCTCTTCAGGTACAGCCGATCCCAACTTGGAAAATGACCCAAACGATGGATGTCTCCCAGTACAACAAAAAAAAGGTGAACAACCAGCAGAAGCGGATGTATGGTTGTTAAGAGCAAACTCAGCAAGTGGCAGAAACTCAGACCACCCCTCTTGATTATCAGTCACAAAACAACGCAAGAACTGCTCAACATCCTGGTTTTTCCTTTCTGTCTGGCCATTAGACTCCGGATGATATCCGGATGAAAACGACAAATGAACTCCCAACCTGTCACAAAAGGCGCGCCAAAAACGAGCCACAAACTGAGGTCCCCTATCGGAAACAATGTCAGTAGGAACACCATGTAGTCTGACTATTTCCTTGACAAAGGCCTTAGCGAGAGTCTTAGCGCAGGGCAGTTTGATGAAAGGAACCAAGTGACACATCTTGCTAAAACGGTCCACGACCACCCAGATGACAGTGAAACCCTCAGAGGGGGGAAGGTCAGTAATAAAGTCCATAGCCAAATGTGTCCAAGGTGCACTAGGGACCTCCAGAGGGCAAAGCAACCCCGCAGCAGGAGTATGAGAAGACTTAGATCTAGCACACACAGTGCATTGACGCACCCACTTAATGACTTCCTTCTGCCATCCTGGCCACCAAAAACTGCGACCCACAAGTCTCTTGGTCTCAGAGATTCCAGGATGACCTGCCAACCGAGAGTCATGACATTCATCAAACAAATCTCTCCTCAGGGTACCAGGCACAAACAACCTCCCATGCGGCGTGTTAGATGGGGCATTCTCCTGTGCTTTAAGAATCTCATCTTCCAGCACGGAGTCCAAAACAGCAATAACAACCCCCTCTTGCAAGATGTTTTCCTCCTCCTCCTCAGTACCCACCATAGGAGAAAAGCTGCGAGACAAAGCATCAGCTTTAACATTTTTAGTACCTGGGATGTAAGTAACGGTAAAATTAAACCGTGAGAAAAACAGTGCCCACCTAGCCTGACGGGCATTCAAGCGTTTGGCAGCATCAAGGTAGATTCGATTTTTATGATCGGTGAAGACTTGAATGGGAAATTCCGCTCCCTCCAAAAAATGACGCCAGTGTTCAAATGCGAGTTTAATTGCCAACAATTCCCGATTACCGATATCATAATTTAGTTCAGACTCAGAAAATTTTTTTGAAAAAAAAAGCACAGGGATGTACTCCATCCGTCTTTGCCTGAGACAACACCGCGCCGACCCCCACAGAAGAAGCATCAACCTCAACCAAAAATGGTTTAGTCACATCAGGCTGCGTAAGGATGGTAGCAGAGCTGAACCTCTCCTTTAGCAACACAAAAGCCTCAATGGCCTCAGTAGTCCACTGAACCGCATCAGCACCTTTCCTGGTGAGATCGGTCAGAGGTTTGGCAATCACAGAAAAATCTTTTATGAATTTTCTATAATAATTGGCGAACCCCAAAAACCTCTGTATTGATTTCACACCAATAGGTCTAGGCCATTCCTGCACAGCTTGCACTTTCACCGGGTCCATCTCAAAACCTTCACTGGAGACAATGTAGCCCAAAAAACTAAGTCTCTGTACAGCGAACTCACATTTTTCTAGTTTGGCAAAAAGTGAATTATCACTCAGTAACTGTAATACTTCACGCACACTCCTCCAATGAGACTCCAAATCCAGTGAATAAATCAAAATGTCATCCAAATACACAACCACACTTCTGCCGATCAAAGGTCTAAGGATGTCATTAATAAGATTCTGAAAAAATGCCGGAGCACTGGAAAGTCCAAAAGGCATGACCAGATTCTCAAAATGACCCAGTGGAGTGTTAAACGCAGTCTTCCATTCATCCCCCTCCTTCATGCGCAACAAATTGTATGCCCCTCGAAGATCAATTTTCGAGAACCACTTGGCCCCCACTAACTGGTTAAACAAATCAGGAATCAATGGCAGTGGTTAAGGATTGCGTACAGTAATCTTATTAATCTCACGAAAGTCTAGACAAGGCCTTAAACCGCCGTCCTTTTTTTTAACAAAAAAAAATCCAACCGCCACAGGAGACTTGGAAGGCCTAATGTGACCGGCGGCCAAGCTTGTCTGTATGTATTCCTCCAAAGCCTTTCTCTCAGGAATAGTCAAATTAAATAAGCGACTTTTAGGAAGAGTCGCTCCAGGGACAAATTCAATTGCACAATCATAATCTCTATGAGGAGGCAATACCTGCGATTCTTTATCAGAAAAAACTTTCCAAAAATCCTGAATAGGTACAGGTAACTCCCCCTTAACTACAGCAGCAATACGCCCGTTACAACACTTGTCATAACAATTGGGACTCCAGGACTTAATTTCATTGGTAGACCAATCCAGTACCGGATTGTGCAATTTTAACCAGGGTAACCCCAAAATCACCGGTGAGGGCAAATTATTCAAAACCACCAAATCCAAATTCTCTTGATGAACACCATTAATAGTAAGAGGAAATTCACAGATATGGTGAGTAACATCTTTCAAGTGAGAACCATCCACAGACACCACATTAATAGGGGAAGACAGAAGTTTGGGTTTTAATTTTAGTTTTTCCAAAAATTTCCCATCAATCACATTGAGAGTTGAACCACAATCCACAAATACCCGAAACTCCATTAATTCCTCCTCAACAGCAGTGGTAGCAGAAAGAAAGACACCTTTATTGTTTAAACAAGCTATGCGGGCAAAACTGACCTCATTTTTTTTTCTCTCTTTATTCATTCGAAGCGCACAGTTCTTAATGAAATGCTCAGATTTACCACAGTAGAAACACAAACCTTGAGCAAATCTGCGTTCTTTTTCTCGAGTGTGAGGTGTCATTGCTCCAATTTCCATCGGCTCTGCAATGTCAGTATATTCCTTCTCCAAACTTGGAGCTGACAAGGCAGATTTACTCTCATTAACCCTTGCACGCAGTCTCCTATCCACCCATATGGCTAATTGCATAGCCTCTTGCAAGTTACCAGGTATAGGATAAGCAATCAGCAAATCTTTAACCCTCTCACTTAACCCTGCAAGAAATAAACTTTTCAAAGCTGAATCGTTCCAGCCCACCTGTGTGGACCACCTTCTGAAGTGAGTACAATATTTTTCCACATTACCTGATCCCTGTCTCAAACGTCTCAATTCTGTCTCAGCTGATGAAACACGATCCGGATCGTCATACAATAACCCCAAAGCAGAAAAAAAACTATCCACTGATCTAAAGCATGGATCACTAGGCTGCAGAGAGAAGGCCCAGTCCTGAGGTTCTTTGCGCAAAAGTGACATTATGAACCCTATGCGCTGTGATTCATCACCAGAGGATCTGGGTCTCAAACGGAAATACAACAAGCAAGCATTTTTAAAAGAAAAAAAATCTTGTTGTTCACCAAAAAATAAATCAGGCAAACGTACCTTTGGCTCCACGAAATCAGCTCCAGGACAACTACTCACGTGTTGCTGGATTTCAGCCACCTCCAGAGAGAGTCGCTGCAGGCGTACAGCCAAATCCTGAACCGACACCATGATGGAAAACAGAAAATCTTTCCTTAGAGATTTTTTTTTTTTTTTTCTTTTGGGCTGGACTTACTGTTATGATCTGCTACAAGCACTAAGGAAAGATGGGAATTCTGTCCCTACAATAGGACTGAGCTGGATCCCTACGATGTAACGGGGGACCTGATCCTGCGACCAGACCCGCTAAAGTCCTCAGCTAATCTGAACGAAGACCTATAGTTGCGAGGGAGGAATCCCTACAAGATCTAGGGACTGGGAGAAAAGGTGGACACGTCCTAACAGAAAGTGTAGCAGGGAAAATAAAACAGAAAACTAATACTAAGAGATCCTAAGATCAAGCAAAACTGACAGAGTAAGGCACCTAAGCACCCGGCTATCTTAAGAGTAGATAATACAATGAAGTCCAGCAAGGCCAGAAGGGCGGAACCAGACTAAATAGGGTAAAAAGGTCATGTGACCAGCAAAGTGAAACAAAACCTAACAAGAGGGTTCTAACAGATACCTCCTGTTTGAGGATAAGGGCAGGGCACCAGATTTCTTTGGCCTCTTCCACTCCCTATTAATGAGGGCCTGGACCTTAGCGTTGACCGGATAGGTTCGTTTTTTTCTTATCTAATCCTCCAAAAATGACATTTTGAAGAGACTTGGCCATTTTCTCCTCCTTCAGGCCCATAGTTATCCAAATGGCTTTAAGTAGGCTATTCGTGTCCTCTATTGGAAAACAAGGTCTACCTCCCGTGTCACTGTCCGAGGAGGACGACGAGGATTCAACATAGTTCTGGCCCTGTGATGAGTCTGAAAAGAAGTCAGAGTTAGAGGGAACCTCTCTACGCTTTTTCTTCCCTTTTTTCAGCAGGGTTTTAAGGGAGCCCTTCATTTTGGACCTAATAAAGAATCGAAGGCTTGCTGCAAAATCAGGGGTCGCCTCACTAATGGTCCTGTGGATGCAGTTGAAGTAGAGGTCCTTCTGCCAATCCACCGCTAGAGGGCCTTTGTATAGCGCACACTCCCTGTTCCTCTTCTTTACCAAAACTTTCCTAGGCTTCTACTAATGATTTAAACAAATAATAGGGGCCCATTAACAACATGATTGACATTCACGGAGATCACTCACCAGTCACCACCCTTTGTCAATCAAGGGTACCGGATTCGGAGGCTGCGGTGGGACATATAACATATCCTCTCTGGACACAGAGGGGATCTGGGATGCCCTGCTCCTCTGGCTGGGACGGCTGCTGTTCCTGTCACTTGAACAGCTGCCTCCCTTCTGTCCACTCTGATGGTGAGCAGTAGGCTGCACTGGCGGCTACTGCTGCAAATCACTTTGGTCCATCTTCATCTGATGCGATGATCTGTCCTCAGCAGCTACCTGCTCCGCTGCTTGCCCTTAAGAAGGGGAAGCTAGCAGAAGTAATTGCTACCAAAAAGACTGTCAAAAGGGTAAGGTATTTTAAACTCATAGATGAGAAAGGTTCAAACGGATCTCTGGTTACACTGTTAAGCACCAGATTTAAATCCCAGGGGGGAATCCGGCTACGAAGTTTAGGTCGGATTCTAGCTGCTGAAATCATGAAACACTTTATCCAGCGATGACTAGCTAAGTTCTGGTCAAAGAAAGAGCTAAGAGCTGACACCTGCACCTTCAGGGTACTAGGTGTAAGACTTAGATCAAGCCCCTTTTGAAGAAAATCCAAAATCCGAGCAATGTTAGGATGAATGGGATCAGGAATATCCCGAGAACACCAGGATGAGAATTTTTTACAAACCTTGCCATAAATGGTGTTGGTTACTGGCTTTCTACTCTTCTGAAGAGTTTGTATCACTTCCTCTGAAAGCCATTTAGCTCTTAGGATTCCAGCTTCAGTAGCCAGGCCACAAGGTCCAACCTGTGAAGGTCCGGATGTAGCAGGGGACCCTGGTGAAGGAGGTCGTCTTTCTGGGATAGAAGTAGTGAACCTTCCTGGGCCATGTCCATCAAAGCGCTGTACCAACTTCTTCCCGGCCATGGGGGGCGTGGCCTGAGGGAGATGTGAGCAGACGCGTGCTGCAGGAGCTCCCGCTGGATATATGACAGTTTGATAGATTACAGCCACTATTTAGCTGTTAAATTCACATTCCTTGGAGAGGGTGCTGACCCTGACCACAGGCTCTGTAAATCAGGAGTGCACAAGCAAATGGCTGGAAGAAAGGAGGCAAAAGGCCAGCAGGCGAGTCGGAGAAGAAGGCACAAGATGGCACCGGTGGGGAAGATGTATTGATGGCGGGCCCGGAGGATGGGGGAATCCCCAGCAGGTCAGATGCGGTGTCTAAACTGCGGAGGTTCGCCAGGCTGGAGGAAGATAAGCAGTGTCCGGCACGTGCAGGTGGGGGTCTGAGGGGGCCTGCGGGGAATGCAGAGGAGCCAGAGGAATCTGGTGTGGAGGAGGGTGAGGAGAGTGACTGCGAAAGCCGGGAGGAAGACCAAGGAACTATGAAATGGGAGAGAAGTGAGCTGGAGGAATGTAAGCGGCAAATGGGGGGGATGGTGATCCCAGAGGAGCCCACATTAAAAGACTTGTTCAAGCTGGCACTGCACTCTCACACTACTATTACTGAGGTGGCAGCACAGCTGGGGGTCCTGCAGGCCAGCATGTCTAAGTTACAGCACTCCATGCATGTCACTAAGGGGAGGATGGGGGAAGCTGAGAAACGTATTAGCACTGTGGAAGATACTATTGCAAAATCTGACAAGCAGCATCAGCGTATGGCCACTGCAATGTCAGCTGTGCAGGCAAAGACTGATGACCTAGAGAATAGGTCAAGACGTAACAATGTGTGGATTATTGGGGTGCCGGAAAAAACGGAAGGCTCTGCACCCACCAAGTTCTTTGAACAGTGGCTGTTGAACACTATTGGCCAGAACAACCTGTCCCGTTTATATGCCGTGGAAAGAGCTCACCGTGTCCCCGCATTCCCCTCCCCCTGGCCGTCCTCCAAGACAAGTGCTTGTCAAGGTTCTGCATTATCGGGACAGGGATGCTATTCTTCGCTTTTCCAAGAATCATCCGGACCTGAAAATCAACGGCTCCAGGATTTCCATTTACCCGGACTTCTCTATGGAGGTTCAAAAGCAGAGGGCCAAATTCGTTGACATTAAGAAGAGGTTGAGAGCCCTGGGTGTGCCGTACTCAATGATATATCCGGCTAAACTGAGAGTGGTAGACGGGGACATTGTCCATTTCTTCCCGGATGCAAAGGAGGCCCTCAACTGGATGGACAGCAACGAGACGCGTCTCCGCAAGGCAAATTCTAAAGACTCCGCTGGCTGACTGAGCTGACTTGTCCTTTAATCGGGACGGGACTTGTCCTTTAATCGGGACGGGATCTTACATATATCCGCTCTTCCCTCCTGAATACCTTTTTCTCAGGAGGAAGACCCTCCCTCTCATTTTGGGAAATAATCTTGCTGTGCTTTGGAGGAGGAGGGAGAAATTTTCCTACCTTTTACTAGTTCATGTGTTCTGGACATGTTAAATGTATTTAACAGAAAGCTAAATGTGAATGTTTTATGGTTAACTGTTGAGTATTGTTTGGCTGCAATCACTAGCCATATGCTACTCCCAGAGTTTGGGGAGTAAAGCGGGTTTGCTTCGGTGAAGTGGATACTCTGAATCGGATAAAGTACGCCCTCTCCTCAGTGACAACTGGAGGAGATGGAAAGCTTGAGTTGGGTGAAGTTGGGGTATTGTGTGAGGGGGGTGGAGGGTGGGGAGGGAGGGGGGAATGTTAAACTATTGTCTATGTCACACAGGTTCGAGTGGAGACAGCCTTACTAATTCACAAATGAGGAAATGGATGGCACGGTATTTGGGGTTGCAGGGTAATGGCAGATAAAATAAAAATAATAAGTTGGAACGTTAGAGGGTTGGCGTCCGGAGTAAAAAGACAGGCAATGTTTACTTTCTTGCTTGATGCCAAACCTGCAGTCATATGCTTGCAAGAAACCCACTTGATAAAGAGTAGAACGCATCTTCTTAAAAAAAGATGGCTGCAGGCGGGGTATCATGCAACATATTCCTCATACTCACGGGGGGTCAGTATTCTTGTTCGCACAGGTATACCTTTTGAACAGTGTAAAGTGATTATAGACCCGCTGGGACGGTTCGTATGCTTGCTATGTAAATTGTCTGGTATACTGATGCTACTGATCTCGATATATATCTCTCCGCCGTATTGTGGGAAAGTGCTGCACAAGGTCATGGAGGTAGTGGGCGATTTCCCGGGGGTTCCCTTTCTGATAATTGGCGACTTCAACAATGTTCCTGATGCCCATTGGGACAGAGGTGGTCGGGAGGCACTGAGACTGGGTGGTAATTGCACCCCCTTTGGGGCGGTTCTGAAGGAGACTGCACTAATAGACATATGGAGAACCCATCACCCGGAACTTATAAGTACTCCTGCTTCTCGCCCGCCTCTGCCTCGCTGTCCAGGATTGATCTGGCCCTGGGGAATGGTCCGATGCTAAGTCTAGTGGGTGAGGTAACTTATTTGGCTAGAACTCTGTCGGATCACTCGCCTATGTGTGTGGTGCTTCAGGGGCAGGGCTCTGAGTTTTCCCGGAGACCCCTGTGGAGGCTAAATCCGTTCTGGCTCCAGCTGATTGATCTGGACGGCCATGTGGGGGATGACCTGACAGAGTTCTTTAAAATTAATATGGGCTCGGCTTCGGTATTGATGGTATGGGAAGCCATGAAGGCTTACTTCAGAGGGTTGTGTATTAAAGACATATCGCAAGTTAAAACCGAAACGGGCAGGAGAGACCAGGAGTTGATTAGGTCATTAGAGGGAGCAGAGGTGGCACTAATTGAGGAGCAAACCCCTGAGGCCCGGGAACATTTGAGATCAGCGCAGAGAGAGGTTTGTAATATGACTATGAAAACTGCGGAGAGGAAAAGGCTGTTCTGCACGATGAAGTTTTTCGAGGAGGGAGAGAGAGCGGGTCATCTTCTGTCCAGGGTGGTGGCGGCCCAAAGGGAATCGGCGTATATCACTAAATTAAAGGGGAAAGACGGATGTGAGCATACAGGCAGTAGGGCCATACTGGAGGTGATGATGGGATTTTACTCAAATCTGTACCAGTCACACGTGCAGCCATCGGAGGAGGAAATTGATAACTTTTTAGTGGGGGTGCGGCTTCCACGACTCTCACTAGCGGAGCAGAGGCTTCTTGAGGAGCCCTTTGATATGGAGGAACTTGAGGCCGCTCTGGCCTCTGTACCTAGTGACAAGACCCCAGGGGGGACGGTATCCCAGGAGAAGTCTACAAAAAATACAAAGAGGTGTTGCTTCCCAAGTTGATGGAGGTTTACACTGCGAGTTTGGCGGGGGGGGGAGTTGCCCCGGTCCATGCGAGAGGCGATAATTGTTGTCCTACCAAAGCAGGGAAAAGATTTGACGGATCCAGCTTCATATCGTCCGATCTCTTTGTTGACCACTGACATTAAGTTATTGGCCAAAATGCTGGCGAACCGACTTAACAAGGTCATCGAATCCCTAATTCACCAAGACCAGTCAGGGTTTATGCCCAATAAATCCACAGCTATAAATCTCCGGCGATTATACTTAAACATGCAGGCGAGGGCGGATAATGTGGGACAGAGGGTAATAGTTTCCCTGGATGCCGCTAAGGCGTTCGACAGTGTGGAGTGGAGGTATTTGTGGGCGGTAATGAGAACCATGGGATTTGGTGATCAGTTTGTGGGTTGGGTACGTTTGCTATATACATCCCCTAGTGCTAAAATACGGGTTAATGGTCTGCTGTCTGAGAGTTTCTCCCTACATAGGGGAACGAGGCAGGGGTGCCCCCTGTCCCCCCTGCTGTTTGCGATCGCTGTAGAA
>JARQOD010000002.1:528796705-528843020 GCA_033576555.1 Oophaga sylvatica
TCCGATTGAGCACATCTGGGACATCACGTCTCGCTCCATCCACCAACGTCACGTTGCACCACAGACTGTCCAGGAGTTGGCGGATGCTTTAGTCCAGGTCTGGGAGGAGATCCCTCAGGAGACAATCCGCCGCCTCATCATGAGCATGCCCAGGCGTTGTAGGGAGCTCATAAAGGCACCTGGAGGCCCGACACAATACTGAGTGTTATGTTTCGGTAACTGAGGAGAAATAGCAAAAACGGTAATACACCAGAGAGGCTGGAACCTATTGGATTGCAGTAACCTGAACTAACCACACAAATAGAGGTAGCCGTGGAGCGTTCCTAAGTTGATCCTAGACGCCTCGTCACAGCCTGAGAGATAACTACACCTAAAGGCAGAAAGATGAAAGCTATCTGCCCCGGAGCAGATCCCCAAAGAAAATAGGAAGCCCCCAAACATGTAATGGCGGTTAGACAAGAAGAAAGCACGGACACAGACAGAAAATAGAATGAGCAAACGCTGGGGTCCAATCTGTCTAGACAGAAAAGTACAGGAAAGAATTCTGACTCTAATCCAACAAAAACCCTAAAAAATACCAACTCTTCTGATTGCCAAAAACCTGAGATCACACGATCTTATCCACCTAAATCAGATCTCTGGTGTAACAAACGCTATTCAGCAAATAAAAGGTATCAAAAGGAGCAAAGCAAAAGTGCAGACAAAAACGGAGCACAATTGCAGTGCCAGACCCCCAAAAGGGGACAGGCTGCAGTCCACTGCAAGCAGCAAACCAGCAATGAAAATCAAACAGAAAAAAAAACAGCAAACAGTTATCTGAAGGAGAGCAGGAACCTAGCAGTGCTTCAAACAAGACCAGAAGAAACAATTGATAACCGGCAAGGCTGCTGGGAACTCAGGCCACTTATCATATGGAAATTTAATTGGGATAAATATATCCTTCCATGTTTGCTGCTGTTTCTCCAAATCTCTATTTAATGTCTTCTAGAGCGCTCAGAACGAAATGAGACTGTCCACACGAAAGTGTCAGTATAACAGTTTCGTCAAAGACATGACATTTATTATTCATTCAAGGTTTTATACGTTTACAAAAAGGGGCTGGTTAGTCAATTAACATACAATTAAAAGCTGCTAGATTATTGGCTGTTCTAGTGTAAGTATGATAATTATGATAATCATGATAAAAGAGCTGAGTTGCAGATTTATTGTTTATATTCTTTTGACCTAGTTTTCTTGCATGACTTTAAGGTACTTGATGTACTTCTATGTACTCTATGTACTTGTTCCTTATGAAGGCCAGATTAGTTTAAAGTGACTGATTATAGCTGGTCTAGATAATGCTATGTGAGCACAGGATTTTTAGCAAGTGAGATCTATTTAACTGTGAACTGTGAATACATATATGTGAATATATGGAATATATATATTTCCATGACAGTCCCCCCTTAGATACCACTTGCCCTAAAAAACCTGCTCCTGGCCCAAAGCGCTGCAACTCTTTTGTGCTGCCAGCGAGTTGAGACACCCCTAATACATGTCTCCCCCACCGAATACAGACTTTTCGCAAATGGGCGGTCAGGAGGACTGTCCCTGTCGGGGGTTTATGTGTTTGCAATCATAATCTCATAGTTGATAGGATGTTTCATCAAGGATGTGTATTCTCAGTCTGGAGGTAGTTCGGAGATCTGGTCAAGCCAGGCAGTTCCATCCGGACTGGTGCGAGGTCCAAGATGGTGAGTGGCATCAAATTGGTTGTCTCCTGAACAGTTTTTTTTCATTATCCTGCGGATACAAGGAATTACACAGCAACCAGTAATTAATGCAAAAATGAGAACTCCCATAATGGCTGTCCCAACCTGCGCCAACATTTTCTGCCACCCACTCATCCCATGGGTCAGTGACACCTGAGTTCTGTTTCAGTTCCTCTGATAACTCAGTAAGTTTCTGTATTGCCATTGTGACTTTACAATTTGGGCCAGTGTTGTCTGGGATGTAGGTGCAACAGGTGTCTTTGATCATTTTGCAAACACCTCCTTTCTCAGCTAGAATCATATCCAAAGCCATTCTATTCTGGAATGCCATAATGGAAGTGGGGCCTAACTGTGCTGCCAAACCTTTTACAGCATCTATGGTGAAGTTAACAAATCTCTGCTGGTTATAATAGATGTAATTTATCCAATCAACATTTTTGTTTATAGTTACTAGTGGCAATAGTGACTCAAATCCTGCTTTAACTTGGTCTCTGGCCTTGAACTCATCAGGTAGGTCATCTGTCTGGTCAGTCAGAGCATCCACGACATCCTTCATGGCTTAGGTGTCTCTCCTGGTACGGGAGCTTCCTTGTAATGCGATACGTGGATCCAAACAGGCTTTCCCTCTAGTTACACAGAGGTTGATGTCATCTGGGGCTCTTGGACAGGATTATCAAATCTGGCAGTGAAGAGAAAAACTCGAGAATGGACATTAGTTTTTGACCAATTCAATTACATAAGTGTTATGATTTGGTAGCTGAGGAGAGCAGGCAAAAAAAGGCAATACACCAGAGAGGTTGGAATCTATGGGATTGCAGTACCCTGACTAACCACCACAACTAAAGGCAGCCGTGGAGCGTTCCTACGTTGGTCCTAGACGCCTCGTCACAGCCTGAGAAGCTAACTACACCTAAAGATAGAAAAAGGAAAACTATCTGCCCTGGAGCAGATCCCCAAAGAACATAGGAAGCCCCCAAACATGTAATGGCGGTTAGACAAGAGGAAATACAGACACAGACAGAAAATAGTATGAGCAAACGTTGGGGCCCAAACTTCCTAAATAGAAAAGGATAGGAAAGGCACTTACTGCAACCCCAAAAAACCCTGAAAAGTACCAACTCTACTAATTACAAAAAACACCTGAGATCACACGACCTCTACCACCTAAATTAGTTCTCTGGTGTAACAAAAACTAAACAGCAACCACTGAAAAAAACTGGAAAAGGCAAATGAACAAACAACAGTGGCTGAACTAAACTGCAAGCACCAAAAAACTAAAGAAGAAAATGTCTTATCTGTTAGCAGAAGATGCAGGCACGAAACAGCTTTTCTGGGTCTCTGGGAGTGTGCCTTACGCTAAACAGTGCAATTAGGAGCGTGTCATGCCATGGTTTGCGTGTCTTTTGGGCAATTTTTCAGCATTCTATTCTTAAGTGTTTCGTTCAGTTTTATCTACCTTCCTGCTGCTCTGGGGGTGGTAAGGAGTGTGTAGGCCTAAATCTGACCCTACTGCTAATTGGGTCTTGTGTGTCAGATTTGCTGTGAATGCGGGTCCCTGATCACTTTCTATCATTTCTGGAACCCCGTATCTGCACACTATTTTCCGAAAGTAGCTTCGTTGCATTAGTCTTTGCTGACTTGGAAGGCTTCTGTTCATCTTGAAAATACTTCTTTTGACCACAATGGCGTATTTGAATCCTTCACTTGACGATATCTGGATGTGGTCTATCTGAATCCTTTGAAGCTGGTAGAGTGGTCTTTCCAGATGAGGTGAGGGGGACTTTCTTCCATACGTCCAGGCTTGCATTTGCCGCAGGTCAGACAGCTGCTGGTGAATTTGGCTGTTAGGGTGGAGATCCCTGAAGCGAACCAGTAAGCACCAATCAGATCATTCATCTGTGTCTTTGATATGTGGATGTGGGTCCATGTACCCATTGGACCACCATAGGGTGCATACTTTGTGGTAGGCAGAGTTTGAAGTCTATTATTGATAGCCTTCCTTCTTCACGTGTTGCTTTTTTTCAGCTCTTCTTCTCCTTTTTGAGCTTGGTCTTGCAACTTCTTGAGCAGATCCCAGGACGTCTTTTTGTCAGGTTTCTTGTCTTCAGTCGTTATGTAGTAGCCGTCCGGCTCTACAACCTCTCCCACTTCTCCATGTTGTCTTCCTTTGGCTGCTTCTTTGGCTGCCATGTCCGCCATGTTATTGCCTCATGCCTCTTCTGTTCTCAGTTTTCCATGCACTTTGATTTTTCAAATTGCCACCATTTTTGGAAGTTGGAGTACACCCGGCAGGTCCCTGAAGGCTCCATGATGCTTCACGTTTGTCCCGTTTGCTGTGATGAAGTCCCTTGTAGCCCAGATGGGTCCAAAGTCATGTGCTATGCCATGCAAGTACCTGTAGTCCGTGTAGATGTTTGCAGTCTTGCCTTCTGCCATCTGGCAGGCCTTCGTCAGCGCTATCAATTCTGATTCCTGGGCTGACAGGCTAGGTGACAGACTTCTGGACCACAGGATTTCTTGATTGCTGGTCACTGCACTTCCTGTGTTGAAACTTCTTCTGGAGCCATCCAAGTATCCCCCCTTGGGAGTGGGAGTAGAGTGGCCGGGCTGAGGACTGTAGGTCTGGAGACGGTGACATTATGAGACAAAGGCAATAGAGGCGCCACAAAGATGCCTGGCGGTGGGGAGATTACTGTTGGTTGAGCTTGATTGAAGATTGCCAAGATGTCATGCGGAGTGAGAGTTTCCAGTGGCTGTCCAAGAGTGATGTCAGCAACCTTGTCCAGGAGGTTGTGTGCTGCAGATACTGCCATCAGGCAGGAGGGTGCTCTTCTTGCAACTGGATCCAAGCGGGCTGAGAGGCAGCCTAAAAGTCTCTGTTTTTCCCCTTGAATCCGTGCCAGGACTACAGTAGCATGACCTTCTTTCTTCCATCAGGTAGACGGAAAGACTTTTCATAGTCAGGTAGGCCTGGTGTTGGCGCTGAGACTGTGGAGTTCTTCCAATCTCCTGAATGGGTTGAAGGCTGCATCCGATAGAAGGAGCGGGGTTGCGTTGATGCAAGCGCACAGAGGCTGCATAAGGACTGAGGCATCAGGGATCCAGGTTCTGCAATACGACACTAGACCAGGGAAGGCCTGCAGTATTCTTGGAGTTGTTGGGGGAGCCATCTTCTCCACAGTGGTCTTCCAGTCTTTTGACATGTGTTTCGTCTGGTGGGCAATACAGTGTCCCAGGGATGTAACTTGCTTCTGACATCACTGGACTTTGTTCTTCCAGACCTTGCGTTGCTGTTTTTCCAGGTAGAGTAGGAGAGACAAGGAATAGACTGTGCAGGTGTCGATGTCAACCACACAAAAGAGAAAGTCATCCACGTGTTGTAGAAGAGTGACTCTTGCATATTCTGCAATCCAGTTGACGAGGATGGAGGACATTGTCTTGGTGAAACTTGAAGGGCTTGTTTTAAGCACCTTGAGACAACACTGTCCATATGCACTGCACTGGTGCGTGAAGGCAGGCCTCCAGGTGGAGGGGAAACACTGAAGAAGGTACTGGCCAGGTTGATCACCGTGAATACCGTTGCGGTGACTGGGACTCTTGAGAGCAGAGTTCGATGGTTCAGCACTGTTGGGGTTTCAAATACCGTAGCCTCTTTCGCGGCCTCCAGGCCTTGCACCATTCTGAACTCAGTGGGGTTTACAGTCTTTTTCTTCACTGTGGAAAGCTGGGATTGATTCCGATGGGCGAGGCAGCCCAGTTTGGCCTTGTCCTTCAGTATGCGGCAGGGGACTCCCATCTGCTGGTGCAGAGCTGGCGGGAAAACAAGCCGTCTACTAGGATCCACATCATGAGAGATGACGACCAGCTGGCTTTCTTGTTCTCCACCAAGACAGTCACTGTGTTAGCACCTGCTCTGGTCACAGGGGATCTTCTTGTTGGGACGTCTCCTTAAACGGCTGCTTTTCTCTCAGCACGGGCCATCAGTAGTTTCTTTTTCTCCAGCTTGGCCTCAGGTCCGTATTTGTGCACAAGTTTGAAGAGCTGAGTGGCCTTTTTCCGGTCTAGGGCCTGGGTGAACTGGTTGATTGCAGGGGGCACCTCCTGGTGCTTGCAAAAGATGAACCTCTGGCGTTGGAGCTGGATGAGGTGTTGCCATTCCATGAAGCGAGTAGGGTCCTTCTTGAGTTGAATATCCTGGCCAATGTCAAAGTTCTCAGGCCGTCTTCTTAGGCGAGCTCACTTAGATCTTCAGTTGGTCAGAGACATCTTGACCCTGGGTGATGGAGTGGCTTTTCTGGTACTATGTCCAGCACCTCCTGTGATAGGTCTGCAGTGTGGTTGTTTGAGGTTCCTGTTTCTTCTTGGGTCAGGGGTGAAGAAAGTGTCATGGTCCCATCTTCCTGGAACACTCTGGTCGCTTTCAGCTTCTGCAGTAGGTCCACTCCCAATAGGTTGAGGGTGCAGGTTTTTTACACAACAAACTGGGACATGGAGTGTTCTGGCTGAGTCCACACGCTCAGGGGCTTCATAATCTGGAAATATCTGACTTGACCATCAATTCCCATGCAGGAAGCAGAAGATTCTGATAGGTAGGTGAGGTTGCGGAGTTCCACAAGAAAAGATATGACTACGCCATCCACTCTCAGGATATTGGTCCCACTGGTGGGGTTCCCTGTGGACTTGGTGTGCTCCTGTCCTATGGACGGGGTTCTTCACTGTTTTCTGTGTTTCTTCTTTTTCTGGGTGAAGTCAGTGTTCTGCACTGGTTCCGGAAATGACCAAACTCGCCACAGTTGTAACACTTGACATTCCTTCTGTCCCGGCGGGACTCAATCCTTTTTGCTACTGTGAGCAGGGTATCCATTGTTATTGACGTGTACTCAGGCCTGGCTGCTACCAGTGGTTTCCTGATTGGTTCTCTCAGTCCATGCACAAAAGCCTGTGCCAACATCCGTCTGTGTGTCTGATCATGGGTAATGAGGCCCAAATCTTGAAACACTTGCATTACTCTGTCATGGAACTTCTCCACAGACTCTGTCTTGTCTTGACTCGTGACATGTAGGCTGAGACTTGTCCTGCTAGTCTGCCTTTGGACCACTCTCTGAGCTGCTCAATTAGCTTTTGTCCTGACTCCCAGGCGTGCACATCCAATCCTGCTGGAAGCTTGAAATGTTCTTTCATGATAGGCCAGAATGCATCTCCTGCTTTTATTTCCATCACGGCCCAGAGATCATTCCAGGTTGCTGCATATGTACGCTGGTTCTGTTGCATTCTCCTGTAGAATGGCATGGGGTGCATTTCTGGATCTGGCAGCATACTGATCACCTGGCTTGGGATGAAGGGCTCATAGGATGGTGCCTCTACCTGTCCCTGCTCTATTGGTGCTTGTGTGTTTTCTTCCCTAGTATTGGGCAGCATGTGTGACGTTGCATCTTCATCTTCATCAGATAAGAAGTGACATGGTGTACTTGGTGCATACACTGGGTGAGATTTGGGCTGTAAAGTTTTCTTGCTGCATGGGGATTTCCCACTTCCTTGCTGAGGCTGCAGTGGATCAGTGTCATGGTTCCATGCTGGCAGCCCTGCTCGACACTGAGGTTCCTCATTTGTCTCTGTAGCTATATTACCCCCCTGTGAAGCCATAGCTGTGGACTGTTGTGTCTGGGGGCTACATGTAACGTTTTGTGTAGGGAGATTTGCACTTTCTTCTCCTGATATAATGACTAGCAATGTTTGTACTGTGCTTGGGATAGACAGGGTGCCCTGTGCTGGAGACACTGAATACAGGGACACCTGGGGGCACCGCATGCTGCACAAGTGTCCCTGTACCATGGATTCTGTTGAGAACAGACTGAACATGTCCAATATTTCCCTTCACCATATGGGGGTGGTGATGGCTTAGCATCGTTCCCTATCTTGTACAGATAAAAATCATATCCTGGCTTGTTCACATATCTTTCTGAACTTCCTAAATGATGCAAGTTTACTGCCACTTTGTACCATGCATTTGCATCAGTCAGCAATTTTGAATCTACTAGCTTCCCTTTTCTATTTTTCAATACATCCTGCCATTCCGCAGCTTGGAGTCTGCCCTTCTTATGGATTTCACACACTTTCATGAGCTGTCTGTAATTTTTTACATACTTTACTCCTTCTTGTTCAGCTACCAGCTGGGGGGCAGTTTTCTCTCCAGGGAGCATAAGACTCTCCTGCTTGCCCATCTTGTTCCCCATTTTAAAAAGAGAAATCTTTCCAAAACAAAAACTTCAACACGAAAGTTTGATTTTTAAAAAAAAAAAAAAAAAAATTTTCTTTGCCGAATGCCCGACGGGAGGGGCTACTCAAACCGCTGCGCAGTTTGTGTCTGCTCACTGCCTCAGCCTGTAATTCTTATCTATTGAGTGACCTTGGTCTACAGCAAGCTAGGAAAGGAGAAAGAAAAAAAAATGGTTGCAGAATAAAACTCTAAAATAAATTGCTTAGAGAAAAAATCTCTCCAAAATCATTTAAAAATGTACTTAAAAAGAAAAAACTTTAAAAACAAAAGTTAGATTTAGTAAAAAAAACTCTAGAAAAAGAAAAAATAAATTCACCAAAAAGGGGAAAACCGTATTTCTCATAAAACTCTGAAAAACAACCCTTGTTGCTAAAACAGCTAATTAAAAAACAGAAAAGAGGTGGAAAAAACTGATTGTAAAATGATACTTTTTTTTTTTTTTCCTACCGCCCTGTGGAATGTCAGCTGTTGCCAGCACTTCCCCCTCCCTTATATCTCTGCTTGCTGTCACTGAAATTACGTATCAAAAAAAAAAAAAAAAATTATTCCTCAGAATAGCAAAAAATGAATATAGTTCAGTCTGAATGCCTGAGAATTTTCTCGTTAAAACCTGTAGCCAAAAAAGAAAACTAGCTTAAAAAGATCAAATCCAGGAAACAAATGTATCAACGTGATTAGCAGAGGAAGGGGGGCAAAAAAGGGTTTTCTTGCTGCTACAGCCAGCAGTGAATGAGGTACTGACAGAGCGCACGGAGATGTGATTTAAAGCGACAGTACCTGCAAGACAGACAGTTGACACGTACAATGAGACAGACACCCGGGAGAATACGAATCCCTCTTTTGATGATCTGTGACACATACAAGCTGCTCTGGTAACTGATAACTCACCAATTGCACTGAGCGCGGTGAGGCTCAAGGTCTATCGCTCTCTGTACCTACGCCCTGGCCGGTGCGCCGGTTACAATAATCTGCAATAGCCTTCATCAAAAATTCTCACTATCCACGTCTGATTTGACTGGGATGGCCTCCCGGTGCGTGGACGATTATTGTGAGAACTTATCCGAAACAAAGCTCCTGCCCTTCACGTCTGATTTGACTGGGATGGCCTCCCAGTGCGTGAAAGTTTAACTGCAGAAACTTAACCGAAGAAAGCCCTCGCTTCTCACACCTGGATTTTTTGTGGGATAACCTCCCTCCAATGTGTGAAAGAATTCTGCGTGGACTTATCCAAAACAAAGCTCCCGCCCTTCACGTCTGATTTGACTGAGATGGCCTCCCAGTGCGTGAAAGTTTACTGCGGGAACTTATGCAGCAATTTGTCTTTTACTATACAGCCCCCAGAAATCAGCAAGCAAAAACACAGTCACCGTTCCAACTTTCTCCCGGTTCACATAAAACATGAAACATATACAGCACAGCAGCAAACAACTCGGCTTATATCCCAGGGCTTTTGGATAAGGGTATGGACTTTTTACACAACCTGGGAATGCGGTGATGACCACGTCCCACCGGCTGGAAGTGTAGGCTAGGACTAGGCACAGGGAACATTCAGGTAAGATGACAGAGTTTTCTTACCTTACTTATGGAGCTGCAGTCTCCGTCCCATGTGCCAAGGCCAGGGCCAACGCCCCCGTCTCTCCGGTCGGCCGGGTCCTCGTGCGTTTCGTCCAATGCCTCGCGTGCAGGCGCCAACTGATATGGAAATTTAATTGGGATAAATATATCCTTCCATGTTTGCTGCTGTTTCTCCAAATCTCTATTTAATGTCTTCTAGAGCGCTCAGAACGAAATGAGACTGTCCACACGAAAGTGTCAGTATAACAGTTCGTCAAAGACATACATTTATTATTCATTCAAGGTTTTATACGTTTACAAAAAGGGGCTGGTTAGTCAATTAACATACAATTAAAAGCTGCTAGATTATTGGCTGTTCTAGTGTAAGTATGATAATCATGATAAAAGAGCTGAGTTGCAGATTTATTGTTTATATTCTTTTGACCTAGATTTCTTGCATGACTTTAAGGTACTTGATGTACTTCTATGTACTCTATGTACTTGTTCCTTATGAATGCCTTATGAAGGCCGGATTAGTTTAAAGTGACTGATTATAGCTGGTCTAGATAATGCTATGTGAGCACAGGATTTTTAGCAAGTGAGATCTATTTAACTGTGAACTGTGAATACATATATGTGAATATATGGAATATATATATTTCCATGACACTTATATCCTACCATTCAGTGCCAGCTGAAGGCCATTCATTAATCAGTTCATTACCCTCAGCAACCACCGGAGGGAGTCCCAGCTCAGAAGCCGCATCCAGCATATTCACAACAACTGAGCATCATTTTGACTTGTTTTAAGGACATTACATTCCACTTTAATTTTGTTTGTGACTCCAAATCCAGGCCTCCATTGGTTAATAAATTTGATTTCCATTGATGATTTTTGTGTGATTTTGTTGTCAGCACATTCAACTTTGTACAGAACAAAGTATGCAATGAGAATATTTCATTCATTCAGAAATAGGATGTAGGATGTGTTATTTGAGTGTTCCCTTTAATTTTTTGAGCAGTGTATTAGTAATGTGCCCCATTTATTCGTAATAAATAACAAAAGATTGACCGTCACATCCAAACATAATTTAGGTCTCAACAGGTGCTTTCCTAGAGTCACCAACTCGTATATACATTTGAACAAAACGCAGCACTCTGTGAGGCTAAAATATGAAATATGAAAATTGATTTGTATTAATGCACTAGAGATATGAAAAATTGAGAATGCTTAGTGCATAAATTGACCAATTCATGTGTACCTGGCAGCCACGATAAGGTGGTTCTTGTTGCCAGGACCTAATGCCAATCCTCTCTTAGACTGACGTCTAAATCTCTATAGAGCCGGGTAGGATCCTGCTGCAATTAAAAACGCATGAGGCAATTTTGGAGGCAATTTTCTTTAGAAACATTTTAAAATGTTTTTTTTTTCTGGTATTTTTCTTGTAATTTAGGAAAGCCTAAGGCCAGAAATAAACCCCATAAATCACTGTACATGGAGACTTTGGGATCAGATCATTTCTGTCCTTTGTGTTTGTGAAAACAGAAAATCTTTTCTAAAAGCCTCAAACTTCTGTGTGTGAATCAGAGCTGAGATCTCACGTGATGGAAGATTACAGTGCGGGGAAGACGGGAAACATTCATATAGACGCCGGCGGGGATGGAGTCAGGGACCGACTCTGGACAAATATGTCTCTAGAGCCGCAGTAGAAGATGAAGATGTCGTCCTCATCATGAAGTAGTTATTCCTCATGTCACGTGTAATGAATATCTCCTGCAGTATTACTAATGCCGATTCCAGGGTCGGTAATGAGAGGAGAATTAGCGTTATGGAAGATGAGTCTATGAGGAACGTATTCAGCTGCCGACTCCGAGGAAGAAACTGCTTGTTGTCTGTCGCCTAAATATATAGGTTTTATTAGTAGATATAAAGAAGAAAACTAAATCCTGTAAATAATAAATCTCCTCATATGTTTCCCTTATTATCTCCAGTAATTGTATTATTACAGGATTCTTATAATGTTACATCGCCTCATCTTCTTCTCATTCAGGTCTCTACAATATCGGATCCTCTCAGTGAAGATCTTCTATAGAAGAGAATTTTCCTGATTTACCCATCAGAGATGGATATGGACAGAGACAAGATGGCGGAGAGGATATTACACCTCACCCTAGAGATCCTCTTCCGTCTCACTGGAGAGGTGAGAGATTCTGATGACGTCACATTACATCATTCTTATCTATGGGAATAACGGACAGAACTGGAGAGGTGAGGACTCTGGAAATGTCTGTAGTGAGATTTATTAATGTGTCTCTCTATTACCAGGATTACACAGTGGTGAAGAAGACCTTTAGTGATCGCTGTCAGGACCCTGTGTCTGAGGGATGTGGAAGACCCCTGAGCCCAATCACGGGGCCTC
Source organism: Oophaga sylvatica (assembly GCA_033576555.1). Lineage (NCBI taxonomy): Eukaryota > Metazoa > Chordata > Amphibia > Anura > Dendrobatidae > Oophaga > Oophaga sylvatica. Next base: position 528,808,708 of record JARQOD010000002.1, read on the forward strand.
CACCTCACCCCCTGATCCATGAGGACATCAATGACCAGAAGATCCTAGAACTCATCTACAAGATGATTGAGCTGCTGACTGGAGAGGTGACACTGCTGGGAATGCTGGGACATTATACAGTAACACTATGAAGGGATCGGGGGATGACGGTATCATTGTATGTGTCAGGTTCCTATAAGGTGTCAGGATGTCGCTGTCTATTTCTCCATGGAGGAGTGGGAGTATTTAGAAGGACACAGAGATCTGTACAAGAACGTCATAATGGAGGTTCTCCAGCCCCTCACATCTCCAGGTAATAGGACTAAATACACATGGCCTATAATTATCTGTATGTAAAGAATGAATTCACTCCCTGTATGTGTTTCCTCCAGATCTATCCAGTAAGAGGACAACACCAGAGAGATGTCCCCGTCCTCTTCCTCCACAGGACTGTAACCAAGAAGATCCCAATGCTCCTCAGGATCATCAGGTAGATGGAGAGAAGGTGTCAGGAGATCTCCCCTGAAACTCCAAAAACTCACAAGTTCAATGGATGCAAGAATTGTGAAGGTGATATCAAAGAAGGGTTCCTATGTTAATATGTAACTTGTCCTGTTAGGATGTTTTGGAGTTAAATAGCTTTTTTGCTCAGTGAATGTGACCTCCTAATGCTGCAAATTCCACAAATGAGCATTTTCAGTTCTTTAAAACATATCACGTGTTTAGAAATTCTACTGTGCCGAATAATTTGGAACAGTGTATTTTGAGTTTTTTTCCATTTTGGAGATTATACTGTTATCATTGGAAGGTTTCTTCAATAAAATTCAATGTATACTCTAACGGGTGATGACTTTTATTACTGACTGTCATTTGCACCGACCACTTAGGAAAATCAGAGAAAAATATAATTTGCATAATAATTTGGAACATGGTGTATATAGCACTGTGTTATTACAATTGCTCATTTTGCTACACAGATAATTCTTCTTTTCTTTGTTATATGTAAAAACAGGAAGTCTCTATTTATTGATTGAATCATCCCCTCTTCAACTCCTGACCCAGCTCCTCCTTTCTCTGCCAGGGACTTTTGCAGTGACTGATGACTCATACAGGCAAAATAGACCTCCTGTTTCTACATAGAGCTCTATATTCCGCTAGCTACATTTTAATCACATAATGTTATAGACCTAATGGAAAAGAGAATAATTAACTGGAAAGGCAAAATGAGCAATTGTAAGCACAGTGTTATATAATACTATATAATGATTGCAATATATTAGGATGATGAAAACTTTGATGGGAGTTCTTCTTTATTTTTTAATGATATCTCTCCATTTTGCTTATTGTTATTCTTCCCTTATATAGTTTTCCAATTATAAAATAGTGTGAATTCAAACCAGGAATGGAAAAGGGAATGTATATTTGTAATTATATGCAATAATAAAATGTCAAAATGTGAAAACTCCTCTCTTAAAAAGAGAAAAATACAATAAATGTACCAAAGTATATTTATCTTTCAATAAACATTAGAAGTAGTTATTAACAATTTATCCCACTGTGTATGTGAATCGCCAACTTATGAGCTGTTCTGTACATCATTCTAGATGCCAGTCTGGATCACAATAACTGTCTATGTGTCTCTGAGACTTTCTGCTTAGGTTTATTGGCTTCAATATTTGTGCCAGCCTTTCACTCTGGGAGCCATATTATGATTGTGTGCTTGCCAGCCAGCCTGTGACATTGTGCCAACTAATGTCTTTATGCAAGGATACTCTACAGTGCCAGTCTGTGTTTTCCTGTATCTGCCTGTGAGCTGCTAGTCATTCACTGTTTACTTGCCAGCTTGTTAATGTTAGAATATAAGTCATGTCTTCATCTAACACTTCACCTGAAATCAAAACACCATCTTAAATATTAAAGTATATCAATCACATAAATAGATCCTTTCTTAGGCCAAAAGCCTCTAGAAACAGCAGAATTCTATTTAACACCTCACACACTCACTGTTTGCAAAAAAAAATTTATTTAGCACCAAACAAATAGGTAACAGGTGTAGTATATACCAAATATTGACACTTGGCTATGTGGAAACTGGATGCAAATACTGTAAAGTCATGCAAATCAATTCAGGATTAAATGGAACTATAGTAACAGATGAAATTAAAAAGGGTGCATTTTTCTTTTGGCCTGTAAGATTTGATCTATCAAAAATATCTACAGCTTTAGATCACATATCGGTTAACACGTGAGAAGGAATTAAAACAGGTCAGTTGCAGGGTTATATTAAATCTTATTTATACATTATTTTACATAACAGCTTGACATTCACCATATTCTTAGGATTCATAAAGAACCTGATAGACATTTCCAGCAATTCTGATTAAGCATTGAGGCAGGCAAATTAAAGAAGTATTTCCATGAACTTTTTTTCCCTAAGGCCTCTTTCACACATCAGTATGTCCAGTACGTGGGGTGACAGTTTTCACACATACCAGAGACACTGACACATGTAGACCCATTCAAATGAATGGGTCTGTGCACATGTCAGTGTATTTCCACGGACCGTGTGTCCCGCACACATGCACACAGAGAACACAAATTGATGTAATCCATGTGACACACATCGGCACCGAGGAAGAAGCGCTACAGTAAGCGCTGTTCCCCGGCGGCAGGTGCTGAAGACAGCTCTTATCATTCTCCCCTGCTCTACCGGTGATCGGTGCGAGCAGAAGAGAGTGATGAAAGTTATATTTAAGTCAGAAAGATGAGAGCAGGTGGGGGCTTTTGTGACTCTTACTCCCATCATCCGACACCTGCTGCCGCTAATAACAGTGACAGCAGGAGCGGGGTATTACTTCCCCGCCGCCTGCGATCTAACTACAGTACAGACCAAAAGTTTGGACACACCTTCTCATTTAAAGATGTTTCTGTATTTTCATGACTATGAAAATTGTATATTCACACTGAAGGCATCAAAACTATGAATTAACACATGTGGAATTATATACTTAACAAAAAAGTGTGAAATAACTGAAATTATGTCTTATATTCTAGGTTCTTCAAAGTAGCCACCTTTTGCTTTGATTACTGCTTTGCACACTCTTGGCATTCTCTTGATGAGCTTCAAGAGGTAGTCACCGGAAATAGTCTTCCAACAATCTTGAAGGAGTTCCCAGAGATGCTTAGCACTTGTTGGCCCTTTTGCCTTCACTCTGCGGTCCAGCTCACCCCAAATCATCTGGATTGGGTTCAGGTCTGGTGACTGTGGAGGCCAGGTCATCTGGCGTAGCACCCCATCACTCTCCTTCTTGGTCAAATAGCCCTTACACAGCCTGGAGGTGTGTTTGGGGTCATTGTCCTGCTGAAAAATAAATGATGGTCCAACTAAATGCAAACCGGATGGAATAGCATGCCTCTGCAAGATGCTGTGGTAGCCATGTTGGTTCAGTATGCCTTCAATTTTGAATAAATCCCCAACAGTGTCCCCAGCAAAGAACCCTCACACCATCACACCTCCTCCTCCATGCTTCACGGTGGCAACCAGGCATGTAGAGTCCATCCGTTCACCTTTTCTGCGTCGCACAAAGACACAGTGGTTGGAACCAAAGATCTCAAATTTGGACTCATCAGACCAAAGCACAGATTTCCACTGGTCTAATGTCCATTCCTTGTGTTCTTTAGCCCAAACAAGTCTCTTCTGCTTGTTGCCTGTCCTTAGCAGTGGTTTCCTAGCAGCTTTTTTACCATGAAGGCCTGCTGCACAAAGTCTCCTCTTAACAGTTGTTGTAGAGATGTGTCTGCTGCTAGAACTCTGTGTGGCATTGACCTGGTCTCTAATCTGAGCTGCTGTAAACCTGCGATTTCTGAGGCTGGTGACTCGGATAAACTGATGGTCCGAACCCCATTTATAAGGCCAGAAATCCCACTTATTAAACCTGACAGGGCACACCTGTGAAGTGAAAACCATTTCCGGTGACTACCTCTTGAAGCTCATCAAGAGAATACCAAGAGTGTGCAAATCAGTCATTAAAGCAAAAGGTGGCTACTTTGAAGATCCTAGACTATAAGACATAATTTCAGTGGTTACACAATTTTTGTTAAGTATAGAATTCCACATGTTAATTCATAGTTTTGAAGCCTTCAGTGTGAATTTACAATTTTCAAATACAGAAAAATCTTTAAATGAGAAGGTGTGTCCAAATTTTTGGTCTGTTCTTTAATTAAATGAATGAAAAACCCGATGTGGGTTCTCCTCTATTTTCTTTAACCAACCAGGCAAAATTCACAGCTGGGGGCTGGTATTCTCAGGCTGATAAAGGGGCATTGAACTAGGCCCCACCAGCCTAAAAACACTATTAGATGCGCCAATTCTGGTGCTTTGTCCGGTTCTTCCCACTTGCCCACTTTTATTGTAAGGTGACAATAAGCCCATGGCTTAGTAATGGATAGGGTCTTATAGAGACCTATCCATTACTAATCCTATAGTAGTTACATGTTAAATAAAGACACAGCCTGTAAGGTTCTGTGTACATGTTCCTGAAACTCAGTTTGTTCGTCAGCCATTTTACTTTCTGTCTTGCTGCAGCTATCTTGCCCTCAGTCAAAATGGAGTTTCCAGCTTGCATGTTCCCGCCCTGATTCTCTCCTTTTGCTTCTTAAGCAGCCACAGCTGAGCAATCAGTGCTTCAGAATCTAGCCTGCAGTGAACCTGTGACCTGACTCCTAAAGCCTTGGACCTTGTACTCCAGCTATTCCTACTGAGGAACTCTGAAGCACTTGTGGACTCTGAACCCTGCTCTTTGAAAGACCCACGTTTGCATGGACTTACGGTAACAGAGAAGAAGATCCTGAACCTGTTGTGGAGAGTGATTGCTGAGCTTAGATTACTCTGGCCTGCTGTGTCTCCTGCTTCTGTGTCTGCAAACTGTGTGACTATTTTTGCCAACTTGTATGAAGTAATACAAGACTTTCTATATCAAACCTGTGTCTCATGTATTTTCATCGCACCCAAGCACAAGACGCTATATGAACTGTACTACATACATTACAAGATTCGGAAGCCAAAACGTTAGTGTCTGCTGGGTCTGGAAAGGCTGTGTCTGCTGTAACTGTGGATATCGGATGTCCGGTTGTACTTTCTGTGATGACAGTGGTTGTGACTTCTCACAACCATTCCAGGTGAGCAATTCCCTTAAGTGTTTTTTTTTTCTGCAGTGTTACCACAGGTAAACACTATTGTTTTTTTTTTTTTCTTTTCTCTTTTTTGTCTGCTGTAACTGTGGATATCAGATGTCCGGGTGAACTTTCTGTGATGATAGTGGTTGTGACTTCTCACAACCATTCCAGGTGAGCAGTTCCCTTAATTTTTTTTTCTCTCTGCAGTGTTACCACAGGTAAACACTATTGTTTTTTTTTTCTCCTCTCCTCTTCTTCCAGTACTCCTGTCTTGAAAGATCTGGAAAATGGAGGCCCGCATGAAGGAACTTTGCGGAGTGACTGATAATATCCTTGCAGATTTGCAGAATATAAAGACCCGTTTTTCAAGCCTACAGGACCTCACTAATCACAATTTGCAAGTGTTTGAACAGACTGCCCAGGATTTGCGAGCCAGGATTGAGGTTCTAGAAGAGCGAGTCCAGGCTCCTGCCGTAGCCCCGAGTTCTGGGATTCCCAAGTTGCCCCCTTTTCGTTTTGGCGGTGAACGTGAGAAATTCAGGGGATTTATTAATCAATGCAATCTTTTTTTTTCTGCACATGCTTCACAATTTCCCACTGAACGATCTAAGGTGCTTACTATAATTATGTTGCTTACCAACAAGGCTTTGATGTGGGCAAACCCTCTGATTGAGACTGAGGATGATTGTTTGAATCACCTTGATGCTTTTATTTCAGCCATGGGGCAGGTGTTTGATGACCCCAATCGAGGTGCAACAGCTGAAGCAGCCATGTTAGCTTTGCGCCAAGGTAAGCACTCGGTAGCTGAATATGCCTTGGATTTCAGGAGATGGGCCCTTGATACCACCTGGGACAGTTCCGCCAAAAAATCTATTTTTCGAAAGGGGTTATCTTCACTGATTAAGGATGAACTTGCTCGTGCCGACCCTCCCACTGCGTTAGGTGACTTTAATAACTACTGCATCCGTATTGATACTCGTCTGACTGAACGCAGGCAAGAGAGATGGTTCGAAAGCAATCGCACTAACCTTTTCCTACCTTCCTCTCCAGCTAAGGAACCTTTGAGTAGGATTACACGGGAACCTGAACCTGAACCCATGCAGGTAGACTCTTTACAACGACGGGTTAGTGATGCACGCAAGGAACATCGTTTTAAGGAGAATCTATGTTTCTATTGTGGTAAGTCAGGGCACTTCATTATAAACTGCCCCAGCCATTCTCGTAAGACTACTGCAGCACTCATTCATTGTGAGTGTTGCGAGAGGGGATCTGTCAGGTCCGAGCCTCAGGCTCCAGAGAGATCTGCAGCAACAGATCTTGATTTCTCGGACTTAAACTCCGTTACCTCTGAGGACGTTGACTGTGTAAACGCTGCCATTTTTCAAGTTTCCTCAGCGGTGTCCCAGCTGAGTTGTAAGAAAAACAATTCTCATTGCTTTCTTTCCATCAAACTCTGGGTTGACTCAGCTTGGGTGTCTAGCTCTGCTATGATCGACTCAGGGGCAAGTGGAAATTTTATGGATGTCTCCTTTGCTCTGAAACAGGGATACGTTCAGTGAAGAAGGCTACTCCAGTACAGATGGAAACTGTGGATGGCTCCCTGCTGACCTCTGGACCAGTGGATCAGGAAACAGAGCCTTTGAGGGTTCTTATGGGTAAAGATCATCAAGAGAAACTGTCCTTTATGCTTATCTCTTCTCCCACTTTCCCATTATTCTAGGGCTACCATGGCTGCAGGCTCAGAATCCTACCATTAACTGGGAGACCAAGGAATTACACTTTCCAGAGAAACAGATGAGTCCAAAAGTTTCAGCTTGCTCTGTTCCTAAAGGAACATGTCAGTCCCTGAACTACCAGCTGTATACCAGGACTATGTGGATTTATGTGACAAGAAGAACGCTGACCAGCTTCCTCCTCACCGTCCATATGATTGTCCAATTGAATTATTGCCTGGAGCAGAGATACCTTTTGGTAAGATCTACCCCTGGCGGGGCCCGAGCTAAAGCTTTAAAGGATTACATAGAGAAAATCTAGCCAAGGGCTTCATACGCCCCTCTTCATCTCCTGCAGGTGCACCCATCTTCTTTGTAAAGAAGAAAGATGGATCTCTGAGACCATGCGTAGACTATAGGGAACTCAATAAGGTTACTATTAGAAACCGTTATCCATTGCCTTTAATCCCTGAGTTATTGGAGAGAGTGCGACATGCCAAAATTTTCTCTAAACTAGATCTTCGTGGGGCCTATAACTTAGTCCGTATTAGACCTGGGGATGAATGGAAGACTGCATTCAGGTCACACTATGGACACTTTGAATATCTAGTTATGCCTTTTGGTCTGAGTACCGCCCCAGCCACTTTCCAACACTTGGTGAATGACATCTTCAGGGATCTCCTAGATACATTCGTGGTAATTTATTTGGATGATATTCTAATTTTTTCTAACTCCACAGAGGAACATCATGGACATGTGAGAATGGTCTTGGAACGTCTAAGACAAAATCATCTTTACATCAAACTTGAAAAGTGTGAATTCCATAGGACCGAAATTCAATTTCTGGGGTATGTACTGTCTACACAAGGAATTAGTATGGATGGAAGCAAAACCCAAGCCATCAAGGATTGGCCAAGTCCTAGAAATGTGAAGGAGGTACAGCGCTTCATCGGGTTTGCCAACTTCTATAGACGTTTCATTAGAAATTTCTCTGAGGTAGTGTCACCTATCACCAACTTACCCGGAAAGAGTCTAGGTTTCTCCTGGACTCCCAAGCCAGGAAGCATTTTCCCGTCTAAAAGATAAATTTACCACCGCACCTATCTAGTACATCCCAACCCGAGCTTGCCTTCATAATAGAGGTGGATGCTTCAGACTGTGCCGTTGGAGCTATACTCTCTCAGAGAACAGGTGAGAAGAATGTCTTGCATCCTGTGCCTTCTTTTCCCAGCAGTTGTCTTCGGCTGAGAGGAACTACGATGTGGGCAACAGAGAGTTGTTGGCCATTATTGCCGCCTTCAAAGAATGGAGACACCTTCTTCAGGGAGCTGCACAGCAAATAGTCGTTTTGACAGACCATCGAACCTTGAGTTTATCAGGTCGGCTAAGTGCCTGACTCCTCGCCAGGCTCGCTGGAATCTTTTCTTAAACCAATTTAATTTTATCATTCTCTTATAGACCAGGATCGCGCAATGGAAAGGCTGATGCACTCTCTAGGATTTACTCAGCAGAGACACGTCCAATTACTCCTCCTAAGACTATTCTTCCTGACTCTAGATTCCTAGGAGTAATTCATAATCAAGACCTACTTAAGGACATCAAGGAAGCATACCATGCGGATTCCTTTTTGGCACAACCCCAAGGGACGTAAGTCTTGTCTTTAAGAATGGTGTGTGGATTCAGGGACAACGCTGTATATTCCTGAAACAGTCAGATTGAGAGTATTGCAACTCATTCACGATTCCAAGATAGCTGGGCATAGAGGAATTCTAAAGACACAGGAATTTCTTCTCGTTTCTTTTGGTGGCCCACTTGCAGGAAGGATGTTTTAAACTATGTCACTTCATGTGAGTCTGTGCAAGATGCAAAACACCTCGCTCCTCACCAACTGGTCTGTTACAGCCTCTTCCCACCCTGTCCCGCCCGTGGGGATCCATTTCTATGGACTTCATTGTGGAGTTACCAACCTCTCAGGGAAGAACACCATTCTAGTGGTGGTTGACCGCCTAACAAAGGCAGCTCATTTTATCCCTTGTGTCGGCTTACCCACTGCAAAACAGACATCAGATTTGATGATTAAAGATGTGTTTCGCTTACATGGAGTACCGGATGAGGTTATTTCGGATCGAGGGGTGCAATTCACTTCTAGGTTTTGGCAAAATTTCTGTGCAGCATTGTGATATAGGAAAGATGTGTATCTTCGTACCGTGTTAGCCAGTAGATAGAAAAATATTTAGACTTGAGAGTCCTCAGTGGTTGATACCTTTTAATGGCTAACTGAAAAGATGGTAACAAATTGCAAGCTTTCGAGACTACTCAGGTCTCTTCATCAGGCATAGACTAATACAACATCTGAAGAATCACATATTTATACACAAAATAGCACAGAAAAAATGCAATAGGTAGGACAAGTGACATGAAGCAGAACTGTCATTATGGCAGAGGGATTAACATAAATATGACTAGTTCATAGATAAGGAGTGAAGGTTTTATTACCCTCTGATTGGGGTCTGGTATTGTGTTGTGATGACCCTAAAAGGTCAGGGAGGCAGATTACTTAATTGTTGTAGAACGACATAAAACTCTGGGATATATTCATCCCAGCACTAAGAGTGTCAAAGGTCATCATAAGTTTATATTCCCAGACTTTTCTATCCTTCTCAGATTTGAAGTTAGATTTTAATACAAGTAATTCCATATCTGTCATGCTATGACCGGGCATACAAAAGTGTTTGGCCACAGGTAAATCCATTCTTTTTTTCTTATTGTGTGGCGATGAGAATTCATCCTTGTTCTCAGTTTTTGCCCGGTCTCCCCCACATACAGACCCCCAGTTGGACATTTAGTACATATAATTAGGTACACACATTAGATGTGATTCAGCTGAAAGTACCTGGTATCTTGTAGTCCTGATGGGAGTTGGGGATCTTTATCCTGTCCGTGGTCATTATAGATGTACAGGTTTTGCATTTCTTTTGTTTGCAAGGAAAGGTACCTGCAGCTGTTGGGGAGGACAGGGAGCTTCTGACAATGATGCTTCTTAGATTTGGGGGCTGCCTAAAACATAGTAGTGGGGGGTCTGGAAATATGGATTGTAATCGGGCATCTTTTTGTAGTAAAGGTTGTAGTTTCCGTGCAGCTCCCCTTAGCATCTCCAGACTTGGATTGTAGGTGACCACTAGAGGCACCCGGTTATTTTCTTCTTTAGCTTTGTAATGTAGCAGGTGATTCCACCAAGGAATATCCAAGGAATCACCTGCTACATTACAAAGCTAAAGAAAAGTAAAAAGAATAACCGGGTGCCTCTAGTGGTCACCTACAATCCAAGTCTGGAGATGCTAAGGGGAGCTGCACGGAAACTACAACCTTTACTACAAAAAGATGCCGATTACAATCCATATTTCCAGACCCCCCACTACTATGTTTTAGGCAGCCCCCAAATCTAAGAAGCATCATTGTCAGAAGCTCCCTGTCCTCCCCAACAGCTGCAGGTACCTTTCCTTGCAAACAAAAGAAATGCAAAACCTGTACATCTATAATGACCACGGACAGGATAAAGATCCCCAACTCCCATCAGGACTACAAGATACCAGGTACTTTCAGCTGCATCACATCTAATGTGGTGTACCTAATTATATGTACTAAATGTCCAACTGGGGGTCTGTATGTGGGGAGACCGGGCAAAAACTGAGAACAAGGATGAATTCTCATCGCCACACAATAAGAGAAAAAAGAATGGATTTACCTGTGGCCAAACACTTTTGTATGCCCGGTCATAGCATGACAGATATGGAATTACTTGTATTAAAATCTAACTTCAAATCTGAGAAGGATAGAAAAGTCTGGGAATATAAACTTATGATGACCTTTGACACTCTTAGTGCTGGGATGAATATATCCCAGAGTTTTATGTCGTTCTACAACAATTAAGGAATCTGCCTCCCTGACCTTTTAGGGTCATCACAACACAATACCAGACCCCAATCAGAGGGTAATAAAACCTTCACTCCTTATCTATGAACTAGTCATATTTATGTTAATCCCTCTGCCATAATGACAGTTCTGCTTCATGTCACTTGTCCTACCTATTGCATTTTTTCTGTGCTATTTTGTGTATAAATATGTGATTCTTCAGATGTTGTATTAGTCTATGCCTGATGAAGAGACCTGAGTAGTCTCGAAAGCTTGCAATTTGTTACCATCTTTTCAGTTAGCCATTAAAAGGTATCAACCACTGAGGACTCTCAAGTCTAAATATTTTTCTGTGCAGCATTGGACATTAAAGTAAACCTTTCTTCTGCTTTTCATCCCCAGACTAATGGACAGACCGAACGAACCAATCAAACCCTGGAGCAGTATCTCCGCTGCTTTATCTGCCACCTACAGGATGATTGGGTGGATCTACTTCCATTAGCTGAGTTCTCGTATAACAACTCTCAGAGTGCCTCCACTAAGCAGTCTCCTTTTTACTCTAATCTAGGTTATCATCCTAACATTCTACCACGATTTCCCATAGAAACGCCTTTACCAGCAGTGGCTGAAAGAATCACGTCTTTACAGAAGAATATGGATCTTCTAAAGGAGAATCTGGAATCGGCTCAGGAAAGGTACAAGAAAGCAGCAGATAAATTTCGTAAACCTGCACCAGCTTTCAAGGTAGGAGACTTGGTCTGGCTGTCAACCAGAAATCTTAAGTTAAGGATTCCATCGTCTAAGTTGGGACATAAGTACATTGGACCCTATAAAATCAGTAAAATTATAAGTGCGTTGCTTGTCATCTTCAACTGCCCAGAACTATGAGAATTCACCCTGTCTTTCATGTATCCCTACTAAGGGCTGCGACACCCAATACGTTTCCTGGACGTTCTTCTCCTTGCCCTGACCCAGTGCTAGTCGATGGTCAGGAAGAATTTGTGGTGGAAAGGATTTTAGATTCCAGGTTGTATAGAAATCAGTTACAATATCTGATTAAATGGCAGGGCTACCCAGTGGAGGACAACTCATGGGAACCAGTCAATAACGTTAATGCTCCTCGCTTGCTCCGTCAGTTTCATCAGAGGTACCCACACAAGCCTGGCCTGAGGTCATCCGGAGGTTGTCCCTAAGGGGGGAGTAATGTAAGGTTCTGTGTACATGTTCCTGAAACTCAGTTTGTTCGTCAGCCATTTTACTTTCTGTCTTGCTGCAGCTATCTTGCCCTCAGTCAAAATGGAGTTTCCAGGTTGCATGTTCCCGCCCTGATTCTCTCCTTTTGCTTCTTAAGCAGCCACAGCTGAGCAATCAGTGCTTCAGAATCTAGCCTGCAGTGAACCTGTGACCTGACTCCTAAAGCCTTGGACCTTGTACTCCAGCTATTCCTACTGAGGAACTCTGAAGCACTTGTGGACTCTGAACCCTGCTCTTTGAAAGACCCACGTTTGCATGGACTTACGGTAACAGAGAAGAAGATCCTGAACCTGTTGTGGAGAGTGATTGCTGAGCTTAGATTACTCTGGCCTGCTGTGTCTCCTGCTTCTGTGTCTACAAACTGTGTGACTATTTTTGCCAACTTGTATGAAGTAATACAAGACTTTCTATATCAAACCTGTGTCTCATGTATTTTCATCGCACCCAAGCACAAGACGCTATATGAACTGTACTACATACATTACACAGCCTGAATAAAGTTTTTTATTTGAAATTACACTAAACACAGTTTTCCATTTTAATTATTAAGTCTATTCCCAGCGAAGCCCTTGATCTCCTGTAATAAAAATAAAATAATAAAACAACAATATACCATACCTGTCAGTGGTTCTGTCCCACACTGTAATCTATTTCTGGGGGATAAATAGTTTTCAACCTGGACAGTGACAAGATGCGACCGTCCTGGCTGAAAACCACTGGTGAATGAGGAGATGCTGCGAGCGCAGCTTCAGTGACTAGCGGTGACGTCACTGATGATGTGCTCCCATCCGGCCTGAACTGTGGTGACCTCTAAACCATGGGAAAATGCCAGTAATGGGGTCACCACAATTCAAACTCAGTGTCTTCACAGCAGATCAACCTGTCTAGGTTCTTTTTATTTAAGTGGTGAAAAAAAATTCCAAAGTTTGCTAAAAAAAAAAGATTGTGCCATTTTCCTATACCCATAGCGTCTCAATTTTTTGTGATCTCGGATTGTGTGAGGGCTTATTTTAGTGCAGATACAATCTTTTGATCACTCGTTATTGCATTTTAATGCAATGTTGTGGTGACCAATAAAACATAATTCTGGCATTTTGACTTTTTTTCTCATTACGCCATTTAGCGATTGGGTTAATTATTTATTATATTGATAGATCGGGTGATTCTGAATGCGGCGATACCAAATATCTGCGTGTTTAATTTTTTTATTGTTTCATTTTGAATGGGGCGAAAGTGAGGTGATTTGAATTTTTATATTTTTTTTTTATATTTTTAAAAACATTTTTTTATTTTGGCATGCTTCAATAGTCTCCATGGGAGACTAGAAGCTGCCATAATCTGATCGGCTCTGCTCCATACAGACGATGATCAAATCGCCTGCATGTAGCAGAATTGCTGACTTGCTGTGAGCGCCAATCACCGGGCGGCACTCATAGCAATTCAGCAGTGACAACTATAGAGGTCTGCAGAGACCTCTGGTTGTCATGCCAACCCATCGGTGACCCGCGATCACTTGACGGGGGACACCAATAGAAGGATTTTCATCTCGCTTGCCGGAAGTGAGTGTTAAATACTGCTGTCAGAGTTTGACAGCGGCATTTAGCGGGTTAATAGCAGAGGATAGATTGCGATTCCACCCGCAGTTGCTCCGGGCACATGTCAGCAGTTCAAAACAGCTGACATGTGCTGGGAAAGATGTGGGCTCAGCGCCGGAGCCCACATCAAAGGAAGAGTGTCCGACACTGGCGTATTATCATGCCCAATGTTGGAAAGGAGTTAAACTTGCACCCATTAGTGCCTTTCAGTTGGCACTAAAGACTATTTAGGTTGGTTTAATCTAATAAATAAATCATTTAAAAATATGACATGTGGTTCCCTTATTTTTGATAACCAGCAAAGGTAAAGCAGACAGCTGTGAACTGATATTATCAGGCTGGGAAGGTCCCTGTTTTTTGAACCAGTCACAGGCTAAAAAAAAACATCCTGCAGCCACCCCAAAAGTGGCGCATGACATGAGATGCCTTGCTCTTCCAGATTGCCCTGGTGCAGTGGCAATTGCGGATGGTAGTTGGAGGCTGATGTGATTCCTCCCATGGCTGTTTTGGGCACAGATCATGAAGCGGTTAAGGTCTAGATTTGACTCTATTAGTCTGGGACTTTTGTTCATGTACAGACAGCATGTCTATGTCTTAATGTACAGTGCTGATTATTTGTTGTAATTAGCTCTCTGCGGTAAGCTTTGTGTGGATTCACTTCCTATTGAAACCCTTAGCAGCTACATCTGTCTGCCACTTATAGTTGAACTTACCCTAGTCTTCTTTTTTGTTTTGCTCCTGCCTTTTCCTACTTGTCAGTTTTAGTTCCTGACCTTGACTTTCATTTTGACTACCTTATTGTTGTCTTATTTTGTCACTGACCCATCTCTCTGTCAGCATTATTCACCAGCCAGCAGCCACTGAGGATGTATTCCGGGGGGGGGCACTGTGTAAGTCCAGATCCTTGTATAGTTGTTAAAGGATAAGGATCCCTTAGACCTGCTAAATGGAGTGTCTTGTGTGAAACCCTCAATGAATTGCAAGACCTGGTCCAGATGGTCCAGGATTGTGCAAATTGGGTTCAGCATCGTGAAACTGTCCAGACGCAAGCCACTGCAGCACTTTCTTTGACCATTACCGAACCCAAGGCAAATCTACGTGACTATTTTTTGGGTGATTGTAAAAAAACTTTGTCTCCTGCACTTTAGGCTCTACTCACATTCATCTGCTTCTGAGAACCACTATATGGGACTCATAATCTCCCTGCTGCAGAGTAATTTGGGCTTTCTCCTTACCCTTTTATGCACCAGGAGATATCCATTAAGAACAGGTGGGCTGCCATGAACAGAGGTTCATTAGGCTGAGGACATTTTAGCACAATTTATTGTTTTTGATTATATGAAGCATAAAAATATATTGGGGATTATATTGTTCAAAGCATTTTTTCTCCTGTCTCCTGTCTTGCTGTTAAGCATAATACCTTGAGTCATATACTTATTGCAACCTAAAAGGTAAGAGTGCAAAGATAGAAAGCTAGAGAACCTAACAGCTCTTTGTTTCAAAATAATTAGAAAACCACTTCCTACTGTATTATATACATATAGCTTGTACTTGTATATTTGTATAACACTGGTTGTGCTAAGGAGTTTTGAAAATTACAGTGGAAAATAAAAAAAACAATTTCTGAATATCAGTAGTAAATCAGAGGCAATGAGGGCCAGCTAACATAATGAAATATCATGAGCCATGGTCAGGTAAATGAAAACATATGCCCTACTCATCCTGCAGGTAAATGCTTTTTTAAGATGTTTTCACTAGTCATCCTAATAAATAATGTTTAGCTGAAATAAAAAAAAAATTTGTATACCTTATACTGTATGAACAAAAGTATTGAGTTCACTACAAAGTGCACCTACATGAACACCTAACAGTATAAATCTAAAGACATGGAGTTGGTCACACTTTTTAGCCAAAAACCTTCCACTTATACGGGATGGCTTTCTACCAAATTTTGGAGTGTCTATGTGGGGATTTTTGCTCATTTATCCAGAAGAACATTTATGAGGTCATACAGTGATGTTGGACGAGTTGGTCTGGCTCACAATCTCTGTTCTATTTCAGCCCAAAAACGTTCAGTAGGGTTGAGGTCAGGGTTCTGTGTGAGCCAGTCAAGTTCCTTCACACCAACCTCACCCAGGCATACCTTTATGGACCATGACTGCAGTATTGTAGAGGATTCCTTCCAACTGAACCCCTTTTATACCAACCCCACCCTTTTTACAACACCGCCCTGCTCAAACGGAACAACCCTTTCTCCCCAAATAAACACTTATAACACCTTTTTCTTTGGATAAATTGGTCAAATCGGCCTTTTATTAACAAACCATTGCAATAAATAACTTTTAGTAAGGAGGTTCTTGGAGCTACAAAACCTGATGGCAACCAGTAAATAATAATTAACCATCCAGCATTACCCCCAGCCACGACCACAGGCTCATAGACACCTTTGCAGCCAGAAAAACTTTTATATAACACTGACTCCTAGGGACCCCACTCTGTAGAGTCTCAAAATCCGCCAGCCAATTAAACAAAATCCAAACATCAAGAGAAGGTTACCATCCACCTGATGTACAACCCCACCACAATTTTCCCACCAACTACAAGGGCCCCCTCACCACCGCTTGCCGAAATAACCCAATGACATCATCATCCAACATTTTGATATTTTACCTTACTTGAACCCCTAAATTAAAGGGCGGGACCTTTGCTCTTCGTGCCTCATGCCGATTGCTAAAACCCACCCCTTTTCAGACAGATAAACCCTGCTCAACTGTAAACATCCCCCCTTAAGGTACTGCCACACTAAACAATCCCGCTAGCGATAACGATAACGATACTAATGCGATCGCTAGCGGGATTGTTTATATATCGCTAAGTGCGGCTTAACTTAGCGATATCGTTAAGGACGCTATAGCGGTTAGCGATCTCCTTAACGACTTTAGCGGTACAAAAGTACCGCTAAATCGCTAAGAAAAGGTGCCACACTCAGCGATAATACTTTCCCAGCGGGAGCGCCGACGATAAAATAGGGTCCGGAACGATTCCAGCGACGAGAGAGATCACAGCAGGATCTCAGCAGGGAGCTCGTCGCTGACAGATGCCGCACACAACAACATCGCTAACGGGATCGCTAAATAGTGACGTTTTTTAGCGATCCCGTTAGCGATGTTGTTTAGTGTGGCATACCCTTTACTGTCCAACCCCTCTAAACTTTTAACCCCACAGGGCCCACGCTTCTACCCATATTTATTTATTTTTAACCGCTGCTTGCCCTACAAATCAAGTCACGGGTCACTCTGCCCATTGCTTTGCTGAGAGCTATGTTTTTCCTTGATTTAGGCATAGTGACACAGACATGCTTGAATAGAAAAGGGTCTTCCTAAAACTATTCCCACAAAGATGGAAGCAAACAGTTGTCCAAAATGTCTTGGTATCTCCTATCTCAGTAATGGGAAAGTCTGTCTTCACTAAATACAGATTTTATCTCAAAATTGAGAATTTTGATAATGACTGATCAATTTTGGGGCAGAGAAACAAGAATATTTCTCTGAAAAGATATATAGCAAAAGTTGATTATTTTCATGTGCACTATTGATTTATGAAATAAAAATTAAAATGACAGTTGCAATTTAAGCATTAAGAATTCCATTTATTGGAATGTAGGGGCCTAGGAAAACCAATGAAAAATGAGCCCATAGTGTTAAGGGTATGCCACACTAAACAATATCGCTAACGGGATCGCTAAAAAACGTCACTATTTAGCGATCCCGTTAGCGATATTGTTCAGTGCGGCAGCTTCCAGCGACGA
This sequence comes from Oophaga sylvatica, assembly GCA_033576555.1. NCBI lineage: Eukaryota > Metazoa > Chordata > Amphibia > Anura > Dendrobatidae > Oophaga > Oophaga sylvatica. The sequence goes on from JARQOD010000002.1 coordinate 528,826,143, forward strand.
GCTTCCTGCTGTGATCTCGCTCGTCGCTGGAATCGCTCCGGACCCTATTTCATCGCTGGCGCTCCCGCTGGGTAAGTATCTAATCGCTGTGTGGCACCTTTTCTTAGCGATTTAGCGGTACTTTTGTACCGCTAAAGTCGTTAAGAAGATCGCTAACGGCGATAGCGTCGTTAACTATATCGCTAAATGTGGCCGCATTTAGCGATATAGAAACAATCCCGCTAGCGATCGCATTAGTATGCGTCGTTATTGTGATCGCTAGCGGGATTGTTTAGTGTGGCAGTACCTTTAGTCAAGCATTCGCCAAACCCAGACTCTTTTATCAGATTGTCAGTGAAGCATGATTCATCACTCAACAGAACACTTTTACGCTATTCCAGAGTCCAGAGGTGACGTGCTTTAAACTACTCTTTCTTACACTTTGCATTGTGCTTGGTGATGTAAAGCTTGCATGCAGCTCCAAGGTCATAGAAAAATCATGTAATGTAGCTTTTAGTGCACAATTTTGTGCTTCTTTGAATGTCAAAGGAGATTTAGAACTTTGCAGTTGTAAGTACAGCATTGATGAATAATATGACCCTGCTCATAGCCTTACATGGTCTGTAGTAGTGGCTGAGTTCTGGTTCCTAAATGCTTCAAATTTTTGAAAATAACACGGACTGACTTGTTACAATGATGGCATCCTATTACAGTACTACTCCTACTCATTGGAATGACCAATTCTTTCACAAATGTTTGTAAAGGCATAGTTAGGTGCCTGTTTATACAACTATGGAAATGGGGTTAAATGAAAAAACTGAATTTACTGATTAAGATGTGCGGCCCAATACTTTTTTCTATATAGTACATACTGTATATTTAAGCACCTAAAAGCAATGTGTTATATATTTAATTTTAGTTTCAATAAATTAGTTTTCTCAGGATCCTATCTTCAGAAGCACACCACTTATCTTTCTCCTGGCTTCCTGCTTCTGGCGTAATCACTTTGATGAATCAGGGCTTTACTGTTAATTTTCCCCACAAAAACAGATGATTGCTTGAGTCCAGACTCCCAGGGTGGGACAATATGGCATTAACTATTTTGCAAGTGAACCTCCCAACTAGTTTGGGTTTTCAAAATGTAGAATACCTATGAATAGGTCCTCTCTAATATTTTTTCAGGCTTTGATAACATTCTAGAAAAGTGACAGCAACTAAGGACACACTTCATCAAGGTATTTTTAACAGAATTCTGGCATAAAACACCAAAAATGTCGCAATATTTCTAGGCCAGTCCCTACAAGCTCTGCCAAAGTTAGAAGAGTTGGGGCAGGATGTGATGGACTGTAGCAAAGCCAGCTCAGCAAGTTCATCACTATTTTTACCACTGAAGTTGTATAAATTATGCTACAAATATATGGCAGGCCTTGGTTGGAGTAACATATCTGGCAAAGGGTCACAGCTGTTCTGAGATCTTACTCAAGCGCTACCTTCATTAGGACTGTCACACAGAACCAAAATTCTGACGAATCAGGCCCTAAGAGTTTAATTTCTGTCTAACTGCTGTCCAGAGCCTGTTGTAATCTGTCTCTAACAGCACAGGCACAGAGAAGGATTGCAGGAAGTTAGGTTCAATCTTTGTCTCTGTTCCTGTTCTCCTGTCAATTTGCATACATGTATAACAGAAAGGTGGGCTTTCAGTTCAGAGCTCATAAGTCATTGAAAAGTACTTAACTCAGCGCTTGCTCGGAATTGAAAAAAAAATACAGCATCTAAAGTGCGTGCAGAATGCTGATGAAAAGGAACTGCCCCGTCAAAGAGTGCTTGTGAAGATAAAGCATAATCTTGCTTTTACTCTGGCATTGAGTGAAATGACAGGTATGGTTTAAAATGTTCTTATAGCCGAAGGGGCGTGGCCTGGCAATGGCTCCAAGTGGATGTGTTCACTAAGCTCCTGCTGCTCCCAGGGATTTAAGGGGCATGGACGAGGCTAAACGCTGCAAAAAAGAGCTCTTGGACATCAGGCATCGAGTAGCAGGAAAGGAGAGGTGAGGAGAATGAGCAGCTGTGTATTTGCTGTTAGGCCGGTTTCACACATCCGTGTTTCTGGTACGTATTTGACCGTTTTTACACGTACCGGAGACACGTACACACATAGACACATTATAATCTATGTGTCTATGCACATGTGCGTGTTTTCACACGGACCGTGTGTCCGTGTGCCAAACACGTAGACATGTCCGTTTTTTTCAGGCAGCATGTACCGCAATACGGACAGCACACGGCCACACGGATGAGCATCCGTGTGCTGTCCGTGTGCGTTTTCAAAAACGTTGTATCATTACTAGAGACAGGTGCCCTGATTTAGAGACAAAAGCAAAAAATTCAGTCTGTCTGGCCTTTTCTTTGCTGAGGTGAACTGCTTGTGAGTGGAGGGACATGTGTGTACCTCTTCTCCTGTATTTTGATGATTTAATGGCACCTTGTGTTGATACTGAGCGCCTAATATGTCTTGTGAAAGAACACCCAGAACTTTGGGACACTCATGTGGAGGGATACCACGACCGGCTGATTACAGAGCGTGGATGGCTTGCAGTAGCCCAAGCATTGTTTTCACAAAGTGGTTGGTCAACATATTCCCCATCCAAGCAAGCGAAGTATGGTGAGTGCACCCATGGATGTTCCTATGTCATAACAAACTGTACTTACATAATTCATATTTCAAATAGTGCTAACAGTGCTGATGTGTTAGTGACTCAGTTAACAGCCCATCAAAATAGCATGTAATTTGTAAGCCCTTATCAGCATAATAGTGACAAGGCTTCTCAATGTGCTTGTTGAATGGCAAACATAACCTTCAGGATGTATATTGCCTTAGTATTTATAACTACCCACAAAAAAATATGAAGCATTTTTGATTCACAATTTTATCACACATGACAGCCTTGTCTGGACTAGCATGCTTCTGCAAGCCCACAAACTATAGTGTCCCCTTGTTGGTCATACACAAGTTTTAGTGGAGCCGCCACTTTTTCCCTCTTCACGTGTTTATTTCAGAATTACTTGTTTTTTTGCAAAAACCCCACCAAGTATCTTCCACCAATACTGCCCTTACAGGTGTCTGGCATTGTAAAAGCTGTGTATACTTACTACTATACACACATCAATTTTTAAATTTGCTTTTTCTGCTACTAACCATAGCAGTGTGTACATTATGGTGCAGTTGTAAACTTTAGGCATGGCAGGAGGTATCTAAGTGTCAAGAATGAGATGTATAGTTATGCCAAAGTTGCTGTGTACTTTTGGGGACATACTGAGCATGTGAGCCTTAAAGGCATATGATGTTTTTAATAATTGTATTTACCTATATTACATAGTTGTAATTTGCCATATTAGGACTGTTTTTTTTACTTTGTCATCAGTGGCTTTGTTGAAACGATGCTGGCGCTCAGCAAGGGACCATTACCGGCGGGAATACAAGTCCCTTCCCTCTACATCTGGTGTCAGTAGAAATCGGCAATATGTCTATTTCCGGCATTTAGAATTCCTACGCCCAGTCATGGAACTCAACCAGTAAGTGTCCTGCTTCAACCACCTCAACTTTAATGGTAGCTTATCCACAAAAATGTAGTTTGTGGCTACCTATGTAGTTGGCACTGTAAATACTGAAGTCAGTATCATTGTACATGCACATGTAAAATGCCTTGTCAGACACATATTTGGGTTTTAGTTAACATTAACGTTCAAGATGAAACCCACAAAAATGGCACTAAAATTTTTTTAATTAATATCCCAAGGTTGAAAAACAAAAAAATTTGAACTGGAAGGGTCTGACCTCACATTACCTATTGCTATTTAAAATTGTTTAATGTTTCAAAATTTACGGAGAATATTGAACACATGCTTTTGTGACAATGTCCATTTTTCCTCATAGGACTGAGGACAACTTGGACGATTCTGATGCATCACCAACTGAGGCAGCCTCTGCACCTTGTACGTCTGCATCAGAGACGGATCAAACAGCTCAGGCCAGTCAAACAACACAGCCACAACAGCCATCTAATGCTCGTGAAAGCACCAGTGAGGGTGCTAATGAAAGAAGCCAAATAGGTACAGAAGAACCATCACAGGCATCAAGCGCCCAGCACCCCAGGCATCACAAGCATCAACAACCATTCCACCGCGGTACATAGCATCTAGTGTGAGAGGAAGACGCAGTACGTGACATGAGGAGATCAGGATGTTGCCTGAAGAAATTGATGCAAGAGTCCTGCATATCTTGAACTCACTGACGCCAGAAACAGACGTTGAATGGTTTTGCCACTCACTGTCTCTCTGTCTGGCAAAAGTACCCACAGAACGTCAAGAACGTGTCAGGGCAGCTATGCTGAACCTCCTGGCTGCAAGCCAGGGACAGAATGAGCCCAACCACGTGCTTGCAACCATAGAACAGTGGCGTACTGACCAAAATCAGACCCCTTTCACAACTACAGTGTCAGCACACCAGGAGCAACAGGTTCCTGCAACCTCTAATGGGGCGGAACAACCATCAACCAGACAACCATACCCACAAATTGCCACACCATATTATGTCCATGAACCACCCCTTGCATCCAGCCAACAGCTACAACATAGGCCACTGGGTGAAGTTGCTCACACATTTCAAATGCCACAGCATACACTCTGCCACCAAGGCAATGTACGCCTGCCCTAAGTAGATTTGGGCATCCCACCCCTCTGCCAACAACACAACAAACAGCTGGCCAAACATATCAAGGTTACATATCACGGCCACAAAGGCCAATGCAACCTGTTGGTCAGGTTGTACAATACCCAGTCAGTGCAAACTACCAACAGCAACCACTCCACATACAACAACCCTTTTATGGACCCTCCTTAGAAAGCCAAAGCTACCACACTACTACCTCAGGATACCGACAAATGCATGTTGGAATATCCGTCAATAATCCACCACTGCAGCCACAAATAACACAATCGGAAATGCCCACACAATCCGCCATCACGGAAGGTGTAATCCCAGAAAACAGTACACAAGAATCAGTGTCTACTGAGGATGAGTTTCTCAATCTGTAATTTTGTAAAATGTTTTCAACATTTGTTGGGAAATATCTGGCATGTACCAATCTTATGAATGCACATTATTTATCCTACGTTGTGTAAAAAAGAAAACTTTTTATTATTTTGCCTGGGTAGTAGTAAAAATTGTTTTGGCAAAAACAAAAAGGTTCTCCCTGTTGTGTTTATTTGGTTCACCATTACAAAATAGTTTTAGGCTAGGTAGCAGCAACTGATCAAATGCACAATATAAAATACACAACACAAAAGAATCTTGTAAAATGCGACGCCATAAGTGTTGCAACATAAGCAAATGGTCTTTGCAAGAAATAGTAACCACACAGGGAAAACGTAATTTATTGAGGAAAAAATATATATACATTTTTTAATAAAAAATTGGACAAAATATTCACCAGAAAATCACATGTTTAGTATTTTTAAGAACATTAAAGTGAGTTCAAAAATATAATGGGTGAAAAAAGGCCTCTTTGAAAAAATACAAATATAAATATAATATGACACACGTACATTCTACACGTACACACGGATGACACACAGAGTATACACACGGACACATGGACATACGGACACGGATATCAGGACGTGTGAAACCGGCCTTATGGAGAGGCCTGTGAGAGGAGAAAGAAGAGGGCCTTGTGTCTTCAAGCTTGCAGCAGAGCAAGATCTGCTGAAACTGTCTTGGTCCCCTTGGGATGGGTATACTGCAGCCTACTGTGTGGAGAAAAGCTGCGGAAACGCTTAAAAAAACGCAACGTGGGCACACAGCCTTAGGCTCCTCAGTCTGGAAGACCAGTGTGTGTGGGATATGGGCAGGAAATGCAGGAAGCCCTCCCCCTTCACATCATTAACCCCAGCTTCTTCCAGATCAGGCAGCATCCAAAGATACTTAACAGACAAGCCAGGCTCTCAACCAGATCAAGATTTTAAAATGGCGTCTGATGCTCCCTCTCACACTGCCTCCCTTCCTCATAAGAGGATCTCTCCAGAGAAAATATGCAAGAAGATGCAGGAAGGAGAGACATCCACTCCAACATCTCTTCTATATCTTCACCAAGCTTTGCTAATGCCCCTGCGGTGACACCATCTCAGAATCTGGCATTGATGATGGAAGAAATCAAAGCTCTCAATTCTCAAATGTGGAATATTCTGACCAAAACTGATATGGAAGGTTATATTACCCATTTGGAAAATCTATATAAGTCTGAAATACAAGGCCTGAATGCATCAATCTCTTAAGTCGCCGATAGCGTGACCCAGTTGGGATCTTCCTCTGTCACAGCTGCCGCAGAACAAAAGGTGGCAAAGTCAAATAATAAAATGCCATTCTACACAGATTGACTCATTATTTGATATGATAGAGTACCTCGAGGATTGAAACCGCCCCACTAATATTCACAAACGGGGTTTACCTGAAGCAACTGGTACAGCCGATCTTATTCCCGCACTTTGCGGCATCTTTAGGAAAGGCTACCTAACGAAGAAATACTTATTGACAGAGCACACCGAGCTTTAAGACCCTAAGTCCCCTCAACAATGACTCAGACATCCCCAGAGATGTAATTTGCCCAGTTCATTAATTCAAAACCAAAAAAGAAATTATGAGACAGGCTCAGTCCAAATGACCTATGGATTTTGATGGGGCCCATTTACATTTTATGGTGGACCTACTTAGGTCAACCTTAGCAAAATGTAGGGCTCTGCATCCACTGTTGGAAGTTCTAAGAGAAAGAGATGTCCAATACTCGTGGGGTTTTCCCTTCCAATTACAAGTGCGCAACCAGCATGGAACTTTCTTTCTGAGGAACCCATACAGATTGTGGTCATTCCTAGAGGACCTGGATCTGCCAGAAATTACTATCTCTGATTGGCCCACAAACCCATTGACTCCTTTGGATTTCTATGTGAATCTTCGACAAGTATGACAATCCCAAAGACCCAGAAGACAACCATCCTCTCGTTCTCATCCAGTTGAACAATGATGTCTCTGGTTGTTTCTGTTTCTTTCTAGGTGATTCAATGAAAGCTTGTCTATTGAATTTCATATATCACTCACCAAGTTCCTTTTTTAGTATTTATATTGTGGACTTAGGTGTTCATAAGACACTTTACTTTATATAATGTGATCTGTACTGTGGATATCTGAGGGTGATATCATTCAATCTATCTTGCCTTTGAATTAGAGTCTACTGAGTCCTTAGACTAATAAGTTACACAAATATGCGATCTACATCATGTGAATGTGGGAAGAGTTATGAACATACAAGTAGATACTTGTAATTCATATGATAGACTAGCACAATTTTCAGAAACACCTAATGGGCTAGAATGAACACTGGGATATCATTAATTACTGAATTTTACTTTCCTTACAGGTTGCCTAGTGTTATGCATCTTTAAATGGGCATGATATTTGTGATAGTTGAAACATAGGGTTCTTGTTTTTGTTAGCGTTTTTGTATGCTTCTTACAATCTTTATTTTGTCTGGGCCAAGATCCCCGGGAGTTATTTAATGTTGCCTTGAAAGACACTCCCCAATTATGGTGACTTGTTTTATACAGGTTTACTTGGGAAGTACTACACTACCGCAGGATTTACTTTTCCCTTCTTTACAGTCTTGGCATAGTATCGAGGATTTGGCCCATTCACTATATAGGCTTATTTCAACCTCTTCTATCTTTATTCTCTACCTATATCTTCTCTATATCTGTCATTTCTTCCTTGCCCATCCACCCAGACTAGGTTGAAATTGGTAATATCAGACATGGCATCAATTAAGGTAGCTTTTCTAAATGTTACAGGGTTTAATGTCTCACAAAAACGTTCTCAAATTCTATACGGGATGCATAAACCACCAGTAGCCAATGGTATTGGCTGGCCAGGACCACGAGTTCCACAGATTAGCAAAGGAGACATCTGTTCAAACATGGGAAACTTTACTGAACTTGATGAGGGCTATATTCAAGGGATAGCAAGTACAGTCTTAAGCACTTTTCATTCACAGCAAGAAGCCTTCTCACTGAGATCATCTTTCTACTGTAGTCTACTCCAGGGCTCATATAGCACATTGTTTCGCCCTACTTCATCACAGTCTAGCTTCCCACCACAGTACAGTTTAGAGAGGTTCTCTTCACCTGCTCAGTGTTTTCCTATCGCTATGGATTTCCTGGATCTGCTGCTCAGGACTCCCACTAGTCCCAAAGTCTCAGTGCTCTTTAGGTCCGAACATCTCTAGAATCCGCCCCTTTCTCACCATGGAAACAACAAAGACCCTCACTGTTGCCCTGATTCACTCCCGCCTAGACTACTGTAATGCTCTATTAATTGGCCTCCCCCTCACTCGACTTTCCCCTCTCCAGTCCATCCTTAATGCAGCAGCCAGGGTCGTCCATCTGGCTAATCGGTACCCGGACGCGTCTGCTCTTCGCCAGTGATTGCACTGGCTGCCCATTCATTATAGGATCCAATTTAAACTGCTTGTTTTCACCCACAGTGTGGCACCCTCCTACATCTCCTCCCTCATTTCTGTTTATCGGCCAATCCGCTCGTTACGCTCTGCAAGCGACTTTCGACTAACCTCTGCACTAATCCATACCTCCCACTCCCTCCCACTTTTATTCCTTCAATGGTACTGTGAAGATCAGTTGATGTTATAATTGCTTTCCTAGAGAACTCAGATGCAAAATAGGAGGGATAAAAAAAAACACGTTTTTCATCCCGTAAAAATCCTATAGAAACTTTGACTTTTCTTTTGCTTTTGACATACCACCAAAATCCTTTTTTACTGGTTTTGTTCTCCCTTGCAAGCCTTACTTAATTACTGGCTTAGGCTCTTCTAACGCTTGCCCTGCATTCCCTGCAAACAGATCAAACGAGAAGATCAGAGCATCTAGCCCAACTAGATAGCAGAAAGTTAAACTAAGTTTATATTTCAAAAATACATTTTATTGAAAATATACATATATAAAAACGTTCACAAAAAAATGTATACACAAATGAAGTATAAATGGTGGATGAAACAAAAGAGAACCTGGAGAACATTGAATAGGTTCTCTTTTGTTTCATCCACCATTTATACTTCATTTGTGTATACATTTTTTTGTGAACGTTTTTATATGTATATTTTCAATAAAATTTATTTTTGGAATATAAACTTAGTTTAACTTTCTGCTATCTAGTTGGGCTAGATGCTCTGATCTTCTCGTTTGATCTAATTACGTAAGGAGTTGCCCTGTTCCTTGTTGGAACCATGCTGAATTGTGTTACCCATGGTTTGGGTTTAAGTAACTTATTCCCTGCAAACAGCATTAAATTCTGCATTAGATATTCCCCCCATTTTCTATTTGATATACAATGCTTTTTTCCTTTTAACAAGTGGTTAAGTTCTGTGTTCCTGGTTTCTTTAAATGCTTCCAATTCTTCCTTCTTTTCGGGATTGTTACAGATTGTACAGTGAGAATTTTATTCAGCAAAATATTCTATCCTTCTTGTATCCTTCATCCAAAATTTCCCATCCTTCTTATATGTACTAGATCAATCTCCTGTGATATGCTGTGCAATTATTTTTCATTCACTTCTAGCTAGATAAAATAGTGAAGTCATTGAAGAATTAAAACACGTCATATATGAGGTCACTATACAATAAGCTTTATTGAAAATTCCGTTGCATTTGTCATAATTATTAGGGATAAGTGATCCCGAACTGTAAAATTCAAGGTCCGCTAACGAACCCCGAAACTGACTTTTTACTGTACATCTGATTTCCTGTTCAGGTTCGCCAGTCTAATAAAGCTTCTTGAAAGGCTGCAACACAGCCAATCAACAAGCTTTTGGACTGTGTACACTTCTGGAGCCATCACAGCCATGAAAAGTATTGGCATGGTTGTGATTGGTTAGCACACCATGTGACCCAACCTGTATAGAGTCCTGTTCATGAGTGCCGCCTGCATTCTGCACTTATTAGTGTAGTGATAGGATGCAACTGGAGTGAGGGACAGAGTTTGACTGCACACTCTGAGAAAAGTCACTGTGTGTTCTCTGCAACCCCCACCTGAGGGAGTACTGTGCCTTTAAGCCGCCAAGTGTACTCTGCACCCTTCACCTGTGGGATTAGTGTAGCTTTAAGTTACTATGTGTACTCTGCCATACCGCCTGTGGGAGTACTGTGCCTTTAAGCTGCTGTGTATTTTCTAGTAGTGTGGCAAATAAATGAATCTCAGCAGCCATCTCTTTGCCATTTCTAGGCCAAAGAAATAATTTTCCTAAACCGGTGTGTGTTTTATAGTAGTTGGGAAATAAATAATTAGCATCAGCCATCCCGTTGCCATTTATAGGCCAAAGAATAATTTTTCAGGACCATTGTATGTTTTCTATTAGTCTGAGAAATGAAAAAATGGCATCACCCATCTCACTGCCATTTATAGGCCAAATAAATAATTTTTCAGGACCTCTGTGGGTTTTCTATTATTCTAGTCTGAGAAATAAATAATTGGCATCAGCCTTATCGTTACTATTTGTAAGCCAATGATATTTTTTACAATAAATTATTTTATTGTACCGCTGTGTCTAGATGAACAGTGTTTCTTAAAAATGTTATGCAGCTGTCTTTTTGTCAGTAGTGTATCTAAAAAATGTTTCTACTCTGCAGCCGTGTTTTTGTGAGTAATATTTCTAGATTTTTTTTTAACTATACAGCCTTCTCTTTCTCATTTGGGAGCAGAAAAAATATTTTATTCTACCTCTGCGTGTATACAAGTAGCATTTAAAAAAAATGTTCTACTCTGCAGCTGTCTTTTTGTGAAGGTGTGTCTAAAAAAAATCTTGTATGCAGCGGTGTCTTTCCCATTTGTGGGCCAAAAAGCCTGTATGTTTACTGTGCCAAAAAGCCTTTGTATATACTTTACCAAAAAGCCTCTGGGTGTACGCTGCCAAAAAGCTTCTGTGTGAACTGTGCCAAAAACCCTCTGTTTCTACTTTACCAAAAAGCATATATATGTACTGTGCCAAAAAGCCTTTGTGTCACGGGTTTACCATGTTTTGAGTGTGTGATAACTCCCTTTCTTTTCCTACTTTGGTTTAACCCCACCCTCCACTCTCTATTCTTTATCTCTGATTATGTGTGCATATTTGTATGATGGGTATTTTCATTTATCCCTGTTTGTATTACCTTGTTAGTCTGGTTGGTGTGTTACAGTACACTACTACTCCCCTCTTCCCTGGGTGGAGGAAGTTTACAGTCTGAGAGCGAACTCTATAGCCAAGGCAAGGTACATGGCCCTGGCGTCTTCACCATCAGAAGTAATCTGGGGAACAGGGCAAGCTAGGGCATCCCTAGCATTAAGGACAGAGAAGGCGCTCTGAGTCCCAGGACTCCCAATAAGAGTTATGACACTCTGTTTATACTTTACCAAAAAGCCAATATGTGTACTGTGCCAAAAAGCCTTTGTTTCTACTTTACCAAAAAGCCTGTTTGTACTTTATCAAAAAACATCTGTGTTTGTACTGTACCAAAATAGTAACCATATCAGATGGTGCTTCTGAATTTTGCCTCATGCTGAGTAAGATTTTACACATTTCTGCCATGCTAACCATCCCTTCCAGTGATGCTCTTGAGCTGGTTTGCGTGCCACCCTGCTGTGAACACAGTTGTTCTTAATTCTCCTCCTCATACTCTTACTCCTCCTCCAAAACTGTCCCCTGGCTGGATATTTGTGCACCTGGCCGCTTTTGATACAGGAACCCATACTCCAAGACATGTGTGAACGCCTGGCCTGATAATGGTGTGAATGGTCCCTGTTCCTCCTCCTGCTCTTCCTCCCGTGCCAGCACCTGATCCATCATTGCCTGAAGCTTTGTTTTTCTATGAGGCATAGACATTAGATATGATGGCATTGTCAGCGCTTGCCATGTTCATGCAGTACTCAAAGCAGCACAACACAGCACACAGATCCCGCAAGGAGGCCCACTAGTTGGTGTTGAAGTGGTGTTCCGCAGAGCTACTCACTCATGCATGCTGCGGCTAAAAATCCACTATCGTGTGCTGATGCTCGCACAGTCTTTCCAGCATATACATGGTGGAGTTCCTCCTTGTGAGTACGTCGCATATAAGGCAGTGAAAGGAAAGTCAGAAGTTAAGCTGCAACGGGAGGAAAGCAAGCGGCATCATGGTGAGAATGCCAAAAGTGCGCACAGACAGCCCACAGTGTCAGCAGCAGCTCTGATATATCTGTGTAATTTTTAAGGAAGCACTACACCACCAAATTCAGCACATGCACAAGGCAAGGAATGTGCATCAAATTGGCTAGACCCACAGCTGCTGCAAGATTTTGTCCATTATAGTACACCACCAGGCCAGGATGAGGTTTATGGGCAACAATCACAAACTATGAACTTATCTCCCGATATCTCCCACCACGTAATCTCTGATCCTCCCGAGACCCCTTCTCTCCTCCATAATTGTACATTCCTGTTATGAATGTGCTAGAAATGAATTCTGAGCAGAAGCTCCCTCTGGTGGTTACAAACAGTACTGAACTATCCAATGAAGATTGTGAAGATTGGAGATCAGGTGTTACTGACTGGTCTTATATAAGGGAGGTTCCCTCACATCAGGGTTGCCGGTGATCAATTGTTCTGGTCTCATCTTTGATTCCTGTTCACTTTGTAGCTTGCTGTTTCGTGCCTGCATCTTCTGCTAACAGATAAGACATTTTCTTCTATTAGTTTTTTGTGCTTGCTTTTTGCATTTTGTCCTGCACTTCTGTGGGGGTCTGCCGGGTCCCCTTCGGGGGCTTGTGCTCCTCTCAGTTTAGTTCAGCCACTGTTGTTTGTTCATTTGCCTTTTCCAGTTTTTTCAGTGGTTGCTGTTTAGTTTTTGTTACACCAGAGAACTAATTTAGGTGGTAGAGGTCGTGTGATCTCAGGTGTTTTTGTAATTAGTAGAGTTGGTGCTTTTCAGGGTTTTTTGGGATTGCAGTAAGTGCCCTTCCTATCCTTTTCTATTTAGGAAGTTTGGGCCCCAACGTTTGCTCATACTATTTTCTGTCTGTGTCAGTATTTCTTCTTGTCTAACCGCCATTACATGTTTGGGGGCTTTCTATGTTCTTTGGGGATCTGCTCCGGGGCAGATAGCTTTCCTCTTTCTATCTTTAGGTGTAGTTAGCTTCTCAGGCTGTGACGAGGCGTCTAGGACCAACGTAGGTACGCTCCACGGCTGCCTTTAGTTGTGGTGGTTAGTCAGGGTACTGCAATCCCATAGATTCCAACCTCTCTGGTGTATTGCCTTTTTTGCCTGCTCTCCTCAGCTACCAAACATAACACATTCCTCATTTAATTGCCTGCAAAATGTCTCCCGAGTAGCCTCCATACTGTAGAATTCTGTGGCCCAACACATCCGATTATTCTATACATTACGAAAATTCAAGTGAAACTTGGAAACCCATGTTTTTAGAACTGCCTGCAATGACCCCCCTGCCACCTCACCAACACCAGAGCTACTGCAACCCTTGAGCCTACTGCCTCCTTCCCCATTATCTTGCAGAATGTTGGGCCGCAAGGGTAGGCTCCTCTTCCCTCTTTACTTATCTGATACTATTAGCTTGTTCATTGTAATTTATATTTGTGTTTTCTAGGTAACCTCTTGTCAAGTACATGTGGAGAGAAGTGTTGTGAATGTTTTGGAAATGAATTCTGAGCAGAAGCTCCCTCTGGTGGTTACAAACAGTACTGAACCATTCAATGAGGATTGGCAATCAGGAATCACAGACTGGCTGGATATAAGGGAGGTTTCCCCCCATCATGGTTGCCGGTGATCAATTGTTCTTGTCTCATCGTTGTTTTCTGGTTCACTTGGAAGCTTGCTGAGTCTTGCCTCTTCTCCTGCTCTCAGATAAGATATTTTCTGTTTTTTTGCTTTTGTGCTTGCCTTTTGCATATTTCTCTGCATTTCTGTGAGGTTTGCCAGGTTCCCCTCCCCGGGGGGCTTGGGCTCCTCTCGGTTCCTCTGGAGCCACTGTTGTTTGTTCATTTGCCTTTTCCAGTTTTTTCAGTGGCTGCGGCTTAGTTTTGTTACACCAGAGAACTAAATTAGTGGTAGAGGTCGTGTGATCTCAGGTGTTTTTGCAATTAGTAGCATTGGCTTTTTTTTAGGGTTTTTTTTTGGATTGCAGTAAGTATCCTTCCTATCCTTTTCTGTCTAGGCAGGTTGGGCCCCAGCGTTTGCTCATACTATTTTCTGTCTGTGTCTGTATTTCCTCTTGTCTAACCGCCATTACTGTTGTGAATGTTTTAGAAACGAATTCTGAGCAGAAGCTCCCTCTGGTGGTTACAAACAGTACTGAACCATTCAATGAGGATTGGCAATCAGGAATCACAGACTGGCTGGATATAAGGGAGGTTTCCCCCCATCATGGTTGCCGGTGATCAATTGTTCTTGTCTCAACGTTGTTTCCTGGTTCACTTGGAAGCTTGCTGAGTCTTGCCTCTTCTCCTGCTCTCAGATAAGATATTTTCTGTTTTTTGTTTTTGTGCTTGCCATTTGCATATTTCTCTACATTTCTGTGAGGTTGGCCAGGTTCCCCTCCCCGGGGGCTTGCTCTCCTCTCGGTTCCTGTGGAGCCACTGTTGTTTGTTCATTTGCCTTTTCCAGTTTTTTTCTGTGGCTGCGGCTTAGTTTTGTTACACCAGAGAACTAATTTAGGTGGTAGAGGTCGTGTGATCTCAGGTGTTTTTGCAATTAGTAGCGTTGGGTTTTTTTAGGGTTTTTTTGGATTGCAGTAAGTATCCTTCCTATCCTTTTCTGTCTAGGCAGATTGGGCCCCAGCGTTTGCTCATACTATTTTCTGTCTGTGTCTGTATTTCCTCTTGTCAAACCGCCATTACATGTTTGGGGGCTTCCTATGTTGTTTGGGGATCTGCTCCGGGGCAGATAGCTTTCCTCTTTCTTTCTTTAGGTGTAGTTAACCTCTCAGGCTGTGACGAGGCGTCTAGGACCAACGTAGGAACGCTCCACGGCTGCCCTTAGTTTTGGTGGTTAGTCAGGGTACTGCAATCCAGTAGATTCCAACCTCTCTGGTGTATTGCCGTTTTTGACTGCTCTCCTCAGCTACCAAAGCATAACAGTATCACCGGCCCAACTGAAAATTATATGGTACTCACAGAAGGGAAAAATAGTGTGGAAACAAATAAGATTGTCAGAGTTGTCAGAGATTTTTTTTTTTCTGTTTGTTGCATTTTTTCCCTCTTTTTCTCTGGGTGCTGAGGAGGATTTTTTTTTTCTCAATGGAGTTTGCACAGTTGTCTGGCTGTGTGGATCAGCTTGCCACTGAGGTTCGGAGTATTGCTACCTATCTTGTTAGGTTGCCGGTTGTGGAACCCAGGTTCCCATGCCAGATTTGTTTTTGGGGATCGAGCTAAATTTCTGAATTTCAAAAATAACTGTAAGTTGTTTTTTACCTTAAAACCTAAGTCCTCAGGGAACGCAGCACAGCAGGTTCAAATTGTCATCTCTCTCCTGTGCGGCGATCCTCAGGATTGGGCTTTTTCCCTGACACCTGGGGACCCTGTTTTGAGTAATGTTGATGCATTTTTTCTGGCTCTGGGGTTATTGTACGATGAACCTAATGTCACTGATCAAGCTGAAAAAAACTTGTTGCCATTAAATCAGGGGCTTGAGGACGCTGAGTTGTACTGTCAGAAATTCCGAAAGTGGGCAGTCCTGACCAAATGGAATGATGATGCTTTGGCAACCCTTTTTCGGAAGGGTCTGTCAGAGAATGTAAAAGATGTTATGGTGGGTTTCCCTGCTCCCTCTGGTCTCAATGATTCTATGTCATTAGCGATTCAAAAGCGTGGAATAGTGTTGCCTTGTGAACCAGCTTCTGAACCCATGCAGTGTGATAGAGTGGCTTCTGGGGCACAGCGTCATGAGTTTCGAAAACGCAATGGGTTATGTTTCTACTGTGATGATGCCTCTCATGCTATTTCAGTCTGCCCTAAGCGGGGAAGACGTTTTGCACGCTCAGTTGTCTTGGGTAGTGTTCAGACTAAATTTCTGTTGACTGTTAGCCTGATTTGCTACCTGTCCACATTTTCTGCTCAGGCTTTTGTTGATTCGGGAGCAGCTATTAACCTGATGGATTTTGATTTTGCTAAACGTTGTTGGTTTCCCTTGATACCCCTACCGAAGTCTATACCCCTACTGGGGATTGATTCTACCCCTTTGGCTGAGAATAAACCCCAGTTCTCTACTCAGGTGATAATGAGTGTTGAACCTGATTGTAAGGTTCTATGTATATATTCCTGAAACTCAGTTTGTTCGTCAGCCATTTTACTTTCTGTCTTGCTGCAGCTATCTTGCCCTCAGTCAAAATGGAGTTTCCAGCTTGCATGTTCCCGCCCTGATTCTCTCCTTTGCTTCTTAAGCAGCCACAGCTGAGCAATCAGTGCTTCAGAATCTAGCCTGCAGTGAACCTGTGACTTGACTCCTGTAAGCCTTGGACCTTGTACTCCAGCTATTCCTACTGAGGAACTCTGAAGCACTTGTGGACTCTGAACCCTGCTCTTTGAAAGACCCACGTTTGCATGGACTTACGGTAACAGAGAAGAAGATCCTGAATCTGTATTGGAGAGTGATTGCTGAGCTTGGATTACTCTGGCCTGCTGTGTCTCCTGTTTCTGTGTCTGCAAACTGTGTGACTATTTCTGCCAACTTGTATGAAGTAATACAGGACTTTTCTATATCAAACCTGTGACTCCTGTGTTTTCATCGCACCCAAGCACAAGACGCTATATGAACTGTACTACAT
>JARQOD010000002.1:528843120-529157073 GCA_033576555.1 Oophaga sylvatica
TATCTTTTTTTTCCCCACTTTCCCTTATTAGGGCTACCATGGCTGCAGGTCAGAATCCTCCCATTAACTGGGAGCCCAAGGAATTTCCCCATTTCCAGGAAACGTGAGTAAAAAGTTTCGCTTGCTTGTTCCAAAAGGAACATGTCAGCCCCTGAACCCCCACTGTATCCAGGACTATGGGGTTTATGTGCAAGAAGAACGCGCCCGTTTCCCTTTTCCCGTCCTTTTTGTTGTCAATTATTTTGCGGAGCAGAGATCCCTTTGGTAAGATCACCCCTGGGGGGGCCCCGAGCTAAAGGTTTTAAAGGATTACATAGAGAAAAATCTAAAGGGGGCTTTCGCCCTTTATCTCTGAGGTGCCCCCATTTCTTTGTAAAGAAAAAAGATGGATCTCTGGCCCCGGGTAGATTTGGGAATAAAAAGGTTTATTAAAAAACGTTATCATTCCCTTTAACCCCTGATTTTTTGGGAGGTGCGTCCCAAAAAATTTTTTTCTAAACTAGATCTTGGGGGGCCTAAAAATTAGTCCGTATTAGGGGGGAGAATGGAAGATGATTCAGGTCACGCTATGGACACTTTGAATATCTAGTTATGCCTTTTGGTCTGAGTACCGCCCCAGCCACTTTCCAACACTTGGTGAATGACATCTTCAGGGATCTCCTAGATACATTCGTGGTAATTTATTTGGATGATATTCTAATTTTTTCTAACTCCACAGAGGAACATCATGGACATGTGAGAATGGTCTTGGAACGTCTAAGACAAAATCATCTTTACATCAAACTTGAAAAGTGTGAATTCCATAGGACCGAAATTCAATTTCTGGGGTATGTACTGTCTACACAAGGAATTAGTATGGATGGAAGCAAAACCCAAGCCATCAAGGATTGGCCAAGTCCTAGAAATGTGAAGGAGGTACAGCGCTTCATCGGGTTTGCCAACTTCTATAGACGTTTCATTAGAAATTTCTCTGAGGTAGTGTCACCTATCACTCAACTTACCCGGAAAGAGTCTAGGTTTTCCTGGACTCCCCAAGCCCAGGAAGCATTTTCCCGTCTAAAAGATAAATTTACCACTGCACCTATCCTAGTACATCCCAACCCCGAGCTTGCCTTCATAATAGAGGTGGATGCTTCAGACTGTGCCGTTGGAGCTATACTCTCTCAGAGAACAGGTGAGAAAAATGTCTTGCATCCCTGTGCCTTCTTTTCCCAGCAGTTGTCTTCGGCTGAGAGGAACTACGATGTGGGCAATAGAGAGTTGTTGGCCATTATTGCCGCCTTCAAAGAATGGAGACACCTTCTTCAGGGAGCTGCACAGCAAATAGTCGTCCTGACAGACCATCGTAACCTTGAGTTTATCAGGTCGGCTAAGTGCCTGACTCCTCGCCAGGCTCGCTGGAATCTTTTCTTAAACCAATTTAATTTTATCATCTCTTATAGACCAGGATCGCGCAATGGAAAGGCTGATGCACTCTCTAGGATTCATTCAGCAGAGACCCGTCCACTTACTCCTCCTAAGACTATTCTTCCTGACTCTAGATTCCTGGGAGTGATTCATAATCAAGACCTACTTAAGGACATCAAAGAAGCATACCATGCGGATTCCTTTTTGGCACAACCCCCAAGGGACGTAAGTCTTGTCTTTAAGAATGGTGTGTGGATTCAGGGACAACGTCTGTATATTCCTGAAACAGTCAGATTAAGAGTATTGCAACTCATTCACGATTCCAAGATAGCTGGGCATAGCGGAATTGTAAAGACACAGGAATTTCTTTCTCGTTTCTTTTGGTGGCCCACTTGCAGGAAGGATGTTTTGAATTATGTCACTTCATGTGAGGTCTGTGCAAGATGCAAAACACCTCGCTCCTCACCAACTGGTCTGTTACAGCCTCTTCCCACCCCGTCCCGCCCGTGGGGATCCATTTCTATGGACTTCATTGTGGAGTTACCAACCTCTCAGGGGAAGAACACCATTCTAGTGGTGGTTGACCGTCTAACAAAGGCAGCTCATTTTATCCCTTGTGTCGGCTTACCCACTGCAAAACAGACATCAGATTTGATGATTAAAGATGTGTTTCGCTTACATGGAGTACCGGATGAGGTTATTTCGGATCGAGGGGTGCAATTCACTTCTAGGTTTTGGCAAAATTTCTGTGCAGCATTGGACATTAAAGTAAACCTTTCTTCTGCTTTTCATCCCCAGACTAATGGACAGACCGAACGAACCAATCAAACCCTGGAGCAGTATCTCCGCTGCTTTATCTGCCACCTACAGGATGATTGGGTGGATCTACTTCCATTAGCTGAGTTCTCGTATAACAACTCTCAGAGTGCCTCCACTAAACAGTCTCCTTTTTACTCTAATCTAGGTTATCATCCTAACATTCTACCACGATTTCCCATAGAAACGCCTTTACCAGCAGTGGCTGAAAGAATCACATCTTTACAGAAGAATATGGATCTTCTAAAGGAAAATCTGGAATCGGCTCAAGAAAGGTACAAGAAAGCAGCAGATAAATTTCGTAAACCTGCACCAGCTTTCAAGGTAGGAGACTTGGTCTGGCTGTCAACCAGAAATCTTAAGTTAAGGATTCCATCGTCTAAGTTGGGACATAAGTACATTGGACCCTATAAAATCAGTAAAATTATAAGTGCCGTTGCTTGTCGTCTTCAACTGCCCAGAACTATGAGAATCCACCCTGTCTTTCATGTATCCCTACTAAAGGCTGCGACACCCAATACGTTTCCTGGACGTTCCTCTCCTTGCCCTGACCCAGTGCTGGTCGATGGTCAGGAAGAATTTGTGGTGGAAAGGATTTTAGATTCCAGGTTGTATAGAAATCAGTTACAATATCTGATTAAATGGCAGGGCTACCCAGTGGAGGACAACTCATGGGAACCGGTCAATAACGTTAATGCTCCTCGCTTGCTCTGTCAGTTTCATCAGAGGTACCCACACAAGCCTGGTCTGAGGTCATCCGGAGGTTGTCCTTAAGGGGGGAGTAATGTAAGGTTCTATGTATATATTCCTGAAACTCAGTTTGTTCGTCAGCCATTTTACTTTCTGTCTTACTGCAGCTATCTTGCCCTCAGTCAAAATGGAGTTTCCAGCTTGCATGTTCCCGCCCTGATTCTCTCCTTTGCTTCTTAAGCAGCCACAGCTGAGCAATCAGTGCTTCAGAATCTAGCCTGCAGTGAACCTGTGACTTGACTCCTGTAAGCCTTGGACCTTGTACTCCAGCTATTCCTACTGAGGAACTCTGAAGCACTTGTGGACTCTGAACCCTGCTCTTTGAAAGACCCACGTTTGCATGGACTTACGGTAACAGAGAAGAAGATCCTGAATCTGTATTGGAGAGTGATTGCTGAGCTTGGATTACTCTGGCCTGCTGTGTCTCCTGTTTCTGTGTCTGCAAACTGTGTGACTATTTCTGCCAACTTGTATGAAGTAATACAGGACTTTTCTATATCAAACCTGTGACTCCTGTGTTTTCATCGCACCCAAGCACAAGACGCTATATGAACTGTACTACATACATTACACTGATCATCAGGAGAGTTGCAAATTTTTGGTGCTGTATAATCTGCATGACATTATTGTACTAGGTTTCCCTTGGTTACAGTTCATAATCCTGTTTTGGATTGGAAATCTGTGTCTGTAACCAGTTGGGGCTGCCAATGTGTTAATGCCAACACTCCTGTTTTTCTGCCTCTCCCAAGGCTCAAGATGTTCCTGACTTTTTGACTGATTTTTCTGATGTGTTTAGCGAAAGTAAATCTACATCCTTGCCCCCCCATAGGAGCTATGACTGCGCTATTGAATTAGTGCCTGGTAGTAAATTCCCTAAAGGTCGCCTTTTTAACTTGTCTGTACCTGAACATGACGCTATGCGGTCTTATATCAAGGAGTCATTGGAGAAGGGTCATATCAGACCATCCTCTCACCCTTGGTTGCCGGTTTTTTCTTTGTGGCCAAAAAGGATGGTTCATTAAGGCCGTGTATTGATTATCGTCTCTTGAACAATATCACTGTGAAATATCAATATCCATTACCCTTGATTTCTGACCTGTTTTCCAGGGTGAAAAGTGCTACTTGGTTTACCAAGCTTGACCTCAGGGGGCGTATAACCTTATTCGCATTAAGCACGGGAATGAATGGAAGACGGCGTTTAATACCCCAGAGGGGCATTTTGAGTACCTAGTGATGCCCTTTGGGCTCACTAATGCTCCTTCCGTCTTCCAGTCCTTCATGAATGACATTTTCAGGGATTTTGTGGATAAATTTCTGATTGTTTATTTGGATGATATCTTGATTTTTTCCAGTGACTGGGACTCTCATGTGAAACGTGTTCGGACTGTGTTCCAGATTTTGAGAGAGAATGCTCTGTATGTGAAGGGATCAAAGTGTCTTTTTGGCGTACAGAGGATCTCATTTCTGGGATTCATTTTGTCTCCATCTGTTATTGAAATGGACCCTGAAGGTTCAGGCCATCTGTGATTGGGTCCAACCTACTTCATTAAAGGCTCTTCAGAGATTCTTGGGTTTTGCCAATTTTTATCGTAAATTTATTGGTAATTTCTCTGTTATTGTTAAACCATTGACTGATTTGACCAAAAAGGGTTCTGATGTGGTGAATTGGCCTCCTGAGGCAGTCTCTGCGTTTCAGGAACTTAAACAGAGATTCACTTCTGCTCCAGTTCTACGGCGGCCTGATGTTTCTCTGCCATTTCAGGTGGAGGTTGATGCCTCTGAAATTGGGGCAGGTGCCGTTTTGTCCCAAAGAGATCCT
Source organism: Oophaga sylvatica (assembly GCA_033576555.1). NCBI lineage: Eukaryota > Metazoa > Chordata > Amphibia > Anura > Dendrobatidae > Oophaga > Oophaga sylvatica. The sequence continues at coordinate 528,847,913 of JARQOD010000002.1, forward strand.
GAGACCTCTAAAAGTAACCCTTGTGCTTTTTTCTCTCAAAAATTTTCTCCAACTGAACGTAATTATGACGTGGTTAATCGGGAGTTATTGGCCATGAAGTGGGCTTTTGAAGAGTGGAGACATTGGCTGGAGGGAGCCAAACATCAGGTGGTGGTCCTCACGGAACATAAGAATCTGGTTTATCTGGAATCAGCCAAGCGACTTAATCCTAGACAGGCCAGGTGGGCCTTGTTTTTCACACGTTTTAATTTTGTGGTTTCCTTTCTTCCTGGCACTAAGAATGTTAAGGCGGATGCCCTCTCGAGGAGTTTCCTTGCGGACTCTCCTGAGTTATCTGATCCTGCTGTTATTTTGAAAGAGGGTGTAGTGCTTTCCGCCATCTCGCCCAATTTGAGACTGGCTTTGGAAGGGTGTCAGGAGGATAAACCCGAGCGCTGCCCTGTTGGGAAATTGCTTGTCCCAGACCAGTGGAAGAAGAGTGTGATGTCTGAGATTCATTGTTCCGCGTTGGCCGGTCATCCCGGAATTTTTGGTACCAGAGACTTGGTTAGTCGGTCCTTTTGGTGGCCTACTTTGTCTCGTGATGTCAGGGAGTTTGTGCAGTCCTGTGGGACTTGCTCTCGCTCCAAGCCTTGCTCTCGCTCTAGTGGTTTGTTGATGCCATTGCCTGTGCCCAAGAGACCATGGACCCATATCTCTATAGATTTTATTTCCGATCTCCCTGTTTCTCAGAGAATGACCGTTATCTGGGTGATTTGTGATAGGTTTTCCAAGATGATACATTTTGTGCCATTACCTAAGTTGCTTTCCTCCTCCGAATTGGTGCCTTTGTTCCTTCAGCACGTGATTCGGTTACACGGCATTCCTGAGAACATTGTGTCTGACAGAGGATTCCAGTTTGTTTCCAGATTTTGGAGGAATTTTTGTTCTAAACTTGGTGTTCAATTGTCTTTCTCCTCTGCTTTTCATCCTCAGACCAATGGACAAACTGAGAGAACAAACCAGACATTGGAGACTTATCTGAGATGCTTTGTGTCTGCTGATCAAGATGACTGGGTCTCTTTTTTGCCTTTGGCTGAGTTTGCTCTTAATAAGAGGGCAAGCTCTGCCACTTTGATGTCTCCATTTTTCTGCAATTTTGGGTTTCACCCTCGATTTTCTTCGGGACAGACGGAGCTTCTGTCTGTCCGGGTGTTGACTCTGTTGTGGAGCGTATGCAGCAGTTTTGGGACCAGGTAGTGGAGAGGTTGTCCCTCTCTCAGGAGAAGGCCCAGTGGTTTGCCAACTGGCATAGGACTGATGGTCCTCGGTTTAAAGTGGGGGACTTGGTCTGGTTGTCCTCAAGAAATATCCCTATGAGAGTTGCATCTCCTAAGTTTAAGCCTAGGTTCATTGGACCTTATAAGATCATGGAGATTCTTAATCCTGTTTCCTTTCGTTTACTTCTTCCAGGGACATTTAAGATCCATAACGTGTTCCACAAGTCCTTATTGAAGAGGTTTGTCGAGCCAGTGGTTCCTATGGCTGCGCCTCCTGACCCTGTTTTGGTTGAGGGCAATCTGGAGTATGTGGTTGAGAAAATATTGGATTCTCGTTTTTCTAGACGGAAACTCCAGTATTTGGTTAAGTGGAGAGGTTATGGTCAGGAGGACAATTCTTGGGTGTTTGCTTCGGACATCCATGCTAGGAGACTGATCCGTGCGTATCACAGAGCTCATCCTGACCGACCTGGTTGCACAAATGAGGGTTCGGTGACCCCTCCTCAAGGGGGGGTACTGTTGTGAATGTTTTAGAAATGAATTCTGAGCAGAAGCTCCCTCTGGTGGTTACAAACAGTACTGAACCATTCAATGAGGATTGGCAATCAGGAATCACAGACTGGCTGGATATAAGGGAGGTTTCCCCCATCATGGTTGCCGGTGATCAATTGTTCTTGTCTCAACGTTGTTTCCTGGTTCACTTGGAAGCTTGCTGAGTCTTGCCTCTTCTCCTGCTCTAAGATAAGATATTTTCTGTTTTTTTGCTTTTGTGCTTGCCATTTGCATATTTCTCTGCATTCCTGTGAGGTTTGCCAGGTTCCCCTCCCCGGGGGGCTTGGGCTCCTCTCGATTCCTCTGGAGCCACTGTTGTTTGTTCATTTGCCTTTTCCAGTTTTTTCTGTGGCTGCGGCTTAGTTTTGTTACACCAGAGAACTAATTTAGGTGGTAGAAGTCGTGTGATCTCAGATGTTTTGCAATTAGTAGCGTTGGTTTTTTTTAGGGTTTTTTTGGATTGCAGTAAGTATCCTTCCTGTCCTTTTCTGTCTAGGCAGATTGGGCCCCAGCGTTTGCTCATACTATTTTCTGTCTGTGTCTGTATTTCCTCTTGTCAAACCGCCATTACATGTTTGGGGGCTTCCTATGTTCTTTGGGGATCTGCTCCGGGGCAGATAGCTTTCCTCTTTCTATCTTTAGGTGTAGTTAACCTCTCAGGCTGTGACGAGGCGTCTAGGACCAATGTAGGAACGCTCCACGGCTGCCTTTAGTTTTGGTGGTTAGTCAGGGTACTGCAATCCAGTAGATTCCAACCTCTCTGGTGTATTGCCGTTTTTGCCTGCTCTCCTCAGCTAACAAAACATAACACATTACATGTTTGGGGGCTTCCTATGTTCTTTGGGGATCTGCTCCGGAGCAGATAGCTTTCCTCTTTCTATCTTTAGGTGTTGTTAACCTCTCAGGCTGTGACGAGGCATCTAGGACCAACGTAGGAACGCTCCACGGCTGCCTTTAGTTGTGGTGGTTATAGTCAGGGTACTGCAATCCAGTAGATTCCAACCTCTCTGGTGTATTGCCGTTTTTGCCTGCTCTCCTCAGCTAACAAAACATAACACATTACATGTTTGGGGCTTCCTATGTTCTTTGGGGATCTGCTCCGGGGCAGATAGCTTTCCTCTTTCTATCTTTAGGTGTAGTTAACCTCTCAGGCTGTGACGAGGCGTCTAGGACCAACGTAGGAACGCTCCACGGCTGCCTTTAGTTGTGGTGGTTAGTCAGGGTACTGCAATCCAGTAGATTCCAACCTCTCTGGTGTATTGCCGTTTTTGCCTGCTCTCCTCAGCTACCAAAACATAACAGAGAAGGTTGCGGGATGCAGTGACGGACAGGAGGCAGAGCAAGGGTTAACAGTTTTATTTAACAGGGGAATACTCCACTCAGGGAGGTAAAGGGTTAAACAGGGGAAATAAACAGTACAATTTGAAAAAGGATATTCTGAGGTAAAAAATAAAGGATCAGATAAAGGCAGTTCCTGTGAGGCACTTGTGTCAGAAGTTCCTCAAACTGTAACTCCTGCTGCGAAGTCAATAGCACCAACAATGGCTGCCGAGGTGTCTTTTCCAATGGGGTCCTGTGGGCATTAATGCCCCATCTTCTGGAGGCAGCGGTCAGTCTCCGGTACCTTCCGCTGAGCCTAGTCCATATGATGCAGTGGCTGAAAAGGGTGGTGGCCACAGTACTGTATGAGCCCAATGTGGCTGAGCAAATTTACACTGGCAAAACTGAGGGCGCAAATGTCAGTTCCATACCGGTCCCTCTAATGTGACACGTGCGCTGTACTCTTGGGCCCAAAGAGTTTGGCACCTTGTTCTATGTAGTCACCGGGCACACACTGCACCTCTCTCTTTTTGGTCCCCGCTGTTGGCTGCAGGAAACGGCGAACACTGGCCTGCACGCTGCTGATGCTCCACGGACGAAGCACTCCTCTGCCTGGCTGCAGCTGCTGGCCACACAGTTTCCCTCAGTGAAGTGGTCCCTCTGCAGACATCAAGGGACCCTCTCAGCGCAGCCTGTTGCGGCACCGGGGCTCTGTGTGGGGAGGGGAAGCGGAGCGCACCACTCAGCTGACTGCGCTCTGCCCTCTGTTCGCGCCAAACTGCTCCGCTGCACGCGCTTTCTCATTTTATTTCCCTGCCCCCTCAGACAGGAGGAAGATCCACCTTGCTACTGCTTCACCCAGGGAACAGGGGATGCAGCCTTTCTAGTTCCGACCCCGACACGCAGGTACCCACGGTCCAGTCGTCCCCCTTACATACAGCACCATTGAATTAATGATACTCTAAAATAGTATAATATATATTATATCATAATATTAAATAATCCCCCACATGACGTTCCACCCAGTCTTCATCCCTGCCCTCCTTGCTAATGTGCATATAGCAGAAAACTGCAACAGTTGGCACCTATGTTTCATCATCAGTATCATGATAGATGTGTCGCGGTGGTCCGCTGGTGGGCCAGGTGGATGGCCCACAGAACCACAGCCAACAAAGTCATCAAAAAGCAGAAGTGACTGCTATATGACTTGGGGCTCAGACTGCTTGCCTGATTTGCAAGGGGGTGAGGTGGAAGACAGATGTCTATGAGAAAAAAAAGAGGAGAGACAAGCACACAAAGGGTTATATTGAAAGTTACTGATAAGAAGGGAGTTATGGAGTTGCTCACCTGAAAGGGTTGTAATTATCACAACTCCAATAATTGTCCATGAATATTTCAGCTGCTACAGTCTCGTCGACAAATGTAGGTAAACCCTCTTTTGCATATCAATTAATAGAAAATGGAGATTTGACATTTCAGGGTAGACCACGCTGCCAATAGGCTGTGTAGTCCGTTTTTGAAAAAGAGCTCGGTGCAAGCACGAAGCGCGTAAAAATAAAAAGTATGAAACTGATATTCCTCTCTGGAACTGCTTCCAGCAGTGTGGCCTACTCTCCTTTTTCTATAAATCTGCTCTTTCAGCAGGGGGCTAGATGAAAGACAAAGGAAAGGGACTGAAGGCACTCTCAGCCAGCCAATCTAAAACCACCTCTACTTGTTCTGGCCTCACCATTCTTCCAACAGTACTTAGGACTACGAAATTACACTGAACATCCTCTTGCCTGCTTGCAGCAGAGAAAGGTGTTTCATTTGGGCCATAGCAGACACAAATTGACTATTCCAGTGATGGTTAACCTTGGCACTCCAGCTGTTGTAAAACTACAACTCTCAGCATGCCCTTGCAACCTGCAGCAGTTGAGGCATGCTGGTAGTTGTAGTTCTCCAACAGCTGGAGTGCCAAGGTTCGCCATCACTGGACTATTCCCTCTGTCTCCCTGCAGCAGCTACATCCTCACCACCAGCACCATGGCCACATCCCCTATTTGATGCTCTCCTCACTGTTTTCAACCCAAAATATTGCAGCGTATTACACAGCCTATATACACAGAGAGAGTGGCCAGCAAATTATTACACTGCCTGTTTTCAGAGTACACCACCCCCCAAAAAAAAAAAACATTGTTGGCTACATCCTCCTACTCCGCCTCTTCCACCTACACCACCACCTCCTCCTCAACCTCCTGCTTCACTTGGACCTCTGTCTCGACCACGCACCACAATTGTGGGTTTCCAGAGCAATGGGGTACTCAGAGCCGAGCCCATGGAAGTCTATGGGGTTGTCACAGGTAGCGCTGGCTCGGTCTGTGGCCCTGGCGGTCAGGCGTATGTTGGGGGGAATATTTACAGGGGATAGGTATATATACAGTTCGTGACGCCACCTGTAGTTCTCTGATCACTAAGACCAGCGCTGCTATAGATCTCTGAGGGGATGGTGAGGCAGCTAGATGTCGGGTCCCCTACAGGTGGGACTCTTCCCTCAGGTCGATAGTTATGGTGGGGTTGTGCAGGGATGCAATCAAATAACTCAGTCTCACACATAGAAGCTTCTTCCCATACCTTTTACTTGTCAGATGATAAGGCAGGTCCCAGGGAGGCTGGTCGGGTGGAGGATGTGCTTTGAGGCAACAGCTGAACAGGTTATGGGCCTCCTTGACTTTCAAAATTATGAGTTCAACCAGCATAAAGCGTAGTTCACTCCAGAATCTCCAGCTTCTCCAAGCTGTACTGCCCGGTCAGTTTTGTGGTCGGAGCCTTCCTTTGAGAGAGCTGGGTTCCTAATGTGGTCCTGCAGTGACTCAAAGTTCCCACTCTCCCTGACCCCAGTTACGTACCGACACTCCAAGGGCTGCTTTCTGCTACCTAAGGTCCAGTAAGCCTCTGGTTTTTCTATCACTATGCCTGGAGCTATAGTGACGCTTCGGTCCCCAGTGACCGGTGACAATGTGCAGGATAATCCAATCCTAAGGCACTTCTAAATTCCTTCCACTGCGCCTTTCGCCCTGTCCGCGCTTGTAGCATAAGCACTCCACACTTCCAAAGGCTATGCAGACTAGTCCCTTCTTTCTTCTTCCCAGAGTTTGCTAACAGGTGCTCAGTAATCTTCTAGTTCAGGAGCACGTCTCTGAACTCCACTGTCCTTGGGACAGGAGACTGAAGGTCCTGATGCTCACTCCTCTCTCTTCCTGCACAGACTGGTGGGATGACTCACTCAGGAGCCACCCGGGCTAGACTGACCTCCTCCCTCCAAGTCCAGACTAGACTGCCTCCTCTGTCTTCCTGACAGGAAACTGACTGCTCCTCTGCTGACTGAACTGACTGGCTAGATCTGACTAGCTATATATATCCTATGGGTGTGTCTAAGTGTGTGATGGAGTGAATGTTTATTGAGCATTAAACTGTTACCTCTCCGCACATTCTCCAGGGTACTGCGTGTGCCTTCACACCAGGGCTACACACCTCCACCTCCTGATTCAAGTTTATAATTTTTTCTTTTTTTTTATTCTGTTATTTTAAGTCATGTTCCTATTCACATTTGATTGCAGGGCAGTTGTCCTGCTCTTACCCCATTTGGCTTCCTTTTGCAGCCCCCACACTTACTATGACCATTTTACAGTCATTTTAAAGCACTAAAGTTTGGGTCCCCATTGACTTCTACTGAGTTGGTTTTGTGGTCAAGTTTGGGGTCAAATTCGGTCATTAGTGACACATTAAACATAGATACACATATACAAAAATTACTCATTTAATACTGTACAAATCATTAAAAACAAATAAACCAGTAGCAGTTAAACACTAATAACATATTGGATGCTTTTCACCAGAGACTTGCAGTATTACAATAAGTGTATTGTTTGCTTTATTGAAGTAGAGGGGGGTTCTTTGAAGGTATTTACTCTTAAGCCCAACTAAAAAAAAAAGCAAGAAAGATTGACAATTTTATCATTTAAAACGCTAAGTCCTAAATCCCTCCATAAGAATGTGCAACCCTGCTGAATACCTAATTTCTAATATTCCAAAAGCTATGACAGCCTCATGAGGAACATTGTTCTCATTCAGTCATTTTGGCTTCAGAGTCTTAAGAATTATCACCAAGCTATAACAATGTACAGTAAGACGGTATATTGTTATGAAAAAAAAACACAGAACTTACAGCAGCTCCCTCGGTAAAACACCCCACTGGAATGTACTGTCATTTTTTCCATGTTTTGTTTAGATTTACATTAGACTTGAGTAAATCAATTCAATACAAATAAAATGTGCATCAATTTTTTAGGAATAAATTAATTGAGACAATTTGAGATTTTCTTTGTGCAAGTCACGTAAAATTGCCACCATCATTTTTCATAATGCAGAAGATTGCAATATCTACAGAAGAATCACATGACCTTAGGCAGCTTCCTTAAAATGTCCTGCAGCAATCACATCACACAGCATATCTGTCGTAGCCTTTTATTTTTTCACTCACTCTTTATTCTGGAAAAGGAGGACTTGACCTCGAACTTGACCCCAGATCTGAACCCAATAGAAGTCAATGGGGACTCGAACTTCAATGCTTTAAAATGTCTTTAAAATGGTCATAGTCAGGTATAGGGGGCTGCAAAAGGAAAATAATCTAAGTAAAAGTAAGGACAAGTGCCCTGCAAACAAATGTGAATAGAGAAAGTACTTACAATAACATAGAATAAACAATAATAATAATAATCTTGAACCAGGAGGAGGAGGTCCAACTGAGGCAGGAGGTTGAGGAGAAAGTGGTGGTGTAGGTGGAAGAGGCGGAGTAGGAGGAGGTAGCCAACACTTTTTTTGTTTTGGGGAGTGGAGTACTCTGAAAACAGGCAGTGAAATAATCTGCTGGCTACTCTCTCACTGTATACAGTCAGTGTAATATTCTGCAATTTTGGGTTGAAAACAATGAGGAGAGCATCAAATAGGGGATGTGGCCATGTTGCTGGTAGTGGTGATGTAGCTGTTGCAGGGAGAGAGGGAATGGTCAATCTGTCTCTGCTACGTGCTCAAATGAAACACCTTCCTCTGCTGCAAGCAGGCAAGAGGACGTTCAAGCTATTTCGTAGTCCTGAGTACCGTTGGATGAATGGTGAGGCGAGAACAAGTAGAGGTGGTGTTAGATTGGCTGGCTGAGAGTGCCTTCAGTCCCTCTCCTTTGTCTTCCACCCAGCTCCCTGCTGAAAGCGCAGGTTTATAGAAAAAGGAGATTTCATGTTTCAGGGTAGACCACGCTTCTTTAAGCAGTTCCATAGAGGAATAGCAATTTTTGAATTTATTTTTACGCGCTTTGTGCTCGCACTGAGCTCTTTTTCAAAAACAGACTATAGCCTATTGGCAGCATGGTCTACTCTGAAATGTCAAATCTCCTTTTTTATTAATTGATAAGCAAAACAGGGTTTGCCTTTATTTGCCAACGTAACTGTAGCAGCTGTAATATTCATGGGCAATTATTAGACCTCTTTCACACATCAATTTTTTGCCATCAGTCACAATCCGTCGAATTTTGAAAGTAATGGATCCGGTGACTGATGCCGCTGGATCTGTTTTTTTCTCATAGACTTGAATTAGCGACAGATTGCGACGGATGGCCTCACGTTTCATCCGTCGTTCGCCGGATCCATCGAAAATTGTTTGTCCGGCGACTGGAGACGACGGACAAAGGAACGTTTTTTGTGTATGTTGAAAAAACGGACAGCGACGGATCCGTCGCCATCCGTCGTTTCCTGGAATGGAAGCCTATGGGTGCTGGATCCGTCAAATGACGGAATCCGGAGACAGATTCCATTTTTTTAACTGAGCATGCTCGGATCCAATTGCCAGCCCCCAAGAAGGAAAGGTACCTGCCTCAAATATTGGTGAAAACATATATTCAGTCTATATATATATATATATATATATATATGTCAGTGATACACATATATATATATTTATATTTCATACAGATATAGATAGCAGAATAGGTGAAAATGCAATTGTCGGCGTCTGTAAAACCATTACAGAACCCGACAGGATATGACACATGGTTTACATACAGTAAACCATTGCATATCCGTTATTTTTTTTATATGTCCCTCACTAATAATGTTAGTAGTGTATGTAAAATTTTGGAGCTATAGGTGTTAAATAAAGGATTAATTCACGGAAAAAATGGTGTGGGCTCCTGCGCAATTTTCTCCGCCAGAGAGGGCAAGCCAGTGACTGATGGCAGAAATTAATAGCCTAGAGAGGGACGATTGTTTTTGGGCCCCCCTGGCTAAAAAAATCTGCCCCAGCCACCCCAGAAAAGGTGCATCTGTAAGATGCGCCAATTCTGGCACTTACTCTCTCTCTTCCCATTGCCCTGTAGCGGTGGCATATGGGGTAATAAGGGGTTAATGACACCTTGCTATTGCAAGGTGACATTAAGCCTGGTTAATAATGGAGAGCTGTCAATAAGACAACTATTCATTATTAATCCACTAGTCTGAAAGGGTTAAAAAAACATGCACAGATTAAGAATGAAGATTTTTAATGAAACAAATAAACATACATTTTTGACATCTTTATTACACTCCCTACTGAAGCCATCAATCTCATAGAAAAAAGACATACCGTATATACCCATGTATAGGCCGAGATTTTCAGCCCATTTTTAGGGCTGAAAGTCCCCCTCTTGGCTTTTGCGCGGGTCATATACGGGGGTCGGCGGGGGAGGGGGAGCGGGGGTGTCGGATTATACTCTCTGCAGCCCCCCTGCTTCTCCCACGATCTCCGGCTCCTTCCTGCAGCGGTCACATGGCACCGCTCATTAAAGTCATGAATATGCACATATTCATGACTTTAATGAGCGGTACCATGTGACCGCTGTAGGAAGGAAGCGCTGCTGATAGCGCCGGGAGAAGAGGAGAGGCTGCAGGGATGCGCGGCGGAGAGGTGAGTACAGCGATATTTACCTGTCTTCTCTCCACCGCTGTGTTGCGTCCTCGTCTGACTCCTCTGGCGGTGAATGATCAGCAAAGGGCGCGATGATGTCATTAGTGAGCGCAGCGCCCCCTGCCAGATCATTCACTGCCGAGGACCAGGAAGAGGACGCAGCGCTGCGGTGCAGAGAGGAAAGGTAAATATCACAGGTGCCGGGGTTCTGAGTGAGCGGTGACGCCGGCACCTGTCCCCCATAGCGCGCCGGTGTCCCCGCCTGCTCAGGACCTCGGCACCTGGCCCCCAGCGACGAGAGGTGAGTATGTCATTTTTTTATTTTTTTTGCAGCATATGGGGCATAATCTGGAACATATGGGGGCATAATATGGAGCATATGGGGGCATAATATGGAGCATATGGGGGCATAATCTGGAACATATGGGGGCATAATATGGAGCATATGGGGGCATAATATGGAGCATATGGGGCATAAGCTGTGGAACATATGGGGGCATAATATGGAGCATATGGGGCAAAATATGGAGCATATGGGGGCATAATATGGGGGCATAAGCTGTGGAACATATGGGGGCATAATCTGGAGCATATGGGGGCAAAATATGGAGCATATGGGGGCATAATATGGAGCATATGGGGGCATAAGCTGTGGAACATATGGGGGCATAATCTGGAGCATATGGGGCAAAATATGGAGCATATGGGGGCATAATATGGAGCATATGGGGGCATAAGCTGTGGAACATATGGGGGCATAATATGGAGCGTATGGGGGCATAAGCTGTGGAACATATGGGGGCATAATATGGAGCATATGGGGGCATAATATGGAGCATATGGGGGCATAAGCTGTGGAACATATGGGGCATAATCTGTGGATCATACGGGGGCATAATCTGTGGAATATATGGGGGCATAATCTGAAGCATATGGGGGCATAATATGGAGCATATGGGGGCATAATGTGGAGCATATGGGGGCATAATCTGTGGAGCATATGGGGCATAATCTGTGGATCATACGGAGGCATAATCTGTGGAATATATGGGGGCATAATCTGGAGCATATGGGGCATAATCTCTGAAGCATATTGGGCATAATCTGGAGCATATGGGGGCATAATCTGGAGCATATAGGGGCATAATCTGTGCAGCATATGGGGGCATAATCTGTGGAGCATCATATGGGGGCATAATCATTTTTCACCCTAGGCTTATACGCGAGTCAATAAGTTTTCCCAGTTTTTTGTGGCAAAATTAGGGGGGTCGGCTTATACACGGGTCGGCTTATACATGAGTATATACGGTAATAAAAAGCAACAATATACCCATACCTGTCCACCGTATAGTCAAGTCCCATGCTACAATCCATCTGAAGGGGTTAAATAGCTTACAACTAGGAGCGGTGCTAATGCGACCGGCCTAGCTGTAAATCATGCAGGAATGAAGGAAAAGCTGCCTGGGCAACCTCCCCGCCTGACTGGAGATTAACTGATTAGCGTGGGAACGTTTCTGAACATTTTAATACACTGCGGGAGGGATTACCTCCTGTCAGAGTATCGCCGACTGTCTTTCAGTCATATCACTGATGTGACTGCTTTCAAAGTGATCAGGAAAGTCGTGGGACATTATGGATTATCTTCTCGTCGGACAGGTGAAGAATATTTGTGGTTTATTATTTTATTTTTGTTGCAGGAGACAAGGGAGTCAGGGATTAGGCATCGGTAATTATGGTTTAATTAATATTAATAAAGGACTTTATTCTGGCTGTGTCTTTATTTACCATATAACTATAGGATTTGTAATGGATAGGTATCTTATAGATGCCTGTCCATTACTAAACCTGGGCTTGATGTCACCGCACAACATCAACCCAACAAATATTACCCACTGCTACAGGGCAAGAGGGATGCGCGAGGCTAAGTGCCAGAATTGGTGCATCTATAGATGCGTCATTTCTGGGGCGGCTAAGTGCTGATGTTTTTAGCCTGGGGGGGCCAATATCCATGTCATCCATCCATATCAGTCCGCAGCTGTCTGCATAGACTTTGCTGGCTATTAATTATAGTGGTACCCCAGGTTATTTTTTGTTGGGATCCTCCATTTTAATAGCCAGTAAAGGCTAAGTGTACAGTTGTGAGCTGATATTAATAGCCTGGGAATCTCTATGGATACTACCCCCTTCCCCTGGCTATAAACATCAGCCCCCAGCCATCGGCTTTCCCTCTGCTGGTTATTAAAACTACGCGGGAGCCCACGCAATTTTTTTAAAATTTTTTCTTTAAAATTAACAGTTGCTGTCTGGTTACAGCCTATGTACGGTCATTCTGTTAACACTCCTACATAGGCTGGTGACAATGTGTGCATAGGTTTGTGTGTGTTTGTGTTTACTTATAGACTTAGTAATGACAGTGTTGGGCTGAGTGTGAGCGTGTGAGCGTGAGCATCAGCGTGTGAGGATGAGTGTGAGCATCAGCGTGTGAGTGTGAGCGTCAGTGTGTGAGCGTCAGCGTGAGTGTCAGCGTGTGAGCATCAGCATGTGAGCATGATTGTGAGCGTGAGCATCAGCATGAGTGTGAGAGTCACCGTGAGTGTGAGCATGTGAGTGTGAGCATCAGCGTCAGCATGTGAGCGTGAGCATCATTGTGATCGTGAGTTTGAGCGTCAGTGTCAAAGTGTGTGTCAGCGTGTGAGCGTCAGCGTGTGAGCGTGAGCATCAGCATGACTGTGAGTGTGAGCATCAGCATGAGTGTGAACGTGAGTGTGAGCATGAGTGCCAGAGGGTGCATCAGGGTGTGAGTGTGAGCACACTCCCCCATAGACCAGCACACTGTTCTCCTGAAATAGTCTGTGCTGCTGTCACCCTGCTCCTTCCACAATATATCTCCATCTGTGACCTTCCATAGACCAGCACACTGCTCTCCTGAAATACGCTGTGCTGCTGTCACCCTGTTACCTCCACCATATATTTCACTCTGTGACCCCCCCATAGACCAGCACACTGCTCTCCTGAAATACTCTGTGCTGCTGCCACCCTGCTCCCTTCACCATATATATCCCAGAATCCTTGCTGCCTGCCATCCTCAGTGACAGTCTACTTGTTAGTATAACTTTGCAGTCACCAACAAAATGGCTCCTCACTGTGTTCCTAAGCGCTCATACCCATTTGCAAGAAAAAAAAACGGTCTGATTTCCGGACCGAAAAAATGGACAAGTGCTGTGCGAGTGTCATGCAAGTGTAATGTGATTTTCGTGCAATTTTGCAATGGAAGATCCGTATGACATCTGTATGCAATCCGTAGGCAATGCGATTTTAACATGAGCTTTTACATACAGCTGTTCTCTCGATGTAAAAGCTCATGTTCAAATCACACTGTAAAACACAACTGTACACATCGTTTAAAAAAAAAAAATCTCCAAAACACACATAGCTAGATAGATAGATAAGCAAAGAAAAACCGATCAGCACCTCCTAGTGTGAACATGTGCAAGTTGCTAGTACTGCACCATATAGACAAAAAATTCACTGCAGCACATGTGCATGCAGGGCTGTCACTAGGAATTTCGGGGCCCCGTACTGGCAAAATTTATGGGCCCCCCTTGAGACTCCGCACAGGCTCCATCCCCCAGTTCCGTATCCACCCTAGCTCCTCCTCCACCACGCAAACCTTCCAAAATCCCTTAGCCCTTTCATGGAAAAACTTCACTTCTGCACCATGCCCTCACCAATGACACATTAACACCAATCACTCGATGAATATGCAGCATTTTGCTTGTTTAGTATAATGCACCCCATAGTCCTCCATATATTATAATGTGCACCACAGTCCTCCATATTGTAAAGTGCACACCCCATAGTCCTCCATATAATATAATGTATCTATAGTCCTCCATATAGTATAATACACTCCTAATAGCCCTCAATATATTAAAATACACTCAGTCATCCATATAGTATAATACACTCCTCATAGTGCTCCATATAGTATAATGCGCCACCATAGTCATCCATGTAGTACAATTCACTTCCCATAGTATAATGCACCCCATAGTTCTTCATTTGGTATAATGTATTCCCCATAGTCCTCGATACAGTATAATGCAGCCCACATATAGTATAATGCAGTCACCCTATAGAGCATAATGCAGCCACCCCACAGAGCATAATGCTGCCACCCCACAGAGTATAATGCAACCACCCCACAGAGTATATTGCAACACCCCACAGAGTATAATGCAACCACCCCACAGAGCATAATGCAACCCCCCCATAGAATATAATTGAGCCCCTTTATACAGTATAATGTAGCCCCTCCATAAAATACAATGTAGCACTCCTCAAAGTATAATGAAGCCCCCATACAATATAATCTAGCTCCCCATAAAATATAATGCAGCCCCCATAGAATACAATGTAGACACCTCATACAGTATAATGTAGCCCTCTCATAGAGTATGATGCTATCACCCCTCATAGAATATAATAAATATAATACAGCCCCCCATAGAATATAATGTATCCCCGAATAGAATATCATACAGCCTGCCTCTCCAAAGGAATATAACGTAGCCCCACATAGTATATAACACAGCCACAAAGTATATAACACAGCCACATAGTATATAACACAGCCACCCTATAAAATATAATATATCCCCCAATAGTATATAACACAGCCCACATAGTGTATAGCACGGCCCACATAGTATATAGCAGGGCCCACATAGTATATAGCAGGGCCCACATAGTAAATAGCAGGGCCCACATAGTATATAGCACAGCCCACATAGTATATAGCACGGCCCACATAGTATATAGCAGGGACCACATAGAATATAGAGGGGCCCACATAGTATATAGCAGGGCCCACATAGTATATAGCATGGCTCACATAGTATACAGCACGGCCCACATAGTATACAGCAGGACCCACATAGTATACACCAGGGCTCACATAGTATATAGCAGGGAGGGCCCACAGAGTATATAGCAGGGAGGGCCCACAGAGTATACGGCAGGGAGGGCCCACAGAGTATATAGCAGGGAGGGCCCACAGAGTATATAGCAGGGAGGGCCCACAGAGTATATAGCAGGGAGGGCCCACAGAGTATATAGCAGGGAGGGCCCACAGAGTATACAGCAGGGAGGGCCCACAGAGTATATAGCAGGGAGGGCCCACAGAGTATACAGCAGGGAGGGCCCATAGAGTATACAGCAGGGAGGGCCCACATAGTATATAGCAGGGAGGGCCCACAGAGTATACAGCAGGGAGAGCCCACAGAGTATACAGCAGGGAGGGCCCACAGAGTATACAGCAGGGAGGGCCCACATAGTATATAGCAGGGAGGGCCCACAGAGTATACAGCAGGGAGGGCCCACAGAGTATACAGCAGGGAGGGCCCACAGAGTATACAACAGGGAGGGCCCACATAGTATATAGCAGGGAGGGCCCACAGAGTATACAGCAGGGAGGGCCCACAGAGTATATAGCAGGGAGGGCCCACATAGTATACAGCAGGGAGGGCCCACATAGTATACAGCAGGGAGGGCCCACATAGTATACAGCAGGGAGGGCCCACATAGTATATAGCAGGGAGGGCCCACAGAGTACAGATTTCATCTCTCCCCCCTACCCCCAGTTCAGTAAGCAGTAGCACTGACAGAATTAAAAAAAACACACACTCCTCACCTTCTCCTCGTGCCCGCGTTGCTCCCAGCTTCTGTCTCCTACTCTGCCCGGCACACAGTGAACGCGCTGTGTCAGACACACAGCGGGGAATGATGGGAGAGGGAGCGTCAGCTGACGCTCTCTCCTCCATCATTGCTTTGAACTGTACAGGCAGACGCCGGTATAGTTTAAAGCAGCAGCGGGGGGAGTCGGCGCAGGGGGCAGGCAGGCTCCCCTGCCTTACAGGGGCCCCCATAGCGGCTGCATGATGTGCCGCTGGCTGGGGGCCCCTTGGGGAGCAGGGGGAGCCTCAAAATGATGGGGGCCCCCGGGCCCGAGCGCGCATCGGCGTGCTCGGGCGGCGGGCCCCCCTAATCACCGGGCCCCATACAAGTCTAAGGTTTGTCATGCCCTGATGGAGGCCCTGTGTGCATGAATCTAGGCCATGTGAAAACGCAGAAAAACATTAAAACCCTCGATTAAAACACATTTCTCAAAAATTTTAAAAAAATATTTTTTCTAAATAATTTTTTTTTTCTTGCAGTAATAGATGAAAATGAAGGTTCTTAGCGCATAAATTGGCCAATTCATGTATGCCCATCAACCATGGCGAGGTGACCTCCCTCTGTTGGTTACCTGTTCTACACTACAAGCCACTTCTGGGTCACCAACCTATAATTTTGGACAAACATGTCACTACTGGGCTAAGCCTACAATTTATGGGCTGGTAGAGCTGATTGTGGCACCTGGAAGGCCAATGGGAGGAGTGCAGATCAGCCTGGAGGCAGCCAGCATCCAGATACTTAAATAAGCAGTCCTCTCAGCTTGCACGTGTTCACACTAGGAGGTGCTGATCGGTTTTTCTTTGCTTATTTAAATATCTGGATGCTGGCTGCCTCCAGGCTGATCTGCACTCCTCCCATTGGCCTTCAGGTGCCACAATCAGCTCTACCAGCCCATAAATTGTAGGCTTAGCCCAGTAGTGACATGTTTGTCCAAAGTCTTAGGATGGTGACCCAGAAGTGGCTTGTAGTGTAGAGCAGGGACCCATCAGAGGGAGGTCACCTTGCCATGGTCGATGGGCATACATGAATTGGCCAATTTATGCGCTAAGAACCTTCATTTTCATCTACTACTGTAAGTAAAAAAAAATTAAAAAAAAAAAAATTTTGAAAAATTTTGAGAAATTTGTTTTAATCGAGGGTTTTAATGTTTTTCTGTGTTTTCACATGGCCTAGATTCATGCACATGTGCTGCAGTGAATTTTTTGTCTAGATAGATAGATAGATAGATTGATATATAGGTAGATTGATAGATAGAATAAAAGCCGGCAGATGCCGCATACAGTATAGAATAGAATAGGTTAGAATAGAAAATATAGAATAGAAATATACACATAGCATAGGTGTATATATACAGTACAGACCAAAAGTTTGGACACACCTTCTCATTCAAAGATTTCTCTGTATTTTCATGACTATGAAAATTGTAGAATCACACTGAAGACATCAAAACTATGAATTAACACATGTGGAATTATACATTACACTTTACAAAAAAGTGTGAAACAACTGAAAATATGTCTTATATTCTAGGTTCTTCAAAGTAGCCACCTTTTGCTTTGATTACTGCTTTGCACGCAGAAAAGGTGAATGGATGGACTCTACTTGCCTGGTTCCCACCGTGAAGCATGGAGGAGGAGGTGTGATGTGTGGGGGTGCTTTGCTGGTGACACTGTTGGGGATTTATTCAAAATTGAAAGCATACTGTAGCAGCATGGCTACCACAGCATCTTGCAGCGGCATGCTATTCCATCCGGTTTGCGTTTAGTTGGACCATCATTTATTTTTCAACAGGACAATGACCCCAAACACACCTCCAGGCTGCGTAAGGGCTATTTGACCAAAAAGGAGAGTGATGGGGTGCTACCCCAGATGACCTGGCCTCCACAGTCACCAGACCTGAACCCAATCGAGATGGTTTGGGGTGAGCTGGACCGCTCACCGCTTTAATTTTGAATAAATCCCCAACAGTGTCACCAGCAAAGCACCCCCACACCATCACACCGCCTCCTCCATGCTTCACGGTGGGAACCAGGCATGTAGAGTCCATCCGTTCACCTTTTCTGCGTGCAAAGCAGTAATCAAAGCAAAAGGTGGCTACTTTGAAGAACCTAGAATATAAGACATATTTTCAGTTGTTTCACACTTTTTTGTAAAGTGTAATGTATAATTCCACATGTGTTAATTCATAGTTTTGATGCCTTCAATGTGATTCTACAATTTTCATAGTCATGAAAATACAGAAAAATCTTTGAATGAGGTGTGTCCAAACTTTTGGTCTGTACTGTATATACAGTACAAACCAAAAGTTCAGACACACCTTCTCATTTAAAGATTTTTCTGTATTTTCATGACTATGAAAATTGTAAATTCACACTGAAGGCATCTAAACTATGAATTAACACATGTGGAATGATATACTTAACAAAAAAGTGTGAAACAACTGAAAATATGTCTTATTTTCTAGGTTCTTCAAAGTAGCCACCTTTTGCTTTGATGACTGCTTTGCACACTCTTGGCATTCTCTTGATGAGCTTCAAAAGGTAGTCACCGGAAATGGTTTTCACTTCACTGGTGTGCCCTGTCAGGTTTAATAAGTGGGATTTCTGGCCTTATAAATGGGGTTGGGACCATCAATTGTGCAGAAGTCTGGTGGATACACAGCTGATAGTCCTTCTAAATAGACTGTTAGAATTTGTACTATGGCAAGAAAAAAGCAGCTAAGTAAAGAAAAATGAGTGACCATCATTACTTTAAGAAATGAAGGTCAGTCAGTCTGAAAAATTGGGAAAACTTTGAAAGTGTCCCCAAGTGCAGTTGCAAAAACCATCAAGCGCTACAAAGAAACTGGCTCACATGAGGACCGCTGTTATGTTTTGGTAGCTGAGGAGAGCAGGCAAAAACGGCAATACACCAGAGAGGTTGGAATCTACTGGATTGCAGTACCCTGACTAACCACCACAACTAAAGGCAGCCGTGGAGCGTTCCTACGTTGGTCCTAGACGCCTCGTCACAGCCTGAGAGGATAACTACACCTAAAGATAGAAAGAGGAAAGCTATCTGCCCCGGAGCAGATCCCCAAAGAACATAGGAAGCCCCCAAACATGTAATGGCGGTTAGACAAGAGGAAATACAGACACAGACAGAAAATAGTATGAGCAAACGTTGGGACCCAATCTGCCTAGACAGAAACGGATAGGAAGGATACTTACTGCAATCCAAAAAAACTCTAAAAAAAAAGCCAACGCTACTAATTGCAAAAACACCTGAGATCACACGACCTCTACCACCTAAATTAGTTCTCTGGTGTCACAAAACTCAGCCGCAGCCACTGAAAAAACTGGAAAAGGCAAATGAACAAACAACAGTGGCTCCAGAGGAACCAAGAGGGGACCAAGCCCCCCGGGGAGGGGAACCTGGCCAACCTCAGAGAAATGCAGAGAAAAATGCAAATGGCAAGCACAGAAACAAAAACAGAAAATATCTTATCTGAGAGCAGAAGAGGCAAGACTCAGC
Source organism: Oophaga sylvatica (assembly GCA_033576555.1). NCBI lineage: Eukaryota > Metazoa > Chordata > Amphibia > Anura > Dendrobatidae > Oophaga > Oophaga sylvatica. The sequence goes on from JARQOD010000002.1 coordinate 528,867,268, forward strand.
AAGTTTCCAAGTGAACCAGGAAACAACGTTAAGACAGGAACAATTGATCACCGGCAATCATGATGGGGGGAAACCTCCCTTATATCCAGCCAGTCTGTAATTCCTGATTGCCAATCCTCATTGAATGGTTCAGTACTGTTTGTAACCACCAGAGGGAGCTTCTGCTCAGAATTCATTTCAAAAACATTCATAACAGTACCCCCCCTTGAGGAGGGGTCACCGAACCCTCATTTGTGCAACCAGGTCGGTCAGGATGAGCTCTGTGATACGCACGGATCAGTCTTTTAGCATGGATGTCCGAAGCAAACACCCAAGAATTGTCCTCCTGACCATAACCTCTCCACTTAACCAAATACTGGAGTTTCCGTCTAGAAAAATGAGAATCCAATATTTTCTCAACCACATACTCCAGATTGCCCTCAACCAAAACAGGGTCAGGAGGCGCAGCCATAGGAACCACTGGCTCGACAAACCTCTTCAATAAGGACTTGTGGAACACGTTATGGATCTTAAATGTCCCTGGAAGAAGTAAACGAAAGGAAACAGGATTAAGAATCTCCATGATCTTATAAGGTCCAATGAACCTAGGCTTAAACTTAGGAGATGCAACTCTCATAGGGATATTTCTTGAGGACAACCTGACCAAGTCCCCCACTTTAAACCGAGGACCATCAGTCCTATGCCGATTGGCATACCGCTGGGCCTTATCCTGAGAGAGGGACAACCTCTCCACTACCTGGTTCCAAATCTGCTGCATACGCTCCACAACAGAGTCAACACCCGGACAGACAGAAGCCTCCGTCTGTCCCGAAGAAAATAGAGGGTGAAACCCAAAATTACAGAAAAATGGAGACATCAAAGTGGCAGAGCTTGCCCTATTATTAAGAGCAAACTCAGCCAAAGGCAAAAAAGAGACCCAGTCATCTTGATCAGCAGACACAAAGCATCTCAGATAAGTCTCCAATGTCTGGTTTGTTCTCTCAGTTTGTCCATTGGTCTGAGGATGAAAAGCAGAGGAGAAGTACAATTGAACACCAAGTTTAGAACAAAAATTCCTCCAAAATCTGGAAACAAACTGGACTCCTCTGTCAGACACAATGTTCTCAGGAATGCCGTGTAACCGAACCACGTGCTGAAGGAACAAAGGCACCAATTCGGAGGAGGAAGGCAACTTAGGTAATGGCACAAGATGTATCATCTTGGAAAACCTATCACAAATCACCCAGATAACGGTCATTCTCTGAGAAACAGGGAGGTCGGAAATAAAATCCATAGAGATATGGGTCCATGGTCTCTTTGGCACAGGCAATGGCATCAACAAACCACTAGAGCGAGAGCAAGGCTTGGAGCGAGAGCAAGTCCCACAGGACTGCACAAACTCCCTGACGTCACGAGACAAAGTAGGCCACCAAAAGGACCGACTCACCAAGTCTCTGGTACCAAAAATTCCGGGATGACCGGCCAACGCGGAGCAATGAATCTCAGCCATCACACTCTTCTTCCACTGATCTGGGACAAACAATTTCCCAACAGGGCAGCGCTCGGGTTTATCCTCCTGACACCCTTCCAGAGCCAGTCTCAAATTGGGTGAGATGGCGGAAAGAACTACACCCTCTTTCAAAATAACAGCAGGATCAGATAACTCAGGAGAGTCCTCAAGGAAACTCCTCGAGAGGGCATCCGCCTTAACATTCTTAGTGCCAGGAAGAAAGGAAACCACAAAATTAAAACGTGTGAAAAGCAAGGCCCACCTGGCCTGTCTAGGATTAAGTCGCTTGGCTGATGCCAGATAAACCAGATTCTTATGGTCCATGAGGACCACCACCTGATGTTTGGCTCCCTCCAGCCAATGTCTCCACTCTTCAAAAGCCCACTTCATGGCCAATAACTCCCGATTACCCACATCATAATTACGTTCAGTTGGAGAAAATTTTCGAGAGAAAAAAGCACAAGGGTTACTTTTAGATGTCTCAGGATCTCTGTGGGATAAAACGGCACCTGCCCCAATTTCAGAGGCATCAACCTCCACCTGAAATGGCAGAGAAACATCAGGCTGCCGTAGAACAGGAGCAGAAGTGAATCTCTGTTTAAGTTCCTGAAACGCAGAGACTGCCTCAGGAGGCCAATTCACCACATCAGAACCCTTTTTGGTCAAATCAGTCAATGGTTTAACAATAACAGAGAAATTACCTATAAATTTACAATAAAAATTGGCAAAACCCAAGAATCTCTGAAGAGCCTTTAATGAAGTAGGTTGGACCCAATCACAGATGGCCTGAACCTTGACCGGGTCCATTTCAATAACAGATGGAGACAAAATGAATCCCACAAATGAGATCCTCTGTACACCAAAAAAGACACTTTGATCCCTTCACATACAGAGCATTCTCTCTCAAAATCTGGAACACAGTCCGAACATGTTTCACATGAGAGTCCCAGTCATTGGAAAAAATCAAGATATCATCCAAATAAACAATCAGAAATTTATTCACAAAATCCCTGAAAATGTCATTCATGAAGGACTGGAAGTCGGAAGGAGCATTAGTGAGCCCAAAGGGCATCACTAGGTACACAAAATGCCCCTCTGCGGTATTAAACGCCGTCTTCCATTCATCCCCGTACTTAATGCGAATAAGGTTATACGCCCCCTGAGGTCAAGCTTCGTAAACCAAGTAGCACTTTTCACCCTGGAAAACAGGTCAGAAATCAAGGGTAACGGATATTGATATTTCACAGTGATATTGTTCAAGAGACGATAATCAATACAAGGCCTTAATGAACCATCCTTTTTGGCCACAAAGAAAAAACCGGCACCCAAGGATGAAGAGGATGGTCTGATATGACCCTTCTCCAATGACTCCTTGATATAAGACCGCATAGCGTCATGTTCAGGTACAGACAAGTTAAAAAGGCGACCTTTAGGGAATTTACTACCAGGCACTAATTCAATAGCGCAGTCATAGCTCCTATAGGAGGGCAAGGATGCAGATTTACTTTCGCTAAACACATCAGAAAAATCAGTCAAAAAGTCAGGAACATCTTGAGCCTGGGGAGAGGCAGAAAAAACAGGAGTGTTGGCATTAACATATTGGCAGCCCCAACTGGTTACAGACACAGATTTCCAATCCAAAACAGGATTATGAGACTGTAACCAAGGGAAACCTAGTACAATAATGTCATGCAGATTATACAACACCAAAAATTTGCAACTCTCCTGATGATCAGGTTCAACCCTCATTATCACCTGAGTAGAAAACTGGGGTTTATTCTCCGCCAAAGGGGTAGAATCAATCTCCTGTAGGGGAATAGACTTCCGTAGGGGCATCAAGGGAAACCCACAACGTTTAGCAAAATCAAAATCCATCAGGTTAATAGCTGCTCCCGAATCAACAAAAGCCTGAGCAGAAAATGTGGACAGGGAGCAAATCAGGGTAACAGTCAACAGAAATTTAGTCTGAACACTACCCAAGACAAGTGAGCATGCAAAACGTCTTCCCCGCTTAGGGCAGACTGAAATAGCATGAGATGCATCACCACAGTAGAAACATAACCCATTGTGTTTTCGAAACTCATGACGCTGTGCCCCAGAAGCCACTCCATCACACTGCATGGGTTCATAAGCTGGTTCACAAGGCAACACTATTCCACGCATACTTCTACGCTCACGCAAACGTCTGTCAATTTGAATCGCTAATGACATAGAATCATTGAGACCAGAGGGAGCAGGCAAACCCACCATAACATCTTTTACATTCTCTGACAGACCCTTCCAAAAAAGGGCTGCCAAAGCATCATCATTCCATTTGGTCAGGACTGCCCACTTTCGGAATTTCTGACAGTACAATTCAGCGTCCTCAAGCCCCTGATTTAATGCCATCAAGGTTTTTTCAGCTTGATCAGTGACATTAGGTTCATCATACAATAACCCCAGAGCCAGAAAAAATTCATCAACATTACTCAAAACAGGGTCCCCAGGTGTCAGGGAAAAAGCCCAATCCTGAGGATCGCCGCGCAGGAGAGAGATGACAATTTGAACCTGCTGTGCTGCGTTCCCTGAGGACTTAGGTTTTAAGGCAAAAAACAACTTACAGTTATTTTTGAAATTCAGAAATTTAGCTCGATCCCCCAAAAACAAATCTGGCATGGGGATCCTGGGTTCCACAACTGGCAACCTAGCAAGAAAGGTAGCAATACTCCGAACCTCAGTGGCAAGCTGATCCACACGGCCAGACAACTGTGCAAACTTCATTGAGAAAAAAAAATCCTCCTCAGCACCCAGAGAAAAAGAGGGAAAAAAATGCAACAAACAGAAAAAAAAAAATCTCTGACAACTCTGACAACCTTTTTTGTTTCCACACTATTTTTCCCTTCTGTGAGTACCATACAATTTTCAGTTTGGCCGGTGATACTGTTATGTTTTGGTAGCTGAGGAGAGCAGGCAAAAACGGCAATACACCAGAGAGGTTGGAATCTACTGGATTGCAGTACCCTGACTAACCACCACAACTAAAGGCAGCCGTGGAGCGTTCCTACGTTGGTCCTAGACGCCTCGTCACAGCCTGAGAGGATAACTTCACCTAAAGATAGAAAGAGGAAAGCTATCTGCCCCGGAGCAGATCCCCAAAGAACATAGGAAGCCCCCAAACATGTAATGGCGGTTAGACAAGAGTAAATACAGACACAGACAGAAAATAGTATAAGCAAACGTTGGGGCCCAATCTGCCTAGACAGAAACGGATAGGAAGGATACTTACTGCAATCCAAAAAACCCTAAAAATAAGCCAACGCTACTAATTGCAAAAACACCTGAGATCACACAACCTCTACCACCTAAATTAGTTCTCTGGTGTCACAAAACTCAGCCGCAGCCACTGAAAAAAACTGGAAAAGGCAAATGAACAAACAACAGTGGCTCCAGAGGAACCAAGAGGGGACCAAGCCCCCGGGGAGGGGAACCTGGCCAACCTCACAGAAATGCAGAGAAAAATGCAAATGGCAAGCACAGAAACAAAAAACAGAAAATATCTTATCTGAGAGCAGGAGAAGAGGCAAGACTCAGCAAACTTCCAAGTGAACCAGGAAACAACGTTAAGACAGGAACAATTGATCACCGGAAACCATGATGGGGGGAAACCTCCCTTATATCCAGCCAGTCTGTAATTCCTGATTCCCAATCCTCATTGAATGGTTCAGTACTGTTTGTAACCACCAGAGGGAGCTTCTGCTCAGAATTCATTTCTAAAACATTAATAACAGACCGCCCCAGGAAAGGAAGACCAAGAGTCACCTCTGCTTCTGAGGATAAGTTTATCCGAGTCACCAGCCTCAGAATTCACAGGTTTACAGCAGTTCAGATTAGAGACCAGGTCAATGCTACACAGAGTTCTAGCAGCAGACACATCTCTACAACAACTGTTAAGAGGAGACTTTGTGCAGCAGGCCTTCATGGTAAAATAGCTGCTAGGAAACCACTGCTAAGGACAGGCAACAAGCAGAAGAGACTTGTTTGGGCTAAAGAACACAAGGAATGGACATTAGACCAGTGGAAATCTGTGCTTTGGTCTGATGAGTCCAAATTTGAGATCTTTGGTTCCAAACACCGTGTCTTTGTGCGACGCATAAAAGGTGAACGGATGGACTCTACATGCCTGGTTCCCACTGTGAAGCATGGAGGAGGAGGTGTGATGGTGTGGGGGTGCTTTGCTGGTGACACTGTTGGGGATTTATTCAAAATTGAAGGCATACCGAACCAGCATGGCTACCACAGCATCTTGCAGAGGCATGCTATTCCATCCGGTTTGCGTTTAGTTGGATCATCATTTATTTTTCAACAGGACAATGACCCCAAACACACCTCCAGGCTGTGTAAGGGCTATTTGACCAAGAAGGAGAGTGATGGGGTGCTACGTCAGATGACCTGGCCTCCACAGTCACCAGACCTGAACCCAATCGAGATGGTTTGGGGTGAGCTGGACCGCAGAGTGAAGGCAAAAGGGCCAACAAGTCCTAAGCATCTCTGGAAACTCCTTCAAGATTGTTGGAAAACCATTCACGGTGACTACCTCTTGAAGCTCATCAAGAGATTGCCAAGAGTGTGCAAAGCACTCATCAAAGCAAAAGGTGGCTACTTTGAAGAACCTAGAATATAAGACATACAGTTAGGTCCATAAATATTTGGACAGAGACAACATTTATCTAATTTTGGTTCTAGACATTACCACAATGAATTTGAAACAAAACAAATCAGATGCAGTTGAAGTTCAGACTTTCAGCTTTCATTTGAGGGTATCCACATTAAAATTGGATGAAGGGTTTAGGAGTTTCAGCTCCTTAACATGTGCCACCCTGTTTTTAAAGGGACCAAAAGTAATTGGACAAATGACTCCAAGGCTATTTCATGGACAGGTGTGGGCAATCCCTTTGTTATGTCATTCTCAATTAAGCAGATGAAAGGGCCAAGTTGATTTGAGGTGTGGTGTTTGCATTTGGAAGGTTTTGCTGTGAAGGAAACATGCGGTCACAGGAGCTCTCCATGCAGGTGAAACAAGCCATCCTTAAGCTGCAAGAACAGAAAAAAACCCATCCAAGAAATTGCTACAACATTAGAAGTGGCAAAATCTACAATTTGGTACATCCTGAGAAAGAAAGAAAGCACTGGTGAACTCATCAATCCAAAAAGACCTGGGAGCCCACGGAAGACAACAGTGGTGGATGATCGCCGCATACTTTCTTTGGTGAAGAAGAACCCGTTCACAACATCAACTGAAGTCCAGAACACTCTCAGTGAAGTAGGTGTATCTGTCTCTAAGTCAACAGTAAAGAGAAGACTCCATGAAAGTAAATAGAAAGGGTTCACATCTAGATGCAAAAGATTCATCAATTCCAAAAATAGACAGGCCAGAGTTAAATTTGCTGAAAAACACCTCCAGAAGCCAGCTCAGTTCTGGAAAAGTATTCTATGGACAGATGAGACAAAGATCAACCTGTACCAGAATGATGGGAAGCCAAAAGTTTGGAGAAGAAAGGGAACAGCACATGATCCAAGGCACACCACATCCTCTGTAAAACATGGTGGAGGCAACGTGATGGCATGGCCATGCATGGCTTTCAATGGCACTGGGTCACTTGTGTTTATTGATGACATAACAGCAGACAAGAGTAGCCGGATGAATTCTGAAGTGTACCGGGATATACTTTCAGCCCAGATTCAGCCAAATGCTGCAAACTTGATTGGACGGCGCTTCATAGTACAGATGGATAATGACCCCAAGCATACAGCCAAAGCTACACAGGAGTTCATGAGTGCAAAAAAGTGGAAAATTCTTCAATGGCCAAGTCAATCACCAGATCTTAACCCAATTGAGCATGCATTTCACTTGCTCAAATCCAGACTTAAGAGGGAAAGACCCACAAACAAGCAAGACCTGAAGGCTGCGGCTGTAAAGGCCTGGCAAAGCATTAAGAAGGAGGAAACCCAGCGTTTGGTGATGTCCATGGGTTCCAGACTTAAGGCAGTGATTGCCTCCAAAGGATTCGCCACAAAATTTTGAAAATAAAAATATTTTGTTTGGGTTATGTTTATTTGTCCAATTACTTTTGACCTCCTAAAATGTGGAGTGTTTGTAAAGAAATGTGTACAATTCCTACATTTTCTAACACATATTTTTGTTCAACCCTTCAAATTAAACGTTACAATCTGCACTTGAATTCTGTTGTAGAGGTTTCATTTCAAATCCAATGTGGTGGCATGCAGAGCCCAACTCGCGAAAATTGTGTCACTGTCCAAATATTTCTGGCCCTGACTGTATTTTCAGTTGTTACACACTTTTTTGTTAAGTATATAATTCCACATGTGTTAATTCATAGTTTTCATGCCTTCAGTGTGAATTTACAATTTTCATAGTCATGAAAATACAGAAAAATCTTTAAATGAGAAGGTGTGTCCAAACTTTTGGTCTGTACTGTATATGTATATATATATATATATATATATATATATATATATATATGTCAGTGACACACATATATATGTATATATTTATATTTCATTGAGATATAGATAGCAGAATAGCCGATAATTCATTTGTCGGTTTCTGTAAAATCATTACAGAACCCGACAGGATAGGAGACATGGTTTACATACAGTAAACCCATGCAGAACATTTAGATTTATATATGTCAGTGTTTAATAATGTTAGTAGGATATGTGTGTTAAATTTTGTAGCTGTAGGTGTTTTATAAACTAATTTATTCACGGAAAAAAATTGCTTGGGCTCCCGCACAATTTTCAGCGCCAGAGAGGGAAAGCCAGTGACTGAGGGCAGATATTAAGAGCCTAGAAAGGGACCATTGTTATTGGACCCACCCTGACTAAAAGCATCTGCCCCCAGCCACCCCAGAAAAGGCGCATCTGTTAGATGCACCAATTCCGGCACTTAGCCTCTCTCTTCCCACTGCCCTGCCTTGTAGCAGTGTCATATGGGATAATAAGGGGTTAATGTCACCTTTGTATTATAAGTGACATTAAGCCCAGTAAATAATGGAGAGGTGTCAATAAGACACCTCTCCATTATTAATCCACTAGTCTGAAAGAGTTAAAAAAAACACACACATTAAGAATGAAGATTTTTAATGAACTAAATAAACACACATTTTTGACATCTTTAATACACTCCCATTCCTTACTGAATCACTCTCCACAGCGTCTCCAGACTCTGTCACGTCTGTCACATGTGGTGAGTGTGAACCTGCTGCCTGCAACATCCTTCAGCATGACCGGTTTGGCAGTGGGTCAGTAATGGTGTGGGGTGGCATTTCTTTGTAGGGCCACACAGCCCTCCATGTGCTCGCCAGAGGTAGCCTGACTGCCATTAGGTACCGAGATGAGATCCTTAGACCCCTTATGAGACCATATGCTGGTGCGGTTGGCCCTGGGTATCTCCTAATGCAAAACAATGCCAGACCTCATGTGGCTGTAGTGTGTCAGCAGCTCCTGCAAGATGAAGGCATTGAAGCTATGGACTGGCCTGCCCTTTCCCCAGACCTGAATCCAATTGAGCACATCTGGGACAGCATGTCTCGCTCCATCCACCAGCGTCACGTTGCACCACAGACTGTCCAGGAGTTGATGGATGCTTTAGTCCAGGTCTGGGAGGAGATCCCTCAGGAGAACATCCGCAACCTCATCAGGAGCATGCCCAGGCATTGTAGGGAGGTCATACAGGCATGTAGAGGCCACACACAATACTGAGCATCATTTTGACTTGTTTCCACTTTCATTTTGTCTTGTTTTGATTTTCATTTTGACTTGTTTCCACTTTCATTTTGGGGGTCTCTCCAAATCCAGGCCTCCATTGGTTCAAAAATTAAATTTCCATTGATGATTTATGTGTGATTATGTTGACAGCACATTCAACTTTGTACACAAAAAAGTATTCAATGAGAATATTTCATTCATTTAGATCTAGGATGTGTTATTTGAGTGTTCCCTTTATTTTTTTTAACAGTGTAGTTTACAACTTGGAGCAATGCTAATGCTACCGCCCCGGCTGTAAACCACTGTTTAATGAATGAAAAGCTGCCTGCGCATATATGATATGTGTATATACTGTTATATATATATATATATATATATATATATATATATATATATAATATTGTGAGACAGTGAAGGAATATGTGTTGAATGGGGTGTACATTTCACCTAGGTACTGTGCTGTATGGTATAAGGGAAATGTGTGGCTTTGTAAACCTAGTGGTAGAGAAAGGTCACTACACCTCACATTCAGCACACACTTGTAGCTCAGGCCTGAAACCATTCAGCTGTTAATTAGGAGACCAGAAGTAGGTGTCTGCAAACACAGTCAGAGAGCACGCTTAGTCTGGACACAGGAAGGTGTCCCGGCACAAGAAGCAGTCTCAAGGAGTGGGAGCTGGCTCAGTCTGGACACAGGAAGGTGTCCCGGCACAAGAAGCAGTCTCCAGGAGTTTGAGCTATCTCAGTCTGGGTGCAGGAAGTACCCCGGACACAGGAGTAGTCTCAGTGAGAATCCGTGCGAATAGCGGCTGAATAGGAGTGGATCTCTCTCAAGTCTGGACATTGAAGGTGCCTTCAGACACAAGGAGGAGTATCTGTGAAACTCCATACTGGTAACATATATCATATGTGTTGTTTTGGGCACAGACTGGTAGAGTCTGGACCCGGATAGATAGGGAAATCGATCTATGTGTAATTAGTGGCTAGACAAGCCTAGGTTTTCTGTTTATGCTTTATTTTATCTGTTTGCTGTGGACTTTAATAAAGCTGGTTGTGGCCAGTTTTTCACCAGAACTGCTGTCTGAATGAACTGTTTTCGTGTCACTCTGTCTACCCAGACAGCGATCCTAGAGCTATATCCCCTGGAAATGTTACAATTGGCGGAGAATGCTGGGGCAGCACAGTGACTGATACAATTGGTGCTGGAATGTGCGTGCGGCACAGTGGCTTAGAGACAGCAATAAAGGTGAAGTCTGTTGAAATAGCAGCAGAGAAAAAAAAAGTGTGTCAAGAGAAACGTCTGATTGGATCAGTCTTAAAGAGACAGTAGCCCTAATAGAGTTTGCAAAAGAAAAAAAAAAAAGTGTGTCTGCACAGCAAAGCTGAACTTGTTGTGGAAAAGACTGTGGAGTGTGCAGCAGCAAAAGAGAAACGTCTATTGGAGCAGTCTTAAAGAGACAGTGGCCCTAATAGAGTTTGCAGAGAAAAAAAAAAAAAAAGTGTCTGCACAGCAGAGCTGAATTTTTCTGTGGAAAAGACTGTGGAGTGTGTATGTCTTGAGTGAAGACTGCCGTTGTTGAGACAGAGAAGTCTGACAGCATGGATGACAGCATGGAGGCGCTGTTTGAACAAATGGCGCAAGTGAATGTGCAACATAAGACTGCCGGGGTTGAGACAGATAAGTCCGGCAGTATGAAGGAGCTCATTGAGTACCTGGTCCAGGCCCAGCGAAGCATGCAGCAGAGCATGGAGCAGCAGCGCCTGCAGCACCAGCAGCGCATGCAGCAGGCCCTGCAGCAATTCCTGCAGCAACAGCAGGAGAATAACCGGTTATTTGTTGAGCGGATGGCAGCACAAAAAAAGGATTTCGGTGCCGCGTCCCGAAGTAATGTGGCAAAGTCACCTGCATTGTCCGCTGTAAAGAAGGCGGTAAGACGGTCCCTGAAAAAGATGACACCTCGTGATGATGTGGAGGTATATCTCACTAGGTTTGAGGGACTGGCAGAGAAGGAGAATCTGCCCCTATCTGAATGGGCCATGATGGTCGCACCCTATCTGATTGGAGAGCCCCAAAGGGCCTATGCTGACCTGAGCGAGCAGGACAGCCAAGACTATGCCAAGCTGAAAGAGGAGATTCTTGCCCGGCTGGGTGTTACGGTGACAGCCCGTGCCAGGGGAGTTCATGACTGGAGATACAGTTGGGAGTCTGCAGTCAGCAAACCTGATTATGGAGTAGAAAAGGTGATAGTGGACCACTACACCCGAGCATGTCCTCCTGAGGTACAGCCGTCTGAGATGTCGTCACTTCAGAGTTCCCGGACGCTGAACTCTCGCGGTAAGAGCGTTCCAGCTGTTGGGGACATGGGGTATGCTGATAAGCGGGTTCAGGCCCGAGGGGACATGTGGGTGGGAGAGTGTGATGGACAGTGTTGGAGCTGGCGTGAAATTGCAGCCAACTGTCCAATAGAGGGGGAGCCTATGTGTTGTGATGTTGGCAGATCCCTCTCTCTCTGTGCAGAACCTGTGTGTGTGTCCACCTCAGCCGAAGAGACTGGACCACAGGGGTCCCCGGTGGTTGTAAATGACTGCCCAGCACAGGCCCTCTTGGACTCAGAGAGTCCAGTGACTTCCGTATGTGACAGCCTGATTGATAGGGACTTCATCCCTGATAAGCACCTGAGTATGGTGTGCATCCATGGAGACACCAAAGTCTACCCAGAGACTGCCGTGGACTTGGTCCCCAAACTCGGGGAGGTTTCATATGAAGTGGGGGTAGTGAAGAACCTGGTGCACCCCGTCATATTGGGTAATGACTTTCCCCGATCTAAGGGTCTCTGGGGGAGAAATGTTTCTGATGGACAGTGTGATGAAGCTCCTACTGAGGGTGCGCAGTCCCGAGGGGCGGAACACAATGCTAGTGGGCCGTTAAACTTATGTGATGATGATAATGATAATGATGATGATGATCATGATAATGATGATGACCATGATAATGATGATGATGATAATGATAATGATGATGATGATGATGATCATGATAATGATGATGACCATGATAATGATGCTGATGCTGATAATGATAGTGATGATGATCATGATAGTGATGATGATACTGATCATAGTCATGATAATGATATTGATAATAATGATGACTGTGATAGTGATGAAATTCCTTTGCAGGTGATGTTGGGAGACGAGGATGGTGGTTCTTGGGAACCGAGTGTCCCTGACTTACCTGTGTCCTGTGACAATTTTGAGAGTGAGCAGTGGCGAGACCCCTCTCTTAGGACGGCACAGGAAAATATGATTGTTCTAAATGAGGTTTCCCAGGAGCCTGGCTCTGAGGAGAGGTTTCCTCATGCTGCCATGGACAATAGCCTATTGTATAGGGACACTGAAGTCCAGGGAGAGGTCGTGAGTCAGCTCCTAGTACCTGAGCTATATAGAAGTATAGTGCTGGGGTTGTCACATAGTCACATACTTGAGGGACCAGATGGTGAAGTTAATGTTGTGGATGACATGTTAACTAAGGTTCCAGATCAGGATGTGAATGAAAATGAATTGTATAACCCTGACAGTGAGCAGGATGTGAATGAAAATGAATTGTATAACCCTGACAGTGAGCAGGATATGAATGAAAATGAATTGTATAACCCTGACAGTGAGCAGGATGTGAATGAAAATGAAGTGTATAGCCCTGACAGTGAGCCAGATGTGGCTGAGAAAAAGGGGTCAGATAGTGATAGTGAATCATCTGATGACCATAAAGCAACCAGTGCAAATGAGGAAGGCATGGTAGCAGAGGAGGTTGAGAGTCCTGAGAAGAAAGCTGATGCTGACCTTACAGCCAGACAGAAGATGGCATCTGAAGATGTTTTACAGTTGGCCGGTTCCCTGGCGAAGACTAAGGTGAAAGGAGGAGAGCTGAGCTTTAAAGGCAGGACTCTGAAACTGAACACAGCACAAGTGGATGCTGTTGAAGATGAGAAGTTGTCAGTGTGTGGTGTGGATCTGCATCATGCCAAGGACTCTGAAGGTGATGCTGCAGAGGTGGAAAAAGCCATAGAAGTGGTAGACACCAAACCAGATGCCTCATCAGTAGCTGCAACTCGTGAAGCTCAGGCTGGAAGTTCGGCGCCCGGAGCCCCAGCAGTGTTCCCGAGTGATACCAAGGATCTGGATAAGTCACAAGATGAGATTTTGAGACATCGAGCTGGCGTTGGTGAGCTCAAGCGCACTTTCAAGGAGGCTACATCGGAGCCACGTCCCAACAAATGGGAAAAGCGATGTGTCACTCCGTTGCCGCTACAGACACACGGGAGCCCAGATGGGATGCAGAACGTGGTGGAAGAGAAGAATCCGGCGGGTTCTGAGTATACAGATGCCGCTATCAAGGAGAACTTGAAAGCTGGAATAAATGGAGATATTGGAGACCAAAGTGATGTGACTGAAGAAGTAGAGTGTAGGACTGACGGTAGGGCTTCTGGGCATGTCCTGCCAGAAGAGCCTGAAGGAGGGGAACTGGAGAAAAGTGAAAAACCCCCTATACCTTCTGTGATAGTTGGTGACACATGGTCAGTGCACCAGGGACAGGAGGTACGTGAGTTTCTGAGGAAGAGTCAGCAGAAGTGTTCTGATGTGCTGGGTCGTACTTCTCTGGCCAGGCACTATATCGAAACTGAGCCCGGCCCTAAGGTCAAGATGAAACCGTGCAGGATACCCGAGGCCCGCAGAGAGCATAGGCCTGGGAGGGTACAGGGTAGTGCGGATGCTTCAGATGAAGAGAAAGCTGATGTTGGCTATGACTCAGGTGAAGATACAAATGACAGTGGTGAAGATGAAGCTGATGAGGGCCATGACTGGTCCAGAGTTCACTGTCTCTGTTGAATTGTTGACCAGCCCTCCGGTCAGGATGACCAGCCCTCGGTCTGGAGAAGAGGGAGGGGATATGTGAGACAGTGAAGGAATATGTGTTGAATGGGGTGTACATTTCACCTAGGTACTGTGCTGTATGGTATAAGGGAAATGTGTGGCTTTGTAAACCTAGTGGTAGAGAAAGGTCACTACACCTCACATTCAGCACACACTTGCAGCTCAGGCCTGAAACCATTCAGCTGTTAATTAGGAGACCAGAAGTAGGTGTCTGCAAACACAGTCAGAGAGCACGCTTAGTCTGGACACAGGAAGGTGTCCCGGCACAAGAAGCAGTCTCAAGGAGTGGGAGCTGGCTCAGTCTGGACACAGGAAGGTGTCCCGGCACAAGAAGCAGTCTCCAGGAGTTTAAGCTATCTCAGTCTGGGTGCAGGAAGTACCCCGGACACAGGAGTAGTCTCAGTGAGAATCCGTGCGAATAGCGGCTGAATAGGAGTGGATCTCTCTCAAGTCTGGACATTGAAGGTGCCTTCAGACACAAGGAGGAGTATCTGTGAAACTCCATACTGGTAACATATATCATATGTGTTGTTTTGGGCACAGACTGGTAGAGTCTGGACCCGGATAGATAGGGAAATCGATCTATGTGTAATTAGTGGCTAGACAAGCCTAGGTTTTCTGTTTATGCTTTATTTTATCTGTTTGCTGTGGACTTTAATAAAGCTGGTTGCGGCCAGTTTTTCACCAGAACTGCGGTCTGAATGAACTGTTTTCGTGTCACTCTGTCTACCCAGACAGCGATCCTAGAGCTATATCCCCTTGAAATGTTACTATATATATATATATATTATATATGTATATATATATATATATATTTATATTATATATAGTATATGTATATATATATTATATGTATGTATATATATATATATATATATATATATGTCTGTGTCACTGATACATATCTATCTATCTATCTATCTATATATACTGTATATATATAATGTATTTTATGTGTATATATGTATTGTTTGTGAACTCTCAGTGTGATTTTACAGTAGCCGCAGATGAATTGCCGGCTTTTCAAAAGACACTGGTGCATAAAAATCGGACAGCACTCGCATGGTGTGAGTGCTGTGTGATTTTTTCTTGCATCCATTGTCCATTGACTTTTATTGGCGAGTCTTGTCGAAGAATCGCAGCAATATGCAGCATGCTGCAATTTTTTTCTCAGTCCAATTTTGGCTGAGAAAAAACTCGCAAATGAGATATCAGATCATGTCACCTATTGAATAACATTGTTCCGAGTGCAATCCGATTTTTTATCGGATTGCACTCGTTCGTATTTCTCGCAAGTGGGTATGAGCCCTAAATGTCATCCTCTCTTATCCCTTAGCAAACACCCAGAAAGGGAGGAGAGGAGTGACATCACACACATGTGAGCAAATTCAGCCCATATTTACTGCAGTGCAGTAATGGAGCTAGTTGTGCACTAGGTTTTTGTGTCTAATTTCAGTAGCTGCTCCCCTTAGTGTTTAAAAGTGGAAATACCAAACTTTTAAAATTATTTTTCATATTTTACTAAATTATAAACAAATGATAATATTTTTTAAGAAAATTTAAACATTAATTCTTTCTTTCTTTACATTTTTTCAATTGCTGAAAATTTTTTTTTTGATGGCACCTTCCCTTAAAAGGCTGTTAAGAGATGTCTGCAGTTGCGTGCCATAGGTCAGCGTCACACATAACGTATAAAAATCGGTCCGTTTTTCACGTAGGAGATTCGCATCAATTTTTTCATGAAAAGTGATCCGTATGTAATCCGTTTTCAATGCGAGGATGCGATTTCCTCGCATCAAAGTATCCGTGTGTCATCCGTATGGCATCCGTATAGTGAGATTTTCTTGCAGCCTTGCAAAATGGACATATAACGGTTTCTAGGCCTGAAAATAGTTAAAATCCTAATCAACAACCCTATTTATTGCCTCTACAACATGTGGCACCCTCCAATCTTTGCAGTTCACTCCGTGGTTGTGTTGTGTTACTTCTGCTTTGTGTCAGACATGTCAGACAGACTTACTTTCAACACAACTGAGCTGGTGCTTTACAACTGAGTTTTGTCACGACGTTTTGGGGAGCCATACCCAGTAATTGTGGATCCGAGGAGGCGAAGACGACTGTGGGTCCATCCGCTTTTGAGGCAACGGCTCACTAAAGACCATTTCCACAGTCTCTATGCATTTCTGCGTACCCATCCTGACAAGTTCTTCCAATATTGTCGCATGACCCATGCCACCTTTGACATTCTGCTGGAGATTGTGCGCCCTGGGATCACCTTTAAGGACACCAGGATGCGCAAGTGTATTTTTAAAAAGAAGCACCTTCTACTTACATTGCGGTATGTATTCATCCTCTATGTTGATAATGTATCAAACACCTTGTTTATTTAATGCACTCATCCCTTACTTTTTGTGTTCCTTGTTTTCTATTTTGAAAATGCAACATTTGGACATTCACAATTTATTCTGCTATTATGAAGAGCAAAGCCATTGCATGTAGTTTAATCGTGGTCAGCCCTGGCCAAATAGTTTAAGACTCTGCTATCAACATGCCTCCTGGTGTCAGAGGCTGTAATGTCTCTCCTGCATCGGCCACGGCACGAGATGACAGCTGCCTCTGAGTCAGAGCCTGTTTCTGTTGGAATAATGCATATTGATTTGTATGTATTGCAACAACTACTACTGTACTGTTTGATATGTTGTGCATATTGTGAGGTTGTTAACAAAGTTTTGTAAAAAAAAAAAACCCTCACTCACAGACAGGATGCCCCCTCCTTCTCTTCCTGTGTTGTTGTAATGTTTTTCATGCTGCAGCCATAGCAGATATCAGGCTGATCACATTTCATGCTGTGTTGTAAGCTGTCTATACTGGATGTGAATAAATCTACATTCTCTGTTGCTGACTCCGGATGTTACGCTGGTTAATCCGCTGCTA
Organism: Oophaga sylvatica; assembly: GCA_033576555.1. Lineage (NCBI taxonomy): Eukaryota > Metazoa > Chordata > Amphibia > Anura > Dendrobatidae > Oophaga > Oophaga sylvatica. The sequence goes on from JARQOD010000002.1 coordinate 528,884,390, forward strand.
ACAGTTTCCCTGATTGTATGTCTGTGTAAATTCATCCTTGTTTGTAGTTTTTGCATTGTTTCCCCAATATAGATAGCTCCAGGGCACCTCGTACATTGTATCATGTACACCACATTGGAGGATGTACATGAAAAGGAACCCATGACCTTATAGTTCGGATTTGTGTATGATACGCGGACTATATTTGTTGGTAATATGGGGGTACAAGTTTTGCATTTGGTGCAGATCTCCAACCCATATTCCACAGAGACCACAAATTGAAAGACATATTCCCAGAACTACCACTTCTCTCCTACAAACAGCCCCCTAACTTAAGGAATCTCCTTGTCAGAAGTGTCCTCTCATCACCATCAGTGACTGGCACATTCCCATGTAACAATAAAAAATGCTCCAGGAGACCTCTGGTTGTCATGACAATGCACCGGTGACCCACGATCACGTAATGGGGGTGGGAGGATTTCCCGCCCGATGGCCGGAAGCGCGCATTAAATGCCGCTGTCAAACGCTGTTAATGGCTGTTCCAGGCACATGTCAGCTGTTCAAAACAGCTGACATTTCCCGGGAAAGATGTGGCCTCACCTCCGGAGCCCACATTGAAGGGAGGGAAGCGACGTCCACTGTACTAGTACGGCGGAGGTCACAAAGGGGTTAAAAAATATTTTTACAATTATTTTTTTACTTTTTTCTAACTTTTTTACTTTGTCCCACTATGGAACTATCATTTTTTGCAGGCTTATCGCTTCTATAACATAGAGATGAGGCAGCATTGCCATGCCATAGAAGCTGTCAGCTCTGCACTGATAGAGAGACTTGCATGATCAGCAAGTTTCCCAGCTCTGGTGACCCAAATGTCATCATGACGACATCGAGTCACCATTGCAACGATCGGGACTCACGCCGCGTGGTCTTCGATCCAAAGGCAGAGGGGCTGTTAGCCCTCTTCCGGCTTCCGGAATGCTGTTCAATCACAGCATTTTGGGGGTTAAAGTGCCAGGAGTGCCGGGTGTCAGCTGTCAGAATCAGCTGACGCCTGGAGGCGATCTCCCGCGCACCCCCCGTGTACGCAGGCGATCGCGATGAAGTAATATTCTGTCCTTGGTCAAATAGACCCAGGTCACATGTGACGCGCACCACATTGGTGGTACCAGGGCTATGGGGTACTCGGCACCGAGCCCATTGATTTCTATGGGAGATGTCACTGGCAGCGGGACTCGGTCCGTGGCCCTGGCGGTCATGCAATGGGGGAATATTTACAGGGGATTGTAGTTATAGTTCGTGACGCCACCTGTGGTTTCTGATCTGATTGACCAGTGCTGCAGGGTAGATCTCTGAGGGGATGTTATGGCAGCTAGGTGTTAAGTCCCCCACAGGTGGGACTGGTCCCTCAAAGTCTATGGTGGTGATGCAGGGTGCAGATAAGAATTCAGTCACACACAATGCAGTCTCTTTCCATACCTTTACTTGTAGATGTTGCAGGTATGTCCCGGGAAGCTGGTCAGGTTGGAGAATGCACATTCAGGAAACTGTTGAGCAGGTTAGAGGCCTCCTTTATCCTTTTAATGTGTGTGAGTACAACTTGCATAAAGTCAAGTGCAACTCTTTTAATAGCAACTACGCCCGGCCAACATTGTGGTGGAGCCTTCTATGTCTCTGATTATCAGATGTTGAAAGAACTAAGTCTATATTTGCTGATCAGGCTAGACTCCTGTTCTCCCTGACTCCGGTTACGTATCGGCACTTAGGGCTACCTTCTGCGACTTGAAGTCCAGCAAGGCCTCCGGTTTTCTTATTACTAGACGTGAAGTACTAGCAACGCTTCGGACCCCGGTGTCCGGTTAAACTGAGTGAGGGTGATCTGTCACCTTAGTCACTCTTACTTCTCCACTCGCCCTTCGCCCTGCTCTCGCCCTTAACATAAGCACGTGTAGCAATGGTGTCAAGGTCAGCTTTCCTTCAGTGCTCACTGACCTGTTCTCAGTTGGCTCGTGGTATAACTGCTGTAATTCCTTTCCTTCTTTCCTTCACAGAACTCTGTCCAGAGCAGCTCACAGGACGCTTCGTCAGACTGTATTTACGCTGTAGCCCTGAGAGTCACCTTCCACTTTCTTAGGAACACAGGCAGCTTGTTCTGAGTAGCAGGTTAAGGTGTAGCTCTGACTAGGCTAGGATGATTCACTTCACCCGTACTAGCCTCCACTTCCATATAAGATGAGCTACACAAGCTCTGTCAGGATTCAGTCTTCTCTCCTCTCCCTCCAAGACTAATCTGATCTGTCTCTGACTGAAACAGAAACTAAAGGAACCTCTCTGTCCAAAGACAGGAACTTGAATGAATAACTTTGCTATGTCACACTACTAAATAGTCTAATATGCCTCTAGTGGCAATGCTGAGAAGTGTGCGTGAATGAATTTCAGGCTTTACAGTTACCTTCCTGTGCATTTTCCAGGAGACATGTGTGCCTTGCGAAGCTGGGCCACACACATGGATGGAATATTACATCTGATGTCAGAAAGGGGTTAACCTAAGCAGAACTGTAACTTGCTCATGCATTGAGGTGAGGGGAATGAGTCTTTTATTGTAAATCTCTCACTTCTATCTTGAGGTAATAAAGATGCATCTGGCTGGCCTGACTGCTTCCTTGATTACAGCAATCACATCTCTAGAAGAACTGGTCTGTGCAGCTTGTCTGATTTAAGTCTGACAAAAGACTCTAACACACAACCGCACTCTTGGATGCCCTGGACAAAATAACAACTTTCCCAATATCCCCTGGACCTGAGCTAACCACTCCCTGCCATTTTAACCTCTGTAGTTGCTGGATGATTCTAAATTAACAGTGCAGCTTCTATCTGTCAAATAAATTGCATTAGCCATCTTGTCATTCCTAGGCCTAAAAGATAATTTTTCTGGACTGGTTTTTGTTTTTAGTAGTTTGGGAAATAAATAATTATCATCAGCCATCTAGTTGCCATTTATAAGTTCAAGAAATATTTTTTCAGGACCGATGTGTATGTTTTCTAGTAGAGTTGCAAATAAATAACTGGCATCAGCTACCTCGCTGCCATTTGTCGGCCAAAGAAATAATTTTTCAGTACCGCTGTGTCTTTTCTAGTAGTGTGGCAAATCAATAACTTTCATCAGCCATCTAGTTGCCATTTCTAGGTCAAAAAATAATTTTACTAAGAATGAAGACCAAATCAGAAAAATAACTAAAAATATGCAACAGGGGTCCTATACCTATGTGGGACGGCCCTGTGCAGGACAAAATGAGGACACTACAAAACTGAACAATATACTGGAAAAACGGAGCAATATGTCCAAAATATGGTGTATAAAAAGGTAGAAATGTATTGAATTTAGCACAAGGCATATATCAGTACATATAGACAAGAAATAAATCAGCTATAGGCCTCCTGCGCCTGGAGCAGATGTTCCTTCACAATAGGCATTACGTGAGCCATCCTCTCCTGCAGCTGGGTGACATGCTCTATCACGCTTCGATGGGGTGTGACCTCAGCTTCCCAGGTTTCTTTGGCGATGTCCAGGAGCCTTCGTGGATGTTGGCAGTACAGAAGCTCAAACAGGGAGAACCCCGTGGAGGCCTGTGGAACTTTTCTAATGGAGAAAAGCAAGAACAGGAGCAGATAGTCCCAGTATCTATCGTCCTTCTCAACGAACCTCATGAGCATGGTCTTCAAGGTCTTTTTGGAGCGCTTGACCAGGCCATCGGTCTGCGGATGATACACAGTGGTTCACAGCTGAGTGATCTGGAGGACTCTACACAGCTCCCGCATCACCTTGCTCCCAGCTCCCAGGCGATACTCTTAACTGACGAGTTCCTCAGTGGCACTGCTTCGGGGTATTGGATCGCATAATCCATCACAACTAGTGTTGAGCGATACTGCTCGATATCTAAAAATATCGTATCGAAATGGTATCGCCGATATCACTAAATATCGTCGATATCCGATTCCGATACCGGAAGTCCCATGTAAGTCTATGGGAACAAAAAATCGCAACAAAAAAAACCCTTTCTTTCGTTATAAACACAAAATATACACACATGGAATACATATATATATATATATACATGTCATTGTGACATATATATATACATATATTTATAGTTTATACACTTCTACATAGTAAAATAGACTCTGATTCAATTGCCGGGTAAAGCCGTGACATACCCCATAGAAGTCGACGGGCTCGGTGCCGAGTACCCCCAAAACCTCTGGCTCTGTGCGACTCAACTTGGGCGTCACGAACAGGATTCTGTAGCTCGCTATAAGCGAGTCCTGTGTGCCTGAATTGAACTGGTTTTGTGCTTGAGAATTGCTAAAATCATCAGAGAATGTATTTGCCATTTTTCCGCCATATCTGCGTCACGACGAGGCACTGGTGAAGAAGAAGGGCGTGCTCTTCGTGGGTGTACACTCACTCAGTGGCGTGAAAACGATGGCCGACCACTCTAAATGGTACTGCAATGTAAGATCGTGCCCCACAGCTCTTCAGTTCCGCCTCCTCATCCTCCTCAGTGTGCGGAAACTAACACGAAGGTCCCGCCTCACTACAAAAGAGGGGCCCTCTCCAGATGCTAATGACACATGTGACTTGGCAGAGATGGCTAATGGACACGAGCAGAAGTGTGAAGGGATGGAGCAGTCAGAGCTCTCCCCCACGGAAGCAACCCGATCGCCACGGAACCACCGTTGGGCACCCGGCCTGGAAACCCTCCTACGCTGGAAGAAGCGGAGGATACCCTAAGAGGCCTGGCCCGGCACCGGGAGGAGGTCGCCAGGATGGAAGCCAGCTGGGCGCCCTAAAACTAAATTTGGAGCGGCGCCAATCCCTCTTACCTGAAGTGTCTGTACCGGAAGGTGAGGCACCCGTTCTAGTAGAGGAGTCCGTGCGGGCATCCCAGCCCTTGCAATGTGATCCGGTTGACGTTGTCGCAGTGGAGGCACCCGTTCCTGCAAAAAACTCTGCACCGGCAGCACCCCAGATCCCGCTGTCTGCCCCCATCGCTGAGACAGAAGAAGCGACACCCGTCCTCATGGAGGAGGCCGCGCAGGCACCAGAGGTCTACCTGTCTGTACCGGAGCCCCGACTGTCATCTGTTCCAGAGCCGGCTGCTTCCTCCGCAGGTGAGCGCCGCCAGGACTGGGGGGCGCCAGGAGAGCTGCCGCAAACCGGACATCATAAGCTGCAGTTTGATGGTGGAGACATGGAGATGCTGGAGGAGAATTACAACCGGCGTCAGGAGGAAGAGTGGAGACGTTGGGAGCGGGAAGCAGAGCGACAAAGGGAGCAGCGAGAATCCCAAAAACTTCGGCAACGTAACCTGGAGAAGGACCGGGCAGATAAGGACCGGATGAGAAAAGATAAAGGAACCCTGAGGGAGCCGCCGCGTAAGGGTGCAGTACGGAGCTTTAAATTGAAAGGTGGTTGGGGCTTCATCCAGGAGCCTGGACTTTATTTAGAAGTCTTTGTGACCTGGCGGGACGTGGAGACTCACCTCCCAGAAGGACACCCGGGGAGGGACCTGTTGCCAGGAGACTTGGTGACTTACACCCGACACTGGGGTTACAATGGATGGTACGCCCTAAATGTTACCAGGTGCGACCCCTACTCCCCAGAGTGTCAGGAACCTGTGAGACCCTCGGAGCCTTCAGCCTCCCACATCCAGGCCTCTGCACAAGTGCCCACCCCACGCCGTAAATCTCCCCAGCCTCCCTCAGTGGTCTCCTCAGCAGCCCCAGCTATGGACATGATAACTATAGCTGGCCCGTACCCGGCGCCTGTTAGGCCCCCTGGGGTTCGTTCAGTCCGGGACATAGGGCTCCAGACCCGGAGGGAGATGAAAGAGGTGGCCACACAGACACAGATAGCGGGTCACGACTTGACTGTACAGGCCACACGACGTCATCAGGTCCTGGTGGTCCTTGGTGTCTCGGATGTTTGGCAAGCATCAGAAGAGTACCAGGTGGTACCTGGAACACCCCTGCCAAAGAATTATAAATAACCCGGACAGGGTCCCTGTATGTAAATAGTTAAATTGTTGATGTACCCGGACGGGTGAATGTTCATATAAAAGTTTTTTAATTTAATAAAAAAAACAACACAGTTTTCATTACTTTTATTACAGTCTCATCCTGCGACGCCATCGATCTCCTGTAAAAAAATGAAAAAAAAAACAGCAGTATACCACCTGTCCGACGCAGTCCCTAGTAACGAGTGTCCCACGACGATCCAGCTCTGCTACATCAGAATGACAGGCAGAGCCTGTCATCCCGGCGCAGCACAGCTGATTACCTGCTTCCCCGGCGGTGACGTCATCGGACTGACTGCTTTACGGCCGGGATTACCCAGCAGTCACTGCAGTTATCGCGAAAAAACTGCATGTGACCGCCAGGGAGAAGATAATGGCGGCCATCAAGCAGTCCAGGACGTGACCGCCGGAGATCTTCTGCCAGGTAAGTGCCGCTGACTCCTGACAGACCCGACCGACGGACACTCACAGTGACAGTGACAAATCCGATTCCGGTATCGATATGACGAAAATATCGGTATTCGGAATCGAAAGGCCGATACAGCTAATATCGGCCGATATCCGATATTTGCAGTATCGTATCGCTCAACACTAATCACAACCAAAATGTATTGGTGGCCACGTGCCGACTTAACAAGAGGAACGACCAGGTCCATAGCGATTCTTTCGAAGGGAATTTCTATCACCAGCAATGGCACTAAGGGGCTTCTGAAGTGAGACATAGGGGCAGTTATCTGGCAGGTGGGGCACGACCTACAATAATCCAGAATATCACGGTAACACCCAGGCCAGTAGAATCTCTGCAGTACTCTCTCCTGGGTTTTCTCTACCCCTAGGTGGCCACCCAGTATATGTGCATGTGCCATATCTAGAACCCTCCGCCGGTGCGATGTCGGAACTAACAGCTGTTCCAAAATTTCTCCACCTCTAAATTTGGTCTCCCGATACAGTAGCTCTCTAGTCACACCAAAATAAGGGAACCTGGTGTCAGTCCCCGGCTTTTGAGCAACCCCATTACAAACAGTGACATTCTCAAAAGCATATTTTAATGTGAGGTCTCGAAGCTGAGCAGTCACAAAGTTCTCTCCGAGCACCTCTAAGTCAGGAAAGCTGGGCTCCTCCGGTGCAGTCTCGTTCCCCTCTCCTGCAAGGACATAAAAGGGGAAATTCCATAACCTCCGCCCCGATGGAGTTAGCTTCAGAGGGGCATGACTTTGTACTGGGACGCTCAGTACAGCCCCCTTCTGTCACAAATCCCAGAATAGGGAAAAGTCATGACCCAGTATGACGGTATGGATCAAGTCTCTCACTACCCCAACCTCGTGGGTCTTATTACCACCGTCTGTCCCCATAGTTATTCTGGTGACAGGGTAGTCCTTGGTGTCTCCATGTATGCAGCAGACACCCACCAACTTATTGGGGATTAAATGGTGGAGTAGTGCAGCGCTGATTAGTGTCAAAAGACTTCCGGAACCAGCAGCCCAAGGACCTTCACCCCATTGACAGAGAAGGCACAAGACTGGGGGCCGTCATTGGGTTTACAATCCACCCCACAGACCGGGTAAGCATAATACGAGCCCCGCCTGCCGAGACTGCAGTCCATAGGTTCAGGGAGTATATTGCACCGGGCAGCTATGTGCCCAGGATTGTGACACCGCCAACAGATCACGTCTTTCACTGCAGTCTTAGAGGTCCCTCAGCAGGATTGAGTCACCCCCCCTTGTGGGCCTAGCCACCCTCTTTGGTGACCCCACCCCCTTTTATGCATCTCAGTAGAGGGACATAGTAACGTCCGGTCTCCCCAGGGATTTCTCCACCACCTGGTACCTCTCAACCAGTCCAACCAAATCGTCTGTGTTCCAGGGGTCACCCTGGGCAACCCTGGTCTGTATTGGCCTGAGTAAGGAATGAATGAATCGGTCCATCACCACTCGCTCGAACATCTGGGCCGGAGTAGATGACTCTGGCTGCAGCCACTTTTGGACCAGGTGTAGCAAGTCAAACATCTGAAAGCGAGATGGTTTATCACCAGCATATACCCCGTGGAGGACTCACTGACATTGTCACCCCTAGGCGTGCCAGTATCTCAGATTTTAACTTCCCATACTCTTTGGCATCCTGGAGGGCTAAGTCATAATATGTCTTCTGGGGCTCCCCTGTCAGATATGGCGCAAGTACCTCTGCCCACTGCACCGGCGGAAGTCTCTCCCATTCAGCAACCCGATCAAAACCTGTCAAGAAGGCTTCCACATCATTCTCCGGAGTCATTTTCTGCACAGCTCGCCTTACCGTTTTCTGGGCATATGCATCACCTTCAGGAGATGAAGAGGAGACCGCTGGCCTTACCCGAACCACCTCTGTGAGGAGCTCTAACTGATGCATTAGCGCCTCCTGCTGCTATCACTGCTGCTGCTGAAATTACTGGAGCTGCTGAACCAACAGCTTATTCGTTTCCTGTTGTGCTAACTGTGACTGCTGACTGTCGAGCTGGTGTTGTTGCTGCACCTGCACGAGATGTTTCATCAGCTCCTCCATGTTGCTGGACGTCTTGTGCAGGATGGCGGATTTCACCGAGGACATGCAGTTGTCAGCAGCCTCTATTCCGGTTCCTGGATAGCTGCCCGCATTCTCCACCACATGTGAGGGGTTGACTCACTCTGCTGCTTCACAAAGGTAAACAAAGGAACAGTCCTAGTAGAATTTCACCTGCTGGTTTATTTTTGACAGCATAAACCTTTGTAGGGTTAAGAAAACAAACAAAGCGTTTCTGGCAAAAAGGTAAAACAAATATAAAGTCTCTCAGAGTCCTTTTTCTGCAGACTTCACTGCAGTTAACACACACTGCATCCTTAGCTCCTATGGGAGCCACGTGGGAGTTCCACCTTTCTGAAATTTCAGCATCTCCAGTGGGATCAGTGCAGGAGCCGGCGCTGCAGTGGCTGAGCTTCCTGCACTCACAGCCAGGAGCAGCGCCCCCACCGCCCCTGGCTGTTAACCCCCTGACTGCTGCGATCGCAGCGCTCAGGGGGGGAGGCAGAGGGTCTTGGAGCTCCCTCTGCCTCAGATCGGTGCCCTGCAATGTATTTGCAGGGCCCGATCTCTGCCTTGATGACCCGGGGGTTGTCATGACAACCTCCGGGTCATCTAGCTACGGAAAGCTGCTGTGACCATGCTCACAGCAGCTTTCACCATAGGTACAATGCATTGCAATGCTGGAGCATTGCAATGCATTGTAACTGCAATAAAAAGTAAAAAAGTGAAAGTCCCATAAAGGGACCAGTTAAAAAAAAGCATTTTTTTTTTTAAATTGTAAATAAAATATTAAAAAATAATTTTAAAAAAATCCCCTAAAAAATACACATTTTTATGTAATAAAAAAAAACAAAAAACAAAAAAAATACACATGTTTGGTATTGCTGCGTCCATAAAAATCCCATCTATAAAAGCGTAACCCTAGTTAACCCCTTCAGTGAAAGCCGTAAAAAAAAAAAACACAAAAAAGTAGTAAACTATCATTTTTCCAAGCGGTATCATCATACCGCTTGGAAAAAGTGCAATAACACGCGATCAAAAAGAGGGATATAAATAATCATGGTACCGCTGAAAACATCATCTTATCCCGCAAAAAACAAGCCACTATACAGCATCATCAGCGAAAAAATAAAAAAGTTATAGCTCGCGGAATAAACTGTAAAAAATGCCAAAACATAAAAAAATAATAAATGAGGTATCGCTGTAATCGCAGTGACCCGAAGAATAAAGCTGCTTTATCAATTTTACCACACGCGGAACGGAGGAAAAAAAAAAAAAAAACAATTCCTGAATTGCTGGTTTTTGTTCATTCTGCTTCCACAAAAATCGGAATAGGAAGCGATCAAAAAACGTTATGTGCCCGAATATGGTACCAATAAAAACATCAGCTCGTCCCGCAAAAAATAAGCCCACAGATAACTCTGTCGGCCGAAATATGGAAAAATTATAGCTCTCAAAATACGGGGATGCAAAAATTTCTTACAAAAAATTATTAAAAAAAAAAGCGACTTTTAGAGTGTGACAGAAGCTAAACATGAAAAAAGGGTATAAATCTGGTATCACTGGAATCGCACCGACCCGAGTAATAAAGTCGCCTAATCACTAATACCGCACGAGGAACGGCGTAAAAAAGAAAACCAATTCTTCACCTTTTGTGGATTTGTTCATTCTGCCTCCCAAAGATCGCAGTAAGGCGATCACAGTGGTTCCCCCCCACATATGGGGTATCAGCGTACTCAGGACAAAATGCACATCAACTTTTGGGGTCCTATTTCTCCTGTTACCCTTATAAAAATAAAAATTTGAGGGCAAAAAGGTCATTTTTGTGGAAAAAAGTTTATTTTTGTGGAAAAAAATATGATTTTTTTTATTTTCACTGCCCTACGTTATAAACTTCTGTGAAGCACTTGGGGGTTCAAAGTGCTCACCACACATCTAGATAAGTTCCTTGGGGGGTCTAGTTTGCAAAATGGAGTCACTTGTGGGGGGTTTCTACTGTTTAGGCACATCAGGTGCTCTCCAAACGTGATATGACACCCGCAGACCATTCCATCAAAGTCTGCATTTGAAAAAGGCGCTCCTTCCCTTCCGAGCTCTGCCATGCATCAAAATAGTGGTTTACCCCCACATATGGGGAGGTATCAGCGTACTCAGGACAAATTGCACAATAACTTTTGGGGTCCTGTTACCCTTTGGAAAATAAAAATTGGGGGTGGAAAGATCATTTTTGTGGAAAAGATATGATTTTTTAATTTTACGGCTCTACGTTATAACCTTCTGTGAAGCCCTTGGGGGTTCAAAGCTCTCACCACACATCTAGATAAGTTTCTTGGGGGGTCTAGTTTCCAAAATGGGGTCACTTATGGGGGGTTTCCACTGTTTAGGCACACAGGGACTCTCCAAATGCGACATGGCGTCAAATCTCAATTCCAGCCAAAAAAGTCAATGGCGCTGCTTCCCTTCCAAGCTCTGCCATGCGCCAAAATAGTGGTTTACCCCCACATATGGGGTATCAGCGTACTCAGGACAAATTGCACAATAACTTTTGGGGTCCTTTTATCCTTTGGAAAATAAAAATTTGGATGAAAAGATCATTTTTGTGGGAAAAATATGATTTTTTTAATTTTACAGCTCTACGTTATAACCTTCTGTGAAGCCCTTGGGGCTTCAAAGCTCTCACAACACATTTAGATAAGTTCCTTGGGGGGTCTAGTTTCCAAAATGGGGTCACTTCTGGGGGTTTTCCATTGTTTAGGCACACAAGGACTCTCCAAATGCAACATGGCGTCAAATCTCAATTCCAGCCAAAAAAGTCAAATGGCGCTGCTTCCCTTCCGAGCTCTGTCATGCACCCAAATAGTTTGCTTACCCCCACATATGGGGTATCAGCGTACTCAGGACTAATTGCATAATAACTTTTGGGGTCTTTTTATCCTTTGGAAAATAAAAATTGGGATGAAAAGATCATTTTTGTGGAAAAAATATGATTTTTTAATTTTACGGCTCTACGTTATAACCTTCTGTGAAGCCCTTGGAGGTTCAAAGCTCTCACAACACATTTAGATAAGTTCCTTGGGGGGTCTACAGTCATGGCCAAAAGTTTTGAGAATGACACAAATATTAATTTTTACAAAGTCTACTGCTTCACTTTTTCTAATGGCAATTTGCATATACTCCAGAATGTTATAAAGAGTGATCAGCTTAACAGCAATTACTTGCAAAGTCAATATTTGGGTAGAAAATGAACTTTATCCCCCAAAACACATTTCAACATCATTGCAGCCCTGCCTTAAAAGGACCAGCTAACCTCTTTTCAGTGATTGCTCCATTAACACAGGTGTGGGTGTTGATGAGGACATGGCTGGAGATCAATCTGTCATGATTAAGTAAGAATGAAACCGATGGACACTTTAAAAGGAGGCTGGTGCTTGGCATCATTGTTTCTCTTCTGTTAACCATGGTTATCTCTAAAGAAACACGTGCAGTCATCATTGCAATGCACAAAAATGGCCTAACAGGGAAGAGTATCGCAGCTAGAAAGATTGCACCTCAGTCAACAATCTATCGCATCATCAAGAACTTCAAGGAGAGAGGTTCCATTGTTGCCAAAAGGGCTCCAGGGCGCCCAAGAAAGACCAGCAAGCGCCAGGACCGTCTCTTAAAAGTGTTTAAGCTGCGGGATCGGGCTACCAGCAGTGCAGAGCTTGCTCAGGAATGGCAGCAGGCAGGTGTGAGTGCATCTGCACACACTGTGAGGCGGAGACTCTTGGAGCAAGGTCTGGTCTCAAGGAGGGCAGCAAAGAAGCCACTTCTCTCCAGAAAAAAACATCATGGACAGACTGATATTCTGCAAAAGGTACAGGCAGTGGACTGCTGAGGACTGGGGTAAAGTTATTTTCTCTGATGAATCCCCTTTTCGATTGTTTGGGACATCAGGAAAACGCCTCAATTGGAGAAGACAAGGTGAGCACTACCACCAGTCTTGTATCATGCCAACTGTTTAGCATCCTGAAACCATTCATGTGTGGGGTTGCTTCTCAGCCAAGGGAATCGGCTCTCTCACAGTCTTGCCTAAAAACACAGCCATGAATAAAGAATGGTACCAGAATGTCCTCCAAGAGCAACTTCTCCCAACCCTCCTAGAGCAGTTTGGCGATCAACAATGCCTTTTCCAGCATGATGGAGCACCTTGCCATAAAGCAAAGGTGATAACTAAATGGCTCAGGGAACAAAACATAGAGATTTTGGGTCCATGGCCTGGAAACTCCCCAGATCTTAATCCCATTGAGAACTTGTGGTCAATCATCAAGAGACGGGTGGACAAACAAAACCTAAAAATTCTGACAAAATGAAAGCATTGATTGTGCAAGAATGGACTGCTATCAGTCAGGATTTGGTCCAGAAGTTGATTGAGAGCATGCCAGGGAGAATTGCAGAGGTCCTGAAGAAGAAGGGTCAACACTGCAAATATTGACTTGCTGCATTAACTCATTCTAACTGTCAATATAAGCTTTTGTTACTCATATGTTTGCAATTATATTTCTGTCTGTGATAAAAACATCTGTCAAACACACACATAAAAACCAGAGGGCAGCAGATCATGTGAAAATATAAGATTTGTGTCATTCTCAAAACTTTTGGCCATGACTGTAGTTTCCAAAATGGGGTCACTTGTGGGGGGTTCTCACTGTTTAGGCACATCAGGCATTTTCCAAATGTGACATGGCGTCCAATCTCAATTCCAGCCAAAAAAGACAAATGGCGCTGTTTCCCTTCCGAGCTCTGCCATGCGCCCAAATAGTGGTTTACCCCCACACATGGGGTATCGGTGTACTCAGGAGGAATTGTACAACAAATATTGTGGTTCATTTTCTACTGATACCCTTGACAAAATTTAAAACAATTGTGTCGAAAGAAAAATTTTGGGAAAAAAAGTTAAATGTTCATTTTTTCCTTCCACATTGCTTCAATTCTTGTGAAGTACCTAAAGGGTTAATAAACTTCTTGAATGTGACTTTGAACACCTTGAGGGGTGCAGTTTTTAGAATGGTGTCACTTTTGGGCATTTTCTGTCATATTGACCCCTCAAATTCACTTCAAATGTGAGGTGGTCCCTAAAAAAAATGGTTTTGTAAATTTTGTTGGAAAAATGAGAAATTGCTGGTCAACTTTTAACACTTATAACTTCCTAGCAAAAAAAAATGTTGGTTCCAAAATTGTGCTGATGTAAAGTAGACATGTGGGAAATGCTATTTATTAACTATTTTTTGTGACATAGCTCTCTGATTTAATGGCATAAAAATTAAAAGTTTGAAAATTGCAAAATTTTCAAAATTTTTGCCATATTTCCGTTTTTTTCATAAATAAACGCAAGTTATATTGAATAAATTTTACCACTATCATGAATTACAATATGTCACGAGAAAACAATCTCAGAATCGCCAAGATCCGTTGAAGTGTTCCAGAGTTATAAGCACATAAAGTGACAGTGGTCAGAATTGTAAAAATTGGCCTGGTCTTTAACCTACAAAATGGCTTGGTCGTTAATGGGTTAAGCTTCTTGACTGGTTGTACCCGACACTTGAAGTTTGGGTTCACTCATCCCTAGTGCCATGACTGTATATCAGAGTTAATGTCGCTACCTTTAGGTTTCCTTTAAAATTATATTGTCAAAATACAGCAATCAAAATTCATAAGAAGTAGCAATACTGGTGGTCACACTATGTGATTGTTATTAGTTTGTTCAGATTTTTTTACTTGACCATAAATATAAGTATTTCGGTGTACCATAAATAGTGCAACATATATATTAGATGAGCTGGTATATGCAATATACAAAATTAATGTATCCAATTTAACAGTAACAGCTGGAGGTACTTCTGATACACTGAATAATTCTAAAAATATTAGTATTTGTTGTAGTTTGGATAAAAATTATGCTGGTCTATGCACAATTATTTTTGTATATTTAAATAGAATTTGGATTAGCTCTTCAACTTTGATCCCAGATTACAGATGACATTTAGTCATTATATCAATACTAAGAAATATAAATAATAAAAAATGTTCTGTTATTGTATCTAAAAATGTTATGAAATAAGAGCAGGTTAAAATAATCATTATACTGTATGTTATACTGTATAGAAGAAAATGCAGTGGATACTTACATGCCTTAGACCTTATTCAGACATCAATATATTTCACGTATGCAAAAAATGGTACAATTATCATCAGTGTTCTGGATCCAAGTGTCATCAGTTTTTGTTCCGTGTGTCATCAGTGTTAATAATAATAATAATTTTATTTCTATAGCGCCAACATATTCCGCAGCACTTTACATTATAAAGGAGACTTGTACAGAAAATAGACATTACAGCATAATAATAAACACAGATCAACTTAGATACCAAGAGGAATGAGGGCCCTGCTCGTAAGCTTACAATCTATGAGGAAAAAGGGGAGACACAAAAGGTAGATGGTAACAATTGCTTTCATTGTTCGGACCAGCCATAAGGCTCTGTCACACTCAGCGACGCAGCAGCAGTCCCGACAAATATACAACCTGGCAGGGATCGTTGCTGCATCGCTTTGTGGTCGCTGGTGAGATGTCACATAGGCAGACTCACCAGCAAACAGAACCAGCGAGAACGCTGGTATCCAATGTACATATCAGTTAACTAAGGGCGGCGCCGCGCCTAGTTACCCGATATATACCCTGGTTACCAGCTTCCAGCGTCTGCTGTAGAGTGCTGAGAGCCGGTATCCAATGTAAATATTGGGTAATTAGGTGCCCCGTGGTGCTTAGTTACCCGATATGTACATTGGAGACCGGCTCTCAGCGCTCTACAGCAGACGCTGGGAGCCAGTAACCAGGATACATATCGGGTAACTAGGCGCGGCGCCGCCCTTAGTTACCCGATATGTACATTGGATACCAGCTCCCAGCTCGCTGATCGTTGGTCTCCCGCTGTCACATGCAGTGATGCACGCTGGCTAGCGGGAGACCAACGATTAAAAAAAGGTCCAGGACATTCAGCGACAATCAGTGATACTCAGCAGGGGGGGCTGATCGTCGCTGCATGTCACACATAGCGAGATCGCTAGCGGGGTCACTGTTGCGTCACAAAACTTGTGACTCAGCAGCGATCTCGCTAGTGATCTTGCTTAGTGTGACGGGGCTATAGTGTAAGAATCGGGTGTTCATGTAATGTAATGTAAATAAGTGTTTTTCATGGATGGATAAATAAATTAATAATTTACAAAGCTTCTCCAATCCATTATACAGTTAATCATGAACAGCACAAGAACTGTACACTGATGCTATTTGTGTGTTGGCCATGATACATATTGATCCATAGACTTAGTACTTTTCCTTTGAGATGCCGGTAAAAACAGTCATGTCTCTGTGATTTTTGTACTGACTCATGGTCCTCCAAACAAGGCGGACATGTGATCACACCATAAATTATAATGAATACATAATCCATCCGTGAAAATCTGAATGAGGCCCAACATTTAAGAGCAGTGGCTTCAAAATATCCACAGAGGTGATTGTTATGTTTTGGTAGCTGAGGAGAGCAGGCAAAAACGGCAATACACCAGAGAGGTTGGAATCTAATGGATTGCAGTACCTGACTAACCACCACAACTAAAGGCAGCCGTGGAGCGTTCCTACGTTGGTCCTTGACGCCTCGTCACAGCCTGAGAGGTTAACTACACCTAAAGATAGAAAGAGGAAAGCTATCTGCCCCGGAGCATATCCCCAAAGAACAAAGGAAGCCCCCAAACATGTAATGGCGGTTAGACAAGAGGAAATACAGACACAGACAGAAAATAGTATGAGCAAACGCTGGGGCCCAATCTGCCTAGACAGAAAAGGATAGGAAGGATACTTACTGCAATCCAAAAAAACCCTAAAAAAAGCCAACGCTACAAATTGCAAAAACACCTGAGAACACACAACCTCTACCACCTAAATTAGTTCTCTGGTGTAACAAAACTAAGCCGCAGCCACTGAAAAAACTGGAAAAGGCAAATGAACAAACAACAGTGGCTCCAGAGGAACTGAGAGGAGCCCAAGCCCCCCGGGGAGGGGAACCTGGCCAACCTCACAGAAATGCAGAGGAATATGCAAATGGCAAGCACAAAAACAATCCTGATTGCCAATCCTCATTGAATGGTTCAGTACTGTTTGTAACCACCAGAGGGAGCTTCTGCTCAGAATTCATTTCTAAAACATTCACAACAGTACCCCCCCTTGAGGAGGGGTCACCAAACCCTCATTTTTGCAACCAGGTCGGTCAGGATGAGCTCTGTGATACGCACGGATCAGTCTCCTAGCATGGATGTCCGAAGAAAACACCCAAGAATTGTCCTCCTGACCATAACCTCTCCACTTAACCAAATACTGGAGTTTCCATCTAGAAAAACGAGAATCCAATATTTTCTCAACCACATACTCCAGATTGCCCTCAACCAAAACAGGGTCAGGAGGCGCAGCCATAGGAACCACTGGCTCGACAAACCTCTTCAATAAGGACTTGTGGAACACGTTATGGATCTTAAATGTCCCTGGAAGAAGTAAACGAAAGGAAACAGGATTAAGAATCTCCATGATCTTATAAGGTCCAATGAACCTTGGCTTAAACTTAGGAGATGCAACTCTCATAGGGATATTTCTTGAGGACAACCAGACCAAGTCCCCCACTTTAAACCGAGGACCATCAGTCCTATGCCGGTTGGCAAACCGCTGGGCCTTCTCCTGAGAGAGGGACAACCTCTCCACTACCTGGTCCCAAATCTGCTGCATAAGCTCCACAACAGAGTCAACACCCGGACAGACAGAAGCCTCCGTCTGTCCCGAAGAAAATCGAGGGTGAAACCCAAAATTGCAGAAAAATGGAGACTGTTGTGAATGTGTTAGAAATGAATTCTGAGCAGAAGCTCCCTCTGGTGGTTACAAACAGTACTGAACCATTCAATGAGGATTGGCAATCAGGAGTTACAGACTGGTCTTATATGGGGGAGGTTCCCTCCCATCATGGTTGCCAGTGATCAATTGTTCTTGTCTCAACTGTGGTTCCTGATTCACTTAGAAGCTTGCTGAGTCTTGCCTCTTCTCCTGCTCTCAGATAAGATATTTTCTGTTTTTGTTTTTGTGCTTACCATTTGCATATTTCTCTGCATTTCTGTGAGGTTAGCCAGGTCTCCCCCCCAGGGGGCTTGGGCTCCTCTCAGTTCTTCTGGAGCCACTGTTATTTGTTCATTTGCCTTTTCCAGTTTTTTCAGTGGCTGCGGCTTAGTTTTGTTACACCAGAGAACTGATTTATGTGGTTGAGGTCGTGTGATCTCAGGTGTTTTTGCAATCTGTAGCGTTGGCATATTTTAGGGTTTTTTTGGATTGCAGTAAGTGTCCTTCCTATCCTTTTCTGTCTAGGAAGTTTGGGCCCCAACGTTTGCTCATACTATTTTCTGTCTGTGTCTGTATTTCCTCTTGTCTAACCGCCATTACATGTTTGGGGGCTTCCTATGTTCTTTGGGGATCTGCTCCGGGGCAGATAGCTTTCCTCTTTCTATCTTTAGGTGTAGTTAACCTCTCAGGCTGTGACGAGGCGTCTAGGACCAACGTAGGAACGCTCCACGGCTGCCTTTAGTTGTGGTGGTTAGTCAGGGTACTGCAATCCAGTAGATTCCAACCTCTCTGGTGTATTGCCGTTTTTGCCTGCTCTCCTCAGCTACCAAATCATAACAGTATCACCGGCCCAACTGAAAATTATATGGTACTCAACAGAAGGGAAAAATAGTAAAAGGAAAAAGAAAAGAGAAAGTTGTCAGAAATTTTTTTTTTCTTTTTTTCTCTGTTTGTTGCATTTTTTCCCTCTTTTTCTCTGGGTGCTGAGGAGGATTTTTTTTTTCTCTCAATGGAGTTTGCACAGTTGTCTGGCCGTGTGGATCAGCTTGCCACTGAAGTTCGGAGTATTGCTACCTATCTTGCAGGGTTGCCTGTTGTGGAACCTAGGATCCCCATGCCAGATTTATTTTTGGGGGATCGAGCTAAATTTCTGAATTTCAAAAATAACTGTAAGTTGTTTTTTGCCTTAAAACCTAAGTCCTCAGGGAACGCAGCACAGCAGGTTCAAATTGTCATCTCTCTCCTGCGCGGCGATCCTCAGGATTGGGCTTTTTCCCTGACACCTGGGGACCCTGTTTTGAGTAATGTTGATGCATTTTTTCTGGCTCTGGGGTTATTGTACGATGAACCTAATGTCACTGATCAAGCTGAAAAAACCTTGTTGGCATTAAATCAGGGGCTTGAGGACGCTGAGTAGTACTGTCAGAAATTCCGAAAGTGGGCAGTCCTGACCAAAAGGAATGATGACGCTTTGGCAGCCCTTTTTCGGAAGGGTCTGTCAGAGAAAGTAAAAGATGTTATGGTGGGTTTCCCTGCTCCCTCTGGTCTCAATGATTCTATGTCATTAGCGATTCAAATTGACAGACGTTTGCGTGAGCGTAGAGGTATGCGTGGAATAGTGTTGCCTTGTGAACCAACTTCCGAACCCATGCAGTGTGATAGAGTGGCTTCTGGGGCACAGCATCATGAGTTTCGAAAAAGCAATGGGTTATGTTTCTACTGTGGTGACGCCTCTCATGCTATTTCAGTCTGCCCTAAGCGGGGAAGACGTTTTGCACGCTCAGTTGTCTTGGGTAGTGTTCAGACTAAATTTTTGTTGACTGTTACCCTGATTTGCTCCCTGTCCACATTTTCTGCTCAGTCTTTTGTTGATTCGGGAGCAGCTATTAACCTGATGGATTTTGATTTTGCTAAACGTTGTGGGTTTCCCTTGATACCCCTACGGAAGTCTATTCCCCTACTGGGGATTGATTCTACCCTTTGGCTGAGAATAAACCCCAGTTCTCTACTCAGGTGATAATGAGTGTTGAACCTGATCATCAGGAGAGTTGCAAATTTTTGGTGCTGTATAATCTGCATGACATTATTGTACTAGGTTTCCCTTGGTTACAGTCTCATAATCCTGTTTTGGATTGGAAATCTGTGTCTGTAACCAGTTGGGGCTGCCAATGTGTTAATGCCAACACTCCTGTTTTTTCTGCCTCTCCCCAGGCTCAGGATGTTCCTGACTTTTTGACTGATTTTTCTGATGTGTTTAGCGAAAGTAAATCTGCATCCTTGCCCCCCCCATAGGAGCTATGACTGCGCTATTGAATTAGTGCCTGGTAGTAAATTCCCTAAAGGTTGCCTTTTTAACTTGTCTGTACCTGAACATGACGCTATGCGGTCTTATATCAAGGAGTCATTGGAGAAGGGTCATATCAGACCATCCTCTTCATCCTTGGGTGCCGTTTTTTTCTTTGTGGCCAAAAAGGATGGTTCATTAAGGCCGTGTATTGATTATCGTCTCTTGAACAATATCACTGTGAAATATCAATATCCGTTACCCTTGATTTCTGACCTGTTTTCCAGGGTGAAAAGTGCTACTTGGTTTACCAAGCTTGACCTCAGGGGGGCGTATAACCTTATTCGCATTAAGCACGGGATGAATGGAAGATGGCGTTTAATACCCAGTGGGGCATTTTGAGTACCTAGTGATGCCCTTTGGGCTCACTAATGCTCCTTCCGTCTTCCAGTCCTTCATGAATGACATTTTCAGGGATTTTGTGGATAAATTTCTGATTGTTTATTTGGATGATATCTTGATTTTTTCCAATGACTGGGACTCTCATGTGAAACATGTTCGGACTGTGTTCCAGATTTTGAGAGAGAATGCTCTGTATGTGAAGGGATCAAAGTGTCTTTTTGGTGTACAGAGGATCTCATTTCTGGGATTCATTTTGTCCCCATCTGTTATTGAAATGGATACGGTCAAGGTTCAGGCCATCTGTGATTGGGTCCAACCTACTTCATTAAAGGCTCTTCAGAGATTCTTGGGTTTTGCCAATTTTTATCGTAAATTTATTGGTAATTTCTCTGTTATTGTTAAACCATTGACTGATTTGACCAAAAAGGGTTTTGATGTGGTGAATTGGCCTCCTGAGTCAGTCTCTGCGTTTCAGGAACTTAAGCAGAGATTCACTTCTGCTCCTGTTCTACGACAGCCTGATGTTTCTCTGCCATTTCAGGTGGAGGTTGATGCCTCTGAAATTGGGGCAGGTGCCGTTTTGTCCCAAAGAGATCCAGAGACCTCTAAAAGTAACCCTTGTGCTTTTTTCTCTCAAAAATTTTCTCCAACTGAACGTAATTATGATGTGGGTAATCGGGAGTTATTGGCCATGAAGTGGGCTTTTGAAGAGTGGAGACATTGGCTGGAGGGAGCCAAACATCAGGTGGTGGTCCTCACGGACCATAAGAATCTGGTTTATCTGGAATCAGCCAAGCGACTTAATCCTAGACAGGCCAGGTGGGCCTTGTTTTTCACACGTTTTAATTTTGTGGTTTCCTTTCTTCCTGGCACTAAGAATGTTAAGGCGGATGCCCTCTCGAGGAGTTTCCTTGCGGACTCTCCTGAGTTATCTGATCCTGCTGTTATTTTGAAAGAGGGTGTAGTTATTTCCGCCATCTCGCCAAATTTGAGACTGGCTCTGGAAGGGTGTCAGGAGGATAAACCCGAGCGCTGCCCTATTGGGAAATTGTTTGTCCCAGACCGGTGGAAAAAGAGTGTGATGTCTGAGATTCATTGTTCCGCGTTGGCCGGTCATCCCGGAATTTTTGGTACCAGAGACTTGGTTAGTCGGTCCTTTTGGTGACCTACTTTGTCTCGTGACGTCAGGGAATTTGTGCAGTCCTGTGGGACTTGCTCTCGCTCCAAGCCTTGCTCTCGCTCTAGTGGTTTGTTGATGCCATTGCCTGTGCCCAAGAGACCATGGACCCATATTTCTATGGATTTCATTTCCGACCTCCTTGTTTCTCAGAGAATGACCGTTATCTGGGTGATTTGTGATAGGTTTTCCAAAATGATACATCTTGTGCCATTACCTAAGTTGCTTTCCTCCTCCAAATTGGTGCCTTTGTTCCTTCAGCACGTGGTTCGGTTACACGGCATTCCTGAGAACATTGTGTCTGAGAGAGGAGTCCAGTTTGTTTCCAGATTTTGGAGGACTTTTTGTTCTAAACTTGGTGTTCAATTGTCTTTCTCCTCGGCTTTTCATCCTGAGACCAATGGACAAACTGAGAGAACAAACCAGACATTGGAGACTTATCTGAGATGCTTTGTGTCTGCTGATTAAGATGACTGGGTCTCTTTTTTGCATTTGGCTGAGTTTGCTCTTAATAATAGGGCTAGCTCTGCCATTTTGATGTCTCCATTTTTCTGCAATTTTGGGTTTCACCTTCGATTTTCTTCGGGACAGACGGAGGCTTCTGTCTGTCCAGGTGTTGACTCTGTTGTGGAGCGTATGCAGCAGATTTGGGGCCAGGTAGTGGAGAGGTTGTCCCTCTCTCAGGAGAGGGCCCAGCGGTTTGCCAACCGGCATAGGACTGATGGTCCTCGGTTTGAAGTGGGAGACTTGGTCTGGTTGTCCTCAAGAAATATCCCTATGAGAGTTGCATCTCCTAAGTTTAAGCCTAGGTTCATTGGACCTTATAAGATCATGGAGATTCTTAATCCTGTTTCCTTTCGTTTACTTCTTCCAGGGACATTTAAGATCCATAACGTGTTCCACAAGTCCTTATTGAAGAGGTTTGTCGAGCCAGTGGTTCCTATGGCTGCGCCTCCTGACCCTGTTTTGGTTGAGGGCAATCTGGAGTATGTGGTTGAGAAAATATTGGATTCTCGTTTTTCTAGACGGAAACTCCAGTATTTGGTTACGTGGAGAGGTTATGGTCAGGAGGACAATTCTTGGGTGTTTGCTTCGGACATCCATGCTAGGAGACTGATCCGTGCGTATCACAGAGCTCATCCTGACGACCTGGTTGCCCAAATGAGGGTTCGGTGACCCCTCCTCAAGGGGGGGTACTGTTGTGAATGTGTTAGAAATGAATTCTGAGCAGAAGCTCCCTCTGGTGGTTACAAACAGTAATGAACAATTCAATGAGGATTGGCAATCAGGAGTTACAGACTGGTCTTATATGGGGGAGGTTCCCTCCATCATGGTTGCCGGTGATCAATTGTTCTTGTCTCAACTGTGGTTCCTGGTTCACTTGGAAGCTTGCTGAGTCTTGCCTCTTCTCCTGCTCTCAGATAAGATATTTTCTGTTTTTTGTTTTTGTGCTTACCATTTGCATATTTCTCTGCATTTCTGTGAGGCTTGGGCTCCTCTCAGTTCTTCTGGAGCCACTGTTATTTGTTCATTTGCCTTTTCCAGTTTTTTCAGTGGCTGCGGCTTAGTTTTGTTACACCAGAGAACTAATTTAGGTGGTAGAGGTCGTGTGATCTCAGGTGTTTTTGCAATTAGTAGAGTTGGTATTTTTTAGGGTTTTTTGGATTGCAGTAAGTGTCCTTCCTATCCTTTTCTGTCTAGGAAGATTGGGCCCCAACGTTTGCTCATACTATTTTCTGTCTGTGTCTGTATTTCCTCTTGTCTAACCGCCATTACATGTTTGGGGGCTTCCTATGTTCTTTGGGGATCTGCTCCGGGGCAGATAGCTTTCCTCTTTCTATCTTTAGGTGTAGTTAACCTCTCAGGCTGTGACAAGGCGTCTAGGACCAACATAGGAACTGCTCTCCTCAGCTACCAAATCATAACAGGAGACATCAAAGTGGCAGAGCTTGCCCTATTATTAAGAGCAAACTCAGCCAAAGGCAAAAAAG
Source organism: Oophaga sylvatica (assembly GCA_033576555.1). Classification (NCBI taxonomy): domain Eukaryota; kingdom Metazoa; phylum Chordata; class Amphibia; order Anura; family Dendrobatidae; genus Oophaga; species Oophaga sylvatica. Next base: position 528,907,740 of record JARQOD010000002.1, read on the forward strand.
AGACCCAGTCATCTTGATCAGCAGACACAAAGCATCTCAGATAAGTCTCCAATGTCTGGTTTGTTCTCTCAGTTTGTCCATTGGTCTGAGGATGAAAAGCAGAGGAGAAAGACAATTGAACACCAAGTTTAGAACAAAAAGTCCTCCAAAATCTGGAAACATACTGGACTCCTCTGTCAGACACAATGTTCTCAGGAATGCCGTGTAACCGAACCACGTGCTGAAGGAACAAAGGCACCAATTCGGAGGAGGAAGGCAACTTAGGTAATGGCACAAGATGTATCATCTTGGAAAACCTATCACAAATCACCCAGATAACGGTCATTCTCTGAGAAACAGGGAGGTCGGAAATAAAATCTATAGAGATATGGGTCCATGGTCTCTTGGGCACAGGCAATGGCATCAACAAACCACTAGAGCGAGAGGAAGGCTTGGAGCGAGAGCAAGTCCCACAGGACTGCACAAACTCCCTGACGTCACGAGATACAGTAGGTCACCAAAAGGACCGACTCACAAAGTCTCTGGTACCAAAAATTCCGGGATGACCGGCCAACGCGGAACAATGAATCTCAGACATCACACTCTTCTTCCACTGGTCTGGGACAAACAATTTACCAACAGGGCAGTGCTCGGGTTTATCCTCCTGACACCCTTCCAGAGCCAGTCTCAAATTGGGCGAGATGGCGGAAAGAACTACACCCTCTTTCAAAATAACAGCAGGATCAGATAACTCAGGAGAGTCCTCAAGGAAACTCCTCGAGAGGGCATCCGCCTTAACATTCTTAGTGCCAGGAAGAAAGGAAACCACAAAATTAAAACGTGTGAAATACAAGGCCCACCTGGCCTGTCTAGGATTAAGTCGCTTAGCTGATTCCAGATAAACCAGATTCTTATGGTCCGTGAGGACCATCACCTGATGTTTGGCTCCCTCCAGCCAATGTCTCCACTCTTCAAAAGCCCACTTCATGGCCAATAACTCCCGATTACCCACGTCATAATTACGTTCAGTTGGAGAAAATTTTCGAGAGAAAAAAGCACAAGGGTTACTTTTAGAGGTCTCAGGATCTCTTTGGGACAAAACGGCACCTGCCCCAATTTCAGAGGCATCAACCTCCACCTGAAATAGCAGAGAAACATCAGGCTGCCGTAAAACAGGAGCAGAAGTGAATCTCTGTTTAAGTTCCTGAAACGCAGAGACTGCCTCAGGAAGCCAATTCACCACATCAGAACCCTTTTTGGTCAAATCAGTCAATGGTTTAACAATAACAGAGAAATTACCAATAAATTTACGATAAAAATTGGCAAAACCCAAGAATCTCTGAAGAGCCTTTAATGAAGTAGGTTGGACCCAATCACAGATGGCCTGAACCTTGACTGGGTCCATTTCAATAACAGATGGAGACAAAATGAATCCCAGAAATGAGATCCTCTGTACGCCAAAAAGACACTTTGATCCCTTCACATACAGAGCATTCTCTCTCAAAATCTGGAACACAGTCCGAACATGTTTCACATGAGAGTCCCAGTCATTGGAAAAAATCAAGATATCATCCAAATAAACAATCAGAAATTTATCCACAAAATCCCTGAAAATGTCATTCATGAAGGACTGGAAGACGGAAGGAGCATTAGTGAGCCCAATGGGCATCACTAGGTACTCAAAATGCCCCTCTGGGGTATTAAACGCCATCTTGCATTCATCCCCGTGCTTAATGCGAATAAGGTTATACGCCCCCCTGAGGTCAAGCTTGGTAAACCAAGTAGCACTTTTCACCCTGGAAAACAGGTCAGAAATCAAGGGTAACGGATATTGATATTTCACAGTGATATTGTTCAAGAGACGATAATCAATACACGGCCTTAATGAACCATCCTTTTTGGCCACAAAGAAAAAACCGGCACCCAAGGGTGAAGAGGATGGTCTGATATGACCCTTCTCCAATGACTCCTTGATATAAGATCGCATAGCGTCATGTTCAGGTACAGACAAGTTAAAAAGGCGACCTGTAGGGAATTTACTACCAGGCACTAATTCAATAGCGCAGTCATAGCTCCTATGGGGGGCAAGGATGCAGATTTACTTTCGCTAAACACATCAGAAAAATCAGTCAAAAAGTCAGGAACATCCTGAGCCTGGGGAGAGGCAGAAAAAACAGGAGTGTTGGCATTAACACATTGGCAGCCCCAACTGGTTACAGACACAGATTTCCAATCCAAAACAGGATTATTAGACTGTAACCAAGGGAAACCTAGTACAATAATGTCATGCAGATTATACAGCACCAAAAATTTGCAACTCTCCTGATGATCAGGTTCAACCCTCATTATCACCTGAGTAGAGAACTGGGGTTTATTCTCAGCCAAAGGGGTAGAATCAATCCCCAGTAGGGGAATAGACTTCCGTAGGGGGAATCAAGGGAAACCCACAACGTTTAGCAAAATCAAAATCCATCAGGTTAATAGCTGCTCCCGAATCAACAAAAGCCTGAGCAGAAAATGTGGACAGGGAGCAAATCAGGGTAACAGTCAACAGAAATTTAGTCTGAACACTACCCAAGACAAATGAGCGTGCAAAACATCTTCCCCGCTTAGGGCAGACTGAAATAGCATGAAAGGCATCACCACAGTAGCAACATAACCCATTGCGTTTTCGAAACTCATGACGCTGTGCCCCAGAAGCCACTCTATCACACTGCATGGGTTCAGAAGCTGGTTCACAAGTCAACACTATTCCACGCATACTTCTACGCTCACGCAAACATCTGTCAATTTGAATCGCTAATGACATAGAATCATTGAGACCAGAGGGAGCAGGGAAACCCACAATAACATATTTTACATTCTCTGACAGACTCTTCCGAAAAAGGGCTGCCAAAGCATCATCATTCCTTTTGGTCAGGACTGCCCACTTTCGGAATTTCTGACAGTACAACTCAGCGTCCTCAAGCCCCTGATTTAATGCCAACAAGGTTTTTTCAGCTTGATCAGTGACATTAGGTTCATCGTACAATAACCCCAGAGCCAGAAAAAATGCATCAACATTACTCAAAACAGGGTCCCCAGGTGTCAGGGAAAAAGCCCAATCCTGAGGATCGCCGCGCAGGAGAGAGATGACAATTTGAACCTGCTGTGCTGCGTTCCCTGAGGACTTAGGTTTTAAGGCAAAAAACAACTTACAGTTATTTTTGAAATTCAGAAATTTAGCTCGATCCCCCAAAAACAAATCTGGCATGGGGATCCTGGGTTCCACAACTGGCAACCTAGCTATATAGGTAGCAATACTCCGAACCGCAGTGGCAAGCTGATCCACACAGCCAGACAACTGTGCAAACTCCATTGAGAAAAAAAATCCTCCTCAGCACCCAGAGAAAAAGAGGGAAAAAATGCAACAAACAGAAAAAAAAAAAAAATCTTTGACAACCTTTTTTGTTTCCACACTATTTTTCCCTTCTGTGAGTACCTTATAATTTTCAGTTGTTCCGGTGATACTGTTATGTTTTGGTAGCTGAGGAGAGCAGGCAAAAACGGCAATACACCAGAGAGGTTGGAATCTACTGGATTGCAGTACCCTGACTAACCACCACAACTAAAGGCAGCCGTGGAGCATTCCTACGTTGGTCCTAGACGCCTTGTCACAGCCTGAGAGGTTAACTACACCTAAAGATAGAAAGAGGAAAGCTATCTGCCCCGGAGCATATCCCCAAAGAACAAAGGAAGCCCCCAAACATGTAATGGCGGTTAGACAAGAGGAAACACAGACACAGACAGAAAATAGTATGAGCAAACGCTGGGGCCCAATCTGCCTAGACAGAAAAGGATAGGAAGGATACTTACTGCAATCCAAAAAAACCCTAAAAAAAAGCCAACGCTACTAATTGCAAAAACTGAACACAAGAAAATCCCATAATGACATTAAAATAATGCCTTAATGCCTAAGTTGTGGACCAGCATGTCCACACTGATGCACCCACTCAAAATAATTATATAGCACAGGAGAAAGAGGAGTCATTAGGTGATATAAATCAAGACTTTTTATTATTAAAGATCAGTATCAAAAAATGACATAATAATAATAATAATAATATACAACAAACACAATCATAAAAAGACAAGTTGCAAGGAAAGAACCTCAGGGTACCCAGAGCACAACAATTCCCCTAAAAAACATCCTAGTGTAGAAATATCCACACCATCCGACCCAGGGTCCTTATCCCCTCTTGTCATATCTTTGGTAAGCCCATAGCACTTGCTATTCTTATTGCTATTTCTATCTTTCTGCGGTTGTCTTGCTGCGATCCTATTGGGATCGCAAATTAATATATGGCGTATTAGGCATCTCTTATCTGGATATGGAGCTCTTTTCCCATGAGTGATCATACTTTTGGTAAACCCATAGCACTTGCTATCCCTATTGCTATTTCTATTTCTACTGTGGTGATTTTTGTGACCTCATTGGGATCGCAAACTAATATATGGCGCACTAGGCATTCACTAGTTGTATATGGAGTTCCATTAGTGATCACATTAGTGACTTTTTCTACCGCAGTGGCCGTCTGCTGTGATTCGCCTGGGAGCGCAAAATACTATATTATATTTATCACCTTTATTTGTGGCATATGCCTGTTGTGGCCCATTTATGATCGCAAATAGTATTTAGCAAAATGGTCATTCTTTAATTAATAGAGAGAGCTCTTCTACTAGCTACTTCAATAGTGATCTTAAATTCTTACTGCGGTGTATGCCCATTGCGATCTAATTGGGATCACAAACACTATATAACACTTTGGTTATTCCAAATGTATGCCTGATGACGTCCCATGTATGATCGCGAACAGCACATTGGTCAATCTTTCATTAATAGAGATCTCTTCTACTAGCTATCTCAGTAGTGATCCTAAACTCTCACTGCGTTATATGCCCATTGCGATCCAATTGGGATCGCAAACACTCTATAGTATATTGGTCATTCCAAACCGCAGGGCTTGCCATTTTTGATTAGGTATTAACCCTATGCACTCTATATATCCTGAACACATGTTCTTGTGATATTTCTACACTAGGATGTTTTTTAGGGGAATTGTTGTGCTCTGGGTACCCTGAGGTTCTTTCCTTGCAACTTGTCTTTTTATGATTGTGTTTGTTGTATATTATTATTATTATGTCATTTTTTGATACTGATCTTTAATAATAAAAAAGTCTTGATTTATATCACCTAATGACTCCTCTTTCTCCTGTGCTATATAATTGCAAAAACACCTGAGATCACACAACCTCTACCACCTAAATTAGTTCTCTGGTGTAACAAAACTAAGCCGCAGCCACTGAAAAAACTGGAAAAGGCAAATGAACAAACAACAGTGGCTCCAGAGGAACCGAGAGAAGCCCAAGCCCCCGGGGGAGGGGAACCTGGCCAACCTCACAGAAATGCAGAGAAATATGCAAATTGCAAGCACAAAACCAAAAAACAGAAAATATCTTATCTGAGAGCAGGAGAAGAGGCAAGACTCAGCAAGCTTCCAAGTGAACCAGGAAACAACGTTGAGACAGGAACAATTGATCACCGGCAACCATGATGGGGGGAACCTCCCTTATATCCAGCTAATCTGTGATTCCTGATTGCCAATCCTCTTTGAATGGTTCAGTACTGTTTGTAACCACCAGAGGGAGCTTCTGCTCAGAATTCATTTCTAAAACATTCACAACAGGTGATCAGGATGCCATGCCAAGGATACTGTTCACAGAAGTGAAGACTGGCTGTCATGAAGGACCAGACCAGACACTGGACCAGGGCAGCAAAAATCAAATTGCTTAGCTTTAACTCAAAAGCCAGAATATTTCCTACAGAAAAATTAACATGATGCATTAGTTCAGATTATGGCCAAAATATGAAAGCTTGCACCTTAAGTTGTCAATGTCTTATGCTTCCTTAATCCCTTGGGAACTGGTACATTTTTGGCATTGAAGTGGAACTGTCAATTCTGAAAAAAATACAAAAGTATGAAAGTAGATAAAATTATAGGATTTTTCTCTATTCCACAGTATTAGTATTGTGATTTCTCTCACATACAGGGAAGCAGGTCTCACTTTCAGTTTTTACCATGGTAGATCAAAATGATGTAAGAATCTCCACTCTTGGAGGCACAAACTGTGAGGGGGGAGCTGATTTTATACATCATCTAAATTGTAAATGGAGGCTTGTGTTTATTTTGGCCATGATTCAGGGTCAATAGATTAATTATTCTGTTTATCTGTTTTGTGAAGTTGCTGGTCAATAGAATACAATAGAAGAATCAATTCTCCGATTTTGTATCGACGTGGCCTGACCAAGTAGGAGTAGAGGGGGATAAATACTTCACGTGATCTAGACTCTATGCTTCTCTTAATACATCCTAGAACTGTGTTGGCCTTTTTGTTGCTGCATCACACTATTGACTCATGTGCAGTCTGTAATCTATTAGTATACCCAAGTCTTTTTCACACGTGCTGTTGCTTAGTTCTATTCCTCCCATTCTGTAAATGGAATTTTCATTTTTCTTGCCCAGATATAGAATCTTGCATTTCTCCCTGTTAAATACCAACCTATTAGTCAACCATTGTTCAAGCTTATCTAGATCCTTCTGAATCCTTTCTCTGTCTTCTCTAGTTTTAGCTAACTCTCCTAGGTTTGCATTATCTGCAAATTTGATCAGTTTACCTTCAGCTCCTTTATCTAGATAATTTATAAAAATGTAGAACAACACTGGGGCCAGGTCAGAGCCTTTTGGTACCCAAAATTGAAACACTCTTCCAATTGGATGTGCAACCATTTATTACCACTCTTTGAGTAAGATCACTGTTCCAGTTATTAATCCACATAACTGTAGCCTTGTCAATCACATACTTGGTCATTTTTTTTAATAAGGATAGTATGAGAGACTTTATCAAATGCTGTCATGTATAGTGTACAGTTCCTATAGCGTCTTGTGCTTGGGTGCGAGGAAAACACAGGAGACATAGGTTGAAATGAAATGACTTGTATTACTTCATACAAGCATGCTGAAAAGTTCGCACAGTTTGCAGGAACAGCGACAGGAGACACAGCAGGCCAGAGTAACTTCAAGCACTACAATAAATCTCCAAAGCAGGTTCAGGATCTCTTCTCTGTACCGTACTTCCTCTGCAAACATGGATTCACCAAACAGCAGGTTTCCAGAGTCCAAAAGTGTTCCAAGGTTCCTCAGTAGGGAATAGCTGGAGTACAAGTCCAAGGTTTCCAGAAGTCAGGTCACAGACTGACTGAGGCTTGATTCAGGAGCACTGATTGTTCAGCTGAGGCTGCTTAAGAAGCAAGAGGGAAGAATCAGTGCGGGAACATGAAAACTGGAAACTCCATATTAACTGAGGGCAAGAGCTGCAGAAAGACAGAAAGCAAAATGGCCGACGGAAAACTGAGTTTCAAGGAACATGTCAACAGAGACAAAGAACCTTACATTACTCCCCCCTTAGGGACAACCTCCGGATGACCTCAGACCAGGCCTGTCAGGGTACCTCTGATGAAACTGGCGGAGCAGGCGAGGAGCATTTACATTATTGACTGGTTCCCATGAGTTGTCCTCCACTGGGTAGCCCTGCCATTTAATCAAATATTGCAACTGATTTCTGTACAACCTGGAATCTAGAATCCTTTCCACCATAAATTCTTCCTGACCATCGACCAGCACTGGGTCAGGGCAAGGAGAAGAACGTCCAGGAAACGTATTGGGTGTTGCAGCCTTTAGTAGGGATACATGAAAGACAGGGTGGATTCTCATAGTTCTGGGCAGTTGAAGACGACAAGCAACAGCACTTATAATCTTATTGATCTTATAAGGTCCAATGTACTTATGTCCCAATTTAGACGATGGAATCTTTAATTTAAGATTTCTGGTTGACAGCCAGACCAAATCTCCTACCTTGAAAGCTGGTGCAGGTTTACGAAATTTATCTGCTGCTTTCTTGTACCTTTCCTGAGCCAATTCTAGATTTTCCTTTAGAAGATCCATATTCTTTTGTAAAGAAGTGATTCTTTCAGCCACTGCCGGAAAGGGCGTATCTATGGGAAATCGAGGAAGAATGTTAGGATGATAACCTAGATTGGAGTAAAAAGGAGACTGCTTAGTGGAGGCGCTCTGAGAGTTGTTATAAGAGAACTCAGCCAGTGGAAGTAGATCCACCCAATCATCCTGTAGGTGGCAAATAAAACAGCGGAGATACTGCTCCAGGGTCTGATTGGTTCGTTCTGTCTGTCCATTAGTCTGGGGATGAAAAGCAGAAGAAAGGTTTACTTTAATGTCCAATGCTGCACAGAAATTTTGCCAAAACCTTGAAGTGAATTGCACCCCTCGATCCGAAATGACCTCATCCGGTACTCCATGTAAGCGAAACACATTCTTAATCATCAAGTCTGATGTCTGTTTTGCAGTGGGTAAGCCGACACAAGGGATAAAATGAGCTGCCTTTGTTAGACGGTCAACCACCACTAGAATGGTGTTCTTCCCTTGAGAGGTTGGTAACTCCACAATGAAGTCCATAGAAATGGATCCCCACGGGCGGGACGGGGTGGGAAGAGGTTGCAACAGACCAGTTGGTGAGGAGTGAGGTGTTTTGCATCTTGCACAGACTTCACATGAAGTGACATAGTTTAAGACATCTTTCCTGTAAGTGGGCCACCAAAAGAAACGAGAAAGAAATTCTTGTGTCTTTAGAATTCCCCTATGCCTGGCTATCTTGGAATCGTGGATGAGTTGCAATACTCTCAATCTGACTGTTTCAGGTATATACAGACGTTGTCCCTGAATCCACACACCATTCTTAAAGACAAGACTTACGTCCTTGGGGGTTGAGCCAACAAAGAATCCGCATGGTATGCTTCCTTGATGTCCTTAAGTAGGTCTTGATTATGAATCACTCCCAGGAATCTAGAGTCAGGAAGAATAGTCTTAGGAGGAGTAAGTGGACGTGTCTCTGCTGAATGAATCCTAGAGAGTGCATCAGCCTTTCCATTGCGCGATCCTGGTCTATAAGAAATGACAAAATTAAATTGGTTTAGGAAAAGATTCCAGCGAGCCTGGCGAGGAGTCAGGCACTTAGCCGACCTGATAAATTCAAGGTTACGATGGTCTGTCAGGACGACTATTTGCTGTGCAGCTCCCTGAAGAAGGTGTCTCCATTCCTTGAAGGCGGCAATAATGGCCAACAATTCTCTATTGCCCACGTAGTTCCTCTCAGCCGAAGACAACTGCTGGGAAAAGAAGGCACAGGGATGCAAGACATTCTTCTCACCTGTTCTCTGAGAGAGTATAGCTCCAACGGCACAGTCTGAAGCATCCACCTCTATTATGAAGGCAAGCTCGGGGTTGGGATGTACTAAGATAGGTGCGGTGGTAAATTTATCCTTTAAACAGGAAAATGCTTCCTGAGCTTGCGGGGTCCAGGAGAACCTAGACTGTTTCTGGGTAAGTTGGGTGATAGGTGACACTACCTCAGAAAAATTCTTAATGAAACGTCTATAGAAGTTGGCAAACCCGATGAAACGCTGCACCTCCTTCACATTTCTAGGAATTGGCCAATCCTTGATGGCTTGGGTCTTGCTTCCATCCATACTAATCCCTTGCGTAGATAGTACATACCCCAGAAATTGAATTTCGGTCCTATGGAATTCACATTTTTCAAGTTTGATGTAGAGATGGTTTTGTCTTAGGCGTTCTAAGACCATTCTCACATGTCCATGATGTTCCTCTGTGGAGTTAGAAAAAATTAGAATATCATCCAGATAAATCACCACAAATGTATCTAGGAGATCCCTGAAGATATCATTCACGAAGTGTTGGAAAGTGGCTGGGGCGGTACTCAGACCAAAAGACATAACTAGATATTCAAAGTGTCCATAGCGTGACCTGAAAGCAGTCTTCCATTCATCCCCAGGTCTAATACGGACCAAGTTATAGGCCCCACGGAGATCCAGTTTAGAGAAAATTTGGGCATGCCGCACTCTCTCCAACAACTCAGGGATTAAAGGCAATGGATAACGGTTTCTAATAGTAACCTTATTGAGTTCCCTATAGTCTATGCAGGGTCTCAGAGATCCATCTTTCTTCTTCACAAAGAAGATGGGTGCACCTGCGGGAGATGAAGAGGGGCGTATGAAGCCCTTGGCTAAATTTTCGTCTATATAATCCTTCAAAGCTTTTAGCTCGGGCCCCGCTATGGGGTAAGACTTACCAAAAGGTATCTCGGCTCCAGGCAATAATTCAATTGGACAATCATATGGACGGTGAGGAGGAAGCTGATCAGCGTTCTTCTTGTCACATAAATCCACATAGTCCTGGTATACAGCTGGTAGTTCAGGGACTGACATGGTTCCTTTAGGAACAGAGCAAGCTGAAACTCCTTGACTCATCTGTTTCTCCGGAAAGTGTAATTCCTTGGTCTCCCAGTTAATCGTAGGATTCTGCGCCTGCAGCCATGGTAGCCCTAGAATAATGGGAAAGTGGGGAGAAGAGATAAGCAAAAAAGACATTTTCTCCTGATGATCTTTACCCATAAGGACCCTCAAAGGCTCTGTTTCTTGATCCACTGGTCCAGAAGTCAGTAGAGAGCCATCCACAGTCTCCATCTGTACTGGAGTAGCCTTCTTCACTGAACGTATCCCCTGTTTCAGAGCAAAGGAGATATCCATAAAATTTCCACTTGCTCCTGAGTCGATCATAGCAGAGCTAGACACCCAGACTGAGTCAACCCAGAGTTTGATGGAAAGGAAGCAATGAGAACTGTTTCTTTTACAACTCAGCTGGGACACCGCTGAGGAAACTTGAAAAATTGCAGCGTTTATACCGTCATCGTCCCCAGAACTAACAGAGTTTAAGTCCGAGAAATCAAGATCTCTTGCAGCAGATCTCTCTGGAGCCTGAGGCTCGGACATGACAGAGCTCCTCTCGCAACACTCACAGTGAATGACTGCTGCAGTAGTCTTACGAGAACGGCTGGGGCAGTTTATAATGAAGTGCCCTGATTTACCACAGTAGAAACATAGATTTTCCTTTATACGATGTTCTTTGCGTGCATCACTAACCCGTCTTTGTAAAGAGTCCACCTGCATGGGTTCAGGTTCTGGTTCCCTTGTGATCCTACTCAAAGGTTCCTTAGCTGAGGAGGGAGGTAGTAAAAGGTTAGTGCGATTATTTTCGAACCATCTCTCTTGTCTGCGTTCAGTCAGACGAGCATCAATACGGATACAATAGTTAATAAAGTCACCTAACGCAGTGGGAGGGTCAGCACGAGCAAGTTCATCCTTAATCAGTGGAGACAACCCTTTCCGAAAAATAGATTTTTTAGCGGAAGTGTCCCAAGTGGTATCAAGAGCCCATCTCCTGAAATCCAGGGCATATTCGGCTACTGAACGCTTACCTTGGCGCAAAGTTAACATGGCTGCTTCAGCTGTTGCACCTCGATTGGGGTCATCAAACACCTGCCCCATGGCTGAAATAAAAGCATCAAGGTGATTCAAACAATCATCCTCAGTCTCAATCAGAGGGTTTGCCCACATCAAAGCCTTATTGGTAAGCAACATGATTATAGTAAGCACTTTGGATCGTTCAGTGGGAAATTGTGAAGCATGTGCAGAGAAAAATAAATTGCATTGATTAATAAATCCCCTGAATTTCTCACGTTCACCGCCAAAACGAAAAGGAGGTAATTTGGGGATCCCAGAACTCGGGGTTATGGCAGGAGCCTGGGCTCGTTCCTCTAGAGCCTCAATCCTGGCTCGCAATTCCTGGGTAGTCTGTCCAAACACTTGCAAATTATGATTAGTGAGGTCCTGTAGGCTTGCAAAACGGGTTTTTAAAGTCTGTACATCTGAAAGGATTGTATCAGTCACTCCGCAAAGTTCCTTTATGCGGGCCTCCATCTTCCAGATCTTTTAAGGCAGAAGTGCTGGAAGGAGAAGAGGAAAGGAAAAAAAAAAAAAAAAAACAATAGTGTTTACCTGTGGTAACACTCCAGAGTAAAATTTTAAGGGAATGCGCTCACCTGGAATGGTTGTGAGAAGTCACAACCACTGTCATCACATAAGGTATTAAACGGACATCTGATATCCACAGTCACAGCAGACACGGCTTTCCCAGACCCAGCAGACACTAAACATTGGCTCCTGAATCTTGTCATGTATAGTGTACAGTTCCTATAGCATCTTGTGCTTGGGTGCGAGGAAAACACAGGAGACATAGGTTGAAATGAAATTACTTGTATTACTTCATACAAGCATGCTGAAAAGTTCACACAGTTTGCAGGAACAGCGACAGGAGACACAGCAGGCCAGAGTAACTTCAAGCACTACAATAAATCTCCAAAGCAGGTTCAGGATCTCTTCTCTGTACCGTACTTCCTCTGCAAACATGGATTCACCAAACAGCAGGTTTCCAGAGTCCAAAAGTGTTCCAAGGTTCCTCAGTAGGGAATAGCTGGAGTACAAGTCCAAGGTTTCCAGAAGTCAGGTCACAGACTGACTGAGACTTGATTCAGGAGCACTGATTGTTCAGCTGAGGCTGCTTAAGAAGCAAGAGGGAAGAATCAGGGCGGGAACATGAAAACTGGAAACTCTATATTAACTGAGGGCAAGAGCTGCAGAAAGACAGAAAGCAAAATGGCCGACGGAAAACTGAGTTTCAAGGAACATGTCAACAGAGACAAAGAACCTTACAAATGCTTTGCTGAAGTCCAGATATACTATATCTACCACATTTCTCTGATTCACCCTGTCAGTGACTCCATCATAAAAGGAAATTAGATTAGTTTAGCATGACTTGTTTGCTACAAACTCATGCTGGCTCTGTACTATTGTATTCTTACCCAAGTACTTACATACATACTGTTTAATAATTTGTTCAAAGATCTTTCCTGGTATAGAAGTAAGGCTCACTGGCCTGTAATTTACTGGCTCCATCTTCTTTCCTTTTTGGAAGAAAGGGACAATATTTGCCCTTCTCCAATAATCTGGGACTTCTCCTGTCCAGGATTTTTCAAAGATTTTGGCTAGTGGTTCTGCAATTTCCTCTGCTAACACTTCCAGTACCCTAGGATGTAATTCATCTGGACCAGGAGGTTTAAATTCATTTAAATTAGGTCCCTCACCATCTCTCTGTTTGGTGGATTCTTTTATTTCTTGGATGGCACAGCGAAGATCAGTTGATGTTACATTTGCTTTCGTAGAGAACACAGATGCAAAATAGTAATTTAAAAGTTCGGCCTTCTCAACATCATTTTTGAACTCTTCACTCTTTTCAGCCTGTAAAAACCCTACAGCATCTTTGACTTTTCTTTTGCTCTTGACATACCCCAAAATCCTTTTTTACTGCTTTTGGTCTCCCTTACAAGCCTTACTTAATTACTGGCTTTAGTTCTTTTAATGCTTGCCCTACATTCCCTGCAAACAGCATGATATTCATCTTGAGATACACCCCCTCTTTCCATTAAATACACATTTCTTTTTTTACTTTTTAACAAGTGATTAAGTTCTGTGGTCATCCATCCTGGTTCCCTTAAATGCTTCCAATTCTTCCTTCTTTTCGGGATTGTTATCGATTGTGCAGTGAGAATTTCATTTAGCAAAATCTCCCATCCTTCTTGGACATTTATGTCCTTTAGAACAGGGTTCCCCAACTCCAGTCCTCAAGGCCCACCAACAGGTCATGTTTTCAGGATTTCCTTTGTATTGCACAGGTAATGCAATTATCACCTGGGCAATACTAAGGAAATCCTGAAAACATGACCTGTTGGTGGGCCTTGAGGACTGGAGTTGGGGAACCCTGCTTTAGAACATCTAGCCATTGGACCATTTCTACCTTGTTTCTGAGTCCATTAAAAATCTGCCTTTCTGAAGTCCAACCTTAAAGTCTGGTCTTTCTCCTCTTGTAATCCAAAATTCGAGGATAGCATGATTGCTGCTTTCTAAATTCCCAGCCACCTTTATTTCCTCAACTATTTCCCTGTTATGTTTTGGTAGCTGAGGAGAATAAGCAAAAACGGCAATACACCAGAGAGGCTGGAACCTATTGGATTGCAGTAACCTGAACTAACCACACAACTAGAGGTAGCCGTGGAGCGTTCCTACGTTGATCCTAGATGCCTCGTCACAGCCTGAGAGATAACTACACCTAAAGGCAGAAAGATGAAAGCTATCTGCCCCGGAGCAGATCCCCAAAGAAAATAGGAAGCCCCCAAACATGTAATGGCGGTTAGACAAGAAGAAGCACGGACACAGACAGAAAATAGAATGAGCAAACGCTGGGGCCCAATCTGTCTAGACAGAAAAGTACAGGAAAGGATACTCACTGCAATCCAAAAAAAACCCTAAAAAATACCAACTCTTCTGATTGCACCTGAGATCACACAATCTCTACCACCTAAATCAGATCTCTGGTGTAACAAAACTAAGCCGCAGCCACTGAAAAAACAGGAAAAAGCAAATGAACAAATAACAGTGGCTTCAGATAAACTGAGAGGAGCACAAGCCCCCAGAGGGGACCTGGCTGACCTCCACAGAAGTGCAGGAAACAATGCAAAAAGCAAGCACAAAAATAAAAGCATAAAATATCTTATCTGATAGCAGAAGATGCAGGCAAGACTCAGCAAACTTCCAAATGAACCAGGGCCACAATTGAGACAAAAACAATTGATCACCGGCAACCATCATGGGAGGGAACCTCCCTTATATCAGACCAGTCAGTGAACCCAGATTGCCATTCGTCGCTGAAAGGTTCAGTACTGTCAGTAATCACCAGAGGGAGCCTCTGCTCAGAAACCATCTCTAGCACATTCATAACATTTCCCTCTTTGTTGGTAAGATTTAGGTACAAGATTGCAGATCCTCATGTTCTCTCTTCTACCTTTTTAAAAATAAAATTGTCAGCAAGAGAAGATAAGAATTTTCTAGACCCATTGTTTTTGCCATAGAGAGAGATTCTCAACAAATATCTGGATAGTTAAAATCTCCCATGACCACTATGTCGTACTTTTTTGAGAATAGAGACAACTGATGTAAAAGAGATCATCCAAATCTTCAGTCTGTCCAAGTGGCCTATGGTAATCAACTACAATAGTGTCCTTTCTGTTATTCTCTCCTTGTATTTTTACCCAAACAGTTTCTAAAGAGCTACCCATCTCTGACGCTTGGATCTCTGTTGGGAAATATGTTTTCCTAATGTACAATGCAACACCTCCTCCCCTCTTGCTAATCCTGTTTCTAATAAATAAGTTGCAGCTTTCAAGGTTTGTATTCCAATCATGTGTATCATGCCACCAAGTTTCAGTGACATCCTATGACATCATATCTCTCTTCCTGTGTTAAAAGGTCCAATTCTCCTTGTTTCCCATGCTCTGTGCATTTGTATAGCCAGGCATGTATTTCTCTGAAATGCGCTAGTGTTTCAGAGAAAATCTACCTTGAAAACCTGATTAGAGACCATAGGTTGAAGGCAGAGGAACCCAGCTCCACTGCTCTAGTTGATTGACAGGTCTCTCCTATGTGTGTACATAAGGAGAGATCTGTCAATTACTTGAAATGGAGTTGGGAAAAGCAGGCCGAGGGTGGCACTGGGCTAGTCTGCAATCTTCCTATGATCACCACCTGGCTTGTCAAGCTATGTTTTCTCTGAAATGTTTCAGAGGCTTTCAAAGAACAACATACCTAGGTGCAATCTTCCTGGATGCTGTGGTTCATGCTGCCTGTGATTTGGGCAGGCTGAATCAGTAAAGTAAAATGTTGGGTTGCGATGCACAGTGGCATTTTTTATGTTGAATGTAAAGATCATTTTGATTTATTGTATAAAGACATATGACATACTGATAAAACGTTTGTCACAGAGTCAGTCTTTGCAGAAGAAACAGTGTTTGACTCAATACAGTGATCTTTTTACATGCTCCCAGCAAGATTTGCTCATTTACCAGCAATGACATTTAGTGAAAATGATTAAAGTAACATTGTAATACACAACTGCATTTGCTGCTTACACATGCTATATATATGCTAAAGATCACTAGCATGATCATCTAACATATAAAGAATATTGTTCATAATATTTAAAATATAAATTAATAGCATTTTAACTTACATTTTGCATGGGTCTTAAGTGCTAAGCATTTTTTAATTATTTTCTCATTATTGAACAATAGACTTTATTACTTATTTGCGGGCACAGAGGCCAATATTATTTATTTATTATTTTATTCCAAATGAATAGTGGTCATCATTATTATGTGTCTGTCGAGTGGTGCTAAAATAATGATCAATTTTTAAGGGTATAATTAACATTTATATCAAGGGGCACAGTGGCTATAATAATACAATTCAGGGTGCACAGGCGACATTATATTTATTGCAGGAGGCACAGATGACATCATTATTTATTACAGGGTGCACAAAAGAAAACATTTATGTAAGGCGGTACAAAGGACATGATTATTTATTTTAGGGGCACAGAATACATCATACATCATTATTAATTTCAGGTGAAACAGTGAACATTATTATTCATTTCAGGGGCACTTTGGGCATTGATATCTTTTTCAGGGTGCACAGTGCATAGGACCATATTTCCAGGGCACAGTGAGCAGCGCTATTCTCAGGCGACACAAAGCGAGAGGTCATTATTTTCAGAGATCACAATTCTATGACAGACCTGATGCACAATCGACATCAGAGGTGGCAAATGTATGTCACTGATTTATAATAAGAAGTGCTAGATTTTTACTGGTGTGCCAGTTGTTTTGCAAGAGAAAATAGTGCTGTCAAATCCTCCATTGCAAATGTAAATACAGTCTGTAAGAGAAGAGTAAAACATTTATTACATATTCCCCTAATTTGTACTTTCAACGAAAAAATGGAGCAGATGAGCAAAGTGTTGCAATATTGCTCAAGTTACATAGTTACATAGGTTTAAATAAGACCCAGGTCCATCAAGTTCAACCTTTCTTCACCAATTGTTCATTTTGTCACTAAATTAACTATAACCCACAATGTTATGTGTACTGAAGAAATCATTCACCCCCTTTCTAAAAACTGTTATAGTGTCTGGCATTACTAGCTCTTCTGGTCGGGCATTCCACAGTCTGACTGTTCTTACTGTAAAGAACCCTTTCCTATTTAGCTACCAGAATCGCCTTCCTTCCACCCATAATGAGTGCCCCCTGGTCCTTAGTATGGTCCTTGGAAGGAATAAGTCATGTGCCAGTCCTTTGTCCTGGCCACACATATTTATACATGTAAATGAGATACCCTCTGAGGCGTATTTTTTCTAAGCTAAACAAGCCCAACTTTTCCAGCCTCTCATCATATGAGAGGCCTTCCATCCCTTGTAATAATCTAGTTGCCCATCTTTGAACTGACTCTAATTTCTGAATGTCCTTTTTCAAATCTGGAGCTCAAAACTGGATTCCATATTCTAGATGTGGCCTCACATGTGATTTATAAAGGAGTAACAATAAGTTGGGATCGTGGGATTTTGGCTCTCTTTTAATACACCCTAAAATCTTGTTTGCTTTTGTGGCTGCTGCTTGACATTGAGTATTACTGCTCAGCTTACTTGTAACCAGATTACCCAGGTACTTCTGTTCTGTAGTTCCAAGTATGGTCCCATTTGATGCATATGCAGCAATAGGATTACTCCATCCTTGGTGCATTACTCTACGTTTCTCCACATTAAAACTCATTTGCCAAGTGTTTGCCCATTCAAACATCTTATCCAGATCATTTTGCAAAATTGTACTGTCAAGGTCAGATTTTACTATCTTACATATTTTGGTGTCATCAGCAAAGACTAACACTCTCAATCCCATCCAAAAGATAATTAATAAAGAGGTTAAAAAGAATCAATATTATCACTGATCCCTTCAGTTCCCACTGCTGACTATATCCATTTTAGAGAATGTACTATTTATGACGACTCTTTGTTTCCTGTCATTTAGTCAATTCCTTACCCATCTGCATATAGTTTCCCACAGTCCATGACTATGGAGCTTCACTATAAGGCTGTTATGTGGTACAGTATCAAATGCCTTTGCAAAGTCCAGATAAATCACATCAGCTGCATTACCAAGATCCAGATTTGCACTCACCTCCTCATAGAAACCCAACATGTTAGTTAGATATGACGTATCTTTCATGAATCTATGCTGGTTGTCAGTTATATTATTCTCTGCAATATATTTCTGCAGGTCATCTCTTATAATGCCCTCAAAAATTTTGCACAATACTGATGTCAGACTTACCGGATTGCCTGGTTACACCTTTTTATCTTTCTTAAATATCAGTACCACATTAGCCATTCTCCAATCCTGTGGCACCACCCCTGTTAAAAGAGAGTCTAAAAATTACTGTCAGTCAATTAGTGAGCTCAATTCCCTCAGTATCCATGGATGAATGCCATCTGGGTCATGGGATTTGTCAATGTTTAGTTTGCTCAGACGCAGGCCTACTTCTTGTGTTAAACTAGTTATATCAGGTGGTGAACTTTGATTTTTGCCTTGTTGAATGATCCCTGATAAACATTGGTAAACATGGACAAAAAGTGCCTGTTTAATTTCTCAACCTTTTCTTTGTCCCCTATTATCTTGTTATTAACATTTTTAAGGGCCTATACCATCTTTATTTTCTTTTTGGAATTGATGAATTTATTTTAATGTAGCTGGCAATTTATTTCTCTGTGGATAACTTTGCCAGCTTGATTTCTTTTATGCATTTCTTATCTAGATCTTTATACTCCTGAAATGCTATTTCAGTATTCTCGGCCATCAAGATTTTGAATGCCCTTTGTTTTAGTCTTATTAAACTTTGTAGTGTCTTATTTATCATAATGGTTTATTTTTATTCCTGGACATGTTATTACCAGAGGGTATAAGTTTTCTACAGGAGTCCAGTAGTATATCCTTAAACATGCCCAATTTATAGTCAGTATCCCCAGTTACTATGAGATGTCCAAGTCTACACGATTAAGCTCTTCAATTAATTTGTTGAAATCCTTTTTCCTAAGTTCCAGATTTTGGCATTTCTCAATGTTTGATTGAAAATTACTTTGAAACTTAGCATATTATTGTCACTGCATCCCAAATGCTCCCTAACCTGTAGATCTGAAATAGTATCTGGTTTATTTGACAGAACCAGATCCAGCAGATTACATTCTCTGGTTCGTTCATCAACCAGTTGAGAGAGGTAATTGTCCTGAATTGTGGATAACAACTTGCAGCTTTTAGCCAGTGGCGTAGCGTGGGGGGTGGCGGGGGGGGGGCGTTCCGCCCCAGGCGGCACCTGTGTGTGGGGGCGGCACCTGTGTGTGGGGCGGCACCCTTCCTTGGCCTCCCAACTTCACACAGCCAGCATTTACCATTGCTGTGCTGTGCTTTGTAAAGATGCTAGCAGGACCTGTGATGAGGTCACAGGAGGGGAGGAGTTAGGTGTCACATGATCAGGCCCCTGTGTGCAGGAAGCTGCTGCTGTACTTGTCTTCATCATCGTCATTGTCCCGGATGATGGTAAGCTTATATGATTGATCATAAGGGGTTTACAGTGTGGATGTAGCTGAGCTGTGTGTGCATGAGGTGTATGGAGCGGAGCCGTGTGTACGAGGTGTACGGAGCGGAGCCGTGTGTACGAGGTGTACGGAGCGGAGCCGTGTGTACGAGGTGTACGGAGCGGAGCCGTGTGTGTAAGAGGTGTACGGAGCGAAGCCGTGTGTGTACGAGGTGTACGGAGCGGAGCCGTGTGTACGAGGTGTACGGAGCGGAGCCGTGTGTACGAGGTGTACGGAGCGGAGCCGTGTGTACGAGGTGGGGGGGCGCATGCATCCCACTGTGTGGCATCCCATTGTGGGGGCGCATGCATCCCAGAAGTTAAGCATCACAGAAGAAAAGCATCTTGAAAACGGCAGTTATTCATGGGAAGGAATTAACATTCATCTTCTCTCTTCACACAGGTAACCAAATCATTCATCCTCTGAATTGATCCTCTCTGCATGTATGCACTCCATTCATTATCAGCAAGCAGCTGAATGACACAAGCCCCTTCTGTCTTGCATGTGGAAATATATAGCAATGGTAACCAAATCATTCATCCTCTGAATTGATCCTCTCTGCATGTATGCACTCCATTCATTATCAGCAAGCAGCTGAATGACACAAGCCCCTTCTGTCTTGCATGTGGAAATATATAGCAATGGTAACCAAATCATTCATCCTCTGAATTGATCCTCTCTGCATGTATGCACTCCATTCATTATCAGCAAGCAGCTGAATGACACAAGCCCCTTCTGTCTTGCATGTGGAAATATATAGCAATGGTAACCAAATCATTCATCCCCTGAATTGATCCTCTCTGCATGTATGCACTCCATTCATTATCAGCAAGCAGCTGAATGACACAAGCCCCTTCTGTCTTGCATGTGGAAATATATAGCAATGGTAACCAAATCATTCATCCTCTGAATTGATCCTCTCTGCATGTATGCACTCCATTCATTATCAGCAAGCAGCTGAATGACACAAGCCCCTTCTGTCTTGCATGTGGAAATATATAGCAATGGTAACCAAATCATTCATCCTCTGAATTGATCCTCTCTGCATGTATGCACTCCATTCATTGTCAGCAAGCAGCTGAATGACACAAGCCCTTTCTGTCTTGCATGTGGAAATATATAGCAATGGTAACCAAATCATTCATCCTCTGAATTGATCCTCTCTGCATGTATGCACTCCATTCATTATCTGCAAGCAGCTGAATGACACAAGCCCCTTCTGTCTTGCATGTGGAAATATATAGCAATAGTAGGCACTCCATACTTCTGATTGCTGCCAACCACTGCTGTACCATTTTGCAACATAGTTTAATGTGCCTGGTAAAACTTTAGTATAATTCATTTTTTGCACTGTGCTTAATACTTACTGCTGTGTATTCGTGTGACTGGGGCCTCTGTAGATGCTATCAGGTGGAAAGTGCTATAATATATAGATGTTGCCAGGTCTAGTGCCTTTGATGATCTAACCACCCCCTGGTGTGCTGGCCCCAGCTGGCAAATTATCCCAAAGCATTTCCCACAATCCCACTTTCCTGACCCTGTAGTGTGGACTATATATTTAGGAGTAGTCTAAGGGGCGCATGCATTGTGGGGGCGCATGCATCCCAGAAGTTAAGCATCACAGAAGAAAAGCATCTTGAAAACGGCAGTTATTCATGGCAGTTAATCAGGGCTGGAATCAGGTACCCCACACTTTGCCTTATTTTTCATTATGTACTTTATCTATTTCCTCCTGTGTTCCATTGCCATCCACATTCACCGCCCCATCCCCCTCCATCACGACTCATACACATCAGCCCCTCTATCCTTCCCTCTCCCATGTACAGCTCCCATGCACTCCTCACCTTCCTGAAAAACCTCAGCCCATCTTGCCCAAACACATCACATAAAAAACCTACTTACAATTCCAACAACTACCTGCTCTTTATCTTCCTACTCCTACTGATTTCAGGGGACATCTCCCCCAACCCTGGTCCACCATCCCCCAACCTCAATCCCTACCCTACCTCATACCGAAACCATAATAATCTTATTAATATTACTTGCACTCCCTCATCTCCTTCTTTCAATTGTGCCCTCTGGAATCCACGGTCTGCATGCAACAAGCTATCCTTCCTGCACAACTACTTTCTGAACCACTCTCTTAATCTGTTGGCTCTCACTGAAACCTGGATTCAGGATTCTGACACTGTCTCCCCTGCTGCCATTTCCTATGGTGGTTTACAGTTCTCCCATTCCCCGAGACCCACAAACAGACATGGTGGTGGAGTTGGCATACTCCTGTCCCCACAATGCACTTCCAGGTCATCCCCCCAATTCCATCACTCTCATTCCCTTCTTTTGAGGTCCACACCATCAGGCTCTTCCATCCCCTCTCCCTCAGAGTAGCGGTCATATATCGGCCCCCAGGCTCACCCACCCAGTTCCTTGACCACTTCTCAGCCTGGCTGCCGCACTTCATGTCCTCAGAACTACCAACCCTTATCCTTGGAGACTTCAACATCCCCATTAACAGCCCTACTTCCACATCTGCATCTCAGCTTCTATCACTAACCACTTCTCTAGGCCTCTCACAGCTTTCAACCTCTGAGACACACAAGGATGGCAACACCCTTGACCTGGTCTTTGTCCGCCTCTGTTCAATCTCCCACCTAAATAACTCACCGCTTCCACTCTCTGACCACAACATTCTCTCCTTCACGCTCACAAATCCTCCACCACCCCAGCGCACTCCTACCTACCACACATTCAGAAATCTACAAGCCATTAACCCTCAGACACTTTCAGACTCCCTACACTCATCGCTGTCCCCAATCTCCTCTTTTTCCTGTCCTGATCTGGCTGTTCATCACTACAATGACATTCTTAAAAGCACCCTTGACCAAGTAGCACCGCTCACACTCAGAACCTCCAAACACACAGTAAAACAGCCCTGGCTCACATTGCAAACTCGACTTCTTCAGCGATGCTCTAGGAGTGCTGAACGCCTCTGGAGAAAAACCCACACACCAGAAGACTTCATCCACTTTAAATTCATGTTAAGAACTTATAATGCTGCCCTTCACCTCGCCAAACAGACCTACTTCACCACACTGATCTCCTCACTAGCCAACAACCCCAAGAAACTTTTTGACACTTTTCACTCCCTCCTCAGGCCAAAAGCACAAGCCCCTATCACAGACATTTGTGCTGACGACCTGGCCTCCCACTTTATAGAAAAAATAGATACTATCCGTCAGGAAATCTGCTCTCAACCACCAAGTGCTGTGACTCCCATCCCACCCTGCATTTCCCCTGGCTCACTTTCCACATTTGATCCCATCACAGAAGAAGAAGTCTCCAGACTCCTCTCTTCCTCTCGTCCGACTACATGCACTACCGACCCCATCCCCTCACATCTCCTCCAGTCTCTCTCTCCAGTTGTCACAACTCACCTAACTACAATCTTTAATCTCTCACTCTCCTCTGGCATTTTCCCATCCTCCTTCAAACACTCCATCATTACTCCATTACTAAAGAAACCCGCTCTTGACCCTTCCTGCACAAACAACTACAGACCGGTCTCCAATCTCCCCTTCATCTCTAAACTTTTGGAGCGCCTAGTCTACTCCCGCCTCACCCGTTACCTCTCCACTTACTCCCTCCTAGACCCTTCACAGTCCGGCTTCCGCCCCCTACATTCGACTGAAACTGCACTCATCAAAGTGACCAATGACCTTCTTACAGCAAAACGTAACGGCGACCACTCTCTGCTCATTCTTCTCGACCTTTCTGCAGCTTTCGACACGGTTGACCACCGTCTCCTACTCTCTAGGCTCCAGTCACTAGGTATTAAGGACACTGTTCTCTCTTGGTTCTCCTCCTATCTTTCTGACCGCTCCTTCAGTGTTTCGTTCTCTGGCTCCACGTCATCTCCTCTTCCTCTCACTGTCGGTGTACCCCAGGGCTCAGTCCTTGGCCCCCTTCTCTTCTCTCTCTACACGGCCCCAATTGGACAGACCATCAGCAGATTTGGCTTTCAGTACCATCTTTATGCCGATGACACACAACTATACACGTCATCCCCCGACCTTACCCCCGCTGTTCTACAGAACACCACCGACTGTCTGTCCGCAGTCTCCAACATCATGTCCGCTCTCTATCTGAAACTTAACCTCTCCATGACTGAACTCCTTCTGCTCCCGCCGTCTACTAACCTCCCTAAATCTGACATTTTCCTCTCTGTGGGCGGCACCATAATAACACCCCGGCAGCAGGCTCGCTGTCTGGGTGTTATGTTTGACACCAATCTCTCCTTCACCTCCCATATACAATCTCTTGCCCGCTCTTGCCGTCTACACCTAAAGAACATCTCTAGAATCCGCCCTTTTCTCACCATGGAAACAACAAAAACCCTCACTGTAGCATTGATCCACTCCCGCCTGGACTACTGCAACGCTCTATTACTTGGCCTCCCCATTACTCGACTATCCCCTCTCCAGTCCATCCTTAATGCAGCAGCCAGGGTCATCCATCTGGCTAATCGGTACTCGGACGCGTCCGCTCTTCGCCAGTCCTTACACTGGCTGCCCATTCATTATAGGATCCAATTCAAAGTACTGGTTCTCACCCACAAAGCTCTCCACAGTGCAGCACCCCCCTACATCTCCTCCCTCATTTCTATCTATCGGCCTAACCGACTGCTGCGCTCTGCAAACGACTTTCGACTAACCTCTGCACTAATCCGTACCTCCCACTCCCGACTCCAAGACTTCTCCCGCGCTGCGCCAATCCTCTGGAATGCTCTACCCCAAGAAATTAGGACTATCCACAATTTGCATGGTTTCAGGAGTTCCCTCAAAACACATTTGTTCAGAGTGGCCTATCACATTCACTAACCAAAGTCGTTCTATGTTTAAGTGTGTATGTGTAGCCCATTCACTATCTCCATCCATGCCTCACTCCCTCAAGATGGCTGGACCATCATTGTAAATGCACCATTGTATATACACACCTGTACTTTGTATCTCCCCACCTCATTGTAGATTGTAAGCTCTCACGAGCAGGGTCGACTTATTTTGCTTTAATTATTGTATTGTTAACGTTGTTACCTATGACTTGTGTTTTGAAACTGTTAAACTGTAAAGCGCTGCGGAATATGTTGGCACTATATAAATAAAGATTATTATTATTATTATTATTACGGAGCGAAGCCGTGTGTGTACGAGGTGTACGGAGCGAAGCCGTGTGTGTACGAGGTGTACGGAGCGGAGCCGTGTGTGTACGAGGTGTACGGAGCGGAGCCGTGTGTACAAGGTGTACGGAGCGGAGCCGTGTGTACGAGGTGTACAGAGCGAAGCCGTGTGTGTACGAGGTGTACGGAGCGAAGCCGTGTGTGTACGAGGTGTACGGAGCGGAGCCGTGTGTGTACGAGGTGTACGGAGCAAAGCCGTGTGTGTACGAGGTGTACGGAGCGGAGCCGTGTGTGTACGAGGTGTACGAAGCAAAGCCGTGTGTGTACGAGGTGTACGGAGCGGAGGTGTACGGAGCGGAGCCGTGTGTGTACGAGGTGTACGGAGCAAAGCCGTGTGTGTATGAGGTGTACGGAGCAAAGCCGTGTGTGTACGAGGTGTACGGAGCGAAGCCGTGTGTGTACGAGGTGTACGGAGTGGAGCCTTGTGCGTGTGAGGTGTGTGGAGCGGAGCCGTGTGTGTACAAGGGTCCTGTTACTTGCGGGATCTGTGTGCTTGAGGGCTGCAGGGGGGAAGGAGGGGTGCCATTATGTGCATGGGTCTGCGTGGGGACGGAGCGAATGCAGTTATCTGTGTAGGGCTGGGTCCCTGTCCCGCTGTCCTGGCCGGGAGGTTTACTTTCCCGCATTAGAATCGTACATGCGGAAACCTGGGGACCTCCCACACGTTCTGGCAGCCACATGTCACGTTCCACCGGAGGTGACGTGCTGTAAGTCAGCTGAACGCTGGAAATGACCGCTGACCTCATTTCCGGCGGTCAGCTTACAGCAGCAGATACTGTAACTCGTTCTCGGGAGAGTCTTCAGAACGGCGACGCATCAAGCCGCTGGATCTGTTGGAGTGAGAGCCGGGTATTGTACGGACCGCTGCATACAATACCCGACTCTCACTGAGCGAGACAAGCAGGATGTGGGGATCTCAACATGGGATCTGTTCAACAGATGAAGAGATCCCCAGATCCTGCCTGTCTCGCTCAGTGAGAGCCGGGTATTGAATGGAGCGCCTCATAGCTGGTGAGATCCCCACATCCTGGGGAAATGAGGTCAGCGATGGAACGTGACTTGTGGCTGCTAGAATGTGTGGGAGGTCCCCGGGGTTTCCGTATGTACGATTCTAATGCGGAAAGTAAACCGCCTGGCCGGGAGAGCGGACAGGGTCCCGAAATCGGGACTGTCCCGCTGAAACCGGGACGGTTGAAAGGTATGTGTTTATAATTATTGTTTATGAAACAGTGTGATCAGCAGTGCTAAGTGGGTGTGGTCAGGGCGTGGATATGGGTGTGACCAGTGAAATGGGTGTGGCTATGGGGTGTGGCCTAAAATTTGCCGCCCCGGGCGCCACAAACAGTTGCTACGCCACTGCTTTTAGCTCAACCAGAAGATTCTTTGTCCCATTGAATGTCTGGATAGTTAAAAATCCCCCATAATAAGGACCCTATTATTAATGCTGCCTTTCTATTTTGTTGCAGCATCTCATGCCTACCTGTTCAGCTACATTAGGAAGCTTGTAGCAAACTCCAGTTAGCAGCTTTCCATTATTATCATCCCCATGTACTGTACATTTACCCATACTGACCCTACATTGTCGCAGCTCCCCCCAATGTTGTAATTGAGCACTGGTCTAAAGTTAGATTTAATAAAAGTACACGCCCTCCACCTTTTTTGGCATTCTTGTCCTTTCTAAATGTAGTGTAACCCGCTATGTTTGTCATCCAGTCATGGCTTTCATCCAGCCAGGTTTCAGTAATGCACACCACATCTTTTTCTGTGGCTGACATAAGAGTCTCTATTTAATTTATTTTGTTTGCAAGACTTCTTGCATTTGCCAGTAGACATTTAATACTATTAGCACATTTAGCTACATGACATCACATTAGCACATGACTGCTCACCTTCCTATGTTCCTTGCATGTCCCAGTCCCTTCCTAAATCCTCATTGATCCCAACTGTCTCACACTCTCTATTTAATCTATCTATCTATCTATCTATCTATCTATCTATCTATCTATCTATCTATCTATCTATCTCCCTTTTAGTACATTTAAAGATCCTAGTTTAAAAGCTCCTCCATCGAAATTACCTTTTTTTCCCCAAGCACAGCTGCATCCTCCCCATTGAGGTGCAACCCGTCCCTACAGTAGAGCCTGCAGCCAACAGAGAAGTTGTCCCAGTTCTTCATAGACCCAAACCCTTCCTTCCTGCACCAATTTCTAAGCTACTTATTTATCTCGCTAAGCTCCCACTGTCTTTCTAGTGATGCTCGTGGCACTGGCAGAATTTCTGAAAGCACCACCTTGGAGTTCCTGGCTTTCAGCTTCTCTCCTAGTTCCCTGTAATTGTTTTTAAGGCCCTTCCGCCTTCCTCTAACTTTGTAATTGATACTGATGTGTAACATGACCGCTGGATTTTTCCCAGCCCCTCCCAGAAATCAGTCTATCCGATCCGCATCATGCCAAACCCGATCACCCGGCAGACAGCACACTGTTCTGCATTTACGGACATGGTGGAACATGACCCTGACTGTCCTCCTAATTATAGAGTCCCCTACCACCAATATCTGTCTGGCCTTCGCTGCACTCCTATCACCCTTCTTTCTACAGCAATCATTTTCCTGGTTGCTAGGAGCAACGTCCTTCTGTAGTGATTCCAGTCCTGGGCTTGCATTCCTAATATCAGCCAAATAGGCATATTTACTAGGTTGTGCCAGATCAAGACTTGGCTCCCTGGCACTTTTCCCTCTACCTGTTCTTGTAACATTTATCCAGCTACCTATTTCTGGGTCCTGATCTTCTCCACCTCCACCCTCCTCTATATTACTGGCCCCAGCCAGCACAAGCTCAGTGAGCTCTAAATTCCTCTCCAGATTTGCAATGCTCCTGAGTGTTACAAGCTGCAAATTTAGATCCATTACCTGGGCTTCCAAACATGTAACTTGCTGACATCGAGTGCAGATATATTCACCCTGTGTTTAAAACATGCATACATCTCCTAAGAGGCACACTGGGTAGCATTGTCCATGAAGAATATACTAATGGGGGTAAACCATAAAGATAAAAGAAGAAAAACACCAAACTATGCTCTTGAGTTAAACTATGATATTGTGTTTAACTATGTACTTACCTGCAGCCATGTACTTAAAGGCAGCCCTCTCTCCACTCAGCAGCCCTCGCTTTGAGCATGCGGCTTTTGTAGCCCTCCAACCAGCAAGCACAGGTGTAGCTAATAGAAGCTAATAGAAACTTATTTCTCACAGACACTTAGGGTATGTGCACATGTTGCAGATTTGCCTGCAGAATTTTCTGCAACTCTTGGCAGAAAACGCAGGTTAAAAATCCACGCGGATTTGATGTGTTTTTTATGCAGAATTGATGTGGATTTTCATGCTTTCTTTTTCATGCAGATTTGTATGCGTTTTTGTCAGCTTATCTATCTATCTATGTATCTATAGATCTATCTATCATCTATCTATAGATATATCTATCCATCTATCTATCTATAGATATATCTATAGATAGATACATCTATCCATTATATTATATTATTATTATTATTATTATTATTTATTTCTATAGCACCATTGATTCCATAGTGCTGTACATGTGTGTAGCCCAGCTGTGACTGGAGCCACATGTTACCCTGGAGGATGCACGAAAGGTAAATCCATGATAACCTATAAGCACACAACACTTCACATTTTCCCTGGTTCCACCAGAGGGAGCCCTTGAGACCACAGTAGTGAGATGAAAGCAGTCTAGCTGGGAGTTAGCTAGTCGTTGGTTTTACCTCAGAACGGCAGTTACCTCAGATCAGTTTAGCCGGAGGGCTGAGACAGACAAGCTAGTTACCTCAGACAAGTAGAGAGGGAAAGACTAGCCAAAGAAAGACTTATCTGAAAGCCTGAGGACTTCAGGAACTACTCAGCTTACATTGTGGAGTCCAGTAGCAGTGGAAGGGATTGCCACTTAGTCTGGTCAAAGTTGAGTCCACTGAGAGTGCTTCAGTGAGCGTTTCAGTATGTAAGCGTGCCGACGCTTGGAGAGCTGTGAAGAAAAGAAAGCTGACATCTGCTGCTAGTTTGTGCTTATGATAGTGGTGAGAGTAGGACGAAAGGCAGGTGGAAGAAAAAGGAAAAGAGAGTGACCGAGGTCAACCAGCATTGATAGCTTACCTCCACTCTGCACCACCGGACACCGGGTCCGCGCTTACCAGCATCTGCACGACTGGTAGGAGACACCGGAGACCCTGGACTTCAAGTCGCAGGGGCCGAGCAGTGCTGATACGTAACCGAGGTTAGGAAGACGGGGGTCTGGCAGGTACCGCCACAGAGACACTGTTCTGTCCACAAGAAGACCTCACCACTAGGTCAGCCGGGCGTAGCTGAAAACACGGAGTTAAGCTTTGTTTTATGCAAGTCAGAAACTCACACACATTAAAGGCGTAAGGAGGCCCTACACCTACTCAGTGGATTGCTGGACGTGCATCCTCCACCCTGACGGCTTCCCGGAACGTGCCTGCAAATATCACCAGTAAAGGTACAGAAAGAGACTTGCTTGTGTGTGTCTGCATTATTGCTCCTGCACCCCTACACCGCCATATACTCTGAGGAATCAGTCTCGCCTGTGGGAGACTTAACACCTTGCTGCCCCAAACCCTCAGAGGACCTACCCTGCAGCGCTGGTCACCCTGACCAGGAACCACAGGTGGCGTCACGAACATTCTATCATCCCCTGTAAATATCCCCCTTTAGTGAGCGCCCAGTGCAACGGACCGAGCTGCGCTACCCGTGACATCCCCCAGTGAAGTGAACGGGCTCGGTGCCGAGTACCCCAAAGCACTGGCTAAGTGCGACTCATCTACTTGGCGTCACGAACAGGATACGAAGCTCGCTATACGTGAGTCCTGTGTGCCTGAAGTGAACTGTTTTTGTGCTATAGACTGTGTTGCTGTTTTTGAGATTTTTGGTGCCAATTGTCCGCCATTGCCCGCCAAATTGCAGCGCTACAGCGCAAAGAGAAGGGGCGTACCTCCAGAAAGCGCGCGGAGTCCCGCTGACGTGGCGGCAGGTCCTGTGGAGAACTTCAGTGATCGCTCTGACGTCAGAGCGCCGGCGACGCAGGTCCTTCCACATCGCTGTGCCTGGCAGAGCTGCAGCCTTCAGGAGAAGGTAGGCCACGCTTAACTAGGGGGGGCACAGAAATGTCGCAGCTGACAGCGCGGCCCAGAGCGACCGCTCCAGTGACTTACCCGCCGGCGCTGCCGCGCGGGGTGGAAGCGTTGGCCCCTCACCTGGTCCTGTGGCCCCGATAGTACCGCTAACGCTGCCATACATGCCTGGAGCGAAGTGGCTCCCTCAGTACAGCGGTAAGCCAGATACCCTGTCAGGGTTTAAACACAAAATATGCAGCATAATAGACATGTACCCTATGACAGAGAAACAAAGAGCTGCAGTGGTAGTAGGACAACTGACTGGTGCTGCAGAAAGGGAAGTAGAGACTTGGACAACTGCAGACCAGGAATCAGTGCTTTCAATTTTCTTAAAACTACAGACTACTTTTGAGGACCGCACTGAAACAGATCTCCGGATGAGGTTTTACCAATGCTCCCAGAGACCAGATGACAGTATTAGGGACTACGCCTGCCGACTACAGGGGGCCCTGCGAGCTCTCAAACAGGTCAACCCTATAAGTGCCATTAATGAAAGCAAAATGTTAAAGGAACAGTTTGTACGGGGACTGAGGTCCCAAGCTGAAAGCAGAACTGTGCACTGGTGGTCCTTGGATCATCCTGACGCTACCTTTGATGCCCTAAAAGATATGGCTATAAAAGGACTGCGACCCCTGGAGAAGCCTGAGGTGGCAACCCAGTGTCACCCGGGTGAAGCCACTCTAAAGCCAGCAGCATCCACCTTTTCCCCGCTGGTGGCGGAAGCCAAAATGTAGGTGGCGCCCCCTACTGAGTTGGACTGTCTGCGCTCAGAAGTGCGCCAGCTGACTAAAAACCTGGCCGCTGTAATGAGTGCCCTGCAACTGCGGAAGGAGGAAGGAGGAAAGATCCTGCTAGCTGACTGACCAGAGGATGTCCCTTGGATGAACCGGAGGAAAAGGAGGACGTCGCCCCACCGGAGGAGGACAACGCCACCCCCAGGAGCGACCCCTGATCAGTACCATCCTCGCCGAGAGATCATCTGCTACCGTTGCAACTGAGAAGGTCATCTAGCCCGACAGTGTCATTTAAACGAGCAGATCCTGGGTCCGAGGGCCAACACCCAGGAATAGACTCATCAGGCCCCTCAGACTGGAACCACAGGTTTGTGGGAGGAAGACCATACCTGTCCATCATCCTGGACGGGATCGCAATCCCTGCCCTGCTGGACACTGGATCTCAGGTGACCATCATACCTGATATCCTGTATAATAAGTTTTGGTCCATGGACAGTCTCCAGCCCCAGAGTCCTGACTGTGCTGTGTATGCCTCTAATGGTCTCCCTGTTGATATACTCGGAGCCAAAAACGTGGACGTAAAGGTGGGCAGAGTGGAGCTGAAGGACCAGGGACTCTTAGTAGTAAAGACTGTAAATGAGGAAAATGGCTTAAATGTGGTTTTAGGTACAAACATTATTAGTAACTGTCTGGGAGAAGTTGTGTTTTTGCTCCAACAGCTCGCCGAAGTTGCCAGGCCAAAGCAAAAGGGAGTGATCCAGAGGGAGATCCGGGCCCTGATGTGCCAGCAGCAAGCGAAGCTGACAGATGGTGAAATTGGTAATGTACGGGTGACAGACCCGAACCCCATTGTGATACCCCCAATGAGTGAAATGCTTATATGGTGTAGAGCAGCAATAGGTCTGAGAGGACAGAACTACCAAGCAGTAGTAGAGCCCCATTGTTCAGAGCACAGACCTACACTCTTGACTGCTAGAGGGGTAGTAGAAGTACGAAATGGGAGGGTACCAGTACGTCTTCTCAACTGGGGAGAAGATGAAGTAAATTTACCACGTTATGCCACTGTTGCTAAATTGCATACCGTAGATAACAACTCCATTCTCACGACCGAGTCCTTAGCCTCCCGCCAACCAGCGGAGGATAATGTCCCAGCAACCCAGGTGGAGGATTGGTGTCAGCAGCTCCATGTCGGGACAGACACCACTCCAGCCCACCAGAAACAAGGAGTACTACGAGTGGTACAGGAGTACACACAGGTATTTAGCAAACACCCACTTGACTTTGGGACAATTAAGGGAGTACAACATCATATCCCTACGGGCAGCCATCCTCCCATCAAAGAGCGGTACAGGCCTATACCTCCAGCACACTACCAGAAAGCTAAGGAGATGTTGCGTGACATGAAGGAAGCAGGGGTGATAAGGGATAGTTGTAGTCCCTGGGCAGCACCTCTAGTCCTAGTTAGGAAAAAGGATGGAAGCATGAGAATGTGTGTAGATTACAGACAAGTAAATCACATTACACATAAAGATGCATACCCTTTACCACGCATTGAGGAATCCTTAGCTGCCTTAAAAACTGCTAACTACTTTTCCACCCTCGACCTCACTAGTGGGTACTGGCAAGTAGCTGTGGCTGAGGAGGATCGGGAGAAGACGGCTTTCACCACCCCGATGGGACTCTGTGAGTTTGACAGAATGCCGTTTGGACTCAGCAGTGCCCCGGGAACGTTCCAGAGAGTGATGGAGAGTTGCCTGGGACATCTCAACTTTGAAACCGTGTTGCTGTACCTGGATGACGTAATTGTGTACTCCAAGACGTATGAGGATCATCTGAAGCACCTGGCAGAGGTATTTGAGTCACTGTCCAAGTATGGGATGAAACTGAAGCCTTCAAAGTGCCATCTGCTCAAACAAAAGGTACAGTACTTGGGACATATTGTAAGCTCAGAAGGAGTAGCGCCAGACCCCGAGAAAGTCACTGCCATCCAGAAATGGCCGGAGCCGAAGAATCTCAAGGAGGTGCGCCAGTTCCTGGGACTGACAGGTTACTATCGGAGGTTTGTAAAGGGCTACACCAAGAAATCAGCGCCTCTGCAGGACCTTCTGGTAGGACAGCCCCTCAAGAGCAGAAATCCTCTATTCCACTGGGGTAAAGAACAAGCTGAGGCATTCAAGGAGATGAAAGAGATCCTGACAGGCGATGAGATCTTAGCCTACCCTGACTACAGCCAGCCGTTCCTGCTGTACACTGATGCCAGCAACGAAGGATTGGGAGCTGTCCTCAGTCAGAAGCAAAATGGCCAAGAAAAAGTCATCACATATACAAGCAGGAAGCTCCGGCCGACCGAGAGAAACCCAGTGAACTATAGCAGCTTCAAGTTGGAGTTCCTGGCGCTGGTCTGGGCCATTACAGAAAGATTCAAGCATTACCTAGCCTCCAGCAAGTTCACTGCTTACACTGATAATAACCCCTTGACACATCTTGAAACAGCCAAGCTGGGAGCCATGGAGCAACGTTGGATGGCTCGGCTGTCGAACTATCAATTTACCATCAAGTACAGGGCGGGCCGTAAGAACGCCAACGCTGACGCCTTGTCCAGAATGCCGCATGAGTCCGACACGGAAGAGGAATTGGATGATCTAGAAGAGATTGAACTACCTGCATTCCACAGAAATGGGATGATCCTCGAGCAACGAGCCTACAGGAGGCAGCGTGGTAAGACGTTAAACCCTTTACCTCACCACAGCTGGAAGGAGACCCAGAACAGTGACCCGGTTGTCAGCCGCATCAAGGAGCTGATAACTCCTTGGAGAAGGATGCGTCTCAACAAGCAAAGCAGCTGTGGAACGAGAGAAGCCGGCTGTTTATCTACCGAGAGGAGCTGTGCCAAAGGTACGTTAACCCCAGAACCCATGAGATGGTATGGCAGATAGTAGTCCCAAGAACAGACATCCAGATGGTGTTGGAAGCCTACCACGATCGAGCGGGGCACTTTGGCTGGAAGAAGCTGGAAACCCTGCTGAAGTGTCGTTTCTACTGGGTGGGAATGCGCAGTTCCATCGAGAAATGGTGTAAGAACTGTGCGTCCTGTAGCCTCCGAAGAAAAGACTACAGCAGCCAGAAAGCACCCCTGCAACCCATCAAGACGACTCGTCCCTTGGAGATCGTGGCATTGGACCATGTCAAGTTGTCACCCAGCCGGTCAGGATACTCGTATGCCCTGACGATGGTGGATCACTACTCCAGGTTCCTGGTGGTCACCCCTGTCAAAGATCTGACAGCTGAAACAGCAACAAAGACGTTTCAGGCGTATTTCTGCAGACCCCATGGATATCCAGAGCAAGTGTTAACTGATCAGTGTCCTGCCTTTGAAGCCGAGTTGTTTAAGGAATTCTGTCATTTTTACGGATGCAAGAAGATAAGAACCACACCGTACCACCCCCAAACAAATGGTCTCTGTGAAAAGATGAATCACATAGTCATTGATCTGCTGAAGATGGTACCACTTGAGGAGAGGAATCGGTGGCCAGACCTACTACCTGACCTGGTAGATCTGTACAATCACATACCGGTCAGTTCCACCAACTGCACTCCAGCCTACCTTATGCGAGCAAGACTAGGAAAGCTGCCCATGGATTTGGAACTTGGTGTTGTAGAACCAGAAGCTGATGTTACTACTGAAGATTGGGACACGAACCGACAGGAACAGTACAGGAGAGTACAAGCCTGCGTGGAAGATAGTCTCAATAAAGTAAGGGAAAAGCAAGAGGAGAACTACAACAAAAGTGCGCCAGCTAAGCCTTTTATGCCTGGAGAAATTGTGCTAAAAAGAAAAAGGAGAATGCACAAATTGGATGATCAGTGGGAAAAAGAGCCATATGTCGTGCAAAATTCCAAGTTTGACAACAGGAAAACCTGTACCATTAGCAAAGATGGAGGAAAAAACGACCGCCCTGTATCCAGAGACCACTTAAAACTGTGTCCAGACATGTTAAAACTTCCCGAGGAAGAACTTGTTATGGAAAAAGAGAAACCAGGTGAAGTCATACACACAGGCCTAGGAGATTTTCCTGCAGATTGGCCTTGTATCGGGGATGCTGTGATTATTCCAGTACTTCAATTTTACCAACCACAAGAAGCACCCCAACGTCGAGTTGAACCAGTTGCCGCAGCAGAAGAAATAGTTTGTGAGGAACTTGCTCCTGTAGCATCTCCAGAAGTAGAATCTCAAAGAATGGAATCTCAAAACGTGGAACCTTCAGATGTAGGGTCTCAGGAAGAAGAATCCCTTGGCGAAACAGAACCGCATCGCCCAGTCACTAGTATGCTTGCCAGATCCCTAGAGAGGTGGAGGCAGATTTACAGTTTGCCGGCACGCAGGACAGATAGGCCAGAGGCTACTATACCTGACACCACACCACGTAGGTCAGTATGCACAACGAAAGGAAGGTTACCTGTTAGGTACCAAGAGTAGGCCTAGCAAATTAATTCAGTGAACCAATATCCAAGTGTAAAAATGTAAATAAGATTTGTGTAAATATTTGTATATATGTTACTTGTATTATGAAACGTTTGAAGTGTCCTTACCTCCCGCAAGGGATGAGTTATGTTATTGTTGATATTATAAAAATTGTTTTCTTTTTCAGCCTGGGAGTGCTGATATTAACTAGGGGGGGATGTGTAGCCCAGCTGTGACTGGAGCCACATGTTACCCTGGAGGATGCACAAAAGGTAAATCCATGATAACCTATAAGCACACAACACTTCACATTTTCCCTGGTTCCACCAAGGGAGCCCTTGAGACCACAGTAGTGAGATGAAGGCAGTCTAGCTGGGAGTTAGCTAGTCGTTGGTTTTACCTCAGAACGGCAGTTACCTCAGATCAGTTTAGCCGGAGGGCTGAGACAGACAAGCTAGTTACCTCAGACGAGTAGAGAGGGAAAGACTAGCCAAAGAAAGACTTATCTGAAAGCCTGAGGACTTCAGGAACTACTCAGCTTACATCGTGGAGTCCAGTAGCAGTGGAAGGGATTGCCACTTAGTCTGGTCAAAGTTGAGTCCACTGAGAGTGCTTCAGTGAGCGTTTCAGTAAGTAAGCGTGCCGACGCTTGGAGAGCGGTGAAGAAAAGAAAGCTGACATCTGCTGCTAGTTTGTGCTTATGATAGTGGTGAGAGTAGGACGAAAGGCAGGTGGAAGAAAGAGGAAAAGAGAGTGACCGAGGTCAACCAGCATTGATAGCTTACCTCCACTCTGCACCACCGGACACCGGGTCCGCGCTTACCAGCATCTGCACGACTGGTAGGAGACACCGGAGACCCTGGACTTCAAGTCACAGGGGCCCAGCAGTGCTGATACGTAATCGAGGTTAGGAAGACGGGGTCTGGCAGGTACCGCCACAGAGACACTGTTCTGTCCACAAGAAGACCTCACCACTAGGTCAGCCGGGCGTAGCTGAAAACACGAAGTTAAGCTTTGTTTTATGCAAGTCAGAAACTCACACACATTAAAGGCGTAAGGAGACCCTACACCTACTCAGTGGATTGCTGGATGTGCATCCTCCACCCTGACGGCTTCCCGGGACGTGCCTGCAAATATCACCAGTAAAGGTACAGAAAGAGACTTGCTTGTGTGTGTCTGCATTATTGCTCCTGCACCCCTACACCGCCATATACTCTGAGGAATCAGTCTCGCCTGTGGGAGACTTAACACCTTGCTGCCCCAAACCCTCAGAGGACCTACCCTGCAGTGTTGGTCACCCTGACCAGGAAACACAGGTGGCGTCACGAACATTCTATCATCCCCTGTAAATATCCCCCTTTAGTGAGCGCCCAGGGCAACGGACCGAGCTGCGTTACCCGTGACATCCCCCAGTGAAGTGAAAGGGCTCGGTGCCGAGTACCCCAAAGCCCTGGCTAAGTGCGACTCACATGACAAGGGGTTAGATGCAAATTACAGGTATCACTTACAGTAAACAAACTAACAATGACAGACTGATACAGAGGGGAGAGGACTCTGCCTATTCGGGCTTACATTCTACAGGATGGTGGGGAAGGAGACAGCAGGTTGATGGGTCGCAGCAGTTCCGGTGTTGGTTGAGGCGATATCTCCGGTAGTGGTGAGGAGGTAGCAGGAGGTATCTATAGATGGATAGATATATCTTTAGATTTCTCTACAGATATATCTATCTATCTATCTATAGATAGATAGATAGATAGTACCAAGCCTGATGTTTAGTAATAAACATAATAACATGGTACATAAAGAGCTAAATAAAGACACACATGCAAAATCTGCGCAATATCTGTTTAATTTAAAAAAAAAATTGAAAAAAAAATGAAGTGGGCTCCCGTGCAATTTTCTGCGCCAGAGTGGGAAAGCCAGTGACTGGGGGCCGATATTTATAGTGGGTGTGGGTAATACCTATGGATCTTCCAAGTCTCTGAATATCAGCCCGCAGCTGTATATTTAGCCTTTACTGGCTATTAAAATAGGGGGAC
The DNA here is from genome assembly GCA_033576555.1 of Oophaga sylvatica. Lineage (NCBI taxonomy): Eukaryota > Metazoa > Chordata > Amphibia > Anura > Dendrobatidae > Oophaga > Oophaga sylvatica. The sequence goes on from JARQOD010000002.1 coordinate 528,944,990, forward strand.
CCCCAAAAAATGACGTGGGGTCCCCCTATAATTAATAGCCAGAAAGACTATGCAGACAGCTACGGGCTGATATTCAGAGCCTAGAAAGGGGCCATGGATATTAGCCCCCCCGGCTACAAACACCAGGTCTCAGCCGCCCCAGAAATGGAGAAATTAGAGGAGAGAGAAATTAAATGGCACTTTTTTTTTTGCGATCGCCGTTATAGGGTTAATAACGGCGATCTCAACATTGGGGTCGGTAAAAACCAACCCGAATCATGTTCTCTGGGGTCTCGGCTACCCCCGGCAGCCGAGACCCCGGAGAAAATGCGACTGCGGGGGGCGCTATTCACTTTTCCACAGCGCCGTTAATTAACGGCACTGTGGTTTAAGTACCCTTAATGACCGCCGTTAAAAGGCGTATCGGCGGTCGTTAAGGGGTTAACACTATAAATTTTAATGATAAAATATTATTTTTTCTTATTTTCTCCAAACCTTTGCTTTTTTAGATTTATCTTATTGTCTGAAAATACGGTATATATTGGGGGATACATATTACTGCTCATGATTTTGAATGGGATGTCCACCAAGCTTATCGAGGTTAATAGAAGTGTATATATTCAGCATTGACCCAAAATGTGGTGTATACCTACCCTAACATAGGATGTCAATGAAAAAGGCTAGTCGGACTACGCCAGTGCAACAGGGTCTATATCCTAATCTCCTGTGTAACTAGGGTAAATTATCTATTCACTATTTGGTTATTTTCTGAGATCTATAAAATTGTTCTGTACAATATAAAGTAAGGAAATTCACAGAAACAAAGATGTGCATTGAGACAAATAATTTAAGTTATGGTAGTTTGTTTTGTGTTGGTTCTGGTTCACAGATCTCTTTAAATTATTTATGCTTTACCTGAATAACTGCCACTTCAAAGGGAGGATAATTGTGAACTGTTAAAAGCCCTAGCCAACCATAAACGCATAATCAATAAAACATAATAAAGCTAATGAGAGAAATTAGTTTGATGTCACCCTTACCTGAAGCAAAAGAATAATGCTCTACAGATTATGTGTGGCGGACAAATTCCTGGCTGTGTGTACAGAATAGTACTATTTATATTCCCTTATCATGGTCTTCCTACCAATGTGAGCAGGTACGTTCACTGGGCTTTGGGGCTGCGATAGGTTTGTACTTTTTTTGAATTGTAAAATATTTGTTTCATAGGTTATGCAAGAGCATTAGACTAAAGATATATGAAAGATATACTAAAGATATACGTATCCTATGCATTTTATTATAAAGCTGATCTGCCATAGCAATGGCTTTTCTAATAACTGATTGATTTAGTACAGGACATTTCTAGTTTTACCATATACAGTGGATATAAAAAGTCCACATCTACACACCCCTATTAAAATTGCAGATTTTTGTCATGTAAAAAAAAATCATACCAAGAAAAATCTTTTTAAAACTTTTTCCACCTGTAATCTCACCAAAAATCTGTACAATTCAATTGAAAATTAAACTGATATATTTTCGGATGGAAAAAGAAAAATAAAACTCTAAAATAATGTAGTTGTATAAATATGCACACCCTTAAGCCGCGTTCACATGTTCAGTTTTCTGTCAGTATTTTACATCAGTATTTGTAAGCCAAGACCAGGAGTGGATGAAAAATGTAGAAGTGGTGCACATGTTTCTATTCTACTTTTCCTCTGATTGTTCCACTCCTGATTTTGAATTACAATTGCTGATGTAAAATACTGACCAAATACTGAAGGTATGAATGGGAACTTAAACTAATACTTTGTTGAAGTACCCTTTGAATTTATGACAGCATTCAGTCTTTTGAGGCTGTGGTTCCACGGTCCGGAACCACAGCGCTTTGGACGGAGCGGAAATTCCGCTCCGTCTAAGCCCCGCCCCCTTTATGACGCGCGATATTTCCGGAGGTGTTCAGGACACCTCCGGAACACCTCCGGAAAGAACGCAGGGCTACATAGCCCTGTGTTAAATTCTGTTGCGGCGACGCATCGTCGCCGCAATACGCGAGGACATGCTGCTGTCTAAAAAGACGCGCCGCATGTCCGTTTACGCAGGTCTGCCACCTGCATATTGTTACGCATAGTGGAGACGGGATTTCTTGAAATCCCCTCCACTATGCTGTAACATCTGGACGCTGCGTGTTTGGCGCTGCGCCAGCGCACAGCGCCAAACACGCAGCGTTTCCTGACCGTGGAAACTCACCCTTAGAATTGCATTCTTTGTCCACTCTTCATTGCAGTAGTGCTCCATATCTGTCAGATTGCAAAAGCATATCCTTTGTACAGCACCTTCTTCAGATCAACCCAGAGATTTTCAATTACATTCAAGTCTGGGCTCTGATTGAGCCCTTCCAAAAGTGTGATATTCTGGGAAAGCCACTCTTTTGTTAATTTGGAGGTATACTTATGGCCCCGTCTCAAATAGCGAGATTGCTAGCGAGATCGCTGCTGAGTCACAAGTTTTGTGACGCAACAGCGATCTCAGCAGCGATCTCGCTATGTCTGACACGTACCGGCGATCAGGCCCCTGCTGTGACTCGCTGGTCGTGTTAAAAATGCCTGGACTTTTTTTTGATCGTGGTCTCCTGCTGGCCAGCACGCATCGCTGCGTGTGGCAGGCAGGAGACCAGCGATCAGCTGGTAACCAAGGTACACATCGGGTTTCCAGGCGCGGGGCTGTGCCTGGAAAGAGGATGTGTATGTTGTATACCAGCGCGATGCTACAGGGTAGCTGGTAACCAAGGTACACATCGGGTTTCCAGGCACCGCGCAGCGCCTGGAAACCCAATGTGTACCTTGGTTACCAGCTCCCTGCATCAGCGGGCTGGTATCCAACGTACACTGGGGGTAACTAAGCGACGTTGCCCGCAGTGTGGCTGTCCTGCTTGCTGCCTGAGCTGCCTGTTTGGCAGCTCAGCAGCGATCATATAGTGACACACCAGCGATCCTGACAAGTTCATATCGTTGTCGGGATCGCTGGTGTGTCGCTATGTAAGACGGGGCCCTTAGGGTCGGTGTTGTGATGAAAATCCAAGGGGTATTGTTTCTCCTTGAGAAGAGTGACAGGTCAAGCTTGCCATGCCAAGGTGAGGAGACTCAAGACTTGCAATGCTCTCTGGGAAATTAAATATGCAAATTGAGAGTATGGTTTGGTATGTGACAAGACTTGAAGAGACAAGAGAAGGGACAGCATGAGGAGCTCAGTATAAAGAAAGGGCCAGCACGGGGGGCTCAGTGTTTAGAGCGGTAATCTTGGGGACTTGGTATGGAAAGAGGCTTCAATGGGGTGCTCAGTGTGAAGAGGGACTTAACTTCAGTGGCATTTGGCATTAGGTGAGTATTTTTGTTGTTTATTATTTTATCCTTTTTACAGGAGATGATGGCTTCAATGGAATGGTCATTAGTAGAGATAGGCAAACCTGAACAGTAAAGTTTGGCGTCCGTACCGAACACCTACTGTTTGGGCACGGACACTGAACATAGACTTCACCTGGAAGTCTGTGTTACTGTTTGAAATCGGCTGCCTGAACACTGGGTGTTTGTCAGGCTGGCATGTGCATGACAGCACGGCAAACACTGCTTCTGATCGGCTGTAAAATCATCCCCACAGGTCAGAGAGTCATAGTTCCTACACTTTCAAAAGACAGCATGAGCGCTCAGCTGTGATCGGAGGTATCAGGAAAATATGAATCATTTTCCAATGTACGAGCTACCCCACCAGAGCTGAATTACAGCCCTTCCCCCCATTGGTTTGTGAAAGACCAAGCTTCACAAGCAATCCCCCTCGCTGCTGAAGCCTCCTCAGTCTGCCTCTGTGAAATTCTATCTACTCCCCCCTCCCTTCAACAGATGGTCACTTTTATTACTCTGGCCAGTTAAGTGTGGATTTTCTTCTCCCTCCAGAATGTCCTTTGTCCTAATCCTAAAATGCCCAAACTCAAATTTAATAACTCCCGTTAAACCAAGAAACAGGAAAAGTAGATTTCCAGGATCAGGATAATTAGGGCCACGCATGGCAGCGTTTTGGGGCGTTCCGGGCACCAGAAACCTGGGAAATGAGTTTCTGCCCCCCAATAACATGCAGACATGCTGTTTTCGGTCTCAAAAGAAAGGTACATTCGCAGGGGAAAGTATAATGCCCCTGTCGTCACCCTGTGAGCTACCAAGCCAATGATATGGCAAGTAGAAGCTTTTAATAATTTTTCAAAATAGGTGGTCCTCCCAGGAACAGCCCATATATGAGGTCAACAAAGGTGGGAGTTCCTAAGTTTATAGGCAAACCATAAAACCAGAGCAACCATTTTGAGAGTCATTCAGACCCCCGGAGAGACAGCTAGACAACATGCTGTGGACTGAATCTTTTCTGTGGGACTTTCTCCTCCACTTTATCGTCACGTCATACCTGTGACTGAGATAGAGTAAGTTTCCTATTTTAATCCCTTTTATTTCTATCTGTCTGTACTTATTGTGTTTCGTCTCCTTTTATAATATCTTTTGTATTTTTGTAAACACTGCCTGTATTTTCTGGAGTAAACCTATAAATTTACTAGTTTTGTTTTCCTTGCTCTATGACCAAACCAACACGTACTCCACACCAAATCACGCTACCTTTGGGGTTGGTCCCTGACCCAATATAGGTTTTAGTATTAAACGAGGAACTGGTGGCAGCATAGCATCCTGGTGTTATTGGGGAACCTTGGCAGTGACAGATCGGAGGTTTATGTGTGTATTTCCGGCCTAGGACTGGTGATAGTGACATACTGCCCTCACTGCAGAGTGCCTAATAGCCAGTATGCAACAAGGCAGCCTTTCCGGTGACTACTTATCCTAGGTGCAGTTCCCTGACTGAACTGAGGATAAGGGGGGTGCCAGAGAGCTGCAAGTTCCTAACTGGAACAGAAAGTGGAAATAAAAGTTTGGGTTTCTCTGACAGGAGGTATAAAGTTTACCTCCAGTCAATGGTGTCAGCTGATGGGACTACCGCTCCCATCAGCCGATGCATTCTGCTGCTAATAACAGTGAGTGCAGGAGTGACTGATGGGAGTATTCATTAGCCAGCGCCCGCACTGTAAATATATAATTAAAAAAACGGTGTGGGTTCCCCTGTATTTTTGATAACCAGCCAGGAAAAACTCACAGCTGGGAGCTGCAACCCTCACCTGTCAGCTTCAGTAAGACTGGTTATCAAGAATAGAGGGATCCCCAAGCCGCATTTTTAATTATTTAAATAAATAATTTTAAAAAATTGCGTGGGGTTGCCCCATTTTTGACAACCAGCCTTGCTAAAGCAGACAGCTGGGGGCTGGTATTCTCAGGCAGGTAAGGGGCCATGGATATTGGCCCCCCAGACTAAAAATAGCAGCCCACTGCTGCCCAGAAAAGGGGCATCTATTCTGGCTCTTTGCCTGGCTCTTCCCTTTTGCCCTGTAACGGTGGCAAATGTGGTTAATATTTGTGGGGTTGATGCCTGGCTGGTTATCAAACATACAGGGGAACCCACTCAGGCTTTTTTTTTTCATTATTTATTTAGAGCGCAGGCGCCAGCTGATGAATGCTCTCATAATCCACCACCACCTACTCTCGCTGTTATTAGCGGTAGCAGGTATAGGCTGATGGGAAGCAGTGATCAAAAAGCTATAAAAACATTAATTTTATTAAACACATATTAAAATTACATACACCAGGTATTAAAGGGGAATGGAGACAAAAAGACATAAGACTGCACAGTGCAATGCGTAAAGCAACGCGCCACCACAGGTCTAGAATATCAATAAGTAATGTAATATATGACACAAAAACACTACCGCCAGACAAAATTCATCATAAACATCAATACAATAGTACCCATATGTTATTTTATATTTGCAAATAAAACCTCTAGTGAGATGAATATATATAAAGCATGTACCAATTCACACTTTAGAAAAACCTTTCATTCATATAATTGCCGAGGGCAAAAGAATGATTATAATATATCACAGCCAGAGTTAGATAAATATACGGCCGCTACAATTAGCAGCGTCAAACAGCGGCAGTGTGGACACACATATAGCCACCTAGGAGGTTTATGAATCAAAGTAGCACATAGCCACTACTGACTTGCATGACGTTATATCTAATACTGTACATGGGACCTGCATTCAGACACTACACTACACATTACTGTCTAAATAGAGCATAGGGGACATAGCCCCAAAAGGTATAATTACCGGTATATGTGTCAGGACCAATGTAACTGAGGCAGCAGATATGACCTGGGTAAGCGCGTCCGCCCCGACGCGCGTTTCGGACCTTCCTTCTTCAGGGGACCTAGTGTATCACCATAATGACCTTGTTTAAATAGTGTTCGGTCACCGCGCTGTAAAGCGCGCGACCGGAAGTCGGGCGCTCCAACCGGAAGTGACGCGCCCCATCACCATGGCGCCGCAACGCCAGCTGCCCCCAGCATCACACGACGGGAGGAGCCAGTGGGGCTCGTCCATCATGTAGAGACGCCGGGAATCAGCAGGAACAACGGAGCCAGGGGGAGGAGCGCGTGCAAGATTGGAGCGCATGAGACAATATACGGCCATAGGAAGAGCATCACAAATATTGCAAAAATGGTATGTATAACACAAATAGGGAGACATGACAAAGGAATGATGATACTATACGTGTATATTGCACTAAACAAATCCATATGAATCAGCGTGACGATAACAAAAATTGATACAATTTCTTCAATCACAAATGTATGTCCATCGCTGGAATCATATTTCTCCAAATAACTCATCGTCCTCAATAGACTTCATATAGCATGTGTCGTGCAACATAGGAAAGACTAGAAACTAAAAATAAAATATAATTAAAATCACATAAAATTGCACGTCGCAGAAATATATCCTAATGCAGAACAGAGATGTTTCATAGGAATGGCCCATAACTAATATTCTCATTGAGTCCAGATGGCTGGACCGTGCCCAATGTCCATATCCATCTGGACTCAAGCTGTGCTAAATGTTTAGTGACCGCCCCACCTCGAATGCCCACATGCAACATATCGATACCTCTCACTCTGAGAAGTGTTCCATCACAGCCATGATATCTCTTGAAGTGGCGTGGAATCGTTTTGAGTGTAGCTATATTCTCAGTGGCCGCCGCTGCCGTTATGCCCAACACATGTTCGCGTATACGAACCTTCAACTGTCTAGTAGTCATGCCCACGTAAATCATTCCACATGGGCATACTGCGTAATATATGACATTTTTACTAGAACAGGTGATGAATTTTGTGATCTTAAATTCACGTGTACCTTCTTGATTAACAAAAATATCGGTTTTATCCATGTTTGGGCATGCGACGCAGCGGCCACATGATACGCTACCACATCTATCAGCCACTTGATCCAGAAAGGTCGTAACTGGAATACTGGTATAATGACTACGGACCAAACGGTCACGTAGATTTCTCGACCTCCTTGCTGCGATGGAAACTCTCTCAGGTATGAACCTCGATATGACTGGGTCTACCTTCAAAATGTGCCATGATCTGTCTAGTATTTTTCTCATCCACGAGAAGTGTGAGTGGAAATTAGTGACAAATCTAACCTTATCAGACATTTGTTTGGCCTTGTACCATATAGGAGTGTGTCCCTTGATGAATGCTTTGCTCGATTAAAAGCCTTTTTAACCATCCGGTTACTGTACCCTCGTTCACGTAAACGTGATTTCAGGTCATTGGCTTGTACAAAGAAATCCTTCTCAGTGGAACACAATTGCGTAATCGCAGAAATTGCCCCGTTGGGACTGACTGGATCATGTGATCCGGATGGGAGGATGAAGCATGCAATAGCATGTTAGTCGAAGTTGGCTTTCGATAAATATTGGTCTGCAATTCAATTCAATTCAATTCAATTCATGATAGTTGTAACAGTTCTTCGATATGCCATGCGTTTATTTGTGGAAAAATAGGAAATTTGGCAAAAATGTAGCAATTTTCAAACTTTCATTTTTTATGCCCATAAATCAGAAAATTATGTCACACAAAATAGTAAATAAATAACATTTCCCGCATGCCAACTTTATATCAGCACAATTTTGAAACAATTTTTTTTGTTAGGATGTTAAAAGGGTTTAAAGTTGTCCAGCGATTTTGACCTTTTTTAAGGGACCACATCACACTTGAAGTGACATTGAGGGGTCGATATGACAGAAAATACCAAAAAGTGATATAATTGTAAAAACTGCTCCTGTCCAGGTGCTCAAAACCACATTGAAGACATTGAAGAAGTTTATTAACCTTTCAGGTGCTTCACAGGAACTGAAGCAATGTGCAAGGAAAAAATGAACAAAAATGTTATTTACACCCCAATTTTTAATTTTCCCAAGGGTAACAGGAGAAATGGACATCAAAATGTGTTGCAGAATTTCTTCTGAGCATGCTAACATCCCATATGTGGAGGAACACTACTGTTTGGGCAAACTTGTTGAATGCAAAATTTGCTGGAATCATTAGTATATACCATGTCACATTCAGAGAGCCCCTGATGTTCCTAATCAGTGGAAACCCCCCACAAGTGACCCAATTTTGTAAACTAGACCCTCAAGGAACTTATTTAGATGTGTGTTGAGCACCTTGAACCCCCAGGTACTTCACATAAGAATATAATGTAGAGCTGTGAAAACAAAAAAAAATTAAATTGTTCCCACAAAAATTTTCTTTTCGAGTTAAATTTTGCATTTTCACAAGGGCAACAGGAGAAAATGGACCCCAAAATTTGTTGTGCGAATTATCCTGAGCATGTCGATACCCCATCTCTAGGGTTGAAAATATGTTGAAAAAATTCCTAATAGACAACACTAGCAGAAGGGGGCAAGCTTCCTCCTAGCACAACAAAGGAGGAGAGGCAAGAGAGACACACATCAGAGGCAGGGGAACACTGTCAAAGGCCTGGGACATTTTCATTACACCATCCTAGCGTCCAGGGCCTGATGACTTGCTATTTTTGACAAGGAGAGAAACGTTTTTAAAGATGGTCAAGCAATACATGTCAACCAAACTAGAGTACTCCCTAATTCCACTGCGACCTTCAACTATTGGATCTCAAAGCTGGACACCAGGCTGCATTTGCTTGTCAAGAGAGAATGCTGATAGGCTCAATCTAATAAAAATTAACAAAGCCTGGTTAAGCCCCCACTTTTCCACACCACCAGATGGCAGCAGCACATAAAGTGTTTTTAATGTTCAAAATTTGAATGAGGCCCTCAAGTTGTTGCCTTCAAAGGAGTATGGATGACCATCCTTAGAATATTTTCCTGGCTTTGCACTTCCCTATAATTTATTTTGCCAGCCTTTGCACTTTCTGCAAAGCCTTTATGAGTGTAGAAGTACATTAACTACACTTTCAAAATATTTATGTTCAAAAACTTTTTCTGGATTATATTATTTATCTATACAGTTTATTGCGGTTATTGTTACATTACGATGGCATATAACATTCCAAAAAAGCTTTTAAAAAATTGTCTGGAATCATATACTGATCTTGCAGTATTATGTGCTGTGGTACATTTTGTTGTTATATAACACTACAAAAAAGAAGTGAGAAATTTGTCTGCATTCAATTACTGATCCATATTGTGTTCAGTAATCTGTGGCACATTTTGTTGGTATATATAACACTACAAATAAGCAGTGAAAAATTTGTCTGGATTGAATTACTCATCCATATAGTGTTACTTGCTTTCTGTTATATTTTAGTGTTATTTAAAACTCCAAAAATAATTAAACATTTTTATTGATTCAATTACTGATCCATACAGTAATACATGCTTTCTGTTACATTTTGGGGTTATATAAAAATTAAAAAAAACCTTGAAAAATGTTTATGGATTCAATGATTTATTGAATACTGTAATGCGGTTCTAGCTACATTTCTCTGGTATATTAAACTCACAAAAACATTCCAAAACTTTATATGCATTCAATGATTCATCCATACACTGTAACGTGGTCCTTGTTATATTTGACTGGTATATTAAATGCTAAAAAAAACCTTCCAAAACATTTTATGGATTCAATGATTCATACATACTGTCATGTATAGTGTACAGTTCCTATAGCGTCTTGTGCTTGGGTGCGAGGAAAACACAGGAGACATAGGTTGAAATGAAATGACTTGTATTACTTCATACAAGCATGCTGAAAAGTTCACACAGTTTGCAGGAACAGCGACAGGAGACACAGCAGGCCAGAGTAACTTCAAGCACTACAATAAATCTCCAAAGCAGGTTCAGGATCTCTTCTCTGTACCGTAATTCCTCTGCAAACATGGATTCACCAAACAGCAGGTTTCCAGAGTCCAAAAGTGTTCCAAGGTTCCTCAGTAGGGAATAGCTGGAGTACAAGTCCAAGGCTTCCAGGAGTCAGGTCACAGACTGACTGAGGCTTGATTCAGGAGCACTGATTGTTCAGCTGAGGCTGCTTAAGAAGCAAAAGGGAAGAATCAGGGCGGGAACATGAAAACTGGAAACTCCATATTAACTGAGGGCAAGAGCTGCAGAAAGACAGAAAGCAAAATGGCCGACGGAAAACTGAGTTTCAAGGAACATGTCAACAGAGACAAAGAACCTTACATTACTCCCCCCTTAGGGACAACCTCCGGATGACCTCAGACCAGGCTTGTCAGGGTACCTCTGATGAAACTGGCGGAGCAGGCGAGGAGCATTTACATTATTGACTGGTTCCCATGAGTTGTCCTCCACTGGGTAGCCCTGCCATTTAATCAAATATTGCAACTGATTTCTGTACAACCTGGAATCTAGAATCCTTTCCACCATAAATTCTTCCTGACCATCGACCAGCACTGGGTCAGGGCAAGGAGAAGAACGTCCAGGAAACGTATTGGGTGTTGCAGCCTTTAGTAGGGATACATGAAAGACAGGGTGGATTCTCATAGTTCTGGGCAGTTGAAGACGACAAGCAACAGCACTTATAATCTTATTGATCTTATAAGGTCCAATGTACTTATGTCCCAATTTAGACGATGGAATCTTTAATTTAAGATTTCTGGTTGACAGCCAGACCAAATCTCCTACCTTGAAAGTTGGTGCAGGTTTACGAAATTTATCTGCTGCTTTCTTGTACCTTTCCTGAGCCAATTCTAGATTTTCCTTTAGAAGATCCATATTCTTTTGTAAAGAAGTGATTCTTTCAGCCACTGCCGGCAAGGGCGTATCTATGGGAAATCGAGGAAGAATGTTAGGATGATAACCTAGATTGGAGTAAAAAGGAGACTGCTTAGTGGAGGCGCTCTGAGAGTTGTTATAAGAGAACTCAGCCAGTGGAAGTAGATTCACCCAATCATCCTGTAGGTGGCAGATAAAACAGCGGAGATACTGCTCCAGGGTCTGATTGGTTCGTTCTGTCTGTCCATTAGTCTGGGGATGAAAAGCAGAAGAAAGGTTTACTTTAATGTCCAATGCTGCACAGAAATTTTGCCAAAACCTTGAAGTGAATTGCACCCCTCGATCCGAAATGACCTCATCCGGTACTCCATGTAAGCGAAACACATTCTTAATCATCAAGTCTGATGTCTGTTTTGCAGTGGGTAAGCCGACACAAGGGATAAAATGAGCTGCCTTTGTTAGACGGTCAACCACCACTAGAATGGTGTTCTTCCCTTGAGAGGTTGGTAACTCCACAATGAAGTCCATAGAAATGGATCCCCACGGGCGGGACGGGGTGGGAAGAGGTTGCAACAGACCAGTTGGTGAGGAGCGAGGTGTTTTGCATCTTGCACAAACTTCACATGAAGTGACATAGTTTAAGACATCTTTCCTGTAAGTGGGCCACCAAAAGAAACGAGAAAGAAATTCTTGTGTCTTTAGAATTCCCCTATGCCCGGCTATCTTGGAATCGTGGATGAGTTGCAATACTCTCAATCTGACTGTTTCAGGTATATACAGACGTTGTCCCTGAATCCACACACCATTCTTAAAGACAAGACTTACGTCCCTTGGGGGTTGAGCCAACAAAGAATCTGCATGGTATGCTTTCTTGATGTCCTTAAGTAGGTCTTGATTATGAATCACTCCCAGGAATCTAGAGTCAGGAAGAATAGTCTTAGGAGGAGTAAGTGGACGTGTCTCTGCTGAATGAATCCTAGAGAGTGCATCAGCCTTTCCATTGCGCGATCCTGGTCTATAAGAAATGACAAAATTAAATTGGTTTAGGAAAAGATTCCAGCGAGCCTGGCGAGGAGTCAGGCACTTAGCCGACCTGATAAATTCAAGGTTACGATGGTCTGTCAGGACGACTATTTGCTGTGCAGCTCCCTGAAGAAGGTGTCTCCATTCCTTGAAGGCTGCAATAATGGCCAACAATTCTCTATTGCCCACGTAGTTCCTCTCAGCCGAAGACAACTGCTGGGAAAAGAAGGCACAGGGATGCAAGACATTCTTCTCACCTGTTCTCTGAGAGCTCCAATGGCACAGTCTGAAGCATCCACCTCTATTATGAAGGCAAGCTCGGGGTTGGGATGTACTAAGATAGGTGCGGTGGTAAATTTATCCTTTAAACAGGAAAATGCTTCCTGAGCTTGCGGGGTCCAGGAGAACCTAGACTGTTTCTGGGTAAGTTGGGTGATAGGTGACACTACCTCAGAAAAATTCTTAATGAAACGTCTATAGAAGTTGGCAAACCCGATGAAACGCTGCACCTCCTTCACATTTCTAGGAATTGGCCAATCCTTGATGGCTTGGGTCTTGCTTCCATCCATACTAATCCCTTGCGTAGATAGTACATACCCCAGAAATTGAATTTCGGTCCTATGGAATTCACATTTTTCAAGTTTGATGTAGAGATGGTTTTGTCTTAGGCGTTCTAAGACCATTCTCACATGTCCATGATGGTCCTCTGTGGAGTTAGAAAAAATTAGAATATCATCCAGATAAATCACCACAAATGTATCTAGGAGATCCCTGAAGATATCATTCACGAAGTGTTGGAAAGTGGCTGGGGCGGTACTCAGACCAAAAGGCATAACTAGATATTCAAAGTGTCCATAGCGTGACCTGAAAGCAGTCTTCCATTCATCCCAGGTCTAATACGGACCAAGTTATAGGCCCCACTGAGATCCAGTTTAGAGAAAATTTTGGCATGCCGCACTCTCTCCAACAATTCAGGGATTAACCCCTTCACCCTCAAGGGTGGTTTGCACGTTAATGACCTGGCCAATTTTTACAATTCTGACCACTGTCTCTTTATGAGGTTATAACTCTGGAACGCTTCAACGGATCTTCGCGATTCTGAGATTGTTTTCTCGTGACATATTGTACTTCATGTTAGTGGTAAAATTTCTTCGATATAACTTGCATTTATTTTTGAAAAAAATGCAAATATGGCGAAAATTTTTAAAATTTTGCAATTTTCAAACTTTGAATTTTTATTCCCTTAAAACAGAGAAATATATCACACAAAATAGTTAAGAAATAACATTTCCACATGTCTGCTTTAAATCAGCACAATTTTGGAACCAAAATTTTTTTTTGTTAGGAAGTTATAAGGGTTAAAAGTTGACCAGCGATTTCTCATTTTTACAACAAAATTTACAAAGCCATTTTTTTAGGGACCACCTCACATTTGAAGTCACTTTGAGGGGTCTATATGGCAGAAAATACCAAAAGTGACACCATTCTAAAAACTGCACCCCTCAAGGTACTCAAAACCACATTCAAGAAGTTTATTAACCCTTCAGGTGCTTCACAGTAACTAAAGCAACGTGGAAGGAAAAAATGAATATTTTACTTTTTAGCCACAAAAATGATCTTTTACAAACTTTTTTTTTATTTTCACAAGGGTAAAAGGAGAAAATAGACAGATAAGGTTGTTATGCAATTTCTCCTGAGTACGCCAATACCCCATATGTGGGGGAAAACCACTGTTTGGGCACACGGCAGAGCTCGTAAGGGAAGGAGCGACGTTTGACTTTTTCAAACTAAAATTGGCTGGAATTTAGATTGGATGCCATGTCGCGTTTGGAGAGCCCCTGATGCGCCTAAACAGTGAAAACCCCCACAAGTGACACCATTTTGGAAACTAGACCCCCTAAGGTACTTATCTAGATCTGTTGTGAGCACTTTGAACCCTCAAGTGTTTCACAAAAGTTTATAAAGCCTGGGTGTGAAAAAAAAAAAAATCAATTTTCCACAAAAATGATTTTTTAGTCCCAAATTTTTGAATTTTCCCAAGGAAATTGAACCCCAAAATTTGTTGTCCAATTTGTCCTGAGTACGCTGATACCCCATATGTGGGGGGGGAAACTGTTTGGGCGCACGGCAGGGCTTGGAAAGGAAGTAGTAACGTTTTGGAATGCAGACGTTAATGGGGGTCATGTTCCGTTTGTGCCCCAGATGAGCCTAAACAGTGGAAACCCCCCACAAGTGACCCCATTTTGGAAACTAGACCCCCTAAGGAGCTTATCTAGATCTTTGGTGAGCACTTTGAACCCCCAAGTGCTTCACACAAGTTTATAATGCCGGGCATGAAAATAAAAATCCTATTTTTTCCCACAAAAATTATCTTTTAGTCACTAATTTTTTATTTTCCAAGGGTAACAGGAGAAATTGGACCACATAAGTTGTTGTACAATTTGTCCTGAGTACGCTGATACCCCATATGTTGGGGGGAAACCACTGTTTGGGCGCACGGCAGAGCTCGGAATGGAAGGAGCACCATTTGACTTTTTCCAACCAAATTGGCTGGAATTGAGTTTGGATGCCATGTTGCATTTGGAGAGCCCCTGATGTGCCTAAACAGTGGAAACCCCCCACAAATGACCCATTTGGGAAACTAGACCCCTAAGGAACTTATCTAGATTTTTGATGAGCAATTTGAACCCCCAGTGCTTCACAAAGTTTATAACGTAGAGCCGTAAAATTAAAAAATCATATTTTTTCCACAAAAATGATCTTTTCACCCCAATTTTTATTTTTCCAAGGGTAACAGACTCAAAAGTTATTGTGCAATTTGTCCTGAGTGCGCTGATACCCATATGTGGGGGTAAACCACTGTTTGGGTGCATGGCAGAGTTTGGAAGGAAGGAGGCGTCTGACTTTTTCAACGCAGAATAGGCTGGACGCCATGTCGTGTTTGGAGAGCTCCTGATCTGCCTAAACAGTGGAAACCCCCATAAATGACACCATTTTGGAAACTAGACCCCTCAAGGAACTTATCTAGATGTGTGGTGAGAACTTTGAACCCCCCGGTGTTTCACTAAAGTTTATAACGTACAGCCGTAAAATAAAAAATCTTTTTTTTTTTTTACAAAAATGATTTTTTCGCCCCCAATATTTTATTTTCACAAGGGTAACAGAAGAAATTGGAAAGGGTAACCCCCAGAACTCGGGGTTATGGCAGGAGCCTGGGCTCGTTCCTCTAGAGCCTCAATCCTGGCTCGCAATTCCTGGGTAGTCTGTCCAAACACTTGCAAATTATGATTAGTGAGGTCCTGTAGGCTTGCAAAACGGGTTTTTAAAGTCTGTATGTCTCGACCCGCCACCACAATTGTGGGTTACCAGGGCAATGGGGTACTCAGAGCCGAGCCCATGGAAGTCTATGGGAATTTGTCACAGGTAGCTGTGGCTCGGTCTGTGGCCCTGGCGGTCTGGCGTATGTTAGGGATATATTTACAGGGGATAGATTTATATACAGTTCGTGACGCCACCTGTAGTCTTCTGGTAATTTGTACCAGCGCTGCTGTAGATCTCTGAGGGGATGGTGAGGCAGCTAGATGTCAGGTCCCCTACAGGTGGGACTCTTCCCTCAGGTCGGTAGTTAAAGCAGGGTTGTGCAGGCATGCAGATAAATAACTCAGTCTCACACGATCAGCGTCTTTCCATACCTTTACTTGTAAGATGGTAAGGCAGGTCCCAGGGAGGCTGATGGGGTTGATGGAGGATGAGCTTTGAGGCAACGGTTAAGCAAGTTAGGGGCCTCCTTTACTGTCCAATAATGATGAGTCCAACCAGCCTGAAGCGTAGTTCCCTCTATAATTCCAGCTATTCCAAAGCTGTTCTGCCAGTCAGTTTTGTGGTCGGAGCCTTCCTGTGAGAAAGCTGAATTCCTGTCTTGTCCTGCAGAGACTCAAGGTCCTCACTTCCCCTGACCCCAGTTACGTACTGACTATTCGGGGCTGCTTGCCGCGACCTAAGGTCCGGTAAGTCTCTGGTTTTCTTACCACTATGCTTGAAGCTAATAGTGATCCTTCGGTCCCCAGTGACCGGTAACAATGTGCAGGTATCCTTGACCTATGGCACTTCTCTGTTCTCTTCCACTTTGCCCTTCGATTTGCTCAACTCTTAATAGATATCTCAGTCTGTCTTCCAGTGGGGCACAGCTCTGACTAGGCTGAGGTGAACTAGGCCACCTGTACTAGCCTCCACTTTCTGAACTGCTAACAGGCTCAGACTGAACACGTCTGCTCTGTCCGAGGACAGGAATCTGACTGAAAGAATCACTCCCTTCCACACCCCTGCTGGGTGTGTCCGAAGTGTACGTGATATTATGAAGAGCCCTTAACTGTTACCTCTCCACTCATCCTCCTGGTATTGTGTACCAGGGCTACACATGTACATCTGAAAGGATTGTATCAGTCACTCCGCAAAGTTCCTTTATGCGGGCCTCCATCTTCCAGATCTTTTAAGGCAGAAGTGCTGGAAGGAGAAGAGGAAAGGAAAAAAAAAAAAAAACAATAGTGTTTACCTGTGGTAACACTCCAGAGTAAAATTTTAAGGGAATGCGCTCACCTGGAATGGTTGTGAGAAGTCACAACCACTGTCATCACATAAGGTATTAAACGGACATCTGATATCCACAGTCACAGCAGACACGGCTTTCCCAGACCCAGCAGACACTAAACATTGGCTCCTGAATCTTGTCATGTATAGTGTACAGTTCCTATAGCGTCTTGTGCTTGGGTGCGAGGAAAACACAGGAGACATAGGTTGAAATGAAATGACTTGTATTACTTCATACAAGCATGCTGAAAAGTTCACACAGTTTGCAGGAACAGCGACAGGAGACACAGCAGGCCAGAGTAACTTCAAGCACTACAATAAATCTCCAAAGCAGGTTCAGGATCTCTTCTCTGTACCGTAATTCCTCTGCAAACATGGATTCACCAAACAGCAGGTTTCCAGAGTCCAAAAGTGTTCCAAGGTTCCTCAGTAGGGAATAGCTGGAGTACAAGTCCAAGGCTTCCAGGAGTCAGGTCACAGACTGACTGAGGCTTGATTCAGGAGCACTGATTGTTCAGCTGAGGCTGCTTAAGAAGCAAAAGGGAAGAATCAGGGTGGGAACATGAAAACTGGAAACTCCATATTAACTGAGGGCAAGAGCTGCAGAAAGACAGAAAGCAAAATGGCCGATGGAAAACTGAGTTTCAAGGAACATGTCAACAGAGACAAGAACCTTACACATACATTGTAATGTGATTTTTGTTACACTTCGCTGTTATATTAAAATTACAAAAACCCCTCCAAAACTTTTTAGGAATTCAATAATTCACACTATTCGAGTTACATTTCGCTGGTACATTAAACTCACAAAAACCATTCCAAAACAACTTTTTATGGATTCAATAATTCATCCATACACAGTTAACCCTGTTCTTGTTACATTTCGCTGGAATATTCAACTATAAAAATAGCTTTCAAAACCTTTTAGGGATTAAAAGATTCATCCACACACTGTAGTGCGGTTCTTGTTACATTTGGCAAGTATATTAAACTCTAAAAAAGCTTCCAAACCTTTTTATGGATTAAATGATTCATGAATATAGTTTAACATGCTTTATGTAAAATTGCGGTGGGTTAAAATTTTTATAGAACGCTTGACCTGGTACAGTTCATAAAATATTTTTGGTAAAAAAATTGACTATTGTCATATATACTGTGGAACCTGGTTTTTGTGAAATTTCGTTGGTTTCAAATAAAAAACAAAATTGGCCTGCTACAGGTGTACACTTTCGGTATTATATTACTCATCCATAGGGTATTACGTCTTGTTGGGTACATTTTGTTGCTATCTAGAGTGCAAAGCCTTTATGAGTGTAGGAGTACCACGATTACACTTTGTTGTCAATATTTTAATGAGTCTGTCCAGTTGTCTTCAAGGGTGTATAGATGACCCTGCTTGTAATTTTTGTCAGACTTTTCATTGTGCAGAGCTATTATAAGTGTTGGACTACCACAACTATGCTTTGCTCACAATATTTGAATTAGGCACTACAGTCTGTGCCTTCAATGGTGTATGGATGACCCTGCTTGTTATTTTTGGAAGTCTTTATGGATCTAGGAGTACCACTACATGACAATTTGAATAGAATATGTATTAGGCCCTCATTTTAAGTCTAATACAAGGTGTATCTGAGTCCCTCGTATATCACTTTTTTGGCAGTTCTTGCTTCCTTCATAAATTACACTGAAATTTCCAATTTTTTACAAAAAGTTTCAATTTTGGTTTACTTAAATTATTATTTTTCAAAAAGTCCTTTAAATTTTGTCCTTATATAAAAGTCAATATACAGGAAAGAATGTTTCTTAACATTTCTTTTTCTTGTAAATTCCAATTTCATGTAGATTTTGAATGTTTTATTGTCAGTCCTTAAAGTGAAGTCATAGTGTGCCACAATTGTTTTCAGCAGCGATCTGGTAGTCAAAGATGCTTCCAGGGGTCTTCCCCATCCTGTTCTTCTTCCATTTAGCACTTTTTTCATCCATTTCAACATTTTCAGTGACCCACCGACCTCTTTGTAGGGTCTACCAAAAAAATGCTCGGATTTCACATTGACTCCTATTATACTCGTTACTTGAAACGAGCACTCGAGCATTAGGAATTGCTCGGTTTGAGTAACGAGCATATGAGCATTTTAGTGATAGTTCATCTCTAATGGCAGAGAAAGAAACAGATTTCTCTGGCAAGATATATTACAAAGTTTCTTACTTTTATGTGTACAATTGATTTATGTAAGGAAAATTAAAATTATGATTAATCTTTAGATAAATCATATATAATTACTTTTTTCCTCCAGGTCAACTTTGCCTTTATTTAATGAAACTTTTATTTTACTGCATTTGTCCTTGTAGAGCTAACATGAAGTAATTGCTTTGCTATGTCAAAAAGCTGTTACCTTACAGAACAATTACCTTATTATTAAGAGAAGCTTAACCAGCCTTTCAATGAACAGATCTCTTATTCCGGGGCCGCTGTCATGTATGATTTAAGGAAAGAGAGATTTTGCTCATCTGCTTGCAGATGTAAATGATCTAGTCCAGGGGCGTAACTAGGAACGGCAGGGCCCCACAGCAAACTTCACAATGGGGCCCCCCCCCCTCGCGCGCGTTGCCAATCCCGGTCTACCCAAGTTGTGTTAAGAAAGATACCTTTATTATCCAAAATTAGAGGTTTTTGGACTAATGATAGTGAAATAACAGAAAAGAACCAACTCCCAGGAAGCAACTGAGGTAGTGATGAAGGTAGGCTTTCTCCAGAGTAAATGTGTGAAGAAACTTGTAATCCAGCCTGCAAATTGCTTTCAAAACAGATGATTTATTCAGTAGAACAACAGTCCGGTATACAGAATAATCTAAGATTGTTCTGTATACCGTACTTTTGTTCTACTGAATAAATCATCAATTTTGAAAGCAATTTATGGGCTAGATTACAAATTTCTTCTTCACAAGAATAATGCAACATAATTACCTTATTCAGCAGTTTCCTGGGGCCCTAGGCCCCTGATGGGGCCTGCAGTTTTCTTTGGACCTAGGCCCCTAATGGGGCCTGCTGCTTCCTTTGGACCTAGGCCCCTAATGGGGCCTGCTGTTTCCTAGGGCCCCATTAGGGGCCTGCTGCTTCCTGGGGCCACTAATGTGGCCGCTGTGTCCTGGGCCTGAGGCCCCTGATACACTCACACCTCCCCCCTCCGCTCTCCCCCCTCTCCTCAAGTGCCGGGACGGGAAGCTGCGGCTGCCGCGTCCCTGGAAAAGAGAGTCAGACTCAGCAAGCATACTTACCAATCTGCCAATCCTCAGGTGACTGCGTCCTCCAGCTCTTCTGCTCTGCGCGCCGCTCCGTCCTCCACGCTCCGACGTCCACCATGCCAGCCTTGCATGTGACGTGAGAACGCGCACACGCCCCCACGTCACATGACGCGGAAGTGCCGGACTGCTCGGGGCCCGACCCACCTCCTCTCATAGCGGCGCCGGAGGTGGCGGCGGGCCCCATATCAGACTCACACCACCGGCAGCTTGCATGGGCGTACCCAGGATCAAAACTAGGGGGGGGGCAAGCCAATGTCGCATTTTATACAGGTTACATCATATACACTGTACATTATCCTGCATATTAGGTATGGAGCATTAGAACTGTTGTATACTGTATAATACAGCAGTGTATGCGACACTACGCTGAATATACCATATATTATACATGGCACACTCACCTCTATACAAAGAATAAGAGGCATTATAACCTGTATATGAAAAGTATAATACAGCAGTGTATATACACTCTATATACCGCACACGATGTGTATGACCCTGTATACACCATATACTACACTCTATATACCGCACACGATGTGTATGACCCTGTATACACCATATACTACACTCTTATTTTGAAGTAAAAAAAAAAAAAAAACAGGAACAAATACAATACTTAAAATAAAGAACAAGTAAAGTTAAAAATCAACAAACTTCTGGTATTTCAATGGGAACTATGGGCCTGCTTTTGGCTAATGAGATGGTCAATGTTCGGTTCCATATTTGTCACAAGTGAAGCAATTTTTCTCTTTCTTGATATCATTATTTCCTAGGGATTCCAAATTGCTATTAGTAAAATACCAATATATATACAGCGCTACAAAAACAATATACCAGCAATAAAACTGCCCACACAGAGACATACAGCCTGCACTGCTCATCACTGCAGCCTTGCAAATCCATATCATTTCATCCTCATCAGTGCACATATTGGTGCAACTCCGCTTTTTCTGCCCCATATGATCCCCCCATCCTGCCCCATCTGTCTCCATCATATCCATCCTGCCCATCTGTCTCCAATCCTGCCCCCAGTGTCTCAAATCCTGCCCCCAGTGTCTCCAGTCATGCCCCGTGTCTCCAGTCATGCCCCGTATCTCCATTCTGCCCCCTGTGTCTCGCATTCTGCCCCGTGTCTGGCATTCTGCCCCGTGTCCAGCATTCTGCCCCGTGTCCAGCATTCTGCCCCCATGTCCAGCATTCTGTCCCCTGTGTCTCGCATTCTGACCCTTGTCCAGCATTCTGCCCCCCGTGTCCAGCATTCTGCCACTGTGTCCAGCATTCTGGCCCCCGGGGCCAGCATTCTGCCCCCAGTGTCCAGCATTCTGCCCTCTGTGTCCAGCATTCTGCCCCCCGTGTCCAGCATTCTGCCCCCGTGTCCAGCATTCTGCCCCAAAGTCCAGCACTCTGCCCCCCATGTCCAGCATTCTGCCCCCCGTGTCCAGCATTCTGCCCCTGTGTCCAGCATTCTGCCCCAAAGTCCAGCACTCTGCCCCCCATGTCCAGCATTCTGCCCCCCGTGTCCAGCATTCTGCCCCAAAGTCCAGCACTCTGCCCCCCATGTCCAGCATTCTGCCCCCCGTGTCCAGCATTCTGCCCTCCGTGTCCAGCATTCTGCCCCCCATGTCCAGCATTCTGCCCCCCGTGTCCAGCATTCTGCCCCAAAGTCCAGCACTCTGCCCCCCATGTCCAGCATTCTGTCCCCCGTGTCCAGCATTCTGCCCCCCGTGTCCAGCATTCTGCCCCCAGTGTCCAGCATTCTGCCCCCCGTGTCCAGCATTCTGCCCCCCTGTGTCCAGCATTCTGTCCCCCATGTCCAGCATTCTGCCCCCCCGTGTCCAGCATTCTGCCCCCCATGTCCAGCATTCTGCCCCCCTGTGTCCAGCATTCTGTCCCAATGTCCAGCATTCTGCCCCCCCGTTGTCCAGCATTCTGCCCCCCCGTGTCCAGCATTCTGCCCCCCGTGTCCAGCATTCTGCCCCCCGTGTCCAGCATTCTGCCCCCGTGTCCAGCATTCTGCCCCCGTGTCCAGCATTCTGCCCCCCGTGTCCAGCATTCTGCCCCCCCATGTCCAGCATTCTGTCCCAATGTCCAGCATTCTGCCCCCCCGTGTCCAGCATTCTGCCCCCCGTGTCCAGCATTCTGTCCCAATGTCCAGCATTCTGCCCCCCGTGTCCAGCATTCTGCCCCCCCGTGTCCAGCATTCTGCCCCAGTGTCCAGCATTCTGCCCCCCCGTGTCCAGCATTCTGCCCCCCCCGTGTCCAGCATTCTGCCCCCCCCGTGTCCAGCATTCTGCCCCACCCGTGTCCAGCATTCTGCCCCCGTGTCCAGCATTCTGCCCCCCCGTGTCCAGCATTCTGCCCCCCGTGTCCAGTATTCTGCCCCCCCATGTCCAGCATTCTGTCCCAATGTCCAGCATTCTGCCCCCCGTGTCCAGCATTCTGCCCCCCGTGTCCAGCATTCTGTCCCAATGTCCAGCATTCTGCCCCCCCGTGTCCAGCATTCTGCCCCCCGTGTCCAGCATTCTGCCCCAGTGTCCAGCATTCTGCCCCCCCGTGTCCAGCATTCTGCCCCCCCGTGTCCAGCATTCTGCCCCCCGTGTCCAACATTCTGCCCCCCCGTGTCGCTTGTCCCATGCATTCTGCCCCCAGATGTCCAGCATTCTGCCCCCCGTGTCCAGCATTCTGCCCCCCGTGGTGCCAGCATTCTGCCCCCCGTGTCCAGCATTCTGCCCCCCCGTGTTGTCCAGCATTCTGCCCCCGTGTCCAGCATTCTGCCCCCCCGTGTCCAGCATTCTGCCCCCCGTGTCCAGCATTCTGCCCCGTGTCCAGCATTCTGCCCCCCCTGTCCAGCATTCTGCCCCCCCGTGTCCAGCATTCTGCCCCTGTGTCCAGCATTCTGCCCCCCCGTGTCCAGCATTCTGCCCCCCCGTGTCCAGCATTCTGTCCCAATGTCCAGCATTCTGCCCCCCCGTGTCCAGCATTCTGCCCCCCATGTCCAGCATTCTGCCCCCCGTGTCCAGCATTATGCCCCCCCGTGTCCAGCATTCTGTCCCAATGTCCAGCATTCTGCCCCCCGTGTCCAGCATTCTGCCCCCGTGTCCAGCATTCTGCCCCCCCGTGTCCAGCATTCTGCCCCCCGTGTCCAGCATTCTGCCCCCGTGTCCAGCATTCTGCCCCCCCGTGTCCAGCATTCTGCCCCCCGTGTCCAGCATTCTGCCCCCAGTGTCCAGCATTCTGCCCCCCGTGTCCAGCATTCTGCCCCCCCGTGTCCAGCATTCTGCCCCTGTGTCCAGCATTCTGCCCCCCCCGTGTGCCAGCATTCTGCCCCCCCGTGTCCAGCATTCTGTCCCAATGTCCAGCATTCTGCCCCCCCGTGTCCAGCATTCTGCCCCCCCCGTGTCCAGCATTCTGCCCCCCATGTCCAGCATTCTGCCCCCCCCGTGTCCAGCATTCTGCCCCCCCCGTGTCCAGCATTATGCCCCCCGTGTCCAGCATTCTGCCCCCCCATGTCCAGCATTTTGCCCCCCCGTGTCCAGCATTCTGCCCCCCATGTCTCACAGTCTGCCCCGGGCCCCAGGATCGCCGCTCTCAATAAAAAAAAACAAAAAAAACAAGTTCTTCTTACCTGGCCGCGCTCCTGCGGTGAATCTCCCTCCATGCAGCTGAAGCGCGCACTCGCTGGCGACTGACAGTATATATAGCTATATATCTATCTATCTATCTATATATATCTATATATATCTATCTATATCATCTTCTCACCTGTGTCTTGCCTCTCTTGTGTTTTCTGTCTTCTTTCACCTTTTCTCTCTCCCACTCTTGTTTTTCTTTCTTTTTTGCCTCCTTCTCCCTGCTTGTCTGTGGCTCCACCCCGACATTTAGCCCCGCCCCTCCATGGCTCTCCACAGTCTGAGAGCTGTGACGCTGCTGGAGGGGAGGGATCCGATGCTCTGCTGCTGACTACAGGTGCGGGGGTAGGGGCGGTGAGTGGTGTCACAGTGTGTGTGACTGCGCCCCTGCTACACTGCAGCCGGCATCTCTCTCAGAGTACGGTACGCTCATGGCAGCTTGCGGAACTACCGTGGTGGTAGGTGAAGCAGCTGCAGCAGGGACGGGCCCCCTTCTAGCCCGGGCCCTGTGGCAGCTGCTTCCCCTGCTTCCACGATAGTTCCGCCCCTGATCTAGTCCTAAGTAGAGTTAGATTTAAAATAAAGAGCTACCACTATTGAAAAGATGTATTTTAAGATGCTTCTGAAGTAATCAGCTTTTCTCATGGCGAAGGGAAACACTGGCGGAAGCCTGAGGCTATGTGCACACACAGTGCGTTTTCGCTGCGTTTTGTCCACGCAGAAATGGGCCAAAAACGCTATGGAATCCTTATGCAAGCTAATTCAATGACAATCCTGAAGTGTTGTGCACATGATCAGTAAATTTTCTTAAGTATTTGCAGTGCGTTTTTTTACTGTAGCATTTCACTTCTTTGTGCGTTTCTGCAGCATTTTTCACCCATTGACTTCAATTGAGTCAGTCAAATCCACAGCAAAAACGCAGGTATAAAAATTTTTGCAGATTTGCTGTTGACTTGCTGAGTTTTTGTTTTGCATTCTACCAGCTTCCTATTGAGTTTCCCACACTGTCACACAGATGAAACACCGGCACAGTGGTTCTTATCGGCGGTTACACTATCACTGATAAGACCGTTGGTCAGAGCGCTGAAGGTTATGCTGTCAGATGTCAGCGTGATCCCCCAGCTGTGATTGCGACCTGCGGTAATGCTACCGCAAACTGTCGGTCAGAGCACTGCGGGATCATGCTGTCAGCGTGACCCCACAGCTGTGACTATAACCTGCAACAGTGGCTTGCGATAAAAAAACTTACCACAGGTAAACAGGCGTGGGCTGATGAGACTACTGCTCCCATCCGGCTATGTCTGCTGTCACTGATAACAGTGACAGCAGGTGCCGCTGATGAGAGACGTAGTCTCATCTGCCGGCGCCTGTGTTCACAGTTGAGAAAGAAAAGTAAAATAATTACATACACATTCAAATAAAAATTTAAAAAACATGATACTCACCTAATGCCCAATACCCGATGCCCCCGTCTCCTAGAAAAAATGTAAAATAATAAACTACCATATACTGACCTGTCCATTGTAGTACACATAATTCCGAGTATCCCACAGCAATCTCACGTGTAGAACAGTCACACCAGGAAATGTGACTGCATTACCCGGCCGCCGGCGATACACTGATACAGGTGAGGAATATTGCGGTTTATTATTTTATTTTTGTTGCAGGAGATGTTGGCTTTGGTGGACTAGGCATTTGGCAAGTATGGTTTAATTCAGATTCATTAAAGGAGTCTGTGTCATTATTTCAAATAAAGGACTTTATTCTGGGTGTCTGTGTTTTTATACAATATGACTGTGGGGTTACTAATGGATAGGTGTCTTATAGACGCCTCTCCATTACTAACTGTGGCTTGATGTCACCTACAATGTAAGGCAAGTATGGTTTATTCAGATTCATTAAAGGAGTCTGTGTCAGAAATTCAAATAAAGACTTTATTCTGGCTGTAGGATAAAGGTACTGCCACACTAAGCAATCCCGCTAGCGATCTCGTTAGCGTTGCATACTAATGAGATCGCTAGCGGGATGTTTCTATATCGCTAAATGCTGCCGCATTTAGCGATATAGTTAACGACGCTATCGCGTTAGCGATCTTCTTAACGACTTTAGCGTACAAAAGTACGCTAATCGCTAAGAAAGGTGCCACACAGCGATAAGATACTTACCCAGCGGGAGCGCCAACGATGAAATAGGGTCCGGAACGATTCCAGCGACAGCGAGATCACAGCAGAAGCTCGTCGCTGGAAGCTGCCGCACTAGAACAATATCGCTAACGGGATCGCTAAATAGTGACGTTTTTAGCGATCCCGTTAGCGATATTGTTTAGTGTGGCTATACCCTTTAGTCTCTTACAGACACCTCTCCATTACTAAGCCATGGGCTTGATGTCACCTGACAATACAAAGGTGACATCAACCCTACAGATATGAACTCCACTTGCCACCGTTACAGGGCAAGTGGGAAGAGTGAGGCTAAGTGCCAGATTTGGCACATCATATAGATGCGCCTTTTCTGGGGTGTCTGAGAACTGATGGTTTTAGTAAGGGAGGGGCCAATATCCATGGCCCCTTCTTAGGCTATTAATATCAACCCGCAGCTAGTTAGATTTACAGGGGGACGCTACGTCAATTTTTTTCTGGGGTCCCCCCTGTAAACTACCCAGTAAAGGCTAAGCAAACAGCTGTGAGCTGTTATTAATAGCCTGGGAACATTTATGGCTATTGTCTTTGTCATGGGGTCCTTCTCCGATATCACACAATCAACAGAGCAAGAGGAGTGCGAATAATCCCAAGACCTTTATTATAGGCAAAACGAAAAGGTCCATAAACAAACCACCACACTGAGTACAATAGTACAGAACACAAATGCAGTTCAGTAACAGGATAAATGTCCCATGAGATCAGTCCAATAATCCAGATGACAGAGGATAAGACAGAAGAAACCAATCCTTTCTCTCTGAAGTGCTGTGTCTGTACACCATGCTTTCCACACAGGAACTGACTTCCACCTCTCTGTCATCCTCAGACCCCCTCCTTATCTCCAGGGCAGTCAGACCAGTTTAATGGCTTTCATCCCTCTTCTGACCTGGGAAAGGTGCCTCAGGGATTAAGGCACTACAGGGGGTGACTCTCTGCATTTGGATAGCTGAGGGTCATGAATGGACAGTCAGGAGATGTCAGCAGGGGTTTCAGTCAAAAGGCTGACAATTGAGACTCTAGACAATATGTGGAATACACAGATTGATATCGGGCAACAAAAGAACACCATGTAAATCTGTAAAATATAAATATACACAAAATGATACCCACAGAACATATCACACCATCACATCCTTGTTCCCAGAATATTAACATCAGCCCTCAACCTTCGGCTTTCCCTCTGCTGGTTTTTAAAATTACGTGGAAGCCCACACAATTTTTTTTCACCTTTTTTTCTTTAAAATTAACAGATGCTGTCTGGTTAACTGGTTGTTAATTTTTTTTTTTTTTTGAACGCTGGAAAAAGTGTTTTTTGATAAACATTATGTCATTTTTTTCCTGGGTAACTACTTAGTGAGAGGGGCCAAGGGGTCAGTTACTAAGAGAAAGGAGCCTGATCTGTTCTGACTAACAAGGCAGTAACTATTGCTGTTAATGAACTATGCAGTTTATGATCTAAATTTTATATATTTATTCTATTTGTGCCTATCGCTTTTGTCTAAGGGGTAAAGTTCCTCCTTGTGTAGAATGCCAAGTTGGCATTAAGACACTTATATGCTATTCAATGCTGCTCTGGGAATTTAAATATGCAAATAGCCTCTTCAGAAAGGAAGAAGATAGGCACTCTAGTGTCACTTATTGGAGGTAGCAATCTTAAATCTCAAAATTAGCCTTTTATAGAGCATTGCCATATGATTAACATTTAGAAGCTAAATCAAATACTCCATTTGCAGACATATGTTTCAGGGTGATGGCTTCTCCTCAGTGCAATGTCAGAGAACTGGTTTGGCTGGGTGATCGGCTCTGGCAGAAGTTTTAAGGCTTAAAGTTTCTATTTGTGGAGAGTGCCAAGTCAGCAAAGGGAGACTTATAGACCATGCAATGTTCCTCTGAGATTTTTAATATGCAAATAGCCTTTTCAGAGTGAAAGTAACTCAAGTGCTATCTATTGGATGTAGTAATCCTACAAGTCAATATTGACTCTTTAAAGGTTCGGTTACATCGATTGGCGCACTTCCCAATGTTCGCCGAATAGTTTGCCGAATGTATCCAGACGCCATTGTATTCAATGGGAGGCAAAACCAAACATTTAGACAACACCTTCAAGGGGGCCCAAAAGCTGCCAAAACAGCTCAAAT
The DNA here is from genome assembly GCA_033576555.1 of Oophaga sylvatica. Lineage (NCBI taxonomy): Eukaryota > Metazoa > Chordata > Amphibia > Anura > Dendrobatidae > Oophaga > Oophaga sylvatica. The sequence goes on from JARQOD010000002.1 coordinate 528,973,060, forward strand.
TAGGTGCAGTAACCAGGAAAATGGCATCAATTGACTCAGAGTACAAATAGTATAATTGAGCAGCATGGATGCATGGGACAGGGCTTGGACCAGCTTTCTAGCTTAAACATTGATCAATAACAGGAGTTGCCAAATTCAGGCAACACACATGAAGGAAACCCAACTTGGAGTCCAAACATTTCCTAAAATTAAGGGCAGACACCAGGAAAAGTGGTATCAATTGGCCCACAGTAGAAATTATATAATGGCACAGAAGCAGACATGGGTCATGCATGAGACAATGTCTGGTGTTATGTTTCGGTAGCTGAGGAGTGCAGGTAAAAAAGGCAATATACCAGAGTAGTTGGAATCTATGAGATTGCAGTACCCTGACTAACCACCACAACTAGAGGCAGCCGTGGAGCGTTCCTACGTTGGTCCTAGACGCCTCGTCACAGCCTGAGAAACTAACTACACCTAAAGATAGAAAGAGGAAAGCTATCTGCCCGGAGCAGATCCCCAAAGAACATAGAAAGCCCCCAAACATGTAATGGCGGTTAGACAAGAAGAAATACTGACACAGAGAGAAAATAGTATGAGCAAACGTTCAGAAGCAGGTTCACAAGGCAACACTATTCCACGCATACTTCTCCGCTCACGCAAACGTCTGTCAATTTGAATCGCTAATGACATAGAATCATTGAGACCAGAGGGGACAGAGAATCCCACCATAACATCCTTTACATTATCTGACAGACCCTTCCGAAAAAGGGCCGCCAAAGCGTCGTCATTCCACTTGGTCAGGACTGCCCACCTACGGAATCTCTGACAGTATAACTCAGCGTCATCAAGCCCCTGATTTAATGCCAACAAGGCTTTTTCAGCTTGATCAGTGACATTAGGCTCATCGTACAATAACCCCAAAGCCTGAAAAAATGCATCAACATCACTCAAAACAGGATCCCCAGGTGTCAGGGAAAAAGCCCAATCCTGACGATCGCCGCGCAGGAGAGAGATGACAATTTGAACCTGCTGCGCTGTGTTCCCTGAGGACTTAGATTTTAAGGCAAAAAACAATTTACAATTATTTTTGAAATTCTGAAACTTAGCTCGATCCCCTAAAAACAAATCTGGCATGGGAATCCTAGGTTCCACAACAGGCAACCCAGCAAGATAGGCAGCAATACTCCGAACCTCAGTGGCAAGCTGATCCACACGGCCAGACAACTGTGCAAACTCCATTGAGAGGAAAAAAAAATCCTCCCCAGCACCCAGAGATACAGAGGGAAAAAAAAAAAAAATGCAACAAACAGAAAAATATCTCTGACAACTCTGACAACCTTTTTCTTTCACAATATTTTTTCCCTTCTGTGAGTACCATACAATTTTCAATTTTTAGGCCGGTGATACTGTTATGTTTCGGTAGCTGAGGAGTGCAGATAAAAAAGGCAATACACCAGAGTAGTTGGAATCTATGAGATTGCAGTACCCTGACTAACCACCACAACTAGAGGCAGCCGTGGAGCGTTCCTACGTTGGTCCTAGACGCCTCGTCACAGCCTGAGAAACTACACCTAAAGATAGAAAGAGGAAAGCTATCTGCCCCGGAGCAGATCCCCAAAGAACATAGAAAGCCCCCAAACATGTAATGGCGGTTAGACAAGAAGAAATACTGACACAGACAGAAAATAGTATGAGCAAACGTTGGGGCCCAAACTACCTAAATAGAAAAGGATAGGAAGGGCACTTACTGCAATCCCAAAAAACCCTGAAAAGCACCAACTCTACTAATTTCAAAATCACCTGAGATCACACGACCTCTACCACCTAAATTAGTTCTCTGGTGTAACAAAATCAAAACAGCAGCCACTGAAAAAACTGGAAAAAGCAAAAGTACAAACATCAGTGGCTGAACTAAACTGAGAGGGCAAAAGCCCCCGGAGGAGACCCTGAAGGCCCCCACAGAAGTGCAGGACAAAATGCAAAAATAAAGCACAAAAACAAAAAGAAGAAAATGTCTTATCTGTTAGCAGGAGATGCAGACACGACACAGCAGGCTACAAAGGAAACAGGACTCACGGATTGAGACCAGAACAATTGATCACCGGCAACCCTGATGGGAAGGCGACTCCCTTATATAAGACCAGTCAGTAACACCTGATTCCCACTCCTCACAATCTTCACTGGACAGTCCAGTACCGCTTGTAACCACCAGAGGGAGTCTCTGCTCAGAACTCATTTCAAGTCCATTCACAACAGTACCCCCCCCTTGAGGAGGGGTCACAGAACCCTCACTTGAGCAACCAGGTCGGTCAGGATGAGTTCTATGATACGCACGGATGAGTCTCCTAGCATGGATGTCCGAAGCAAACACCCAAGAATTGTCTTCCTGACCATAACCTCTCCACTTAACCAAATACTGGAGTTTCCGTCTAGAAAAACGAGAATTCAATATTTTCTCAACCACAAACTCCATATTGCCCTCAACCAGAACAGGGTCAGGAGGCAAAGCAGTAGGAACCACTGGCTCAACAAACCTCTTTAACAAGGACTTGTGGAACACGTTATGGATCTTAAATGTCCCTGGAAGAAGCAAACGAAAAGAAACAGGATTAAGAATCTCCATGATCTTATAAGGTCCAATGAACCTAGGCTTAAATTTAGGAGATGCCACTCTCATAGGAATATTTTTTGAGGACAACCAAACCAAGTCCCCCACTTTAAACCGAGGACCATCAGTCCTATGCCGGTTAGCAAACCGTTGGGCCCTCTCCTTAGAGAGGGACAACCTCTCCACTACCTGGTCCCAAATCTGTTGCATACGCTCCACAACAGAGTCAACACCTGGACAGACAGAAGCCTCCGTCTGTCCTGAAGAAAATCGAGGGTGAAACCCAGAATTACAGAAAAATGGAGACATCAAAGTGGCAGAGCTAGCCCTATTATTAAGAGCAAACTCAGCCAAAGGCAAAAAAGAGACCCAGTCATCCTGATCAGCAGACACAAAGCATCTTAGATAAGTCTCCAATGTCTGGTTTGTTCTCTCAGTTTGACCATTGGTCTGAGGATGAAACGCCGAGGAGAAAGACAATTGAACACCAAGTTTAGAACAAAAGGTCCTCCAAAATCTGGAAACAAACTGGACTCCTCTGTCAGACACAATATTCTCAGGAATGCCGTGTAAACGAACCACGTGCTGAAGGAACAAAGGCACCAATTCAGAGGAGGAAGGAAACTTAGGTAATGGCACAAGATGTATCATCTTGGAAAACCTATCACAAATCACCCAGATAACGGTCATTCTCTGAGAAACAGGGAGGTCGGAAATGAAATCCATAGAGATATGGGTCCATGGTCTCTTGGGCACAGGCAATGGCATCAACAAACCACTAGAGCGAGAGCAAGGCTTGGAGCGAGAGCAAGTCCCGCAGGACTGCACAAATTCCCTGACATCACGAGACAAGGTAGGCCACCAAAAGGACCGACTAACCAAGTCTCTGGTACCAAAAATTCCAGGATGCCCAGCCAACGCGGAACAATGAATCTCAGACATCACACTCTTTTTCCACTGGTCCGGGACAAACAATTTTCCAACAGGGCAGCGCTCGGGCCTATCCTCCTGACACCCTCCAGAGCAAGTATCAAATTGGGTGAGATGGCGGAAAGAACTACACCCTCTTTCAAAATAACAGCAGGATCAGATAACTCAGGAGAGTCCGCAAGGAAACTCCTCGAGAGGGCATCCGCCTTAACATTCTTAGTGCCAGGAAGAAAGGAAACCACAAAATTAAAACGTGTGAAAAACAAGGCCCACCTGGCCTGTCTAGGATTGAGTCGCTTGGCAGATTCCAGATAAACCAGATTCTTATGATCCGTAAGGACCACCACCTGATGTTTGGCTCCCTCCAGCCAATGTCTCCACTCTTCAAAAGCCCACTTCATGGCCAGTAACTCCCGATTACCCACGTCATAATTACGTTCAGTAGGAGAAAATTTTCGAGAGAAAAAGGCACAAGGGTTACTTTTAGAGGTCTCTGGATCTTTTTGGGACAAAACGGCACCTGCCCCAATTTCAGAGGCATCAACCTCCACCTGAAATGGCAGAGAAACATCAGGCTGCCGTAGAACAGGAGCAGAAGTGAATCTCTGCTTAAGTTCCTGAAATGCAGAGACTGCCTCAGGAGGCCAATTCACCACATCAGAACCCTTTTTGGTCAAATCAGTTAATGGTTTAACAATAACCGAGAAATTACCAATAAATTTACAATAAAAATTGGCAAAACCCAAAAATCTTTGAAGAGCCTTTAATGAAGTAGGTTGGACCCAATCACAGATGGCCTGAACCTTGACCGGGTCCATTTCAATAACAGATGGGGACAAAATGAATCCCAGAAATGAGATCCTCTGTACGCCAAAAAGACACTTTGATCCCTTCACATACAGAGCATTCTCTCTCAAAATCTGGAATACAGTTCGAACATGTTTCACATGAGAGTCCCAGTCATTAGAAAAAATCAAGATATCATCCAAATAAACAATCAGAAATTTATCCACAAAATCCCTGAAAATGTCATTCATGAAGGACTGGAAGACAGAAGGAGCATTAGTGAGCCCAAAGGGCATCACAAGGTACTCAAAATGCCCCTCAGGGGTATTGAATGCCGTCTTCCATTCATCCCTGTGCTTAATGCGAATAAGGTTATATGCCCCCCTGAGGTCAAGCTTGGTAAACCAAGTAGCGTTTTTCACCCTGGAAAACAGGTCAGAAATCAAAGGTAGCGGGTATTGATATTTTACAGTAATATTGTTCAAAAGACGATAATCAATACACGGCCTTAATGAACCATCCTTTTTGGCCACAAAGAAAAAACCGACACCTAAGGGTGAAGAGGATGGTCTGATATGACCCTTCTCCAATGATTCCTTGATATAAGACCACATAGCGTCATGTTCAGGTACAGACAAGTTAAAAAGGCGACCTTTAGGGAATTTACTACCAGGCACTAATTCAATAGCGCAGTCATAGCTCCTATGGGGAGGCAAGGATGCAGATTTACTTTCGCTAAACACATCAGAAAAATCAATCAAAAAGTCAGGAACATCCTGAGCCTGGGGAGAGGCAGAAAAAACAGGAGTGTTGGTATTAACACATTGGCAGCCCCAACTGGTTACAGACACAGATTTCCAATCCAAAACAGGATTATGAGACTGCAACCAAGGGAAGCCCAGTACGATAATATCATGCAGATTATACAGAACCAAAAATTTACAGCACTCCTGATGATCAGGCTCAACCCTCATTATCACCTGAGTAGAGAACTGAGGTTTATTCTCAGCCAAAGGGGTAGAATCGATCCCCAGTAGGGGAATAGACTTCTGTAGGGGTATCAAGAGAAACCCACAACGTTTAGCAAAATCATAATCCATCAGGTTAATAGCTGCTCCAGAATCAACGAAAGCCTGAGCAGAAATGAGGACAGAGAGCATATCAGAGTGACAGTTAATAAAAACTTAGTCTGAACACTACCCAAGACAACTGAGCGTGCAAAACGTCTTCTCCGCTTAGGGCAGACTGAAATAGCATGAGATGCATCACCACAGTAGAAACATAACCCATTGCGCTTTCGAAACTCATGACGCTGTGCCCCAGACACCACTCTATCACACTGCATGGGTTCAGAAGCAGGTTCACAAGGCAACACTATTCCACGCATACTTCTCCGCTCACGCAAACGTCTGTCAATTTGAATCGCTAATGACATAGAATCATTGAGACCAGAGGGGACAGAGAATCCCACCATAACATCCTTTACATTATCTGACAGACCCTTCCGAAAAAGGGCCGCCAAAGCGTCGTCATTCCACTTGGTCAGGACTGCCCACCTACGGAATCTCTGACAGTATAACTCAGCGTCATCAAGCCCCTGATTTAATGCCAACAAGGCTTTTTCAGCTTGATCAGTGACATTAGGCTCATCGTACAATAACCCCAAAGCCTGAAAAAATGCATCAACATCACTCAAAACAGGATCCCCAGGTGTCAGGGAAAAAGCCCAATCCTGAGAATCGCCGCGCAGGAGAGAGATGACAATTTGAACCTGCTGCGCTGCGTTCCCTGAGGACTTAGATTTTAAGGCAAAAAACAATTTACAATTATTTTTGAAATTCTGAAACTTAGCTCGATCCCCTAAAAACAAATCTGGCATGGGAATCCTAGGTTCCACAACCGGCAACCCAGCAAGATAGGCAGCAATACTCCGAACCTCAGTGGCAAGCTGATCCACACGGCCAGACAACTGTGCAAACTCCATTGAGAGGAAAAAAAAAATCCTCCCCAGCACCCAGAGATACAGAGGGAAAAAAAAAAAATGCAACAAACAGAAAAATATCTCTGACAACTCTGACAACCTTTATTCTTTCACAATATTTTTTCCCTTCTGTGAGTACCATACAATTTTCAATTTTTAGGCCGGTGATACTGTTATGTTTCGGTAGCTGAGGAGTGCAGGTAAAAAAGGCAATACACCAGAGTAGTTGGAATCTATGAGATTACAGTACCCTGACTAACCACCACAACTAGAGGCAGCCGTGGAGCGTTCCTACGTTGGTCCTAGACGCCTCGTCACAGCCTGAGAAACTAACTACACCTAAAGATAGAAAGAGGAAAGCTATCTGCCCCGGAGCAGATCCCCAAAGAACATAGAAAGCCCCCAAACATGTAATGGCGGTTAGACAAGAAGAAATACTGACACAGACAGAAAATAGTATGAGCAAACGTTGGGGCCCAAACTACCTAAATAGAAAAGGATAGGAAGGGCACTTACTGCAATCCCAAAAAACCCTGAAAAGCACCAACTCTACTAATTTCAAAATCACCTGAGATCACACGACCTCTACCACCTAAATTAGTTCTCTGGTGTAACAAAATCAAAACAGCAGCCACTGAAAAAACTGGAAAAAGCAAAAGTACAAACATCAGTGGCTGAACTAAACTGAGAGGGCAAAAGCCCCCAGAGGGGACCCTGAAGGCCCCCACAGAAGTGCAGGACAAAATGCAAAAATAAAGCACAAAAACAAAAAGAAGAAAATGTCTTATCTGTTAGCAGGAGATGCAGACACGACACAGAAGGCTACAAAGGAAACAGGACTCACGGATTGAGACCAGAACAATTGATCACCGGCAACCCTGATGGGAAGGCGACTCCCTTATATAAGACCAGTCAGTAACACCTGATTCCCACTCCTCACAATCTTCACTGGACAGTCCAGTACCGCTTGTAACCACCAGAGGGAGCCTCTGCTCAGAACTCATTTCAAGTCCATTCACAACAGTCTGGGCCAGCATTTACAGCTTTGAATTTAAGTTAAAATTAATAATTGGGTGAGGGACCGGTATAGGCCTGCTGTGCTGGGAGCCCTGATTCCCACAGTTCAGACTTCTTTTCTGCTCAGCCACACTCAGGTGGCACAAATATCAGCTTCATAGACTACTATTGTTAGAAACATTTAAGGATAGTAACACAGGTAGTTGACTGAAAGTAAGTGCAGGCCTGCTGGTCTGGAAGCCCTACTTCTACAGACAACACACATGAAGGAGACCCAACTTGGAGTCCAAACATTTCCAAAATTTAGGGGCAGACACCAAGAAAAGTGGCATCAATTGACCCACAGTAGAAATTTTATAATGGTTCAGCATTGATGGATGGGACATGGCCTGGCACAGCAGTTCTAGCTTACAAATTGAGGTGGGTGAGTGACAGGTTCAGGCCTGGTTCTCTGAGACCCCTTCCACTACAGGCAACACAACAGATGGAGACCCAATTTGAAGTTTCCACGTTTCAAAAACATATTCAAAAACATATTCGCATACACCACTAAAGAGTCATCAATTTCCCCAGAGTAGAAATAGTATAATGGCGCTCTGACACCCCTTCCACTACAGGCAACCCACCCGATGGAGACCCAACTTTGAATCTCCAAATTTCAAAACATTATTGCCACACACCAGTAAAGTGGCATCAATTTCCCCAGAGTAGAAATAGTATAATGGGGCTCAGAGACCCCTTCCACTACAGGCAACCCACCAGATGGAGATGTAATAATTATAGGGGATAACTCAGGAGACTTCTTGCGTGGAACAAGACAACTGCAGGGCACAGTCTTATAAGTGGAAATGTCTATATTATCACACAGTGATTCAAACAGGTGCAAAGCAAAGTTCAAGTCCACAACACTTGGTGTAGATAATAAATGCAGCTTAACAGTCTATAGGAAACTTCAGAGAGAAATGCAATCAAGCAGAGAGTCTATGAAGCACAGTTAAACTTGAGGATACTTGACAGGAATAAGTCTTAGTTTAGTCCAAGCACAGGTAGGCAGTTCAAATGATATCTTTAGCTCAACCAGGGAGGCCTGGGTGATAGTCTCAGTTTTAAGCAGTGCAGAGCTGCAACAGCTTACATGTCTAGCAAATGCAGATGGGAGTAACACAAGCAGCCAGATGAAGGAGGATTACTGGAAACCGATGTATGCAGCAGGATCTCAGAGCAGAGTAGCAGGATCATAAAACAGGTTTACAGGAGCAGGTACAAAGCCAGGGAGCCACAAGAGGTCAGAAGCTGGATGCAAGGCAGAATACTCTAGCACAGACTAAAGGCTGGGGTGGAGTTATATAGCAGGAAGACACAGTGCACATGAGACCAAAGACGCCATCTTGGTAAAGGGCAGTAATGCACAAAAGGTGATCAAAAATGTTCAGAGTCCTGACAGGAGAACTAACTTGGAATCTCCACATTTCAAAACATTATTGGCATACACCACTAAAGTGGAATCAATTTCTCCAGAATAGAAATAGTATAATGGTGCTCTGAGACCCCTACCACTACAGGAAACACACAAGGAGACCCGAATTTTTTAAAATTTGTCATGCAAATTGAGGAGGAATAGGAGGAATATTAGATGCTTTAAAAAAAGGCAAATTATAACAGTAACAGCAGTGGACATACCTTCTGATTGTTGTGCCACGAATGCACTTGTTAGAAACATCAGCAGCAGTAGCAACAGTAGCCACAGAAGCCACAACAAGTGTCACAGACTGCAATAAAGCGAGATCAATGCAGCACACTAAAAACAAATCTATCAACTAGTCTGCCCAGTTTGCGACTGTGGTGCAAAGGTCATTGAAGAACCATAACTGGTTCATCTTGATGAAAGTTAGGTGGTCTACGCTTTCAGGGGACAGCCAGATGCGCTTATGCATCAGGCCACCAGCACCAACAGTGAAGACAATTTCTGAGAGAATGCTGCCTGCTGGGCATGACAAAACCTCCAAGATGTGACTGGATAGCTCAGGCCACACTTCCATTTTTGAAGACCAAAATGCAAAAGGGTCTAAACCCCCTGATGGCATCAATATTGAGCTGGAGATACTCCTGTACCATCCTCTCCAGTAGAGATGAGCGAACCTGAACAGGAAGTCCTTGTTACTGTTCGGATTCAGCCTACGAACACAGGGTATTTGTCCAGCTGTCATTTGTATGACAGCATGGCAAACACCACTTCTGATCGACGGTAAAATCATCACCGCTGGTCAGAGAGCCGCGGTTCCCATGCTGTCAAATGACAGCGTGAGCCCGCAGCTATGATTGAAGGAATAAAGTTTACCTCTGGTCATTGATGACGGCTGATGGGACTACTGCTCCCATCAGCCGATGCCTGCTACCGCTAATAACAGTGAGAGCAGGAGAGGCTGATGGGAGTATTCAGCAGCCGGCACATGCGCTGTAAATAAATAATTTAAAAAACGGCATGAGATCCATGGTATTTTTGTCAACCAGCAAGGGAAAACTCGCAGCTGAGGGCTGCAACCATCAGCTGTCAGCTTCGGCAATGCTGGTTATCAAGAATAGAGGGGTCCCCACTCTGATTTTTTTAATTATTTAAGTAAATAATTTTAAAAAACGGTGTGGGGTCTCCCCCATTTTTGACAACCAGCCAAGCTAAAGCAGACAACTGGGGGCTGGTTTTTTCATGCTGGTAAGGGGCCATGGATATTGTCCCTGATCAGCCTAATACCAGCAGCCTGCAGCCGCCCAGAAAAGGCACATTAGATGCATCAATTCTGGCGCTTTGCACTCCTCTCCCCACTTGCCCTGTAGAAGTGGCAAGTGGGGTTCATATTTGTGGGGTTGATGTCATCTTTGTATTGTCAGGTGACATCAAGCCCATGGCTTAGTAATGGAGAGGCGTCTGTAAGAGACTAATCCTATAGCCAGAATAAAGTCTTTTATTTGAAATAAAACAAAATACACTTTTACTTTTTTGTTTAAAAATAACAAACACAGTATCCCTCATCTGTCTGTTGTTCTTTCCCACGCTGTAATCCATGTCTGGGGGATAAGCAGTTTTCATCCTTGATGTCCACAACTCTTGAGCTGTGTGACTGTGATCTCCAAGGCATATTAATTTAAAGACTGCGTTATTGCGGTGAGCCCTGGTTGCACAGTCTGGAGGTTAGGGGAATTCTCTCTGCACTGTTGGAACTGATGTCTCATTAAGGGAGAGGTTGAGGCTGCAGGTGGAAGCTCTAGAGGAGGCGGAGGAGACAGGATCAGTGGAGAAAATGTTAGATATAGAGGTTTATCTTGCAAGCTTTGGGGATTTCCATAACAGCTGACGAGCTCTCACTCACCTCGACTGTAGCGGGTAAACAAGTGGAGGTTATGCAGTGCGAGAACACTTGTCACGGTGATAGAGGAGAAAGAAGCAGCAGATGTGGTTGATAGGGTGACCAGTGTTTGGCGAGGCCCGCTAGGCCGCATTTTAGCACAGTCAGATTCCCAGACTAAGGCATGTTAACCACATATGTACCAGTTCATGCATGCAGTAGTCAAATTGATTAAATTTTTGCCTCTACTGAGCCATTTTTTACAAAGTTGGCAGATAACGTGTGTTGGGTCATCCTTTGCAGTCTCAAAAAAGGCCCAGGCTAGGCAACCCTTGCCTCCCTACAAACTGCAGACCCACAACCACTGCTGGCCACAGCCAGAGTTGTGGCTGAGGATGCAGTGCTTTTCATGGTTGCATCACTCCGTGTCTGAGCGGGAAGCTGTAATGTAACCTCCTCGCCTTCCTCCTCCACCACCTCCTCTGCTGATCTACTCAGCTGAGTGCCTCTGGGTTCACAACAAGTGGGATCTACAACCTAATCATTATTCTCTATGTTCTCCCACTCCTCGCTCTGAGACGTGGTGGAAACAAGGGTAATTGGAGTGCCAACTCTGAGGACTGTACTGTGTGTGATGTTAAGATAGAGGAAGAAGAGGAGAGGCCACTTTATGCAGCGCTTGCCATTCACTGGAGCACATGCTGTTTCTGACCACATCCACAAGACATACCGCTGTGTAGCAGCCAAAGAAAGAGAGTTGAGTAGCCCATCCAGTAGTAGAATTTGTCAGTTGTCTTTAGATAGGATAAGCCAGTGTTTGTTCAGTAGAGCTTTCAGTAACATTACCGCATAGCCCATGTACACCTCAAAGACCAAGCCTATTCCCCCTTGCGCCACAACCTAGCTTTTTCCCATTCATGTTGGATGTACCCTTCCCTTTTCATAACTAGCTGTTTGACAACCCTATGCCGAGACCTGTCAGTCACCTGTCACTAAATTAACAATCAGTATTTATTGGCTGAGATAGTGTGGCTAGACCACAGAAATAGCGCAAAATATTTACATGCTGAAATGTGAGCTGGTGGCTGGACCACACAATTAGTACAAAGGATTTATATGCTGACATGTGGATTGGTGATGAGACCACAGAATAAGTACAAGATATTTATATGCTGGAATGTGAGCTGGTGGCTGGACCACACAATTAGCACAAAGGATTTATATGCTGACATGTGGACTAGTGATGAGACAACAGAAATAGCACAAAAGTTTTATATAATGAAATGAGGACTGGCGGCTGGACCACACAATTAGCACAAAGGATTTAGATGTGGAAATGTGGACTGGTGGCTGGACCACACAATTAGCACACAGGATTTAGATGCTGAAATCTGGACTTGTGGTGAGACCACAGAATTAGCACAAAAGATTTTTATGCTGAAATCTGGACTGGTGGCAAGACCACAGAATTAGCACAAAAGATTTTTATGCTGAAATGTGGACTGGTGGTGGGACCACAGAATTAGCACAAAAGATTTTTATGCTGAAATATGCACTGGTGGTGGGAACACAGAATTAGCACAAAAGATTTATATGTTGAAAGTGGACTAGTGGCTGAGCCACACAATTAGCACAAAGGATTTAGATGTTGAAATGTGGACTGGTGGCTGAACACACAATTAGTACAAAGGATTTATATGCTGAAAGGTCGATTTAACACAGGATCCTATCAATCTGAACTAGCTGAGAATAAACCACTTAGCTAACTATCCGACTACTTGCAGCAGCAGCCTCACTATGCCGTTAAAGTTACAAAATGGCGCCGAATCCACTTGTTCGTTTTTTATATGGAGAGAGACATGTTACTTTGGCAGCCAATGACACAAGCCCTTGTGGACATTGTGGATGGTTTCTGCACCTTGAATGACTGCCAGAATCTCAATACATTACGTTAATTAAAAAGAAAAATAATAACAGTCTGCCGCTCCTCTGACCTCTCCCCACTCCCTCCCCTCATCAAACATGTCCTCCCCGCTCATCATACAGCACCACTATCATAGCCAAAGTCCTAACAAAAGTGTACGGAGGAAGACCGGGCTGCGGTTACTTGTACCGAGCCGGGTCCAGAACTGTTGAGGTTGCCTCGCTTGTTGCCTGGGGGAAGGAATGAGGGACCGGACCAACCTCATGACCCGAGTAGGCAAGCAGTTTGGCGCGAACAGGCAGCTCGCAGCAGGGTGAGCAGTGTGCTCCGTCTCCTGAGCACCGGCGCTGCGACAGGTTATGTTTGTAAGCTCCCATCATCACCAGCGGGACCGTAAGAGAGAGAGGTACTGTGCACCCAGAGACTGTGAGTACTGCACACCGGCGGAAGGGAGAAGGCCGAGTACCGGACATTCGTTTGCGGCCTTCCCTGCCATTTGCTGGACACCAGCCCACATTTAATTCTGAGAGTGCTGAGGTCTGGTTTGCTTTTGCCGCACAAGTTCATGGACTAGGGGCTCAGCGGAAGGTACAGAGACTGACCGCTGCTGCTAGAAGACAGATCTGTGGACATCTTTCCGGCCGTTGCCTGCGGGATCATCTGCGGTGAAGGAACATAAAGGGCATGATAACTGGACTGCTATTATTCTGCACTTGTTGTTTCTTTTATCTACCCTTTAACCATTTATCTCCCTGCGAGGACTTTAATACCCTGTTGGATTAAACTGTTAAATTTGTTAACCATTACTCTGCCTCCTGTCTGTCCCTACATCCCGCAACCTGATTACAAAAGCATTAGCAGAAATTCGATCATTAACCCAACTTTGGCTGAATTTTTGCCAATTTTATGGAAAATGCTCAGAAATATGAACACAAATCCGAATGTGTAATGTTCGTGCTGAATTTGAGATTGGTGAACATTTTCCGAAAAAGTTTCCTCATCTCGAGTGGTAAGGTTCTTTTAAGGGTTGATATTGACGGTTAGGATTGCTACATTCAGTAGGTGGCTCTAGAATTTCTGTCCTCTTCCTCAATGAAGAGGCTATTTTTATATTTAAATTTCCAGAGGACCATTGCATTGCATATATGTCTCCTTACACCAACTTGGCATTCTCCACAAGAAGAACAAAAGGGTAAAATTCAAGCTTCATGTGACATCTTTTATCAAGGGAGAGTCGGGAAGCCCCCGCACACATTAGACTGTTGGTCATTCCAACCAATACCAGCGGGTTCAACTGACTTTTATCTAAAGTGTATGGGTGCCTAAGGCTATCAGTATCAGCTTTGGAAATACGGCATTGTGCTTATATAAGAGTGAATAACAATGTGCAAAATTTTAAACTGTGAGAATTATTCACATTTATGCATCTACAAATGACGAGAAATTTACATACAAAAGATATCATGTACAAAGAAAATATCTTATAGTAAGACAAAAAAATCATTTGCTATATGTCTGTCAAGGATTTTATTGGGCATCAAGCAGTTTTAATTTATCACTCATGTGATTTTTAAAAGCTCTTTATTGTCAGATTATTTTGGTTCGTACATCTTAAGAACTAAGCACAATGTAGTGACAAGTGACTAAACATTGTATGACTGATGCCAATGGAATAATAAATTGGCCAGCAAAACAACAAGACATTTTTTAAAAATATTGAATACTTTCTATTTTGCTTGTTAATAAAGCTCTCCATGGACTGCTACAGTATTTGATTCAATTGCAGCATAAAGCTCATTCTACAGTATCTCGCCTTACACATAGAAAACATGTAAATTAAGGAGGATCTATTTGCAGCTCTCATGCTGAATAAAGAATTACAGGACACTGCACATTGTAGCTGCCGGCTATGCAACACTAACGGGAAGGCGAGAAGTTAGCTGGAATCACGGCTGAACTAAATCTGTCCTAACTATTCAAGCAGTTAGTGTGAGGTCAGGAACATGCACTAAATGTATTGTTTTCTACTTCAGCACATTCTACTGATTATTTTGTGATTACTATTGGCTTCTATATATAAATATATTGAAACCAGTGAAAGACATGCTTTGTGGTTCTTTCTCCTTCACTTGTATACCTACATGAATAATAAACTCCTTGGAGAAAATGCGACAAATACTGATCATCAAATCTAGTTTCAGAGGGTAACTGTAGATTGATTTTATAATTTTTATTAATATTACATTTATATTAAATAAATCCCTTTTAATTAAGGTAAGTTTTATAAAATTAAGGGCTCATGCAGACGTCTGTGGGTCTTGGTCCGATCACGGACTGCAATGCACGGATTGACCGCAGGTCTCCAGACCGGTGCTGGGGCATGGCAGCTTCATAAATTTCTATGAGGCTGTCACTTTTGGGTCGGGAGGTCTGAGGCCATTCCATGCATTGCAGTCAGTGATCGGACCGAGATCCATGGATGTCTGAAGGAGCCCTAACAAGAAAGCAAGTTGAAATTGCTATGAGACAATATTATGTAGAACAATTTTGCAGTCTGGCTTCACTTACATGAAATATTTTTCAGGTGGATTTTACTGTGGAAATCGTCTGAAAAACTTATCAGAAAATGCTAAAAAAAAATGACCATATGAATTTCTATGTAAAATGGCTTGCTTCAGGTTCTAACTGTGAAGAGTTTAAAGAAATGATAAGTCCATTCTTCAGGCAATTTCCGCTAGGAAGTCACTCTGTACTTTACACAAGTCAATCCAACAGGTGAAAAGATGCTCAGAAGACACCCAGATGTGTTACAGAGCGTTTTGCTGTTGGTTTTGCGAAAATACGCAGGCGCTTTCGTTATCATTCAAGTGACTGAAAAAATAAAAAAAACTGGAAAGCAACATTAAAAAAGACTTTACAAAAATCATGTGAAATACCTAAAAAAAAAAACGCCAGTGACATAAGCTGCCAAAAACATGCTCAGGAAACAAAGAGAAAAGTGACACAAAAAACGCTGCAGGTAAAAACCGTCAGAGTTCCCTGAAATGTCTTCTGCATGAAAAACTCAACAGATTCACCTAAGTCTAACTTTTTTCATATTCAGTGCAAAATAAATTGAGGACAAGAGGATTATAGTCAGTGTTGAATCTGCTGCTCTTGATGTCCGTTGTTATACAGTCATGGCCAAAAGTTTTGAGAATGACACAAATATTAATTTTTACAAAGTCTACTGCTTCACTTTTTCTAATGGCAATTTGCATATACTCCAGAATGTTATAAAGAGTGATCAGCTTAACAGCAATTACTTGCAAAGTCAATATTTGGCTAGAAAATGAACTTTATCCCCCAAAACACATTTCAACATCATTGCAGCCCTGCCTTAAAAGGACCAGCTAACCTCTTTTCAGTGATTGCTCCATTAACACAGGTGTGGGTGTTGATGAGGACATGGCTGGAGATCAATCTGTCATGATTAAGTAAGAATGACACCACTGGACACTTTAAAAGGAGGCTGGTGCTTGGCATCATTGTTTCTCTTCTGTTAACCATGGTTATCTCTAAAGAAACACGTGCAGTCATCATTGCAATGCACAAAAATGGCCTAACAGGGAAGAGTATCGCAGCTAGAAAGATTGCACCTCAGTCAACAATCTATTGCATCATCAAGAACTTCAAGGAGAGAGGTTCCATTGTTGCCAAAAAGGATTCAGGGCGCCCAAGAAAGACCAGCAAGCGCCAGGATCGTCTCTTAAAAGTGTTTCAGCTGCGGGATCGGGCTACCAGCAGTGCAGAGCTTGCTCAGGAATGGCAGCAGGCAGGTGTGAGTGCATCTGCACGCACTGTGAGGCGGAGACTCTTGGAGCAAGGCCTGGTCTCAAGGAGGGCAGCAAAGAAGCCACTTCTCTCCAGAAAAAACATCATGGACAGACTGATATTCTGCAAAAGGTACAGGCAGTGGACTGTTGAGGACTGGGGTAAAGTTATTTTCTCTGATGAATCCCCTTTTCGATTGTTTGGGACATCAGGAAAACGCCTCATTCAGAGAAGACAAGGTGAGCGCTACCACCAGTCTTGTCTCATGCCAACTGTTAAGCATCCGAAACCATTCATGTGTGGGGTTGCTTCTCAGCCAAGGGAATCGGCTCTCTCACAGTCTTGCCTAAAAACACAGCCATGAGTAAAGAATGGTACCAGAATGTCCTCCAAGAGCAACTTCTCCCAACCCTCCAAGAGCAGTTTGGCGATCAACAATGCCTTTTCCAGCATGATGGAGCACCTTGCCATAAAGCAAAGGTGATAACTAAATGGCTCAGGGAACAAAACATAGAGATTTTGGGTCCATGGCCTGGAAACTCCCCAGATCTTAATCCCATTGAGAACTTGTGGTCAATCATCAAGAGACGGGTGGACAAACAAAAACCTAAAAATTCTGACAAAACGAAAGCATTGCTTGTGCAAGAATGGACTGCTATCAGTCAGGATTTGGTCCAGAAGTTGATTGAGATCATGCCAGGGAGAATTGCAGAGGTTCTGAAGAAGAAGGGTCAAGACTGCAAATATTGACTTGCTGCATTAACTCATTCTAACTGTCAATATAAGCTTTTGTTACTCATATGTTTGCAATTATTATATTTCTGTCTGTGCTAAAAACATCTGTCAAACTCACATAAAAACCAGAGGGCAGCAGATCATGTGAAAATATAATATTTGTGTCATTCTCAAGACTTTTGGCCATGACTGTATGTAGAATGGACATCACATCAACAGCGACTGCAGTGAATCAGTGGAGGCTAAGCTTGCCCAATAAATTAATTATAATTTACCATACAAAACTGGCATACATTAATGCAGAAACATACATCAGTCGCTAACTGACATACATTTCTTGCAGTGGCGCATGGCAACTGAGAGATGTACCAAATACAATGTACATTCTTCAAGACTGATGTACAAAATGCCAGTCTTGATAAATCAGTACCAAAAAATGTTGAAAAAATACAAATTTGTAATTTCAAGTAATCATATGTTGCACAAACTATTAGTGATTGGACAAAATTACCTCATAAGACATGCTCTTATCCCTTCCATACATGATGATACCAAACATGAGATTGAAGGTTCCCATTTTGGTCTAAAGATGACTCTGTGATGTAACCATAAAATTACTGTTTAGAAAAGTCCATGAGAAAACTTCAGAAATCTAACTGCAATGAAGTATGATTTATTAATAACTGAATGACCCAAATGAAAACAGATAATATCAACCAATGTTTCGGCCTTCCAAGGTATATCTGTACAAATGGATAATGAGCTGAAAAGGAAAAATTAATATAAAATAAACTAGACAGGGTCACATATCAAAATTTTTTAAAATACAATTATGCAAAGAAAGAAAACAATTTTTCAAGCCCCTGGGATAAAAATATTTGTAGCAAACTTTATTCCATCAAGATTACAATAGTATTTAAAGGCAGGATATTCAAAAGGCGACGCGTTTCGAATGTGATTGTTGTTTGTCAAAGCTTATTTGAAATGGCTGGATGTTAGCCTTAAATAAACTGGGGATCTGATAAAAACCAAAACATATGACAAGGAATACAACAAATATAACACATGTATGTGTGAATAAAAGAAAGAGAAGCACATTAGTAATACAAATGAATGATTGAGTAAGCAGAAAGGCAGAAGAGGAAAAGAGAACATAAAGGGAAATATTACGACTACAGAGTAAGGAAGTAAAAAAAAAAAAAGAGGGAAGATGAATAGGCAAGCTAAATGAAGATAAATGTCTGAGTCCTCACAATGTAGAGAAGTGGACGATATAGAGTACTGTATAGGGGTCTATAACTGAAGATGTCTATTAGGAAATCTAGGGAAAAGAGGAGAAAAGGGTTAATTAACAAACATAACATTGTCCTCGATTTATCGCAACTTTATAACAATATGTCAGTTTCATAACATTACAGCAGGTCCCATAATTTACTGGACCAAAGGTACACCTCTACAGGAGACCACTTTAATCAGTAGTGGACTTCATATTCCCTGTTCAGGCCAACAGGAGGTAAGGTTTGTAGAACATGAATCCAGTAGAATTCACGTTCTTTGAGTTTTTTCACTCAATCACCTCCTCTCCTTGCTGGAGGTACCTGTTCTATGATTTGATATTTTAATTGGGAGATAGTGTGTCCCATGGAGATGAAGTGGGCTGGAACAGGTTCTAGAGTACGTTCACAACGTATGGTCGACTTGTGTTATGATATACGACCTCGGAAATGCTGAGTGGTTTCCCCAACATATCTAAGACCGCACTGGCATTTGATAAGGTAGACGACAAAGGACGACTCACAAGTGAAATGTAATGTTTTCCAGATCAGGAATGAGTAAATTAATGACCTTTATTGATGTTTAAACATTGCAGGCAACCCAAAGAAGTGAAAGTACCCTTGTGTGGTGCTAAAAGGGTGCGTTGTGTAAGTCCTACAATTGCCCACATCTGCTCTAACCAAATGATTCTTGATGTTTTCCTCTGGAGTTTTTGTTACAGAGAAGTGGTTTATTTGTAAATTCAGGAATATTTGGATAAGATTTCTAAAACAAAGACCTATGTTTCAAAATGCATTCATTTATTCTTCCACTGAAAGGATGGCAAGTTCTGACGAAGACCATTCTGTGAGAAATGTTGCCTGATGTATTCTGTGGGTAATTTAGTTTCAGAATGTGTTCCGCGTAACCTCTATTCCAAAATATTTTATTAATTTAATTGTGCCGAAAGTCGCGTACTGAGTTGTTAGAAACAATGTGATCAATTCCACAGGGTTCTGATTTTGGGAGGTATTTTTTATTGTGCTTAGGATGACAACTAGAATAGTGTAACAAACTATTTTTGTCAGTTGGTTTCACATATAATTCTGTTTCTAAAAAGCTGTCAGCAGTAATGGTAACTGATGTATCAAGAAAATGAATGGAGAAGTCATCATGATGTATGGAAAAAGTCAAATCCCGGACAAAGGTGTTAAGGTCCTGGAAGAAAAGAAAAAGAGTCTCATTATTACCAGGCCAAATGAGAAAATTTTCATCTATGTATCGTTTCCAGTAAATGACATGATTCTGAAAGAGAGTGTGATTGTAGACAAAAGTTTGACTCAAAATTTGCCATGTATATGTTGGCATAAGAGGGTGTCACATTCAACCCTATCACTATACCCCTTTTCTACAAAAAGAAATGGTCCTCGAAAAGGAAGACATTTTTTGTATCAATGTAAGAAGATCAATGCA
The DNA here is from genome assembly GCA_033576555.1 of Oophaga sylvatica. Taxonomy (NCBI): domain Eukaryota; kingdom Metazoa; phylum Chordata; class Amphibia; order Anura; family Dendrobatidae; genus Oophaga; species Oophaga sylvatica. The sequence goes on from JARQOD010000002.1 coordinate 528,992,904, forward strand.
AAATTGTCTCTGGTCCTGTGTAAGCGTTATGTGATTGCTCAAAAAATCCAATACTGCCAGTCTGGTGATCAAAACTTCTATATAAGCTATGAACAACGAGGGTGACAAGTTTTCTACCTGGTGCAATTCTTCTGACTGAACATATACAGTGCCTTGCGAAAGTATTCGGCTCCCTGGAACTTTTCAACCTTTTCCCACATATCATGCTTCAAACATAAAGATACCAAATGTTAATTTTTGGTGAAGAATCAACAACAAGTGGGACACAATTGTAAAGTTGAACGAAATTTATTGGTTATTTAAAATTTTTGTGGAAATACAAAAACTGAAAAGTGGGGCGTGCAATATTATTCGGCCCCTTTAACTTAATACTTTGTTGCGCCACCTTTCGCTGCGATTTCAGCTGCAAGTCGCTTGGGGTATGTCTCTATTAGTTTTGTACATCGAGAGACTGAAACTCTTGCCCATTCTTCCTTGGCAAACAGCTCGAGCTCAGTGAGGTTGGATGGAGATCGTTTGTGAACAGCAGTTTTCAGCTCTTTCCACAGATTCTCGATTGGATTCAGGTCTGGACTTTGACTTGGCCATTCTAACACCTGGATACTTTTATTTGTGAACCATTCCACTGTAGACTTTGCTTTATGTTTGGGATCATTGTCTTGTTGGAAGACAAATCTCCATCCCAGTCTCAGGTCTTTTGCAGACTCCAACAGGTTTTCTTCAAGAATGGTCCTGTATTTGGCTCCATCCATCTTCCCATCAATTTTAACGATCTTCCCTGTCCCTGCTGAAGAAAAGCAGGCCCAAACCATGATGCTGCCACCACCGTGTTTGACAATGGGGATGGTGTGTTAAGGGTGATGAGCTGTGTTGCCTTTATGCCAGACATCATTTGGCATTGTTGCCAAAAAGTTTGATTTTGGTTTCATCTGATCAAAGCACCTTCTTCCACATGTTTGGTGTGTCTCCCAGGTGGCTTGTTGCAAACTTTAAATGACACTTTTTATGGATATCTTTGAGAAATGGCTTTCTTCTTACCACACTTCCATAAAGGCCAGATATGTGCAGTGTACGACTGATTGTTGTCCTATGGACAGACTGTCCCACCTCAGCTGTAGATCTCTGCAGTTCATCCAGAGTGATCATGGGCATCTTGGCTGCATCTCTGATCAGTCTTCTCCTTGTTTGAGATGAAAGTTTAAAGGGACGGCCGGGTCTTGGTAGATTTGCACTGGTATGATACTCCTTCCATTTCAATATGATCGTTTGCACAGTGCTCCTTGGGATGTTTTAAGTATTGGAAATCATTTTGTATCCAAATCTGGCTTTAAACTTCTCCACAACAGTATCACGGACCTGCCTGTTGTGTTCCTTGGTCTTCATGATGCTCTCTGTGCTTCAAACAGAACCCTAAGACTATCACAGAGCAGGTGCATTTATACAGAGACTTGATTACACACAGGTGGATTATATTTATCATCATTAGTCATTTAGGACAACATTGGATCATTCAGATCTTAATGAACTTAATGAACTTCTGGAGTGAGTTTTCTGCACTGAAAGTAAAGAGGACGAATAATATTGAACACCCCACTTTTCAGTTTTTGTATTTCCACAAAACTTTAAAAGAACCAATAAATTTCCTTCAACTTCACAATTGTGTCCCACTTGTTGTTGATTCTTCGCCAAAAATTTACATTTGGTATCTGTTGTGAATACGTTGGAGGCGACTACAGAGCTGGGGCTCCCTCCGGTGGTTGCTGAGGTTAATGAACCAATTGCTGAATGGCTTTCAGCTGGGTCCGAATGGTCTGATATAAGTGACCTGAACTCCCATCAGCCTTGCCGGTAATCAATTGTTCTTCCAGGTCTTTTTACGATAAAAATTGGCAAAACCCAAAAATCTCTGAAGAGCCTTTAATGAAGTAGGTTGGACCCAATCACAGATGGCCTGAACCTTGACCGGGTCCATTTCAATAACAGATGGGGACAAAATGAATCCCAGAAATGAGTTCCTCTGTACGCCAAAAAGACACTTTGATCCCTTCACATACAGAGCATTCTCTCTCAAAATCTGGAACACAGTCCGAACATGTTTCACATGAGAGTCCCAGTCACTGGAAAAAATCAAGATATCATCCAAATAAACAATCAGAAATTTATCCCAAAATCCCTGAAAATATCATTCATGAAGGACTGGAAGACAGAAGGAGCATTAGTGAGCCCAAAGGGCATCACTAGGTACTCAAAATGCCCCTCTGGGGTATTAAATGCCGTCTTCCATTCATCCCCGTGCTTAATGCGAATAAGGTTATATGCCCCCCTGATGTCAAGCTTGGTAAACCAAGTAGCACTTTTCACCCTGGAAAACAGGTCAGAAATCAAGGGTAACGGATATTGATATTTCACAGTAATATTGTTAAAGAGACGATAATCAATACACGGCCTTAATGAACCATCCTTTTTGGCCACAAAGAAAAAACCGGCACCTAAGGGTGAAGAGGATGGTCTGATATGACCCTTCTCCAATGACTCCTTGATTTAAGACCGCATAGCGTCATGTTCAGGTACAGACAAGTTAAAAAGGCGACCTTTAGGGAATTTACTACCAGGCACTAATTCAATAGCGCAGTCATAGCTCCTATGGGGGGGCAAGGATGCAGATTTACTTTCGCTAAACACATCAGAAAAATCTGTCAAAAAGTCAGGAACATCCTGAGCCTGGGGGAAGGCAGAAAAAACAGGAGTGTTGGTATTAACACATTGGCAGCCCCAACTGGTTACAGACACAGATTTCCAATCCAAAACAGGATTATGAGACTGTAACCAAGGGAAACCCAGTACGATAATGTCATGCAGATTATACAGCACCAAAAATTTGCAACTCTCCTGATGATCAGGTTCAACCCTCATTATCACCTGAGTAGAGAACTGAGGTTTATTCTCAGCCAAAGGGGTAGAATCGATCCCCAGTAGGGGAATAGACTTCCGTAGGGGTATTAAGGGAAACCCACAACGTTTAGCAAAATCAAAATCCATCAGGTTAATAGCTGCTCCCGAATCAACGAAAGCCTGAGCAGAAAATGTGGACAGGGAGCAAATCAGGGTAACAGTCAACAAAAATTTAGTCTGAACACTACCCAAGACAACTGAGCGTGCAAAACGTCTTCCCCGCTTAGGGCAGACTGAAACAGCATGAGAGGCATCACCACAGTAGAAACATAACCCATTGCCCTCTCGAAACTCATGACGCTGTGCCCCAGAAGCCACTCTATCACACTGCATGGGTTCAGAAGCTGGTTCACAAGGCAACACTATTCCACGCATACCTCTACGCTCACGCAAACGTCTGTCAATTTGAATCGCTAATGACATAGAATCATTGAGACCAGAGGGGACAGGGAATCCCACCATAACATCCTTTACATTCTCTGACAGACCCTTCCGAAAAAGGGCTGCCAAAGCATCGTCATTCCATTTGGTCAGGACTGCCCACCTACGGAATCTCTGACAGTATAACTCAGCGTCATTAAGCCCCTGATTTAATGCCAACAAGGCTTTTTCAGCTTGATCAGTGACATTAGGCTCATTGTACAATAACCCCAAGCCTGAAAAATGCATCAACATTACTCAAAACAGGATCCCCAGGTGTCAGGGAAAAAGCCCAATCCTGAGGATCGCCGCGCAGGAGAGAGATGACAATTTGAACCTGCTGTGCTGCGTTCCCTGAGGACTTCGATTTCAAGGCAAAAAACAACTTACAGTTATTTTTGAAATTCAGAAATTTAGCTCGATCCCCTAAAAACAAATCTGGCATGGGAATCCTAGGTTCCACAACCGGCAACCCTGCAAGATAGGTAGCAATACTCCGAACCCCAGTGGCAAGCTGATCCACACGGCCAGACAACTGTGCAAACTCCATTGAGAGAAAAAAAAAATCCTCCTCAGCACCCAGAGATACATAGGGAAAAAAAAATGCAACAAACAGAAAAAAAAAATCTCTGACAACTCTGACAACTTTTTTCTTTCCACAATATTTTTCCCTTCTGTGAGTACCATATAATTTTCAGTTTTGGCCGGTGATACTGTTATGATTTGGTAGCTGAGGAGAGCAGGCAAAAAAGGCAATACACCAGAGAGGTTGGAATCTATGGGATTGCAGTACCCTGACTAACCACCACAACTAAAGGCAGCCGTGGAGCGTACCTACGTTGGTCCTAGACGCCTCGTCACAGCCTGAGAAGCTAACTACACCTAAAGATAGAAAGAGGAAAGCTATCTGCCCCGGAGCAGATCCCCAAAGAACATAGAAAGCCCCCAAACATGTAATGGCGGTTAGACAAGAAGAAATACTGACACAGACAGAAAATAGTATGAGCAAACGTTGGGGCCCAAACTTCCTAAATAGAAAAGGATAGGAAGGGCACTTACTGCAATCCCAAAAAACCCTGAAAAGTACCAACTCTACTAATTACAAAAACACCTGAGATCACACGACCTCTACCACCTAAATTAGTTCTCTGGTGTAACAAAAACTAAACAGCAACCACTGAAAAAACTGGAAAAGGCAAATGAACAAACAACAGTGGCTGAACTAAACTGAGAGGAGCACAAGCCCCCGAAGGGGACCCGGCAGACCCCACAGAAGTGCAGGACAAAATGCAAAAAGCAAGCACAAAAAACTAATAGAAGAAAATGTCTTATCTGTTAGTAGAAGATGCAGGCACGAAACAGCAAGCTACAAAGTGAACAGGAATCAAAGATGAGACCAGAACAATTGATCACCGGAAACCTGATGGGAGGGAACCTCCCTTATATAAGACCAGTCAGTAACACCTGATCTCCAATCTTCACAATCTTCATTGGATAGTTCAGTACTATTTGTAACCACCAGAGGGAGCTTCTGCTCAGAATTCATTTCTAGCACATTCACAAGAGGCAGTTAGACAAGATGAAACCACAAACGCAGGCAGAAAACAGATTGATCAAACGCTGGGGCCACAAGCTGACTAAATAGGATAGGACAGGAGAGATTACTTTCTGCAACCCAGAAAACCCTACAAAAATCCAACATTCTGATTAAAAAAATACTGAGATCACACGATCTCGCCACTCACTAAATCAGATCTCAGTGCGAAAAAACCAAGCTGCAGCCGCTGAAAGCAGGAAAAAGCAAATGAAAAAACAACAGAGGCTACAGGCAAACTGTGAGGAGCTCAGGCCCCAGGAGGGGACCCGGCTGTCCTCCACAAATGTGCAGAAAACAATGCAAATAGCAAGCACAAAAATAAAAGCAGAAAATATCTTATCTGATAGCAGAAGATGCAGGCTAGACTCAGCAAACTTCCAAATGAACCAGGAACCACAATTGAGACAAGAACAATTGATCACCGGCAACCATCATGGGAGGTAACCTCCCTTATATCAGACCAGTCCGTGATCCCAGATTGCCATTCCTCGCTGAAAGGTTCAGTACTGTCTGTAACCACCAGAGGGAGCCTCTGCTCAGAAACCATCTCTAGCACATTCATAACAGCTGCCCTGTTGGGAAATTGTTTGTCCCAGACCCAGTGGAAGAAGAGTGTGATGTCTGAGATTCATTGTTCCGCGTTGGCTGGTCATCCCGGTATTTTTGGTACCAGAGACTTGGTGAGTCGGTCCTTTTGGTGGCCTACTTTGTCTCGTGACGTCGGGGACTTTTTGCAGTCCTGTGGGACTTGCTCTCGTTCCAAGCATTGCTCTCGCTCTAGTGGTTTGTTAATGCCATTACCTGTGCCCAAGAGGCCATGGACCCATATCTCTATGGATTTTATTTCCGACTTCCCTGTCTCTCAGAGAATGACCGTTATCTGGGTAATCTGTGATATGTTTTCCAAGTTGATACATCTTGTGCCATTACCTAACCCTCACCCTCAGACCAATGGACAAACCGAGAGAATAAACCAGACCTTGGAGACTTATTTGAGATGTTTTTTGTCTGCTGATCAAGATGACTGGGTCTCTTTTTTGCCTTTGGTGGAGTTTGCTCTTATTAATAGGGCTAGCTCTGCCACCTTGATGTCTCCATTTTTCTGCAATTCTGGGTTTCACCCTCGATTTTCTTCGGGACAGGCGGAGGCTTCCATCTGTCCGGGGGTTGACTCTAGTGTGGAGCGAATGCAGCAGATTTGGGACCAGATAGTGGAGAGGTTGTTGCTCTCTCAGGAGAAGGCCCAGCAGTTTGCCAACCGGCATAGGACTGAGGGTCCTCGTTTTAAAGTGGGGGACTTGGTTTGGTTGTCCTCAAGAAATATCCCTATGAAGGTTGCGTCTCCAAAATTTAAGCCAAGGTTCATTGGACCTTATAAAATCATGGAAATTCTTAATCCGGTTTCCTTCCGTTTGCTTCTTACAGGGACATTTAAGATCCATAACGTGTTCCACAAGTCCTTATTGAAGAGGTTTGCTGAGCCAGTGGTTTCTATGGCTGCGCCTCCCGACCCTGTTTTGGTTGAGGGCAATTTGGAGTATGTGGTTGAGAAAATATTGGATTCTCGTTTTGCTAGACGGAAACTCCAGTATTTGGTTAAGTGGAGAGGTTATGGTCAAGAGGACAATTCTTGGGTGTTTGCTTCAGACATCCATGCTAGGAGACTGATCCGTGCCTATCATCAAGCTCATCCTGATCGGCCTGGTTGCACAAGTGAGGGTTTGGTGACCCCTCCTCAAGGGGGGGTACTGTTGTGAATATGTTGGAGGCGACTTTGGAGCTGGGGCTCCCTCCGGTGGTTGCTGAGGGTAATGAACCAATTGCTGAATGGCTTTCAGCTGGGTCCGAATGGTCTGATATAAGTGACCTGAACTCCCATCAGCCTTGCCGGTAATCAATTGTTCTTCCAGGTCTTGGTTGGAGCTCAGCTTGCATTCCTGCTTCCATTCAGATAAGTGACTTGCTGTGTTTTTTTTTCTCTGGTTGGATTTTCCTTGCTGGTTTGCTGCCTAGCAGTGGACTTCAGCCTGGTCCCCTTTTGGGGCCTGGCGCTGCATTTGTGCTCAGTTTTGTTTGCACTTTTGCTCTGTTCCTGTGTCACTTTTTATTTGCTGAATTGCTGTGTGTTACACCAGAGATCTGATTTAGGTGGTAGAGATCGTGTGATCTCAGGTTTTTTGTTAATCAGAAGTGTTGGTATTTTTGTCAGGGTTTTTTGGGTTGCAGTCAGAATTCATTCCTATACTTTTCTATCTAGACAGTATTGGGCCCCACAGTTTTCTCATTCTATTTTCTGTCTGTGTTCGTATTTTCTTCTTGTCTAACCACCATTACATGTTTGGAGGCTTCCTATTTCTGCTACGGGGCAGATAGCTTTCATCTTTCTGTCTTTAGGTGTAGCTATCTCTTCGGCTGTGACGAGGCATCTAGGATCACCGTAGGTACGCTCCACGGCTACTTCTAGTGTTGCAGTTAGTTTAGGGTTCTGCAACCCAGTAGTTTCCAGCCTCTCTGGTGTATTGCTACTTTGGCTATTTTTGCTATTTCTCCTCAGTTACCGAAACATAACAGTATTACCGGCCACACTGAAAATTTTATGGTACTCAACAGAAGGGAAAAATAGGAAAATAAAGGAAAAAAAAAAAAAAGGGAGTTGTCAGAATTTTTTTTTTTTTTCTGTTTGTTGCATTTTTTTTTCTTTTTTTCTCTCGGTGCTGAGGAGGAATTTTTCTTTGTCCTCAATGGAGTTTACACAGTTGTCTGGCCGTGTGGAGCGGCTTGCCGCTGAGGTTCAGAAGATTACTGACTATCTTGCAGGGTTACTGGTTGTGGAACCTAGGATCCCCATACCAGATTTATTTTTGGGGGATTGGTCTAAATTTCCTTGTGCACAAGAACTGCTGGGATCGAATCCTGATATCATCTCTCGTTCCATCCACCAATGCCACATTGCACCACAGACTGTCCAAAAGTTGACTGATGCTTTAATCCAAGTCTGGGCGGATATCCCCCAGCAGAACTACTATGAGAGGTTTGTGGAAGGATATCCCAAATATTTGACCCAATTCATTCAGTTTAAGGGCACTGATACCAAATACTAATGAAATGTATCTAAACTTTTGACTTTGCAGCAAGTAATAAAAATGCCTTAAAACATTCTCTCTCTCTCATTACTCTGGCATTCGGCAAATATTAATAATTATGGTAATCCTAATTGATCTAAAACGGGAAAGGTTTATTCTGATTTCATGTCAGATATTGAGAAAAACATGCATATGTGTCTTTTTATATAGTGTATGTAAACTTTTAGTTTCAACTGTGTATATATGTATATGCGGTGACGTCAATGCACAAACATTGCCGAAAAAAGCCAAAGACTGCTGAGTGCAATGAATACTGCCGGCAGTTAATGAGTGGCCCCGGAAGCGGATGCGGGAGGGAGACAGCGGGATGGGAGGGCGCGTTGCTGGATGGGTAAGTATATTTCTAATGGCCCATATCTGTAAAATTCAAGTTTGGGGTTGAGTCGCAAGTTCGCGTCATCTCCGGCGCCGAACTCGAACTTTACAAAAAATTTGGGCGAACCCGCCAATCCCGAACATCGGGAGGTTCGCCCATCACTACTGCTGACTTCTGATTAGCTGCAGCGTGTATTGCCACACACAGACCCTTTGGGTCTCTGCCCTTAATCACACCTCAGCTGAACGTGCCTCTTACCCTCAAGGGCGCGGTATCAACCTCTGTGACCATTGTCGTTATGCCCTTATTTAGAGGCATTGATTCCATATAGTGTAATGGGGAGAGAAATCTATTATAAAAAGAAATTGACAGAGACAAGGGAGGCATTTCTGTGTTTCTATTAAAACCTTCTGTGTGCCCATTTACTCATATGTCAATGGCAGGGAAAATCCCTGTAGATAGGAACCTATTCTATCTCCTCTTTTATACAGTTTAGTCTCCAATCATATAAAGCTAGAACAATCCAACTCTAACTGAAAACAACCTACAATAGATGGGAAGAATGTTCATCCAACTTTGAGGTTTCTTAACCCTAAATGTACATTGCAAAAAGAAATATAGACTATAATTTTAAAATTAATTATAATTTTAAAATTTTGATGGTTAGCACAAAGCTTGGTGAAATTAAGTGTGCCCTTCTACCAGCAACAAGGTGATCTCTCTGGATGGGAATCTATGCTATCAGTGCCCAGACAACATGAAGCACTAATTTTCAGCTTTGTATTTGCAGAGTACATTTAGGGTTAACACCAATCTGTACCAAGCTATTTTTAATTCAAGCTGGTTTCAACTTTGCACTCGTCTCTTGGTGCCTCTTGGCATTTAAGTGTTGTTTGCGCATGTCCAGAATCCTCGGCAACCAGTTGTGCTCCTGGACATGCGCAATGGAGACCTGATGGCTAGGTGGGTCTGAACAGTGAGTGTGCTGTCGTGTGCATGCGCCACCTTTTCCTATCTCATTGGAGGTAGCAGATCACGTGTCGGCGACCGTGTAACTGCTGCCATGGATACATAAAGGTCCTGGTAGGTACTGCTGTTACCAATTCCCCTTGAAAAAGCAGGTTACTTAACAAGCGAAATGGGCATTTGGGATTCTAACATTTGCGGTAACAAGTCAGGCTGACTTTACCAAAGGGTAAGGTGGTCTTTACTTGAAACTTTAAATATTATTATATGATATAATTGTGGATAGTTCTGATAATTGTGTCCCCACTTTGGGAGATTCAACGTTTACCTAGTGGGTATAATTTCATATGTATTCCATTTATATATAACTAGCTTGGCCTGTGCGAAACTTTCACACATTGGTCGTCGGGGGCGCAGGCAATTTCAGAAGAAGCAAGCTGGTGAAATGTAAATGTATTTCATGAGATGATGAACACAGACAGGTATTTATATATGTAGCTTGGTAATATAATAAATTGGTTTGATAAGTAGAGGCCAAAAAATGTCTTCCGGTTGAGGAGACACCTGCAGGTCATTGTGTCTTTCTGCAGGTTTATGAAAATAAATGTTTAAACTGTATTTAGTGATAAAATCGTGGATATGTGGTTTGTTTGGCTCTTTTCTTGCTGAATGGAGCAAGTTTACCTTTCAAATGGTGTATCATTTGTGTGTGTGGGGCGAAGTAATCAGCGAAACAGCAGTGCATGTATACAAATGTGTTTGCATATGTGACTCACCTGCATTGAAATGTGCAATCCTCCAATGTGCCTGAAATAGGCTGGGCAAGCACTTGAGCTGGAAAGATCCCAAGGCAAATGTTTGGATTTGTTTGTGATGTCTGTAAGCAGTTTGTGGTAGTGTGCTTTGGGTAGTGTGCTGCCACCTGCAGGTAATTTGACCTTTCAAATGGTGTATCATTTGTTTGTATGGGTGGAGTATGAACGGAGCAAGTGTGCCATTCAGTAGGCAGTGCATGTTTACAAATGTGTTTGCATATGTGCCTCACCTGCAGTGAAGTGTGCAATCCTCCAATTTGGCTAAAATAGGCTAGGCAATCAGTTCAGCAAGCTGCAAAGCCCCCAAGGGAAATGTTTAGATTTGTTTGTGATGTCTGTAAGCAGCTTTGTGGTAGTGTGCTTTGGGGTACTCTGGTGCCACCTGCAGGTCATTTTTCCTAACTGCAGGTTTATGAAAATTAATGTTTCAACTGTCTTTTGTGATCAAATCGTGGATGTGTGGTTTGTTTGGCTATTTTCTTGCTGAAGGGGGTAAGTTTACCTTTCAAATGGAGTATCATTTGTGTGTGTGGTTGCAGTATGAACGGAGATGCAAAGTAATCATCGAAAAACTGTGTTTAGAAATAATAGAATAGATTCACCAGCAATTATCACCTGTCTTTTTTGTACTATGCAATTCATCACCTTTTTACTAACATTTTTTAATTAATAAAATATATCTTTTAACCATTTAAATTCCAAGTTATCCTCCTGTCTTACGCTGTCAATAAAATTTGTAGGCCAAATCCCAGTAGAGGTAAGCTTAATGATATAGGTTCTCATCTACAGAAGAATGTTACTGCATCTTCTAGCCCCCTTGAAATACTTATTAGCAAGGACAATAAACTTGGGGCAGGTCACACAGACCACATTGCAGCCACCGGTTTGTCAAGGTTAACAGCTGGGGAGTCACACAGATCCCACCGCTGCCACCAGTTGTCAAATATAACAGCCGGGAGGCTCAATCAGATCCCAGTGCTGTTACCACTTTGTCACAGATGACACCGGAGAGATCCCACAGATCCCAACACTGTCACTATTTGTCAGGGGAATACAACTCCGCTGCTTCCAATCATCAATGCAATTACGCAATTGATTGACGAGGGATGGATGCGGCTGCTTTTACTACTAGGCCAGTTATTGGGGAACTCACAGCGGGCTTATGGTATATACACCTTTATTCCAATGGATGGAACATATATACCGTATATACTCATGTATAAGCCGACCCGTGTATAAGCCGACCCCCCTAATTTTGCCACAAAAAACTGGGAAAACTTATTGACTCGCGTATAAGCCTAGGGTGGAAAATGAGACAGCTACTGGTAAATTACAAAAATAAAAATAGATACCAATAAAATTAAAATTAATTGAGACATCAGTAGGGTAAAGGTTTTTGAATATCCATATTGAATCAGGAGCCCCATAAAATGCTCCATACAAAATACTCCCCAAATGCAGCTCCATAAAGGTTATGCCCCCAGAAGATGATCGATAGAATGGGCCCCATATGGTGCTCCACAGATTATGCCCCATATGCGCCGGCGGAGAGGTGAGTATGATCCGACACCCCCGCTCCCCCTCCCCCGCCGACCCCATTATATGACCCGCGTATAAGCCGAGAGGGGGACTTTCAGCCCTAAAAATTGGGCTGAAAATCTCAACTTATACACGAGTATATACGTAAATACTGAACCACTACTAGCTGTCACTACCATTCACTTACACAGGACAATTGGACATCTGTTACAAGTGGGGTATGACTTCAGGAGTGTGGTTTACAGCACAAGAGGAACAGCACTATTAAATTTTATATATTTAATCCAGAAAGGTAGGCAGTGTTTATAAAAAAATATACAAAGACGATACAAAATGGGAACAAAACAATGCAGTATATACAATTGCATAGGATAGAAAGTCATAACGAAAGAGAATTACTAAACCTGATGTTGTGGGAATGGCTCTTATATTCATGGAGGGAAGCACTCCGATTGGGAAAATGGTACTCTCTCACAGCAAACTATGTCTTCCAGAATGACAAGGACACACAACCAAATTCAGCTTTTTATTAGATCCCCTTCTTGAACTCACATGGATCTGGTTTTAGAATGTGCTAGGTCTATTAGATGAGATCCCTAACTTGGGATATCTTTGCTCCTGGAGGTCCCAGGCGGTAGATATTGTTGTTGTATTTCTTATTGTGATTTTATATACGGAGATGAAACATGCAATTGATAGCACCATCCATCAGACCAATATTAAGTTTGTGGGGTTCTGCAGGTCTTACTGTGATGTGAGTGAATGCATTATGTAAGTTCCTTCGCTACAACACTGAAAATAAGTACTGAACACGTCACTAATATTCTAAGTAAATATATTTCTAACGGTGCTATTGACATGAAATATTTACCAGATGTCATTAACAACTTAGCCATAACATTTAGCCATTCATTACTGCTGTATCATCATCATCATCATCTGTACCTTAACTGAGTTGACCTCTCTATCCACAGGTATGCTGCTATTCCCATCTATCCTGCTTTCCCATCGCTTGTGAATGTCTATGAAGTGCATTTAATCTATCTGGTATGCTGCTATTCCCATCTATCCTGCTTTCCCACCGCTTGTGAATGTCTATGAAGTGCTTTTAATCTCTCTGGTATGCTGCTATTCCCATCTATCTTGCTTTCCCACCGCTTGTGAATGTCTATGAAGTGCATTTAATCTCTAGCATTTCACTACTTACCATTTTTCTTTTTGCACAATATATCCTCTCCCCCTGTGTCTCTCATGCATACCTGAGTTGCCAATCCCTTCCCCCCTTCTTTTATCAGCTTTGCTTAACTGTGAACATGTGGTCTGGGTAATCACGCCCACAACCCCCCTCACACCTGATTCCTCTCAACTGCACATTTAGGCTCAGCCATGAGTCTGACCAGACGTGTCCGACCTTCATCTTTCAACTTCCATCTTTCAAATTACAGATTTCTAATTACTATTCTCTGAATTAGACTAGAATTGGACTGGAATTTGACTGTAAGTTGACATAATATATAACCACTACCATGTTTCCTTTTCTTTTCACTGTCACCCCCATACTACTTACTTTCTTCCTATTCCCTGTAATCCCCCCACCTAGTAAGGAAGTAGTCATTTCCCCCTCCATTCTCCCCAGCCATCTCACCTTTTCCTCAGAACTGTTCCTCCACGTACAATCCTTTTTCTCCAGAAACACACGGCCACACCATGTCTTATCCTGTTCCCACCTTCTAATGCTCTGTCTGTTACTCCTCATTGCTGGTGACATATCCCCAAATCCAGGCCCTCCTCAACACATCCCCACACTCACTTCTATCACCCTGCCACGATCCTCTACACGTCTTTGCAACCATGATAACCTCATACCCATTCACCCAGCCCCCACTCCTCCGGTCCCCCTACCTGGAGCACTATGGAACGCACGCTCTGTCTGCAATAAACTGTCATTTATCCACGACCTCTTCATCACCAATAAACTCTCCTTCCTTGGCATCACCGAAACCTGGCTCACACCCTCTGACTCAGCCTCACCAGCTGCACTCTCATACAGTGGATTCCACCTATCTCACATCCCCGCCCCAGCAACAAACGTGGTGGAGGAGTTGGTTTGCTCCTATCTGATACCTGCTCCTTTACCCTAATTCCACTACCCCCCTCCGCTACTATTCCCTCATTTGAGGTGCATTCCGTCCGCATCTATCCCCCTCCAACCTCCAGCTGGCTGTCATCTACCGCCCCCCAGAACTTGCCATCTCCACCTTTCTCGATCACTTCACCACCTGGCTGCTCCATTTCCTCTCTGTTGACATCCCCACTATCATCATGGGTGACTTCAACATCCCCATTGATGCTTCCACCCCAGCGGCCTCTAAAATTTTATCTCTCACTGCCTCCTTTGGCCTCACTCAATGGTCCTCTGCGGCCACTCACAAAGATGGTCACACGCTGGACCTTATCTTCACCCGCCTCTGTTCCCTTACTAATAGAGTTGAGCGATACTTTCCGATATCCTAAAGTATCGGAATCGGAATGGTATCGCCGATATCACTAAAATATCGGCGATACCCGATACCGATACCGGAAGTCCCATGTAAGTCTATGGGAACAAAATATCGAAATTAAAAAAAACCCATTCTTGCCTTGTTGGTTAATTGTACATGAAGGAAAACAAGAAAGAGTAATGTAGAATGTATTGGGGAAGGTTGAGGAGACATTAAAGGCATAGATGTTTAACCCAATCAAATGGAATAGCATAAATATTTTTTTTTTAAAGATGTTCGGATTGACGAAGAAATTGACAATGTTAACGTTTTTTATATTTTGGCAAATATGTATATTACACAACTTCCATGCTCTTCATCTTCACCTTTTTAACTTTTCACACACTTTCTCCTTCATAATCTTCTGCAGCATCATCTTTTTCATCAAATTATTCTTCATCTTCACCTTCTTTATCTTCTTCTTAAACTTCTTGCTATTCATCTTTGTTAACATTACTCATATTCTTCTTATTAAACTATTATTCTTATTCATATTCTGCTTCATCTTCTTCATCATATTCTTATTTGTGACAGAGAATCCTGTACTTGTAATCTGTCAAAGTATGAATTTTTCATCCTTCCGTTCTTGCTGTCACAAAAGATTTAAATTACAACAGTATTTGTCCGTGTTCAGTTTAGCCTGCAGCAGCAGGCATTTTCCAGGGGCACCACGAGGAGGAACGGACTCACCCCCATACACTGCTTAGTCTTCTTCTGCTTAGAATTTAGAGCATATATTTTGCTCTTCATTTTGGTCTTATACTTCATGTTCTTCTGCTTTTAGATCTTCTGCTTATTGTTCTTGTGTCTCTTGTTCCGTATCTTGTATTTGTAGCACAATCTTGTACCAGCTGATGTTACTGGGACACGGTTACTAAGCAGGAGGTACCTGTGCTCCAAAGCACTACCAAGGACCAGCAGACGTTGCTGGAACTCGGATACCGAGATGGAGGCACCTAGGCCAAAGGCACTGCGGAGAACCAGTTGACGGTACTGGAACCCGGAGGGGCAGCAGAAGGAAAAGAGCCAATGGCACAACCGAGGACCAGCTGACGTTACTGGGACACGGTTACTAAGCAGGAGGTACCTGTGCTCCAAAGCACTACCAAGGACCAGCAGACGTTGCTGGAACTCGGATACCGAGATGTAGGCACCTAGGCCAAAGGCACTGCGGAGAACCAGTTGACGGTACTGGAACCCGGACGGGTAGCAGAAGGTACAAGAGCCAATGCAAGTAACGAGGACCAGATGACTGTGCTGGAACCCGGAGGGCAGCAGAAGGAAAAGAGCCAATGGCACAACCGAGGACCAGCTGACGTTACTGAACCCCAGTAACACAGGAGCAAGTGTTGACTGTGCTAACAGCACTTCCGAGCAACAACTGGCGGTGTTGGAGCCCAGGGTCAAGGAGGATGTTTAAATACTAGATCAAGTAATTTCCTTGTTACCTGTCAATTTTAAATGTCTATACTTCAAACAAGAGAAAGATAACCTTTACTACCATAAGATGATGATTTCATTTAAACTAATATCTAGATAAATAAAGAATTGACAAACATAAACACATACATTAACATGTTGAACAGCAATGCAAACCACAAAATAAATTAGTTAAGGAATTTGCTATACGGTTGTACATAAAAGCATACAAGTACATATCTGAATCCATTAATGATGGATAAGTAACAGTATGTACACCATTTTTATTGTATAGACAATGAATGTCTGACTTCAAAACATCATCAGCATTACAAGTTATCTGTGATATTACTAAAAAGTTCCATTTGCTGAATAATGTCACTAAATATTTTATACAAAATTATACAATTTCCATCATGTAATACTCATAATATGTGGCAATAATCATTTTTATTAACAAACATAACCTTTCAAAAGTGCATAGTGCATAGTGAAAATTGCTATTTATGGCTGACTGTGACTGTCGACTTGGAAGCATGACAACAGATAGATAAGGTATATATAGATGAGACTGCATAGCCACAGATGGTGAATTGCGATGTAATACTGTACCTCAATAAAGTGTGCGTCACTACTACATAATTTTTTTTATATAGCTTTATAAACAGGGTACATGGATGTATGCTTGTGCCTTTGTTTTGACGCACAGACTGCCTTCCTGCTGAGACGCATTGGGTAGTGAACAGTTGTGTGCAGTGTTCACTGCAGTCTCTGCGGAATAACCACACTTAGACCTTATAACTTTTCAGAGTTTCTTTATCAATCTACCAAGATGAAGAAGGCAGGGAGTAAGGCACGTGGTCGTGGAGTTTCTTCAGGGAGAGGACGTGGGGATTCTGTGGCTGCTGCGGCCCCCAGTGACACAGCATCCACCAGTTTTCCCCGTGAGCGTTCCTTTATGCGCACTTTTGTAGGAGCTCGGAGTACCCCCCTGCTGCGGGAAGAACAAATTGAAGCCGTTGTTGTTTGGATGTCAGCCAATGCATCGACTTCAATTGCTTCCACCTCCTCTCAGGACCACAGCACTGTTGGGCAACCATCTGTCTCTTCACCGCCTGGCAAATTGCCCAGGCAGTCAGAGAGTTCTGTACAGGAGCCAGCTGAGTGTCTGCTTCTGTTCTCAGAATCTATTGGCTTGCAAACAGGGGCCCAGCCAAGCAGCATTCTGTAATGTGAAGAGGGAGTATGCAGTGATGCGCAACAGCTGTGTCTCTCTGAATCTGAAGAGGCGGGTGAGACAGTGCCGATGGTCAGCACACCGCAGAACGCATCTGATGATGATGAGACCCAGGTGCCAGTTTCTGTTGAGCATGGTGCTGGCCAGACCACCCAACAGCAGGTGTTGGAAGAGGGTAGTGGAGATGATGAGGTCCAAGACCCAACATGGCATGAGGAACAGGAAGGTGGTGGGAGCAGCTCAGAGGAATAATAATAATATTTATTTATATAGCGCCATCATATTCCGCAGCGCTTTACAGTTTAGCCGTTTCAGAACACAAGTCATAAGTAACAACGTTAACAATACAATAATTTAAGCTAAATAAGTCGCCCCTGCTCGTGACAGCTTACAATGTACAATGAGATGGGGGAGATACAAAGTATAGGTGTTTATATACAATGGTGCATTTACAATGATGTTCCAGCCATCTTAAGGGACTGAGGGATGGAGATAGTGAATGGGCTAGAGACACACACACACTTACACAGAATACATAGAATGACTTTGATTAGTGAATGTGATAGGCCGCTCTGAACAAATGTGTTTTGAGGGAGCGCCTGAAACCATGCAAATTGTGGATAGTCCTAATTTCTTGGGTACAGCATTCCAGAGGATTGGCGTAGAGCAGGAGAAGTCTTGGAGTCGGGAGTGGGAGGTACGTATTAGTGCAGAGGTTAGTCGAAAGTCGTTTGCAGAGCGCAGCAGTCGGTTAGGCCGATAGATAGAAATGAGGGAGGAGATGTAGGAGGGGTGCTGCACTGTGGAGAGCTTTGTGGGTGAGAACCAGTACTTTGGTTGAAAGCTGGGAGAGGCCTAGAGAAATGGTTAGTGATAGAAGGAAGATAGAGGAAGACATTGCCCCAACGGTACAAACAGGAGGGAGAGTTAGGCTGCAGACTCGGTTGCCTGTAGCCTCCAGTTTGGCACCTGTTCGGAGCAGTTGTCTTCCAAAAGTCAAAACGTGCGCTCCCAGGACTTGCACTGCGTGGTCCTTTTTTCACACACTTGCACATGATATTTGCTATGTGAAATGCAAGCTGTGTAATTAAAAATTAAAAATAGCTAAAAGTGTCAGTCACCTCAATACCACAAATATGTGGAAACATGTGCGGACAAAGCACGTAGTTGAGTTACAAAGACACACTAGAGATGTAGGCCAACCTACAGCAGCACCTACATCTTCAGGTTGTGTTGAAGCCTCTTCATCGAGCTCACACACAGCTGGTTATGCTTCCTCACAGGATCGCCATGGAAGAACCTCGGCCACTGTTGTCCAGAGACAAACTGTTATTCCATACACAGCAGCAAGTTCCCTGTCATCCTCACACTCCCAGGCCACAAAACAGCCAGCGGTAGCACAGGCATGGGATAAAAGACGGCCATACTCCGCAAACCATGCACGAGCACAGGCTCTGAATGCTGGCATTGCAAAACTCCTGTCCCTTGAAATGCTGTGATTCAGGCTGGTGGAGACAGACAGTTTCCGTAACTGAATATCATTGTCAATCCCACAATACAATGTGCCAAGCCGATTTCATTTCAGCAGGCAAGCCGTCCCTGGTCTGCAAAAGCATGTTGAGGGAAAAATTAAACATGCGCTACTAAAAGCCCTCAGTAGCAAGGTCCACCTGACCACCGATGCGTGGACCAGTACCCATTGTTATGATCTGCTACAACCAGTAAGGAAAGAAGGGAATTCTGTCCCTACAATACAACTAAGCTGAATCCCTACGATGTAACGGGGAACCTGATCCTGCGACCAGACCCGCTAAAGTCCTCATCTAGTGTGAACGAAGACCTATAGTTGCGAGGGAGTAATCCCTACAAGATCTAGGGACTGTGAGAAAAGGTGGACACCTCCTAACATAAATTGTAGCATGGATAATTAAACAGAAAATAAATACTTTGTGATCCTAACATCAAGCAAAACTGACAGATTAAGGCACCTAAGCACCCGGCTAGCTTAACAGTAGATAATACAATGAAGTCAAGCAAAGCCAGAAGGGCGGAGCCAGACTAAATAGGGAAAAAAGGTCATGTGACCAGCAAACTGAAACAAAACCTAACAAGAGGGTTCTAACACCCATGGCCAGGGACAATACCTTTCCCTCACTGCCCATTGGGTCAATGTTGTGCAGCCGGGTACTGATCTTGCGAGTGGCGCTGTACGTGTTCTGCCAACTCCAAGGATTGCAGGAATCAAGTCTGTACACATTGATTCCTCCTCCTATTCCAGTTCCTCAGAATCATCGCTGCAGGAGCCGTCACGGTCTACCTCCACATGGACCCGTGAACGTTTACCTGTTGCGACCGATATGAGCACAGCCGTGTCCAAATGTCAACAGGCCATCCTGAAATTAATTTCCATGGGGAATCTTAGCCACACAGCGCAGGAGCTCTGTAATGCCATAAAGCAGGAGAGCGACGTGTGGTTTTTGGAAGAGAATCTACAGGCAGGCTTGGTAGTGTGTGACAATGGCCGAAATTGGTGTCAGCTCTGGGCCTTGGCAACCTCACTCACATACCATGTCTGTCATATGTGCTCAACTTGGTCGTGCAGAGTTTTTTGAGGGACTATCCGGATCTTGATGCACTGCTGCACAAGGTCCGCCTAGAGTGCGCTCACTTGCGACGTTCCAGCATGGCCAGATCGCTGATTGCAGCTCTGCAACGCAGATTTCACCTTCATGAACATCGCATCATATGTGACGTACCCACCAGGTGGAATTCCTCGTTACATATGTTGGAGCGGTTGTGTGAGCAGCAGCCAACAGTAATGGAGTATCAGCTGCATCAGGCGCAGTCAACTCGCAATTTGCGCCGTTCACACTTCACCACTACTGAGTGGGCCTCTATAATAAGAATAATAATATTATTTATTTATATAGCGCCATAATATTCCGCAGTGCTTTACAGTTTAACAGTTTCAAAACACGAGTCATAAGTAACAACGTTAACAATACAATAATTAAAGCAAAATCAGCCGCCCCTGCTGGTGAAAGCTTACAATCTACAATGAGGTGTGGGAGATACAAAGTACAGGTGTTTATATACAATGGTGTTTTTACAATGATGGTCCAGCCATTTTAAGGAAGTGAGGGATGCATGGAGATAGTGAATGGGCTACACACACAGAATTACACATAGAATGACTTTGATTAGTGAATGTGATAGGCCACTGTGAACAAATGTGTTTTGAGGGAGCGCCTGAAACCATCCAAATTGCGGATAGTCCTAATTTCTTGGGGTAGAGCATTCCAGAGGATTGGCGCAGCGCGGGTGAAGTCTTGGAGTTGGGAGTGGGAGGTACGGATTAGTGCAGAGGTTAGTCGAAGGTCGTTTGCAGAGTGCAGCAGTCGGTTAGGCCGATAAATATAAATAAGGGAGGAGATGTAGGGGGGTGCTGCGCTGTGGAGAGCTTTGTTGGTGAGAACCAGTAATTAGAATTGGATCCTATAATGAATGGGCAGCCACTGCCAGTGTAATGAGTGGCGAATAACTCTATGAAGGATATCTGCCACGTTTTGCGTGCGTTTGATGAGTCAACGCGGATGGCGAGTGCAGATGATGCACTAGTCAGCCTGACTGTCCCCCTTATCTGCCTGCTTCAAAAAACACTGCAAGCACTAAGGCATGAGGTTTTGGAAGAGGTGGAGGATGAGGAGTCACAAATTCCATCACCTTCTGGACAGTCAGCGCAACGTGGTTCCTCACAAAGGGCTGGAGGACTTTCAAAGTACCATGCTGTATCAACAATTGAACCTCCAGAGTCGCTGTCTATATTTTCATAACCATTACAAACTTTTAATGTATTTACAAAGCACATAATGTACATTTTTTGTCTATCCTTTTGTAATGGTATTGTGTTTCCATAAACTGATGTTACAGAATTATGATACAAAGTTTTTAAATTTTGAGTTTTAAATTTTGTAAATTTATATGTATTTGAAGGACTTTGTGAGGAGGATGAGGAGGAGTCAATGGAGGAGGAAGACATCGCTCCAGAGGGAGGTAGACAATGCTCTAGTCAGTATGTAGACCAAGGGTGGGGTGATGCACAGCAGGCGGAGATGACGCCTCTTGCAGGGGACAACGTTTCTTGGCCAGTTGGGAGTCTGCAGCACATGGTTGATTTCATGCTGCAGTGGCTGAGAAACGACCGCCGCATCGAACACATTCACACCACGTCTGATTATTGGGTGTACACCCTCCTAGACCCTCGCTACCGGGACAACTTACAAAGCCTCATCACACCGTTGAACCGGGAGCGTAAAATGCGGAAGTACCAAGACACACTGGTGCAATCCATAATGTTCTCCATTCCAGCCGAGAGCACTGCTGCTGCTACTGATTTACAAAGCAGCTCTGTGCGTCGAGGCAGTGGAGACAGCTCTGCAACAAGAGGGAGCACAAGCAGCGCCTCTGCACAGGGCAAGAACAGTATGTTCCAAATGTGTCGAAGTTTTGTGGCAGCGCCACCAATGTCTACACCATCCGAGACGGCTCCAGTCAGCAGGAGGCAACATTTCCGTAAGATGGTTACAGACTACATGTCTTGCCCTCTCAGTGTACTCTCAGATGGCTCTTCCCCATTCAAGTTTTGTGTCTCTAAGCTGGATACATGGCCAGAGCTTAGCCAGTATGCATTGGAGGTGCTGGCTTGATCTGCTGCCAGTGTATTATCGGAGCGCGTCTTTACTGCTGCAGGTGGTGTACTAACAGACCGTTGCATGCGACTATCCTACGATAATGTAGAACGGCTTACTTTTCTGAAAATGAACTAGGCATGGATCTCGCCTGAATTTGCCTGTCCGGTTTCAGATTAACTAACTGGTTGGCAACGTTTTCCATGTCTCCTGTTATGTTCATCTTTCTACCACCTGAGCTATACTCCCTGGGCTACAACACTGCCAGTTGCTGCTCAGAAGTGTCGTGTCCACAGACCAATACACAAGCTATAGTAATAGTGGGGTTCAGTAACGCCTGCTGTTCCCCTGCTGTGTGTCCGGCAAAAATTACTGCTACCTAGCTACACATGTTTAAAAAAACATGACATGTTAAAGTGGCTAGTGCTACACATAGATATCAGGCTACACCCTTATTTCTAAGCTGTAAACAAGTGAAACGTCAAATTTAAAACCATTCAATGATTAGTGTTGGTAACAAATCTGTAACTAAATAATTGTGACATATTATGGCAGATATCCACATGTCTAACACAAATGCTAACACAAAAGCATACTTATGCTATAGGGTACTGATGGTGAACCTTCTCACTCCATAACTTTGACCAATCCAACTCACATCATGCCTCAAATGCTGCAATGTTGGAAGTGCATAATGTGGGTTGAACTTTGACAACAGCTGCAGTGCGAAGGTTATCCTTCTGTGTTCTTGGCTTTTAAATAAAAGCATACAAGTAAATATAATAATACATTGTTGATTAAGGGACATGATGTACACCTGTAATATTGTGCAAACAATGGATGTAGGACTATTCCTCTTCAACATTACTTATATTTGTGTCATTTGAAAAAATACATATTTTAGTTAAAAATTAAAAACCCATGTTCAGTAGCTGTGAAAGGCCCGTTTGTGTACTTCTATATTGTTTGCAACCAATGTATTGTATACGGATGGAAGCGCGTCACACTAATAGATTAGATTTATTTTAAATGGAATGTAGCAGAACCAATTGGAGATAAATGAAAAGGATGAGCCACTGAGACACGCTCAGCAGAGTACAAGCAGCAGTGCTTGAACAAGTAACCGGAGCGTGATCTGCACTCAAAAAAGTAAAAAACACAGACTGAAGTGAACACTGAAACACAACTGTCCACAATCTGTGAAAAGCTCCTTTCTGTACTTCTATAGTGTTTGCAACCAATGTATTGTATACGGATGGAAGCGCGTCACACTAATAGATTAGATTTATTTTAAATGGAATGTAGCAGAACCAATTGGAGATAAATGAAAAGGATGAGCCACTGAGACACGCTCAGCAGAGTACAAGCAGCAGTGCTTGAACAAGTAACTGGAGCGTGATCTGCACTCAAAAAAGTAAAAAACACAGACTGAAGTGAACACTGAAACACAACTGTCCACAATCTGTGAAAAGCTCCTTTCTGTACTTCTATAGTGTTTGCAACCAATGTATTGTATACGGATGGAAGCGCGTCACACTAATAGATTAGATTTATTTTAAATGGAATGTAGCAGAACCAATTGGAGATAAATGAAAAGGATGAGCCACTGAGACACGCTCAGCAGAGTACAAGCAGCAGTGCTTGAACAAGTAACTGGAGCGTGATCTGCACTCAAAAAAGTAAAAAACACAGACTGAAGTGAACACTGAAACACAACTGTCCACAATCTGTGAAAAGCTCCTTTCTGTACTTCTATAGTGTTTGCAACCAATGTATTGTATACGGATGGAAGCACGTCACACTAATAGATTTGATTTTTTTCTAATATAATGGAGCTGCACCAATTCCACTAAATAAAATAAAAAAAAAAAAAAAAAAAGTGACACGTGCAGATGCCTACAAACAGCGGTGGATGCAGAGCAAACTGCAGCGTCACCTGCACTGTCACACACACACCTTGCACAGAGCTGTTAAAACAACACTGGCAAAATGAAGCTTTACACAGCGGTTGGTAAACTAGCCTGCCTCAAGCACAGTAGTACACAAAATCGCAATATCTAACTGTCCCTCAGAGTCAGCACAGCAGCGTTCTGTCCCTAACTGAGTTCACAGCACAGTGACGCTAAAATGGCTGCGGCGCCTTTTATAGTGCATTCTGACATCATTTCAGCAGCCAATCACAGCCATGCCATTAGTTAAGATGACCGCATCATTACAGGATGTGCCCACACTTCGTAGGATTCCTCATTGGCTGACTAAAATCACATTGCCTCTCAAAGAATTATGGGAACTTCCGATTCCGGTATACGATATTGAAAAAGTATCGGAATTAAGTATCGGAATTCCGATAACGCGAATATCGGCCGATACCCGATACTTGCGGTATCGGAATGCTCAACACTACTTACTAATCTCACTAACTCACCCCTTCCCCTGTCTGACCACAACCTACTGACGTTCTCTTCTCTCTCCTCTTCTAGTGCACAACCCCCACTCCACAAACTCACTCACCCTCGCAGAAATCTCAAACACCTCAATGTACCAATGCTCTCTGAGTCCCTCCTCCCTCTTACAGACATATCTTCACTTCATGACACAGATTCTGCTGCCACCTTTTATAACACTACAATAACAGAAGCACTTGATTCGGCCGCCACCCTCACACATAGCAAAACTTGTACAATCAACAGGCAGCCCTGGCTGACCAGCTTCACCAAAGAACTGAGACGGGCTTCCAGGGTTGCTGAGCGGAGATGGAAAAAATCCCGCTCTGCCGAGTACCTAACTGCATACAAGCAGTCCCTCACCAGCTTCAAGTCCACGCTCACTGCTGCAAAGCAAACTTACTTCTCATCTCTCATATCCTCACTGTCTCACAACCCTAAACAGCTCTTCAACACTTTCGATTCTCTACTCTGTCCCCCAGCACCTCCTCCTTCTCCTCTCATTTCTGCTGAAGACTTTGCCTCTTTCTTTAAGCAGAAGATCGATACGATTAGAGAAAGCTTTGGCCCACAGCCCCCATTGCCCCTCTTAGCAGCTCAACCCTCTTCCTCCAAAACCAACTTCTCCACCTTGACAGAAGATCAGCTTTCCACCCTCCTATCAAGATCACACCTCACCACTTGCATGCTTTACCCGCTCCCATCCCACCTCATCCCTAGCCTCGCCACCGTCTTCACCCCTACTCTAACACACCTCTTCAACCTCTCACTTACAAATGGTGTCTTCCCCTCATCCTTCAAACATGCCTCGATCACACCCATTCTCAAAAAGACCTCCCTTGACCCATCCTCTGTGTCTAGCTATCGCCCGATATCTCTTCTCCCTTATGCCTCAAAACTACTGGAACAGCATGTCCATCTTGAACTGTCCTCCCACCTCTCCTCCTGCTCCCTCTTTGACCGCTTACAATCAGGATTCCGACTGCATCACTCAACTGAAACTGCCCTAACTAAAGTCACCAACAACCTACTAACCGCCAAGAGCAAGCGACACTACTCTGTCCTCCTTCTCCTGGACCTGTCTTCTGCCTTTGACACTGTGGATCATTCCCTCCTGCTACAGATTCTCTCATCTCTTGGCATCACAGGCTTGGCCCTATCCTGGATCTCATCATATCTAACAAACCGAACATTCAGTGTCTCCCTCTCCCACACCACCTCCTCACCTCGCCCCCGTCTGTCGGTGTTCCTCAAGGCTCAGTTCTAGGACCCCTACTCTTCTCCATCTACACCCTCGGCCTGGGACAGCTCATAGAATCCCATGGTTTGCAGTATCATCTCTACGCCGACGACACGCAGATCTACCTATCTGGACCTGACCTCACCTCCTTACTGACCAAAATCCCACAATGTCTGTCTGCTATTTCTACTTTCTTCTCTGCTCGCTTTCTAAAACTGAACATGGACAAAACAGAATTCATCATCTTTCCCCCATCTCACTCTACCCCCCACCAGACCTGTCCATCAACGTCAATGGCTGCTCACTTTCCCCAGTTCCGCATGCTCGGTGCCTCGGGGTGATCCTCGACTCTGCCCTCTCTTTGAAGCCACATGTCCAAACCCTTGCCTCCTCCTGCCGTCTCAAACTCAAAAATATTTCCCGGATCCGTGCATTCCTTGACCATGAAACTACAAAAACACTAGTGCATGCCCTCATCATCTCCCGCCTCAACTACTGCAACCTCCTACTCTCTGACCTTCCCTCTAGCACTCTGGCACCACTCCAATCCATCCTGCACTCTGCTGCCCGACTAATACACCTGTCTCCCCGTTATTCCCCAGCCTCTCCTCTCTGCCAAGCCCTTCATTGGCTTCCTATCATCCAGAGGTTCCAGTTCAAAACCCTAATCATGACCTACAAAGCCATCCACAATCTGTCTCCTCCATACATCTGTGACATGGTCTCCCGGACCGGTACATACCCACACGCAACCTTTGATCCTCTCAAGATCTCCTCCTCTACTCCCCTCTTATCTCTTATTCCCACAACCGCATATAAGACTTCTACCGTGCCTCTCCCATACTCTGGAACTCTCTACCCTAACACATCAGACTCACGCCTACCATGGAAACCTTCAAAAGAACCTGAAGACCCACCTCTTCCGACAAGCCTACAACCTACAGTGATCATCAGTCTGCTGAACCACCGCACGACCAGCTCTACCCTCTCCTAGTGTATCCTCACCCATCCCTGTAGACTGTGAGCCCTTGCGGGCAGGGTCCTCTCTCCTTCTGTACTTGTGTGTGCCTTGTATTGCTCATGTTTACTGTACTTGTCTATATTTGCCCCTCTTCACATGTAAAGCGCCATGGAATAAATGGCGCTATAAAAATGTATAATAATAATAATAACAACTCATCCAACCCACATCAAACCATAGATGTCCATAAATTATGTGTAATAATGAGAAATGAGACAGGAAAAAAATATTGAGCACACTTACTGAAATGTATTTAATATTTTGAATAAAAGCCTTTATTGTTGATGACAGCTTTAAAACACCTCCTGTATGGAGAAAGTATTTCCATGCATTGCTCAGGTGTGATTTTGGAACATTCTTACACAAAAAGACTCTCCAAAACGCCGAGCTTTAGTTCCTTCCATAAATTTTCTGCTAGATTCAGGTCAGTTGATTGCCTGGGCCATTTTAGCAGTTTTATTTTTTTCCTCTGAAACCAATTGAGAGTTTCCTTTGCTGTGTGTTTGGGATCATAGTCTTGCTGAAATGTCCACCTTTGTTTCATCTTAATCATCCTGGTAGATGGCAGCACATTTTTATTAAGACTGTCTCAGGGGCCATGGACAAACGAGGGTGGGCCCACTCAGTGGTATACCGCCAATGGCCGCAGACTTTCGACTGTTTTGGCATCATGGATGTCCACTGATGCTCTCTCTCCCATCATTCCCCCTTTGCGTCTGAGCACTGTGATGTCTCAGCACAGAGGGAGCGATGACATCACTACAGCCCACCCTCTGTGCCGAGCAGTGCAGAGGGTCAAAAGACACGCTGCAGAGACCGAAGCAGGGGGAACGGGGAGAGGTGAGAATTTAGTTTTAATGTATGGAGCACTATATGGGGCCCATTATGCTGAATGGAGCAATATATGGGGCCCATTATACTGAATGGAGCAACATATGGGACCCATTCTAATGAATGGAGCAATATATGAGGCTCATTATACTGAATGGAAAAAAAATATGGGGCCCATTATACTGTATAGAGCAATATATAGGGCCCAATATACTGACTGGAGCAAAATATGGGGCCCATTATACTAAATGAAGCAATATATGGGACCTATGATACTGAATAGTATTATACTATAATATAATACTGAATAGAGCAATATATGGGGTCCGTTATACTGAACGGAGTAATATATGGGGCCCTTTATACTGAATAGAGCAATATGTGGGACACATTTTACTAAATGGAGCAATATATAGGCCCAATTAAAATGAATGGAGCACTATATGGGCATCATGAATCGTGGTATGTGTTAAAGAGGCCCACTGAATACCCCATACTTTTGATTAATACATATTTTTTTGTATTGTTAAGAATAACAGGAACAAATTACAGATTTGATTGTACTAAAAATGTTTCTATTATCCATTTCCCACTTTTGTGATTTAGAAAACTAGGTTTCCGAACTCAGCTGAAACAAACCTGGATTTTGGTGTAGGGATTAGTTTTATATTTCTATTGTACATTAAATTATTGCCTTATTTTACATTGAGATTGAAACATGCATATTAACACTGGATTACACTTAGTTGAACGATTTTATAACATATTCAATATACAATTTGCAAGTAGCAAAGAAAATAACATGATTTCTTTTGTTTACATAAATGACTAACAAAAATGTAAAAATTGTAATTTGTTCTGCTGTAGTAAGTAAATCATCACTCCTTCTGACGGTTATGTTTTGATCGGGCCAATTTTTACAATTCTGACCACTGTCTCTTTATGAGGTTATAACTCTGTAACGCTTCAACGGATCTTCGCAATTCTGAGAATGTTTTCTCGTGTCAAACTGTACTTCACGTTAGTGGTAAAATTTCTTCAATATAACTTGCGTTTATTTTTGAAAAAACGTACATATGGCAAAAATTTTGAAAATTTTGCAATTTTCAAACTTTGAATTTTTATTCCCTTAAAACAGAGAAATATGTCACACAAAGAAGTTAATAAATAACATTTCCCACATGTCTACTTTACATCAGCACAATTTTGGAACCAAAATTTTTTTTTGTTAGGAAATTATAAGGGTTAAAAGTTGACCAGCGATTTCTCATTTTTTACAACAAAATTTACAAAGCCATTTGTTTTAGGGACCACCTCACATTTGAAGTCACTTTGAGGGATCTATGTGGCAGAAAATACCCAAAAGTGACACCATTCTAAAAACTGCATCCTCAAGGTACTCAAAACCACATTCAAGAAGTTTATTAACCCTTCAGGTGCTTCACAGGAGCTGAAGCAACGTGGAAGGAAAAAATGAACATTTAACTTTTTAGTCACAAAAATGATCTTTTACAAACATTTTTTTTATTTTCACAAGGGTAAAAGGAGAAAATGGGCAGATAAAGTCATTGTGCAATTTCTCCTGAGTATGCCAATACCCCATATGTGGGGAAAACCACTGTTTGTGGACACGGAAGAGCTCGTAAGTGAAGGTGCGCCGTTTGACTTTTTCAAACCAAAATTGGCTGGAATTGAGATTGGACGCCATGTCGCGTTTGGAGAGCCCCTGATGCGCCTAAACAGTGGAAACCCCCCACAAGTCACACCATTTTGGAAACTAGCCCCCTATGGAACTTATCAAGATCTGTTGTGAGCACTTGGAACCCCCAAGTGTTTCACAAAAGTTTATAATGCCTGGGTGTGAAAAAAAAAAAAATTCCACAAAAATGATTTTTTAGTCCCAAATTTTTGATTTTTCCAAGGAAATTGGACCCCATAAGTTGTTATCCAATTTGTCCTGAGTACGCTGATACCCCATATGTGGGGGGAACTGTTTGCGCGCACAGAAGGGCTTGGAAAGGAAGGACTAGTGTTTTGGAATGCAGACGTTGATGGGTGTCATGTTCCATTTGCAGTGCCCCAGATGTGCCTAAATAGCGGAAACCCCCACAAGTGACTCCATTTTGGAAATTAGACCCCCTAAGGAACTTATCTAGATCTGTGGTGAGCATTTTGAACCCCCAAGTGCTTCACACAAGTTTATAATGCCTGGTCATGAAAATAATTTTTTACTTTCCGAAGGGTAACAGGAGAAATTGGACCAAAAAATTGTTGTCCAATTTGTCCTGAGTACGCCCATATGTGGGGGGGGACCACTGTTTGGGCGCATGGCAGAGCTCGGAATGGAAGGAGCGCCATTTTACTTTTTTCAACCAAAATTGGCTGGAATTGAGATTGGACGCCATGTTGCATTTGGAGAGCCCCTGATGTGCCTAAACAGTGGAAACCCCCCCACAAGTGACCCCATTTTGGAAACTAGACCCCTCAAGGAACTTATCTAGATCTTTGGTGAGCAATTTGAACCCCCAATTGCTTCACACAAGTTTATAACGTAGAGCCGTAAAATTAAAAAAATCATATTTTTTCCACAAAAATTATCTTTTCACCCCAATTTTTATTTTCCCAAGGGTAACAAGACCCCAAAAATTATTGTGCAATTTGTCCTGAGTACACTGATACCCATATGTGGGGGTAAACCACTGTTAGGATGCATGGCAGAGCTCGGAAGGGAAGGAGCGCCGTTTGACTTTTTCAACGCAGAATTGACTGGACGCCATGTCGCGTTTGGAGAGCCCCTGATGTGCCTAAACAGTGGAAACCACCACAAATGACACCATTTTGGAAACCAGACCCCTCAAGGAACTTATCTAGATGTGTGATGAGAACTTTGAATCCCAGGTGTTTCACTAAAGTTTATAACGACCGAGCATGAAAATAAAAAAATCATATTTTTTCCACAAACATGATCTTTTAGTCCCCAACTTTTTATTTTCCCAAGGGTAACAGGAAAAATTGGACCTCAAAAGTTGTTGTCCAATTTGTCCTGAGTACGCTGATTCCCCATATGTGGAAGAAAACTTATGTATGGGCACACGTCGGGGCTCGGAAGGGAAGTGATGTTTTGGATTGCAGACTTTGATGGAATGGTCTGTGGGCATCATGTCGCGTTTGGAGAGCCCCTGATGTGCCTAAACATTGGAAACCCCCCAAAAGTGACCCCATTTTGGAAAATAGACCCCCCAAGGAAATTATCTTGATGTGTGGTGAGCACCAAGTGCTTCACAGAAGTTTATAACGTACAGCCGTAAAAGTAAAAAAATCCTTTTTTTTTTTTACAAAAATGATTTTTTCGCCCCCAATATTTTATTTTCACAAGGGTAATAGGAGAAATTGGACCCCAAAAAATGTTGTCCAATTTGTCCTGAGTACGCTGATACCCTATATGTGGGAGAAAACTATTGTATGGGCACACGTTGGGGTTCAAAAGGGAAGTAGTGACATTTTGGATTGTAGACTTTGATGGAATGGTCTGTGTGCGTCATGTCACATTTGGAGAGTCCCTGATGTACCTAAACAGTGGAAACCCCCCACAAGTGACCCCATTTTGGAAAATAGACCCCACAAGGAACTTATCTAGATGTGTGGTGAGCGCTATGAAGCCCCAAGTGCTTCACAGAAGTTTATAATGTACAGCCGTAAAAACAAAAAAATCTTTTTTTTTACAAAAATGATATTTTCGCCCCCAATTTTTATTTTCCCAAGGGTAACAGAAGAAATTGGACCCCAAGAGTTATTGTGCAATTTGTCCTGAGTACGCTGATACCCCATATGTGGGGGTAAACTACTGTACATGGCAGAGCTCAGAAGGGAAGGAGCACCGTTTGACTTTTTCAACTGAGAATTGGCTGGAATTGAGATGTGCGCCATGTCACATTTGGAGAGCCCCTGATGTGCCTAAACAGTGGAAACCGCCCAATTCTAACTTCAACCCTAACCCCAACACACCCCTAACCCTAGTCCCAACCCTAACCATAACCCTAACTACAAACCTAACCCTAAACACCCCTAACCCTAATCCCAACCCTAACCCTAATACTAACTTTAGCCCCACCCTAACCCTAACTTTAGCCGCAACCCTAACCCTAATGGGAAAAATGGAAATAAATAAGTTTTTTTAATTTTATTATTTTTCCCTAACTAAGGGGGTGGTAAAGGGGGGGTTGATTTACTATTTATAGTGGGTTTTTTTGTTTGGCAGCTGTCACGCTAAAAGACACTTTTTATTGCAAAAAAAATAGTTTTTGCATCACCACATTTTCAGAGCTATAATTTTTGCATATTTTGGCCCACAGAGTCATGTGAGGTCTTATTTTTTGCAGGACGAGTTGACGTTTTTATTGGTACCATTTTTGAGCACGTGACATTTTTTGATCGCTTTTTATGATTTTTGGGAGGTTAAAATGAACAAAAATCAGCAATTCATGAATTTCTTTAGGGTGGGCGTTTATACCGTTCCACGTGTGGTAAAATTGATAAAGCAGTTTTATTCTTCGGGTCAGTACAATTACGGCTATGCCTCATTTATATCATTTTTTATGTTTTGGCGCTTTTATACAATAAAAACTATTTTATAAAAAATAATTATTTTTGCATCGCTTTATTCTGCGAGCTATAACTTTTTTATTTTTTCGCTGATGATGCTATATGGCAGCTTGTTTTCTGCGGGACAAGATGACGTTTTCAGCGGTACCATGTTTATTTATATCCGTCTTTTTGATCGCGTTATTCCACTTTTTGTTCGGCGGTATGATGATAAAGCATTTTTTTTAAGGAGTTCACTAAAGGGGTTAACTAGTGGGATAGTTTTATAGGGCGGGTCGTTACGGACGCGGCAATACCAAATATGTGTACCTTTATAGTTTTGTTTTCTTTATTTACATGAAGAAATGAATTTATTGGGGAATTTTTTTTTTCCTTTATTTAGGAATTTTTTTTACACATATTTTCATTTTTTTTTACTTTTTTACTTTGTCCCAGGGTGGGACATCACTGTATAATATCAGATCGCTGGTCTGACAGTGTGCACAGCACACTGTCAGACCAGCGATCTCACTGGCACTGCTGCAGGCTTCCTCTGCGCCTGCTCTCAGCAGGCACTGAGGAAGCCGCCTCCCTGCAGGACCCGGAAGGACCCCGCGGCCATCTTGGATCCGGGGTCCTGCAGGGAGGAGGGTCCCTCCGAACAGCGCGACACATCGCACTGTTCTGAGGGTCTCATGGAAGCACGCAGGGAGCCCCCTCCCTGCGCGATGCTTCCCTGTGCCCTGTGCCAGGGGTTAATGTGCCGGGTGTCAGCTGTGATAATCAGCTGATACCCGGCCGCGGTCTGACGCACTCCCCCGGGAGCGCGTCCGATCGCATGTGACGTACTATTCCGTCCATGGTCACACGGGCCCAGGTCACCTGGACGGGATAGTACGTCCGATGGCAGAAAGGGGTTAAAAGTTTGAATAAAACAAAGGCAGAGGTTCCATAGATTAAAGGAAAGTAAAAATAGCTGAGGGAAAACACTACATTACTATGCTGGTATTTCCGATTGACAAATCACTTGGTTTAATTACATTGCATAAGCATTCTGTCGCAGAGATAAGTTTAATTTATTATGCAGATTTAATTATCATTTTATTGCAACTGTCCATACTAAACGTTATGAAAGTATTTCAGAGTGGTCAAAACTTTTAGTAGAACCAGTTTGCAGATAGTAGCTTCTGATTGCCATGTAAATCATTAGTGATAAGGGAAAATATACTTGCTATAAAAGTACTTTTGAATAATAGAGCTACCCCTCAACTTTACAGCTCACTACAATAAAATACTATGAAATATGCAAAGAGTAGCTTGAAAAATCCTCGGTTCACACAAGCATATAAAAATCATCAGAGTTTCATCATCAGAGTCTGCATCATTACAGTCACCTGCTTGTCACAATTCTCTCAATGTTTAGTGAAAAACTATAACCCATGTTTCATTGAGGGAAGCAGGAAGATAAGCCAGTCAGCATGTGACCATAAGTACGAAAATCACATGAGTGGTCATGAAATCACTGCTTATATCGGCATGCAGAACCGAATCATGACTGTGAGTATATTACACCCTGTTATTATTGGGCATGCTACAGTGCTTAATGTTATAATTAATACTGCTAACATAGATACAGATGTAGTAACCCTTAACTTGTTAGATGGCTCATTACTTAATAGACATAGCCATGTATCACGTTATTTGAAAAGTTATGGATTTCTACATGTTTACAGTATCAGAATCAATAACAGTACAGGAATCATCACCAGAACCATAAACAGTATCTGAATACATCACCAAATCCACCAACAGTATAGGAACACATAATTAGAACCATAATCAGCACAGGAATGCATCACCAGAACCATCAACAGTGCATAAAAACACCACCACAACCACCAACAGTTCAGGAATACAATATCACAACCACTGTCAGTTAATGAATACAAACCAAGAACGACCATCAGTAAAGAAATACATCCCCAGAACCACTGTTAGTCCAGTAATAACAATAATAACAATCAACAGTACATGGATATATCACCAGAACCTCATTAGTACATAAATGCATCACCAAAACCACAATCAGTATATAAATAAATCACCACAACTGTTATCAGTACAGGAATATAGCACCACAACCACCATCAGAACAGAATACATCACCAAGATCAGTACATAAATACTTCACCAAAACCCTCATTAGTACAGGAATGCATTACCAGAACCCCAATTAGTACACTAAATAAACCAGAACCACTATCAGTGCATGAATGCAGCAACGGAACCACAATCAGTACATGTATATACCGTCAAGATCAGTACAGTGATCAATTGCAATGTCAGGTCAATCCGATATACAAATGTATCACATCAACCTATAACTGCTAGAATGTCCTTAACAATGGTAAGGAGATACTAGAAGTTGAAGTTATGAGCCATCATCAGACTGTGGCCCTTACAGGGACCACAGTCCTATGAGACACAGTCAGTACTACAATAAACATTTACATCCAGTTACCTTACAGGTGACATCTTCTCTGATTGGAGTTCTTCTCTTTCTTTTCTTCTCCATCTTGTCCTCTAGTTCTGGTGATTGTTCACATCCACATCTCATTTCTGCAGACTTCCCTCTTCCAGTCTTCTGCAGCACATACCGACACTATGACCTAAAAAATAACAGTCTCTTTAAAATGCACCTGGATAAAAATATCAACCCCAGAACAATTGTCCCTTATTGTGCTCCCAGCAAAAAAATATGACCCCCACAATTGTACTCTTATATTACATGATCTGCAGATGGTCCTCTCTGTAGGCTAATAAGGGAGGATAGTGGTGGTAAAAGTTCACATCCCCAAAAGCAATCAGCCTACAGATATAGGGTTAATCTGCAGGTTAATAGTGTTCTAAAGCAATGCAACCACCGCACTGAAAATACAGCTACTGGAAGGAAATGAACTTTATTTTTCCAGGATCACCGCGAGCACCGAATTTTCTCACAGTGCTTGCGGTGATCTCCTCGAGGTCACCGCAATTAATCGGGCCGCTCACAGTGAAGTCTGGGAACGCAGTTTCAATGGCCAGTGGAGAACTCTATGATGTCACCACCCATCACCTCATTGCGTCCTGTTCTTCATTCTGGACGGTCGCATCTTGGCATCGTCCAGTTTATAAAGCAGTTATCGCTGAGATGGATTACAGCATAGAACAGTATGTCGGACATGTGAGGTTTTTGCTCACTTTTTCTTTTGAAGGTTTGTATGTTTTATGGCCAATATGAAAATGTTTCTATATGTTGCGTGTGTACCAACTCAAGTTAAGCTCAACTTTTGTGTTTTTTTTTTCTTTGCATCATTGCATTCTGTGCAAGCTGAGGTGTGGCCTCCCTCTCCTGAGCTGGAAATTGTACACTGCTCAAAAAAATAAAGGGAACACTCAAATAACACATCCTAGATCTGAATGAATGAAATATTCTCATTGAACACTTTGTTCTGTACAAAGTTGAATGTGCTGACAACAAAATCACACAAAAATCATCAATGAAAATCAAATTTATTAACCAATGGTGGCCTGGATTTGGAGTCATCCACAAAATTAAAGTGGAATGTAATGTCCTTAAAACAAGTCAAAATGATGCTCAGTAGTGTGTGTGGTCTCCACGTGCCTGTCAGACCTCCCTGTGCCTGTATGACCTCCCTACAACTAATGGGCATGCTCCTGATGAGGCAGTGGATGGTCTCCTGAGGGATTTCCTCCCAGACCTGGACTAAAGCATCCGCCAACTTCTGGACAGTCTGTGGTGCAATGTGATGTTGGTGGATGGAGCGAGACATGATGTCCCAGATGTGCTAAATCGGATTCAGGTCTGGGGAATGGGCAGGCCATCCATAGCTTCAATTCCTTCATCTTGCAGGAACTGCTGACACACTCCAGCCACATGAGGTCTGGCATTGTCCTGCATTAGGAGGAACCCAGGGCCAACCACACCAGCATATGGTCTCACAAGGGGTCTGAGGATCTTATCTCGGTACCTAATGGCAGTCAGGCTACCTCTGGCGAGCGCATGGAGGGCTGTGCAGCCCTCCAAAGAAATGCCACCCCACACCATTACTGACCCACTGCCAAACCGGTCATGCTGAAGGATGTTGCAGGCAGCAGATCGCTCTCCACGGCATCTCCAGACTCTGTCACGTCTGTCACATGTGCTCAGTGTGAACCTGCTTTCATCTGTAAAGAGCACAGGGCGCCAGTGGAGAATTTGCCAATCCTGGTGTTCTGTGGCAAATGCCAAGCGTCCTGCACAGTGTTGGGCTGTGAGCACTACCCCCATCTGTGGACATCGGGCACTCCATCCTCATGGAGTCGGTTTCTAACCGTTTGTGCAGACACATGCACATTTGTGGCCTGCTGAAGGTCATTTTACAGGGCTCTGGCAGTGCTCCTTCTGTTCCTCCTTGCACAAAGGCGGAGGTAGCGGACCTGCTGCTGGGTTGTTGCCCTCCTACGGCCCCCTCCATGTCTCCTGGTGTACTGGCCTGTCTCCTGGTAGCGCTTCCAGCCTCTGGACATTACACTGAGAGACACAGCAAGTCTTCTTGCCACAGCTCGCATTGATGTGCCATCCTGGATGAGCTGCACTACCTGAGCCACGTGTGTGGGTTGTAGAGTCCGTCTCATGCTATCACGAGTGTGAAAGCACAACCAACATTCAAAAGTGACAAAAATATCAGCCAGGAAGCATTGGTAGTGAGATGTGGTCTGTGGTCCCCACCTGCAGAACTGCTCCTTTATTGAGTGTGTCTTGATAATTCCCATTAATTTCCATCTGTTGTCTATTCCATTTGCACAACAGCATATGTAATTGATTGTCAATCAGTGTTGCTTCCTAAGTGGACAGTTTGATTGCACAGAAGTTTGATTTACTTGGAGTTATATTCTGTTGTTTAAGTGTTCCCTTTATTTTTTTGAGCAGTGTATATATATATATATATATATATATATATATATATGTGTGTATATATATATATATATATACACACATATATATATAATTATAATTATGTTCAGAGAATTGGAGAGTAAGCTATATATACATACAGCTCTGGCAAAAATTAAGAGACCACCACATCAAAACCCTGCATGGGCAACCCATTCTCCAGACCTGAAAACCTCTGGAATGTAATCAAGAGGAAGATGGATAGTCACAAGCCATCAAAGAAAGAAGAACTGCTTAAATTTTTGCACCAGAAGCAGTGTGAAAGACTGGTGGCAAGCATGCCAAGACGCATGAAAGCTGTTTTAAAAATCACAGTTATTCCACAAAATATTGATTTCAGAACTTTTCCTGAGATAAAACATTATTATTGTTTCTAAATGATTATGAACTTGTTTTCTTTACATTATTTGAGGCCTGAAAGCACTGGGTTTTTGTTTTGTTTTTTAATTTTGACCATTTTTCTTTGTCAGAAAAAAATGCAACATTTTTTGCTTGGAAATTCGGAGACATGTTGTCAGAAGTTTATAGAATAAAAGAACAATTTACATTTTACTCAAAAATATACCTAAGAAAAGAAAAATCAGACAAACTGAACATTTGAAAGTAATCTTTTAATTTTTGCCAGAGCTGTATATTATATATATATTGTGTATGTGTCACTGACATATATGTATTCTATGTGTATATATCTATTCTTTTCTAAGCGGCAGGCTTTTCAAAGGACAACGGTGCGTAAAAATCGGACAGTGCAAGTGCGCTGCGATTTTCTTCTCGCACCCATTGACTTGCATTGGTCCGTCTCATCCATGATATGCAGCATGCTGCGATTTTTTTTTTCTCAGTCAGATTTCAGCTGAGAAAATATTGCGGATGAGATGTAACCCATTGAATAACATTGGTCCGAGGGAAATCCGATTTTTTTCTCAGATTGCACACGTCCTTTTTTCTCGCAAGTGGCATAAGCAGATTCTGTGAGTCATTTCACAAATTTTTTAGACCAGTCCGTGCACCAGCCGAACAGAATACATGTCTGATACGTCATGAATGACTGGTAAAGGATGGTGCAGGAGTATCTCAAGCTCAATACCAATGACATCAGGGGAAATTTGTTCTTCAAAAATGGAAGAGTTGTCTGAGGTCGTCTATCATGCCTTAGAGGTTTTGCCTAGCAGCCAGCATTCTCTCAGAATGTGTCTTTAGTGCTGCTGGTGGTGTCCTGACGGATAAGTACATCCGGCTGTCCCCTGAAAGTGCAGAATGCCTAACTTTCATCAAGATGAACAAGTCATGGATCTGTATGACTTTTCCACTCCAGTGACAGACTGGACAGACTAGGCGATGGTGTAGTTTTTAGTGTGGTGCACTGATCTCTTGTTATATCAGTCTGTGACACCTTTGCTGTGGCTTCTGTGCCTGCTGTGGCTACTGCTGCTGATATGACAAACAATTTTTTGAAATGAGGAGACTCCAAGTTGGGTCTGGATCTGGTGGGTTACCTGTAGTGGAAGGTGTGTCAGAGTTCCATTATACTATCTCTACACTGGGGAAATTGATGCCAGTTTAGTAGTGTAAGACAATAATTTTTGGAAATGTGGAGACTCCAAGTTGGGTCTCCATCTTGTGGGTTGCCTTTAGTGGAAGAGGTGTCAGAGCCCCATTAAACTATTTCTACTCCGGGAAAATTGATGTCACTTTAGTGGTGTGTGACAATAATTTTTTTAAATGTGGAGACTCCAAGTTGGGTCTCCTTCATGTATGTTGCATGTAGCAGTAGGGCTCCCAGACCGGCAGGTCTGCACTTACTTTCAGTCAACTACCTGTGTTACTATCCTTAAATGCACTAACAAAAGTAGTCTATGAAGCTGATATCAGTCAACTACCTGTGTTACTATGCTTACATTTTTCTAACATTAGTGGTCTACCAAGCTGATATTTGTGCCACCTGAGTGAGGCTGAGCAGAAAATCAGTTTGTGCTGTTGCATGAGGTATCAGGGCTCCCAGCAAAGCAGGCTTACACTGGTCTCTCACCCACCTTGTCTTAAATAGAACTTAAATTCAAAGCTGTAGATGCTGGTCCAGACACTGATAACTCATGCATGGCCCATGGTTCAAT
This sequence comes from Oophaga sylvatica, assembly GCA_033576555.1. Lineage (NCBI taxonomy): Eukaryota > Metazoa > Chordata > Amphibia > Anura > Dendrobatidae > Oophaga > Oophaga sylvatica. The sequence continues at coordinate 529,031,763 of JARQOD010000002.1, forward strand.
GCTGTTGTGCCATTATCAAATTTATGCTGTGGGTCAATTGATGCCACTTTTCCTGTTGTCTGCCTCTAATTTTTGGAAGTGTTTGGACTCCAAGTTGGTTCTACTTCATGTGTGTTGCCTGATTTTGGCAGGCCTCTCAGAGCACCAGGCTACACCTGTCACTCATCCACCTGTTATTGATCAATATTTCAACAAGAAATGCTGCTCCAAGCCCTGTCCCAGACCCTGTCCCATGCATCCATGCTACATAATTATACTATTTGTACTCTGGGTCAATTAATACCACTTTTCCTGGTGTGTACCCCTGATTTGAGCGCTTTGGGAAGCATTTTGGCACATCTGAAGGTGTTGTCTGTGCGTTTGGTCTTGCCTCCCTTTGAATTCAATGGGGTTCGGGTATGTTCGACGAACTGTTCAGCATCGGGACATTCACCGAACCGAACTAAACATTGAAAGGTTCGCTCATCTCTAGTTATTAACATCAGCCCCCCAGTTGTGGACTTTCCCTCTCCTGGTTATCAAAATTGCACATGAGCCCACGCCGATTTTTTTTATTTTACACAGGAGGTACACGCCGGCAGCTGAATACAGCTCTCATCATTGTTTCCTGGTCACCCTGATCTCAGCGCAAGCAGGAGACAATGATGAGAGTAGCCTTCAGCAGTCGGCGCCAGGGAACAGAGCGAACTGTAACATTTCTCCTAGTCACTGGCAGCTGAATTCAACTCCCATCATTGTCTCCTGGTTGCGTTGATCTCAGTTTGAGCAGGAGACAATGATGAGGGCTGCCTTAAGCAGTCAGCTGGCACCTGGTCCCAGGAGCCGATACATGTCACACTGATGACACAGAGATGCCATCCGTGTGTGATCAGAGTGCACATGTGCAGCACTCATTTTGTCTGTGCTGCACCAAAAAAGTGACATGTCTGCGGGTTTTTCACACAGGCACATGGTCCGTGTGAAAAACCTGACATGTGCGCACCACCATTGAATACAATGGGTGTGCTCATGTCCATATTTGTGGTTCTTAAAAAACGGACCGCATACGGACATACAAATCAAACGTGTCAAGAAGGCCTTAGTGCGTGTATTCATTTGTAACATACAGTGTCTTTGCATATGTGTGTAACATTCAATGTGTGTGTATAAAGAATGGAATGTGTGTAGCATGGAGCTTCCAGGCGACAGCCAATCAAACCTACCTAACTGACTCTGGCCTTGGTGGTACCACTTCAGAATAATTGGAAGCCCTAAAATCCACTTTAACGGAAACAGAATTTTTAAGCACACATATCACAGAGATACCAAAGGAAGCAAAAAAAGTAATTCTTTTGACAAATCCTTCATTAAATCTCTCAACTTAATATACAGTAGATCTCTTTACAAAGACATTAGCTATGCATATATCATATCTCCATTTTTGTCTCACATTATGCAAGTCCACGTGGGCTTCATGCCCAATAGAGAAAACAGGGACAAAACCACTAGGGCTATTCATTTAATCCACTAAGCAATTTTGAGTTCAACCCCAATATTCATAATGTCAACTGATACTGAAAAGGCAGTTGATAATGTAGACTAGGGTTTTCTGCAAGAAATGCTGATACAGATAGGATTGGGAAATACGGATCAAATATGGATCAATAGTCTTTATTCTGCAGCATCCACCAAATTGACAGTAAATTGTCATCATTCCACTCTCTTTTCCATCTCTAATGGCACCTATGAGTGTTGCCCACTTTCATCGGTAATATTTATATCGTGTCTAGAATCACTTTTGTGCTACCTCCGCATCATTATTATGTACTGTCTTGTCTTCAGGTCCAAGCTCCACTCCCTTCCTCTATAGCTACTCCCCTTCACTGTGCTTCATGTCAAGTCTTACAAATTGCATGGCATTCCTCAGTGACATCATCTCCCAAGGTCTAATTAGAGACATCACTATTAGAGATGAGCGAATATTTCAATGTTCGGTTCGGATTATGATCAATGAATTTGCAATATTCGCCTATTAATTAGTTGAATATTCGCCGAACATAACTGAACGCCATTCAGGCCAATGGGAGGCAAAAACAAACGCATGCACAACAACTTATAAGGCCAAAAACGCTGCCAAAGCACATCAAAAAAGGGACAATCACCAGGAAAGTGGCCTCAATTCACCCACAGTACAAATTGTAGCATGGCACTGCAGCAATCAGCCAGGCATGAGGTATCGGGGTCTGGGACAGCATTTACAGCTTTCAATTGAACGTCACAGTAAGACGAGGTGGGTGAGGGATTGGTGTAGACCTCCTGTGCTGGGAGCTGTGAAACCACATGCAACAGTTCAACCTGCTTTCATACTCAGCCACACTAAAGTGGCACAAATATCATATAAATTTCGTAGACTACTACTGTCAGAAAAATCTAAGGATAGTTACACGGGTAGTTGATTCGTGGAGGCCTGACAGTCTTAGAGGCCTACTACTACAGGCAACACATATGAAGGAGACCCAACCAGGAGTCTACACATTTACAAAAATTAGTGGTAGACACCAACAAAGTGACATCAATTGCAATACAGTAGAATTAGCATAGCGAGAACCGACACCTCTTCTACTACAGCCAATCCAGCAGCTGGAGACTGTAATGGGCAAGGTGGTGGAATCACTGTTCTGTATCCCTCTAAAAGCCTGGAAGGGGCATAACTAGGTGGCCTACCAAATCCCTACTCGGACGAGTGGCAGCAAGCAAAAACTGTGACCCACGGAGGTACAAAGAGGTGGCACCAGGTGCTTCTCCATGGCTGACCTACAGAAGGTGGAAGCTGACCCCCTACAGTGGGTAAGCTTCTACGGTCCAAAGGAGGGATGAAAATGCAGGCAGGCACTGTAGGGACTCTAGAACCACAGATGCAGATGGGACTGGCTGAGGAACAGAAAAGCACTGGCAGGTGCGGGCTGGACCGGTGTTAGACAAATGGGCACTGGCAGGTGTGAAGTAGACCAGCTGATGGACAGAACAGAGCAGACAGGTATGAGTAGATGAGCACAGACAGGTAAGAGCAGATGGGTACAGGGTAGACAAGCAGACAAGTGGACCTGGGGAACCTGACAACTAGCAAGCATGCAAGGCAAACTAACAATGTAGCTCAGGCACCTCCATATTGGAAGAGAAGCCTTAAATAGAAGGTGTAACCCAGCTATAGGTTGGAAATACCTAAGGTTGATGCAGGCAGTCCCTTTAAGAGGGAGGAAGCATGGCCGTGTGCCCTCTAAGCATAGTTCCTAGTCCTACAACTGATCCTTGGTGGACACCGACTCATAGGGGGCAAGATGAGGAGGTGGTGGTGTGTGAGTGGAAGACACTGAATGTCCTGTCTGTTAGGTATGAGGAGATCCAACAAAGGGTCAAGTGTTGTGAATACTTTGGAGGCGACTTCTAAGTTGGGGCTCCCTCCGGTGGTTGCTGAGGGTAATGAACTAATTACTGAATGGCCTTCAGCTGGCTCTGAATGGTATGATATAAGTGACCTGAGTTCCCAGCAGCCTTGCCGGTAATCAATTGTTCCTCCTGCTTTTGCTTGGAGCACAGCTTGCTTCCCTGCTCTCATTCAGATAAGTGTTTTGCTTTTTTTTTCCTCTGTTGGATTTTCACTGCTGGTTTGCTGCTTGCAGTGGACTGCAGCCTGGTCCCCTTTTGGGGTCTTGTGCCGCAATTGTGCTCATTTTTTGTTTGCCCTTTTGCTTTGTTCCTATGTCACTTTTTATTTGCTGTGTTGCTGTGTGTTACACCAGAGATCTGATTTAGGTGGTAGAGATCGTGTGATCTCAGTTTTTTTGTTAATCAGAAGTGTTGGTATTTTTGTCAGGGTTTTTTTTGGGTTGCAGTCAGAATTCTTTCCTATACTTTTCTGTCTAGACAGAATGGGCCCCAGTGTTTGCTCATTCTATTTTCTGTCTGTGTCCGTGTTTTCTTCTTATCTAACCGCCATTACATGTTCAGGGGCTTCCTATTTCTTTGGGGATTCTGCTCCAGGCAGATAGCTTTCATCTTTCTGCCTTTAGGTGTAGCTATCTCTCCGGCTGTGACGAGGCATCTAGGATCACCGTAGGTACGCTCCACGGCTACTTCTAGTGTGGCGGTTAGTTTAGGTTACTGCAATCTAATAGTTTCTAGCCTCTCTGGTGTATTGCTAATTTGGCTATTTTTTGCAGTTTTTCCTCAGCTACCGAAACATAACAGTATTACCGGCCAGACTGAAAATTATATGGTACTCACAGAAGGGAAAAATAGTAAAGAGGAAAAAGTTTGTTTCCTTTTTTTTTTTCCCTCTTTTTCTCTGGGTGCTGAGGAGGAATTTTTTTTTCTCTCAATGGAGTTTGCACAGTTGTCTGGTCATGTGGAGCAGCTTGCCACTGAGGTTCAGAGTATTGCTACTTATCTTGCTAGGTTGCCAGTTGTGGAACCTAGGATCCCCATGCCAGATTTATTTTTGGGGGATCGGTCTAAATTTCTGAATTTCAAAAATAACTGTAAGTTGTTTTTTGCCTTAAAGCCTAAGTCCTCAGGGAACGCAGCACAGCAGGTTCAAATTGTCATCTCTCTGCTGCGCGGCGACCCTCAGGATTGGGCTTTTGCCCTGACACCTGGGGATCCTGTTTTGAATGATGTTGATGTATTTTTTCAGGCTCTGGGGTTATTGTACGATGAACCTAATGTCATTGATCAAGCTGAAAAGACCTTGTTGGCATTAAATCAGGGTCGTGAAGACGCTGAGCTGTACTGTCAGAAATTTCGAAAATGGGCAGTCCTGAACAAATGGAATGATGATGCTTTGGCAGCCCTTTTTCGGAAGAGTCTGTCAGAAAATGTAAAGGACGTTATGGTGGGATTCCCTGTTCCCTCTGGTCTCAATGATTCTATGTCTTTGGTTATTCAAATTAACAGACGTTTGCGGGAGCGCAGAGGTATGCGTGAGATAGTGTTGCCTTGTGAGCCAGCTCCTGAGCCCATGCAGTGTGATGGAGTGACTTCTGGGACTCAACGTCATGAGTTTCGTAAGCGCAATGGGTTATGTTTCTACTGTGGTGACGCTTCCCATGCTATTTCCGTCTGCCCTAAGCGGGGAAGACGTTTTGCGCGCTCAGTTGTCTTGGGTAGTGTTCAGACTAAATTTCTGTTGACTGTTACCCTGATTTGCTCCCTGTCCACATTTTCGGCTCAGGCTTTTGTTGATTCAGGAGCAGCTATTAACCTGATGGATTTTGACTTTGCCAAACGTTGTGGGTTTCCCATGATATGCAGAAGTCTAATCCTTTACTGGGCATTGATTCTACCCCTTTGGCGGAGAATAAACCCCAGTTTTCTACTCAAGTGATAATGAGGGTTGAACCAGATCATCAGGAGAGTTGCAAATTTCTGGTGTTGCATAATCTGCATGACATTATTGTACTGGGTTTCCCTTGGTTACAGACTCATAATCCTGTTTTGGATTGGAAATCTGTGTCTGTGACCAGTTGGGGCTGCCAACCAGTTAATACTGACACTCCTGTTTTTTCTGCCTCTCCCCAGTCTCAGGATGTCCCTGACTTTTTGACTGATTTTTCTGATGTGTTTAGTGAAAGTAAATCTGCATCCTTACCTCCTCACAGGAGCTATGATTGCGCTATTGAGTTAGTGACTGGTGGTAAATTTCCTAAAGGTCGCCTTTTTAATTTATCTGTACCTGAACACGATGCTATGCGATCTTATATCAAGGAGTCATTGGAGAAGGGTCATATCAGACCATCCTCCTTACCCTTGGGCGCCGGTTTTTCTTTGTGGCCAAAAAGGATGGTTCATTGAGGCCGTGTATTGATTATCGCCTCCTGAATAAGATCACTGTTAAATATCAATATCCGTTACCTTTGATTTCTGACTTATTTTCCAGAGTGAAAAGTGCTAGTTGGTTTACCAAGCTTGACCTCAGGGGGGCGTATAACCTTATTCGCATTAAGCATGGGGATGAATGGAAGACGGCGTTTAATACCCCAGAGGGGCATTTTGAGTACCTAGTGATGCTTTTTGGGCTTACTAATGCCCCTTCCGTCTTCCAATCCTTCATGAATGATATTTTCAGGGATTTTGTGGATAAATTTCTGATTGTTTATTTGGATGATATCTTGATTTTTTCCAACGACTGGGACTCTCATGTGAAACATGTTCGGACTGTGTTCCAGATTTTGAGAGAGAATGCACTGTATGTGAAGGGATCAAAGTGTCTTTTTGGCGTACAGAAGGTCTCATTTCTGGGATTCATTTTGTCTCCGTCTGTTATTGAAATGGACCCGGTCAAGGTTCAGGCCATCTGTGAATGGGTTCAATCTACTTCATTGAAGGCTTTTCAGAGATTTTTGGGTTTTGCCAATTTTTTCGCAAATTTATTGGTAATTTCTCCTGTATTGTTAAACCATTGACTGATTTGACCAAAAAAGGGTTCTGATGTGGTGAATTGGCCTCCTGAGGCAGTTTCTGCGTTTCAGGAACTTAAGCAGAGATTCATTTCTGCTCCTGTTCTACGGCAGCCTGATGTTTCTCTGCCGTTTCAGGTGGAGGTTGATGCCTCTGAGATTGGGGCAGGTGCCGTTTTGTCCCAAAGGGATCCAGAGACCTCTAACAGTAACCCTTGTGCCTTTTTCTCTCGAAAATTTTCTCCAACTGAACGTAATTATGACGTGGGTAATCGGGAATTATTGGCCATGAAGTGGGCCTTTGAAGAGTGGAGACATTGGCTGGAAGGAGCCAAACATCAGGTGGTAGTCCTCACGGACCATAAGAACCTGGTTTATCTCGAGTCAGCCAAGCGACTTAATCCTAGACAGGCCAGGTGGGCCTTGTTTTTCACACGTTTTAATTTTGTGGTTTATTTTCTTCCGGGCACTAAGAATGTTAAGGCGGATGCCCTCTCGAGGAGTTTCTTTGCGGATTCTCCTGAGTTATCTGATCCTGCTGTTATTTTGAAAGAGGGTGTATTTCTTTCCGCCATCCAATTTGAGACTGGCTCTGGAGGGGTGTCAGGAGGATAAACCTGAGCGCTGCCCTGTTGGGAAATTGTTTGTCCCAGACCAGTGGAAAAAGAGTGTGATGTCTGAGATTCATTGTTCCGCGTTGGCTGGTCATCCCGGGATTTTTGGTACCAGAGACTTGGTGAGTCAGTCCTTTTGGTGGACTACTTTGTCTCGTGACGTCAGGGACTTTGTGCAGTCCTGTGGGACTTGCTCTCGTTCCAAGCATTGCTCTCGTTCTAGTGGTTTGTTAATGCCATTACCTGTACCCAAGAGGCCATGGACCCATGTTTCTATGGATTTTATTTCTGACCTTCCTGTCTCTCAGAGAATGACCGTTATCTGGGTAATCTGTGATAGGTTTTCCAAGATGATACATCTTGTGCCATTACCTAAGTTGCCTTCCTCCTCCAAATTGGTGCCTTTGTTCTTTCAGCACGTGGTTCGGTTACATGGCATTCCGGAGAACATTGTGTCTGACAGAGGAGTCCAGTTTGTTTCCAGATTTTGGAGGACATTTTGTTCTAAACTTGGTATTCAGTTATCTTTCTCCTCTGCATTTCACCCAAAGAACAATGGACAAACCGAGAGAACAAACCAGACCTTGGAGACTTATTTGAGATGTTTTGTGTCTGCTGATCAAGACGACTGGGTCTCTTTTTTACCTTTGGCTGAGTTTGCTCTTAATAATAGGGCTAGCTCTGCCACCTTGATGTCTCCATTTTTCTGCAATTCTGGGTTTCACCCTCGATTTTTTTCAGGACAGGTGGAGGCTTCTGTCTGTCCGGGGTTGACTCTATTGTGCAGCGTATGCAGCAGATTTGGGACCAGGTAGTGGAGAGGTTGTCTCTCTCTCAAGAGAAGGCCCAGCGGTTTGCCAACCGGCATAGGACTGATGGTCCTCGGTTTAAAGTGGGGGACTTGGTTTGGTTGTCCTCAAGAAATATCCCTATGAAGGTTGCATCTCCAAAATTTAAGCCAAGGTTCATTGGACCTTATAAGATCATGGAAATTACTAATCCGGTTTCCTTTCGTTTGCTTCTTCCAGGGACATTTAAGATCCATAACGTGTTCCACAAGTCCTTATTGAAGAGGTTTATCGAGCCAGTGGTTCCTATGGCTGCGCCTCCCGATCCCGTTTTGGTTGAGGGCAATTTGGAGTATGTGGTTGAGAAAATATTGGATTCTCGTTTTGCTAGACGGAGACTCCAGTATTTGGTTAAGTGGAGAGGTTACGGTCAGGAGGACAATTCTTGGGTGTTTGCTTCGGACATCCATGCTGGGAGACTTATCCGTGCCTATCATCGAGCTCATCCTGATCGGCCTGGTTGCGCAGGTGAGGGTTCGGTGACCCCTCCTCAAGGGGGGGAGTACTGTTGTGAATACTTTGGAGGCGACTTCTGAGTTGGGGCTCCCTCCGGTGGTTGCTGAGGGTAATGAACTAATTACTGAATGGCCTTCAGCTGGCTCTGAATGGTATGATATAAGTGACCTGAGTTCCCAGCAGCCTTGCCGGTAATCAATTGTTCCTCCTGCTCTTGCTTGGAGCACAGCTTGCTTCCCTGCTCTCATTCAGATAAGTGTTTTGCTTTTTTTTTCCTCTGTTGGATTTTCACTGCTGGTTTGCTGCTTGCAGTGGACTGCAGCCTGGTCCCCTTTTGGGGTCTTGTGCTGCAATTGTGCTCATTTTTTGTTTGCCCTTTTGCTTTGTTCCTTTGTCACTTTTTATTTGCTGTGTTGCTGTGTGTTACACCAGAGATCTGATTTAGGTGGTAGAGATCGTGTGATCTCAGTTTTTTTGTTAATCAGAAGTGTTGGTATTTTTGTCAGGGTTTTTTTTGGGTGGCAGTCAGAATTATTTCCTATACTTTTCTGTCTAGACAGATTGGGCCCCAGCGTTTGCTCATTCTATTTTCTGTCTGTGTCCGTGTTTTCTTCTTGTTTAACCGCCATTACATGTTCGGGGGATTCCTATTTCTTTGGGGATTCTGCTCCGGGGCAGATAGCTTTCATCTTTCTGCCTTTAGGTGTAGTTATCTCTCCAGCTGTGAAGAGGCATCTAGGATTACCGTAGGTACGCTCCCCGGCTACTTCTAGTGTGGTGGTTAGTTTAGGTTACTGCAATCCAATAGTTTCCAGCCTCTCTGGTGTATTGCTACTTTGGCTATTTTTTGCAGTTTTTCCTCAACTACCGAAACATAACAGTCAAGTCTGTAATGTCAAAAGATCTGAAAGTCTGTAGTAAGAGGGTATGGTCCACTGTGTCAAAGACAGATGCCAGGTCCAGGAGAAGAAGGAGGACAAACTCACGTCACTTTCATTTGGTGGTTAGTAAGTCGTTGGTGACTTTAGTCAGGGCAGTTTCAGTGGAATGGTGCGGTCTGAAGTCAGATTGTACACAGTCAAAAAGGGAGCAAGAGGAGAGGTGGGAGGACTGTTCAAAATGGACGTGTTGTTCTAGTAGTTTGGAGGCATAGGGGAGAAATTATATGGTGCGATAGGTAGACACAGAGTAAGGGTCAAGGGTGGTTTTTAGAGGATGGGTGTGATTGAGTTATGTTTCAATCAGGATGGAAGACACCAGTTGTTATTGACAGTTTGTTATTGACAGTTTGAAGAGGTGGGATAGGCTTGTGATGAAGACTGTGGTAATGTTTGGAATGATGTGGGACGTTATTGTGTCAAGTTCACAGGTGGTGAGACAAAGTATTCAGCTGAGATGAGAGGGAGGGGGAACTGGTGGAGGCAGGAAAGAACTGAAAGTACTGAACAGCTGTTTAGGGTTGTGAGACAGGTATGATATGAGGGATGAAAAGTCGTTTTTTTTTGCTACAGTCAGAATTTGCGCAGCATTTTTACAACTTCTGTTACTGGACAAACAACTCCGCTCCCTTTCTTTGGCAGCAGTACAACTGTACGCTTTGTAGATGAGGGCCAGAAAGAACATGTGCTCCAGTAGATGGCAAGTGCTGCGTCAAGTGGACTCTGTTTCTCTTCCTCCACCTTAACATCACACACAGTACAGTCCTCAGTGGTGGCACCCCAATTACCCTTTTTTCCCCACATCACAACTCGCCAAGCGCCCAACTGACTGTTGAGAATCACAGATGGCTGAGTCTGCCGATCTCCTCCCACATTGTGAATCTTTAGAGTACACTTCCTATGCCCATGGCATACAGAGTCAAGAGGAGGAAACCATCTGCACTGATGGCCAAATTTTTTCTCACTTTGATCCATGGCTGGATGAAGTTTGGTCCAAGCATAATCCAAACCTCGTCAACAGACGTTAACCCCATTGGGTGAAGGTGATCCATTGGTGATGAGACTCAGATATTTGAGGCACCTGTGGACTGTACTGAGCTGTCAAGGCAGGAAGAGGAGGAGGGTGACTCTCGGGGCGAGGAGTGGGAGAACAGAGGATGACAATGATTTAGTAGATCACACTTGATGTAAACCCAGACGCATGCAGCTCAGTAGCTCAGCAGAGGAGGAGTAGGAGGAAGATGAAGAGGTTACGTAAACACAGAGTTATGCAACCACAACAACCAATGCATCCTGAAGCCCAACTCCAGCAGTGAACAGCAGCGTTCACTGTTCTACAGTAACCTAGCTTGTGTGTTTTTTTTCAGACTGGCAAAAATCTAAAAAATCATGTTATCTGTCAACTTTTTTAAAAACAACCTAGTAGAGTAAAGAAATGTAATAATTTCAGTACTACATGCATGACCTGGCACATGCGTTAATCTAGTAATGTCACTGTGCTAAAATGCAGACTAGCGGGTCTCGCCAACCACCGTCCACCCCATTTACCGCATCTTCTGATTCTTCCTCCTCCCTCACCATGGCAAGTGGCACAGATCTCCAGCCGAAGAACTCCACTTGTTTAACCTCAACAGTTGTGGTGACTGAGAGCCTGTCAGCTGATACGGAATTGGACATGCCTGTTGTTTTTGACTGATCTTACATATCAAGCAAACCCCATCTTTCTCAATCCACCGTAACATCCCCGCCTGCACCCCTTTCACAGTCCAGCAGCTTGTCGTGTTCACCCTACTCCACCCTGTGTCAGCACAGCAGCAAACCCTCATTTGTGCAGTTGTGCTGCTCACGTAAAAGATTCTTTACTTCTACACATGGCAAAGTTAACAGCTTGAATTTCACCATCTTCAATCTACTAATAATAATAACCTTTTTTTTATATATCACAAACACATTCCGCATAGCTTTACAAGTCAGCAGTTCATATAAAACAGTCAAAAGTTGCCAAGTTTAAGACAATCAATTAAAGCAAAAACAATGACGACCCTGCTCTTCAGAGCTTACAATCTACAATGAGGTGGGGGTGACACCAATTAAAGGTGCTTATTTACAATGATGGTATAACCATCTTGAGGAAATGGGGGTAGATGAAGGCTGCATGAGCCTTTTGGGTACGGTTGAGTTTGATGGTGAATTATGTTCAGGGAATTAGAGAATAAGCTATATATATATATATATATATAATATATAGCTCTGGCAAAAATTAAGAGACCACCACATCAAAACCCTGTCATGGGCAGTCAATTCTCCAGACCTGAACCCCATTGAAAACCTCTGGAATGTAATCAAGAGGAAGATGGAAAGTCACAAGCCATCAAAGAAAGAACTGCTTAAATTTTTGCGCCAGAAGCAGTGTGAAAGACTGGTGGCAAGCATGCCAAGATGCATGAAAGCGGTTTTTAAAAATCATGGTCATTCCACAAAATATTGAATTCAGAACTGTTCCTGAGTTAAAACATTATTATTGTTGTTTCTAAATTATTATGAACTTAATTTCTTTGCATTATTTGAGGTCTGAAAGCACTGGTTTGTTTGTTTTTAATTTTGCCCATTTTCTTTGTCAGAAAAAAAATGCTAAATTTTTTGCTTGGAAATTCGGAGACATGTTGTCAGAAGTTTATAGACTAAAAGAACAATTTACATTTTACTCAAAATATACCTATGAAGAGAAAAATCAGACAAACTGAACATTTGAAAGTGGTCTCTTAATTTTTGCCAGATATGTATATATACAGTATATAAAGGACTTTGATTAGGGAACGTGATAGGCTGCCCTAAACTGTCTATGTAAAATGTCAAAGGGTACGTTTCCACGTACCAGATTGTCTGCAATTTGGACGGAGCGGAGACCCCGCTCCGCCCAAAGCCCCGCCCCCTTCTGTATGCGCAGTGAATCCGGATGTGTTCATTGAAAACATCCGGAATCGCCGCACGGTATACATAGGACTGTGTTATTTACCTTGCGGCGACGAAAAGTAATAGAATTTATATGGAAAAGCAAGGTCAAAAATTAAATGTACTAACCAGGAGCCTTACATCAACTTTATATCAGATATAAAATATAACCTTTATTAGAACTTATCTAAAACAAGACAACCACACAGAAAAACAACCTCAGACCTCAACGTGTTTCTCCTAACCGGATCATCAGGAGATAGATAGACAGATGCGTCGCCGCAAGGTAAATAGACATGCTGCGGTCTAAAAAGACATGCCGCATGTCCGGTTTAGCGGGTGTGTCACCCGCGTAATCGAACGCATAGTGGAGATGGGATTTCATAAAATCCCCTCCACTATGCAGGAACATCTGGCCGCTGCGGATTAAACGCTTTGGTAGGATACAGTGTTCAATCTGCAGCTAATACTGCATGTTTCCGCTACGTGGAAACATACCCTAAGTTGTGGTTATACTCCTAATTTCATGGGGGACAAAGGGTAAGAGGTGAGCCATCTAGGTACGAGATTTAACTGAACTAGACAAAGTCCAGATCAGGGGTGTTACCGTCTTTCTGTGTCTCAGAGTTTGAAAGTTGTGAGAAGCCACGACAATTGGCTAGAGATAGAAGCAGGGATGCAGTTGGGGAGGTGGAGCTGTTGAAGTCTCCCAGGATAAGGGTTGTCAATCCTGAGGACATGAAATGTGGCCGCAACACATAAAAGTGGTCAAGGAAGTGGGTGGGTGAGCCTGGGGGCCGGTATATGACTGCTACTCTGAGGAAGAGGGGATGGAACACCCTGATAGTGTGAACCTGAAAAGAAGAATGCCGTCCAATCAGCCTGTATTTATTTATTGGGTTAAAAACAGGATTGTTGTTGGCAGCGAGAGTGGAGTTAGCAGTGATCGTACAGCGGGATATACACATATTCCATGTGTATTCGCTGCAAAGATCACAGAGCTTGTTTCTGTATGACTCATGGCCTGTGATCGCTGTGATTATTGCATGGCCACTCCAATCTGTTGGTCACGGAAATGCAGCCTCTCCACCTTATGGATACAGACGGTTTCCAAAAGCAGATGGCTGTCGCAGTCCCCCAGTACCAGATGCTCAGTCACCATTACTTCCCTAAGAAAGATATGCCTGCACTACAGCAACAAATTGCAGACAATATCAACAGTTCCCTGAAAAATTCTATGTCTGCCATGATGCATTTCAACAAGCAAGGACAGGGGAGTTACATCTAGATGACTGGGCACTGGGTGACTCTGCTGGCTGTAGGGGCAGTTGGGGAAGGGGCTGTTCCACAAGTCTTGCAGTTCCCAAGCTTACAGGGCTCTTGGGAATGGAGAAATAAACCACTACACACCATAAGATGGATAACTAAACTACTAGACAACAGGGGTTGGAGAACTAAACTACTAAACAGATATGATTGCAGAACTAAACAAATTAACACCAGAACATGGAGAACTAAACTAATAGACAACAGGGATTGGAGAACTAAACTACTAAACAGCTTGGGTTGGACAACTAAACGTACACACCAGGGGATGGAGAACTAAAACAGTAGACACCAAGGTGTCACTAGACACCAATTCTTGGCATTCCCAGGGCTTGCGGAACAAACCTCTGTATGTAACAGTTCCTGCAGTGCTTCTGCCTCCACCTCCTCTAGGGCCTCTACCTGTGTCCTCAACCTCTGAACCTCTGCCTTAATTAAACACATGTTCCAACACTACAGAGAGGATCGCTCCCCCACCTCTGTACTGCGCAGCCAGGGCTCACCGTAATCAGGCAGTGTTTACAAGAATATGCCTTGGAGATCGCAGTCATACAGATCAATAGTTGTGGACAGTTATCCATGCCGAGTTTGAGCAATGGCTGTGTGCACTCAATCTGGAGCCAGGGAAGGCCATGTGCAATAACAGTGCAAACCTGGTGGCGGCCCTACGCCGGGCCAACCTTACACACATGCCTTGCATGATTCACATCCTCAATCTGATGGTACAGCAATTCCTCCACCACTGTCCCAGCCTGGATGCGTTGCTGCAGAAACCACTGTCGTGTAGACTTCCACTATTCCACTTCAGTTGGTATAGAGATCTTTCAGACTACCATTTAACTGGTTGATATGAGACATGACCACACCGTGGAATTAAACTCTGCACATGTTGCAGCGACTGTGGCAGCAGCGCCGAGACCTGGTGCAGGATGACGTTTTTCATAGCCTGGCACAACGCAGTATGGACGTGGTGCAATTCACATTTGAGTACTAGATAGAGATGAAGGACCTCTGCACCCTTCTGTACGTTTTCTTAATGGCTGCTAAGATGGTTAGCGGTGATGATGCCATCATCAACATCCGTATTACTGTCATCTACATGCTGGAGCACACTTTAAATAGTGTGGGTCAGCCACAGAGGATCCTGCTCAGCGGAGACGTCGGTCCCAGCGTCTTGCTCAGGCTAATGCTATGCATTTGGTTGCTGCTGCCGCCCCATTTCCAGCTATAGGAACCAGCATTAGTCAGTGGCGAGCAGATGTTCCTGGGACTAAGTCCTGCTTTTCTCCATCTGAGCATGCCCGTGAGACGATAGCTCATTGGTGGTCGGAGGTCACATGCTCAGGTCCTCAAGCAGTTCGGACTGGGCAATACAGCAAGGTCCTGGAAGGCTGCAGCTATAAAAGGATCGCACGGCCGCACGAGTATAAAGCATGTGGTGTGTGTGAGCGAGTGGATACGCTACCACTCTGTGTATGCACGTGTGTTTGGGCCGAGAACCTGCCGCATTGTCAGAGTGTATGATCACCTAGTCTTCCCTAGTCAGGCAGATTTTTACTCGGCTTGACCTAGCGCCTGTCTCGGCCACGTGTGCTGCTTATCACGGGCTTTTTACAGAGCACAGTCAATCCACGTGCTCTGGCACACATCTTTTTGGTACCGCTCTGCGGTCAGTTGAGCTGTTGCTCTTGTTTGTTTTGCGCAAAATCCTAGTATGCCTTAGTTAGCTGTATTTTGCTATCACTCAGCGCCAAGTTCTGGCATTGCCTGTGCGACGCCGTGTGCATTGTGGGTCCAGTCAGACTCAAGTCCCCACATTCTAGGGTTGAGCCTAGAGACCTCACTCGCACCATATCAGCTGTGTCCTGTGACATGTAACAGGGAACAGCGGTCTATTATTTTGTTGCTGCGGCTCTGTGAAGCAACAGAGTTGGCCGCTGTTCATACCGGGTGACATCTAACCCGTGTGTTGTCGGCGTTCAACCGCAGCCTTGTTCCACCATTGCTTAGCAGCAGGTTCCATCTCTGCACGGTGGACACCGAGTTGCGAACGCACCTTATTATTATTATATATTTAATTTGGTGTAACATTAAGAAGTGTAGTTTGTAAAATGGGGTCACTTTTGATTACTGATGGAATTCCCCATCAAGATAAGTTTGGCCCAAAAATACTTGCTTCAGACCACTCAGACCCCTCCCTTGGCATGCATTCCCAAAGCCATAAAAAGCAATGCAATGTTTTACTTTAATTAAATGCCAGGAAGAAGCTCTTTGAAGCTCTTAACACCAGGGTGTGAACTCTCCTGCAGCTACAGGCAAACTGAAATCTTTTGTCTGACTTAAGCAGATGGAGACAGCGTGCAACTATAAGTCACAGCAAGGCTCTGAGTTATTGAATCTGTAAAATGACCTATAATAGCAGAATGCAATATCTCTGAGACTAGCCAAGCACATAATCAGAATCAGCATTCCTTCCCCCACATGCTCATACCCGTTAGCCAACTCCAGAACTCTGCGTTATTGAGTTATAAAGCATAGCTACAAGGAATTACATACGGACGGCATATTTAGTCTCTATGCGCAGATAAAATCCAGCGGAACCCAGGGCGGCGCCGCCGACCCATTCAGAGATTCGGGTGGAAAGTTATGGGCCATCCATGGTTCTGGATAGAAAATCATATTCTCAGATATGGGAGGAGAGAGGCAGCACAAGGCCCGGGGTGGGAGCAGAGTGTGGGAGGGAGCAGGCTAGGAGATATAACGCATGCCCCTCATTTTGGACTTAGCATTTCTACTGGCAGGAGGATCCGTTACCTGACGCAGCCAGGAAAAGCCTGTAACTAAGATTTGGACCTGTGATACATCAGTGCCTCCCTGTGGTCACATGCTACCTAACACGGTAATTGCAACCTATCTATACCCTACCCTTGTACTACACTCTTGACTGCATACTTGTGATATTGTTCTGTGTATATATATATATATATATACCTGTATATTTCTAGTGTGCCTTTTTGGCGATTAAATATAAAATTAATCTTGGTCTGCTTTTTTATCTCAATACACGAATCACCATGTCTGCATGCTCCGTTGTATATTATACGCTACCCGGGTTGGTCTCTGACCTGATCCTGTTATCGGATGGGCTTATTTCGAATGAGGAACTGATGGCAGCATACCATACTGGTTAGTGAGGAACTCTGACAGTGACGGCTGGGAAGTTTATATATATATCCCCAGCCTGGACTGGTGATTTATATCCCGCCTCACTGGGAGTGCCTCAATATCTCGTACCTATAAGGGAACCCTTTCCGGCGACTATTTGCCCTCGATGCAGTTCCCTGACTGACCTATTGCAAGTGGTGGCGACAGAGAGCAGGTCCCTGCTGGGTACTTCTTTCCCCTCCCCCGAGGTGAGCGAAGTTCCTCACAAATGTCACCCGCAAACCATTCCAGGCAAACCTACACTCCGATATGGCGCTCTTTCCTTTGTGAGCTTTGCACTGTGCCTGAAAAGTAGTTTCAGACCATATATGGGGTATTGTCGAAATCAGGGGAAATTGCTTAACAAATTTTGTGATATATTTTCTCCTATTAACCTTTCTAAAAATTAGAAAAATGGGGCTAAAACATTTTAATGGGGAAAAGTATGTTTTTATTTTCGCAGCCCAATGTTTTAACATTCTGTGAAATACCTGAGGGTTTAAAATGCTCACACTATAGGAATTCTTCAAGAGGTGTAGTTTTCAAAATGATGTCGCTTATGGGGATTTTGGCTGTTTTGGCAGCTCAGAGGCTCTGCCAACGTGACATTGCATCAGCAATCTAAGAGCCAATAGTGCCCTAGATAGTAACACGGAGGACCGTGAAAACTGAAAACCGATAGAGAGAACAAAGATCCTCCCAGAATGAAATAAGAATTAATTATTTTCTTTTAATTACAAATGCACATTAAAAACATAATCACGACAAAGAACCAAGGAGATGGCAACACATACTGTACAGAAAACGAAAAACACTGTGCAAGGGAGTACATCATCAATGCATGTGGATGTTGTTGAGTATAAAGGGCATAGAGAAATAGGTAAACACCTGTTGCAAGCAATATTTCATATAGCAGCAGTTATTAAAGATGAGTTGGCATATGTCATGCCTGACATCTCAGGAAGCAACATAATGCATAGGATGCGAAACAATATTTCAAAAAGTGCTAAGTACTTGACATGCAGAAATAATGCTAGGCGATGCTGCATGATGCCCCAAACCTGTGTTGTGGATCAGAAGGGACGGATGTCGGAAGTAATGCTATAGTGGCATTAATCCGAACCTTAAGTCCACAGACAGGTCAGAGAAAATAGTGCTTACAAGAATTACATTTTTTTCCAGCAATGTTTGAATCAGGGTTACCAGTAAGTGTAATTACCCAGAGTTGGACTTGCTACAGTGGACCCCTTTACACGTGTTTCAGCTGTTCTTCCTCCTCAGAAGGAGTGCATGAAGGACAGAACAGGAAGAGAGCCTATTTATGGAGGATTTAAGGCGCTGTCACCTGCTCACAAAATAGGGGATGTGTCAGGAAGTAAGTTTCATGCAATGGGCTGATACAGCGTACCTTATTGTCATCCTGCGCATGACCGGAAGTTGTCCCCCGGAAATTGGTTACTGTTGTGTGACAGTGCTTGTCGTGATTCATTAGACAATTGTATGGTCCATTTTCTCCTGTTACTCTTGTGAAAAAGAAAAGTTTGGGGATAAAATATATTTTTCCATTTTCTCGACTCAACATTATAAAATTCTGTGAAGGACCTGTAGGTTCAAGATAATCAGCATACCTCTAGATAATTCCTTGAGGGGTGTAGTTTTCAAAATAGGGTCACTTGTAGGGGGTTTCCACTGTTCTGGCACATCAGGGGCTCTGCAAACATGACATGGTGTCCACTATCTATCCAGGTAATTTTGCAGTCCAAAACTCCTTTCCTTCTGAGCCCTGCCATGCGTCCAAACAGTATATTTCCATATAAAGTGTATCGGTGTACTCCTAACTAAAAAAGTTATGCTTCAAAATGATGTTGATGTAAAGTAGACATATTGAAAATGTTATTTATTAACCCCTTAACCCCCAAGGGTGGATTGCATGTTAATGACCGGGCCAATTTTTACAATTCTGACCACTGTCTCTTTATGAGGCTATAACTCTGGAACGCTTCAACGGATTTTCGCGAATGTTTTCTCGTGACATATTGTACTTCATGATAGTGATAACATTTCTTTGATATAACTTGCATTTATTTATGAAAAATGTAAAAATGGCGAAAATTTGGAAAATTTTGCAATTTTCAAACTTTGAATTTTTATTCCCTTAAAACAGAGAAATATGTCACAAAATAGTTACTAAATAACATTTCCCACATGTCTACTTTACATCAGCACAATTTTGGAACCAAAATTTTTTTGCTACAAAGTTATAAGGGTTAAAAGTTGACCAGCGATTTCTCATTTTTACCACAAATTGTACAAAACCATTTTTTTTTAGGGACCACCTCACATTTGAAGTTACTTTGAGGGGTCTATATGGCAGAAAATACCCAAACGTGACACCATTCTAAAACCTGCACCCCTCAAGGTACTCAACACCACATTCAAGAAGTTTATTAACCCTTCAGGTGCTTCACAGGAGCTGAAGCAACTTGGAAGGAAAAAATGAACATTTAACTTTTTAGTCACAAAAATGATCTTTTACAAACAATTTTTTTTATTTTAACAAGGGTAAAAGGAGAAAATGGACAGAAAAAGTTGTGCAATTTCTCCTGAGCACGCCGATACCCCATATGTGGGGGAAAACCCTACAAGTGACACCATTTTGGAAACTAGACCCCCTAAGGAACTTGTCTAGATCTGTTGTGAGCATTTTGAACCTCCAAGTGTTTCACTAAAGTTTATAATGCCTAGGTGTGAAAAAATAAAATTCCACAACAATGATATTTTAGTCCACAATTTTTGATTTTTCCCAAGGAAATTGGACCCCAAAAGTTGTTGTCCAATTTGTCCTGAGTACGCTGATACCCCATATGTGGGGGGGGAAACTGTTTGGACGCATGGCAGGGCTCGGAAAGGAAGTAATGACGTTTTGGAATGCAGACTTTGATGGGTGTCATGTTCACTTTGCAGAGCCCCTGATGTGCCTAAACAGTGGAAACCGACCACAACTGACCCCATTTTGGAAACTAGACCCCTAAGGAACTTATCTAGATCTGTGGTGAGCACTTTCAACCCTCAAGTGCTTCACACAAGTTTGTAATGCCTGGGCATGAAAATAAAAAATCCTATTTTTTTCCCACAAAAATGATATTTAAGTCACCAATTTTTTATTTTCCCAAGGGTAACAGGAGAAATTAGACCACAAAAGTTGTTGTCCAATTTGTCCCTAGTACGCTGATACCCCAAATGTGGGAGAAAACTACTGTATGGGCACATGTCGGGGCTCAGAAGGGAAGTAGTGACGTTTAGTAATGCAGACTTTGATGGAATGGTCTGAGGGTGTCATGTCCCGTTTGGAGAGCCCCTGATGTGCCTAAACAGTGGAAACCTCCCACATGTGACCCCATTTTGGAAACTAGACCCCCAAAGAAACTTATCTACATGTGTGGTGAGCACTTTGAACCCCCAAGTGCTTCACAAAAGTTTATAACGCCCGGGCGTGAAAATATAAAAATCATATTTTTTCCACAAACATGATCTTTTAGTCCCCAGTTTTTTATTTTCCCATGGCTAACAGGAGAAATTGGACACCAAAAGTTGTTGTTCAATTTGTTCTGAGTACGCTGATACCCCATATGTGGGAGAAAACTACTGTATGGGCACACGTCGGGGCTCGGAATGGAAGTAGTGACGTTTTGCATTGCAGACTTTGATGGAATAGTCCGCAGGCGTCATGTCGCGTTTAGAGAGCCCCTGATGTGCCAAAACAGTGGAAACCCCCACAAGCGACCCCATTTTACAAACTAGACCCCCAAAGGAACTTATCTAGATGTGTGGTGAGAACTTTGAACACCCAAGTGTTTCACAGAAGTTTATAACGTAGAGCCATAAAAATAAAAAATCATATTTTTTTCCACAAAAATGATATTTTCGCCCCAATTTTTTATTTTCCCAAGGGTAACAGAAAAAATTGGACCCCAAGAGTTATTGTGCAATTTGTCCTGGTTACGCTGATACCCAATATGAGGGGGTAAACTCAGAACGCAGAATTAGCTGGAATTGAGATCAGACGACATGTCACGTTTGGAGAGCCCCTGATGTTCCTAAACAGTGGAATCCCCCAATTCTAACTCCAACTCTAGCCCCAACACACCCCTAACCATAATCCCAACCCTAACCATAACCCTATCCACAAACCTAACCCTACACACCCCTAACCCTAATCCCAACCCTATAACCCTAACCCTAACTTTAGCCCCAACCCTAACCCTAATGGGAAAATGGAAATAAATACATTTTTTTAATTTTATTATTTTTCCCTAACTAAGGGGGTGATAAAGGGGTGTTTAATTTACAATTTATAGCGGGTTTTTATGCTTGGCAGCTGTCACACACTAAAAGACGCTTTTTATTGCAAAAATAGTTTTTGCATCATCACATTTTGAGAGCTATAATTTTTTCTTATTTTTGCCCACAGAGTCATGTGAGGTCTTATTTTTTGTGGGATGAGGTGACTTTTTTATTGGTACCATTTTTGGGCACATGACATTTTTTAATCGCTTTTTATTACGATTTTTGGGAGGCAGAATGAACAAAAACCAGCAATTCATGAATTTCTTTTGGGGGGCGTTTATACCGTTCCACATGTGGTAAATTGATAAAACAGTTTTATTCTTCGGGTTAGTACGATTACAGCGATACCTCATTTATATCTTTTTTCCATTTTGGCGCTTTTATACAATAAAAACAATTATATATAAAAAATAATTATTATTGCATCGTTTTATTCTGGGAGCTATAACTTTTTATTTTTTCGCTGATGATGCTGTATGACAGCTCGTTTTTTTGCTGGACAAGATGACGTTTTCAGCGGTACCATGTTTATTTATATCCGTCTTTTTGATTGCGTGTTATTCCACTTTTTGTTCGGCGGTATGATGATAAATCATTGTTTTTTTGCCTTGTTTTTTTTTTTAAGGGGTTCACTAAAGGGGTTAACAAGTGGGACAGTTTTATAGCGTGGGTCGTTACGGATGCGCGATACTAAATATGTGTACTTTCATTGCTTGTTTTTTTATTTACATAAAGAAATGAATTTATTGGGGAATATATATTTTTTCCTTTATTTAGGTTTTTTTTTTTTACACGTTAGTTTTTATTTTTTTAAATTTTACTTTGTCCTAGGGTGGGACATCACTGTATAGTGTCAGATCGCCGATCTGACACTGTACACAGCACTGTGTCAGATCGCCGATCTGACAGGCAGTGCAGGAGGCTTTCTCAGCGCCTGCTCTCAGCAGGCACTGAGGAAGCCGCCTCCCTACAGGACCCGGAAGGACCCCGCGGCCATCTTGGATCCGGGTCCTGCAGGTAGGAGGCCCTCGGAACAGCGCGATCACATCGCGCTGCTCTGGGTGTCTCAGGGAAGCAAACAGGGAGCCTCCTCCCTGCGCGATGCTTCCCAATGCCGCCGGAACACTGCGATCATATTTGATCGCAGTGTGCCGGGGGTTAATGTGCTGGGAGCGGTCCGTGACCACTCCTGGCACTTAGTGCCGGGTGTCAGCTGTGATAATCAGCTGACACCCGGCCGCGATCAGCTGCTCTACCCCCGGGAGAGCAGTTGATCGCATATGACGTACTATTCCGTCCTTGGGAATTAAGTCCCCGGGCACATGGACGGAATAGTCCGTCAAATGGAAGAAAGGGGTTAACTACTTTGTATGGTACACCTATCTGATTTAAGGACATCAAAATTAAAGCTTGAAAATTGCTAAATTGTCTAATTTTTGGTCAAATTTTCGATAGTTTCATAAATAAACGCAAATTGTATCTATCAAAATTTACCAAAAACATGAAGTACAATGATTCAGGAAAAACAATAAGAATCACTGGGATATGTTGAAGCATTCCAGAGTTATTTTATTACCACGTAAAGTGACACTGTGTCACGCAGTCTCTGCATACAGGAGGTCAGGAGCCTAAGCTGACCCTAAGCTGGGGCCCTAACTAATCCCTCTACCTGGAGGTACTGTTAAAGGTACAGAGGTCCAGGCCGCCAGCGTAACCCCTATCTCCTGAGGATCCCTGAACCTCAGTAATCTAGTCCTGAGAAGGACCCCGATCACAACAACTGGGGACAGGATAATATAAGCCAACACACAGTACTAGACGAACGAGACAGTACAAGGGGAAAACCAAAAATCACCTGGCATACAAAACTCGCACCACAACAACAGAGGGAACACCAACAGGTAAGGAGATAAATAATAAAGCGAGGAAGGGAAAAAACCACACAAAGTACACTTCACTCCAGACTCCAAAATGCCACAAGCGGCTCTGTTTGTCTGCAAGGAATGCTTTCACCGACAACTTCCCTAACAGACTGGCAGGTATTTGAAGGAGTCCCACTTCTGCAGCATTGACTGCAGCTGGGCGAGGCTGGGCCTCATCTAGCACAGAGAGAGAGAATTAACTCCCTCACTGCCGAAAAATACAAAGCACCAAAAACTCAGCTGCGAGAAGTCAGGCTGTGTAATCGTGACGATCTTCGTGGCAACACACCCGTGAGAGTACCCCCCCTTCTACGAGGGACCTGCGGACCCTCAGGGCCAGGTTTATCCGGGTGAGTCGTGTGGAAGGCCCGAATTAATCGGTCTGCGTTAATATCCGACGCAGGAACCCACATCCTCTCCTCAGGACCATACCCCTTCCAATGAACCAGGTACTGAAGGGACCGGCGATTAAAGCGTGAATCGATGACTTTTGATACCTGAAACTCCAAGTTACCATTGACCACCACTGGAGGAGGAGGTAAAGGTGACGGTATCACCGGCGCCACATACCTCTTAAGCAACGATCTGTGGAACACGTTGTGAATTTTAAACGTAGGGGGGAGGTCAAGACGAAATGCCACCGGATTAGTTATAGAACTGATCCTGTACGGCCCAATGAACCTGGGACCCAGTTTCCAGGAGGGAACCTTAAGTTTTATATTCCTGGTAGACAACCATACCCGATCGTTCACACTTAGGTCCGGACCAGACACTCTCCTCCTATCAGCCATACGTTTGTATCGGTTCCCCATAGTATTCAGATTATTCAGCACCCCTCTCCACACTGAAGCGAGTGATGACGAAAATCGTTCTTCCTCAGGAACCCCCAAAGAGCCCCCCCTACTGAAAGTACAAAACTGGGGGTGAAAACCATATGCCCCAAAAAACGGGGACTTACCAGTGGACTCGCTCCGCCTATTATTAAGAGCAAACTCTGCCAGAGGCAAGAAAGAAGCCCAGTCCTCCTGGTTGTCTGACAAAAAACACCGGAGATATGTCTCCAAGCTCTGGTTCAGACGTTCCGTCTGACCATTAGTCTGAGGATGAAAAGCCGATGAAAACGACAAATGCATCCCCCGCCGTGTACAAAATGCCTTCCAGAATTTGGACACAAGCTGAGACCCCGATCAGACACCACATCGGAGGGTACCCCGTGAAGCCTCACAATCTCCCCAATGAACACCTGCGCAAAAGTTTTAGCATTAGGAAGAGCAGGAAGAGCGATGAAATGTGCCATCTTGCTGAATCTGTCCACTACAACGAGTATGACCGTTTTACCCGAAGACGGCGAGAGGTCCGTAATAAAGTCCATGGACAGATGAGTCCAAGGACGCTCCGGGATCTTCAAAGGTAAGAGGGCCCCAGACGGACGGGTATGTGGGGTCTTAGAGCGCGCACAAACCCCACAGGACGCGACAAAAGTTACCACCTCCCTATGTAAGTTAGGCCACCAAAACCGACGCGAGAGGAGATCCACAGTTGCTTTACTCCCTGGGTGTCCTGCCAAAGCTGAGTTATGGTGTGCCTCGATCACCTTTTGTCGCAACTGATCTGGAACAAACAGTCTCCCTGGAGGATCCAACAGGGGCGTCCCCTGAGCCTCCAATACCTCCTCCTCAAGCTCAGAGCATACTGCCGACACCACCACCCCCTCCTGAAGGATAGGAACCGGGTCATCCGTATTCCCGGCCCCAGGGAAACTACGAGATAAGGCATCCGCCTTTACATTTTTTGACCCAGGACGATATGTGACGACAAAATTAAACCTGGTAAAAAACAACGACCACCTAGCTTGTCTGGGATTCAGACGTTTTGCGGACTCCAGATATAGCAGATTCTTGTGATCGGTGATGACGGTGACCGGATGGACTGCCCCCTCCAAAAAATGGCGCCACTCCTCAAAAGCTACAATATGAGAAAATGGGCGCACTGCAAAGTTTAAACAATCAATATCAGGGGGTGCAAGCAGTGGTCAATAATAGTAGGAAGACTGAAGGAAGAAAAAATATGACCACCAAAAATGTTGCACACCACCTGTGAGACAGTGAAAGCATATGTGTTGAATGGGGTGTACATTTCACCTAGGTACTTTGCTGACTGGTATAAGGGAAATGTATGCCTTTGTAAAACTAGTGGTGGAGAAAGGTCATTGCACCATCCATTCAGTACACGCTTGCAGTTCGAACCTGAAGTCACTCGGGTGTTGATTGGGAAGCCAGAAGTGGGTGTCTGAGAACACAGACAGGGAGCTCGCTTAGTCTGGACAGGAGTCCAGGCACAGAAGGAGACTCCAGGAGGTGAGCTCTCTCAGTCTGGGCGCTCAAGGTGCCCCGGACACAAGAGGAGTCTCTGCGACACTCCATGCTGGTAACTACTGAATAGGAGGGGAGCTCTCTCAAGTCTGGATGCTGGATGTGCCTTCAGACACAAGGAGGAGTCTCTGCGAACCTCCATGCTGGTAACTGCTGAACATATGTGTTGTTTTGGCCCAGGCTGTTAGAGTCTGGTCCCTGATAGAGAGGGAATTCTATCTATGTGAAGTGAGTAGCCGAGAGGCTTAGGATTTCTGTTTAGGAGTTATTTTTATCACCTATTGTTTGCTGTGGACTTTAATAAAGCTGGTTACGGCCAGTTTACACCAGAACTGCTGTCTGAATGAACTGTTTCTATGCCACTCCGTCTGCCCGAGACGGCGATCCCAGAGCTAAATCCCCTGAAAAGCTTACAATTGGTGCTAGAATGCTGGGGCAACACAGTGGCTGAAGCAACAACAGAAAAAAAAGTGTGGCAGCAAAAGAAACGTCTGTGGGAGCAGTCTTAAAGAGACAGTAGCCCTAATAGAGTTTGCAAAAGAGAAAAAAAAAAAAGTGTCTGCACAGCAAAGCTGAACTTTCTGTGAAAAAGACTTTGGAGTGTGTATGTCTTGAGTGAAGACTGCCGTTGTTGAGACAGAGAAGTCTGACAGCATGGATGACAGCCTGGAGGCGCTGATTAAATAAATGGCGCAAGTTAAGGTGCAACATAAGACTGCCGTTGTTGAGACAGATAAGTCTGACAGCATGGACGACGAGTGTGGATACAAGCATCTTGCTGTGACTCAGTGGGGTCACGAAGGCATCTTGCTGTGACTCGGTGGGAGTCACGGAGGTTAAAGCATCTGGCTGCAACTCGGCGGGGTTGCGAAGATTGTCGTCGCACTCAAATCCAGTTTTGCTGTGGCTCGGCGGGGCCACGAAAAATTTTCAAGGGAAAGCGGTGAAGTTCTGGTGTGAACAGTGCACCGCGATGGCTGTGAATGGAGCAACAAATGGGTCTGACGAGTCGGACCGCATATTTGAGAAATGTCTACTGGACATGAGACTGGACATGTTGCGGGAGCTGTGGGCACCGTATGAAATGGCGGCAGTGGACCATTCTATGGACTCTCCGGGGGTGCCAGTGTTGTCACAGAGTGCCCGGGGAGGTGGTAAGAGATGTTGTGAACTGAGTCCTAAGACTACTGCTGATTTTTTGTGTAAAAATTACTCTGCCGGTGTGGTTGTTAAAAAGGGGGCGGTGTCTAAAAAAGAGGCGGATTTTCACAAGAGTGTAGAGTGTGGAAAACTGAAAATTGTTACTGGTGGTGGGTTGGTACCTCCTAAAAATGACAATGTGACCGTTGATAACGGGATAGCTCCAGTAGAAGGGGGTGACGTCAAAGTGGGAGGTGACCTGTTAGTCCACAACACCATGGGGAGTGACACAGACCCCGTAGCTGACTGGGACACTATGAAAGTAAAAAGTGAGGTCAGTCAGGAGAGGCTAGACGAGGGAAGAGAGTCCCCCTCTCGTCGTCGACGGCGCAAGGGCCACAAAAAGGTTGTTCCGGTAGTACTCGCTGAAAATGAAAATGAAGAGAATGTAGTACTGTCTGCCTATGCTTCAAGTGTGGATTCTCCTTTAGAGGTAGAAGAGGAGGGGGCCAGTCATGGCCAAGAGCTGGAACCTATTCGGCTGCAGTATCAGAGTGACATGCTGCAATTATGTGAAAACCTGGAGGACGTGTCCTCAGACCAGCGAGATCTAGAAGGAAGCAACGAGGAAGTTACCCTGTGGAAAGAGATGTTCCACGCCATTAAAGAGGACTGCCGCAAAATCAAGGAAGAGGTTTTGCAGTTGAAGCGTGAGAAGGAGGCGCTGCAGGATGGAGCTTCTGGAAGTGAACAAATCCTAGAACGACTGCGCGAACAGCTCAACCAGGAGCTGTGTGACTCCAAGAAGGAGTGTGCTGAACGCAGTAGGGAACTGCAATGTAACGGGTCTGGGAGGCGGA
Organism: Oophaga sylvatica; assembly: GCA_033576555.1. Lineage (NCBI taxonomy): Eukaryota > Metazoa > Chordata > Amphibia > Anura > Dendrobatidae > Oophaga > Oophaga sylvatica. The sequence continues at coordinate 529,059,176 of JARQOD010000002.1, forward strand.
ACCTCTGAGCTACTATACAAGGGGGCGGTCCTTGTAAGGGAGCGGGTGGCGACCAGGGTAGACGGGCAGACAGTCACAGCAGGTAACCGGGGCAATCTCTGGATGAACGGGCAGGAGGTCACGGCAAGTGACCGGGGCAGTCTCTGGATGAACGGGCAGGAGGTCACGGCAAGTGACCGGGGCAGTCTCTGGATGAACGGGCAGGAGGTCACGGCAAGTGACCGGGGCAGTCTCTGGGTAAGGTAGATACGACCTGTGATGGCTGAGCCTCCCGGTAGGCTAGCAGGCAGATAGCAGATGAGCGCTCCCAGCTGAGCGGGCGAGAGTCTCTGGAATAGCAGGTGGTCACAGCACATGACGGCAGGGCCTCCCGGTAGGCTAGCAGGCAGGTAACAGGTGAACGCTCCCAGGTGAGCGGGCAGGCTGGTCCATAGTCAGACTGGCAGGTGATGGTGGGCAGACTGTCGGACGGCGGAGCCTCCAGGTAGGCTAGCAGGCAGGTAACAGGTGAGCGCTCCCAGGTGAGCGGGCAGGCTGGTCCATAGACAGACTGGCGGGTGATAATAGGCAGACTATCGGACCACAGGCTAGCAAGCAGGTAAGCGGAATATCAGGCAGGAACAAACAGCAAACTGGCAGGAATCTGGCAGGTAACTGGCAACGGAACCTGAGGGCTGAAGCAGAGTAGTGAACAGTGCAACAACATTGCTCGGGCACCTCCATTTTGGAGGAAGTGCCTTATATATGGTGAAGTCCTCCAGCCATTGGCCGGGGACTCCTTAGGACGGCGCGCGCGGCCCCATTAAGAGGGAGGGAGCGCGCGCGCGCCCTAAGCACAGTGGCCGGGAAGGAGCGCGCGCTGCCAGCAGAGCGGGAGGAGGACGCCGGGCTCGGAGCAGAGGGGTGAGGGGAACAGCGTCCCTGCCTAGCAGAGGGCAGGGACGCCGACGCTACAGTACCTCCCCTTTAGGCCCCCCTTTTTTAGGCCAGAGAGAAATTTAGCTAGGATGAGAGGGGCATGGATGTTCTCCCGAGGCTCCCACGTTCTCTCTTCAGGACCAAACCCCTTCCAATCTACCAGAAAATAGGTCTTCCCTCTTACCCTTTTGGTGGCCAGAATGTTCTCTACCTCAAATTCGTTTTCAGCTGAAACCGGAGCAGGAGGCGTACCTGTAGACTTGGAAAAAGAGTTAAGTACCACCGGTTTGAGGAGAGATACATGGAAGGAGTTAGGGATCCGCAAGTTGGCCGGAAGTTTCAATTTATAGGCCACCGGGTTGATCTGACTGATGACCTCCAGAGGACCGATGAACCGAGGCCCTAACTTATAGGAAGGAATCTTGAGCCGGACATACTTGGACGAGAGCCAGACCTCATCCCCAGGATGGAATTGAGGAGGATCCAGACGTTTTTTGTCAGCATGTTTGTTTTTTTTTACGCTCGGATGCCAGAAGGAGTGCGGACCGGGTACTCTCCCATATGGAGGAAAATTTGTTAACAACAGATTCCGCAGCCGGATTGTCCACTGAGGTGGAGACGGGAAATGGGATCCGAGAATGCTGACCGAAGACTACAAAAAACGGGGATTTGGAGGAAGATTCGCTCTCGTGATTGTTGTAAGAAAATTCGGCCCATGGCAGGAGATCCACCCAGTCAGAATGGTGGGCATTAACGAAGTGCCGGAGGTAACTGGTCAGGATCTGATTGATCCGCTCCACTTGACCATTGGACTGTGGGTGGTAGGCGGAGGAGAAGTCCAGGGTGACGTCTAGCAATTTACAAGTGGCTCTCCAGAAACGTGAGGTGAACTGTACCCCACGATCGACACGATGTGACGGGGCAGGCCATGAAGACGGAAGATGTGGCGGATAAAGTCTTTAGCCAGCTCGGGTGCAGACGTGAGGCCTGGCAGGGGAATAAAGTGAGCCATCTTGGAAAAGCGGTCAGCGACCACCCAAATGACCGTACAACCGGCAGAGACGGGGAGGTCCGTTATGAAGTCCATGGCTATATGCTGCCAGGGGGCAGCGGGTACAGGAAGCGGAAGGAGGCGACCGGCAGGCAGGTGTCTCGGAACTTTGTTGCGGCCACAGGAGGCACAGGCAGAAACAAAGTCTATTACGTCCTTGTGCAGGGTAGGCCACCAGTAATGCCGGGTAATAAGCTGGAGGGTCTTTTTCTGACCGGCGTGGCCAGCTAGTTTAGACGAATGACCCCAGTGTAGGATCCTCTCCCGATCGGGTACCGATACGAACGTCTTACCGGGAGGGAGACGATTTAGACTCACGGGAGCCACCTGCATTACTCTGGCGGGATCGATGATATGATTAGGTTCCTCCTCGAGATCCGACACCAGGAAGGATCGGACAAGGCGTCCGCCTTGATGTTCTTGTCAGCCGGGCGAAAATGTAGAACAAAATCAAAACGAGCAAAAAACAAGGACCTCCGGGCCTGGCGCGGGTTAAGTCTCTGGGCATGCTGGAGGTAAGCCAAGTTTTTGTGGTCAGTGTAAATAATTACCGGATGAAGAGCCCCCTCGAGTAGGTAACGCCACTCCTCCAATGCCAGCTTGATGGCCAATAACTCTCGGTCTCCTATGGAATAATTGCGCTCAGAAGAGGAGAAGAGTTTGGAGAAGAAGCCGCAAGTTACCATCCTCCCGGAAGATGATTTTTGAGTAAGTACCGCTCCGGCTCCAGAGGATGAAGCGTCAACCTCCATAAAGAACTGCTTGTTGCCGTCCGGGCGATGCAGCACAGAGGCGGAAGAGAAGGCCTGTTTTAAGGAAAGAAAGGCCTCCTCTGCTTCGGGCATCCACTCTTTGGGGTTAGTGCCCTTACGGGTGAGCGCAGAAATTGGGGCAGTCCGGGAAGAGAAGTGCGGTATGAAGAGGCGGTAGTAGTTGGCGAAGCCCAGGAACCGCTGAATGGCCTTCAATCCCTCCGGTCGGGGCCATTTCTCGATGGCAGACAGTTTCTCTGGATCCATTCGTAGGCCGGTCTGAGAAATAACGTAGCCCAAAAACGGAAGCGAGGTCTGCTCAAAGAGGCACTTCTCATATTTAGCGAAGAGGTGATTCTGCCTGAGCCTGAGCAGAACCTGACGAACGTCCCTCCGGTGAGTCTGGAGATCCGGAGAGAAGACCAAGATGTCGTCCAGGTACACCACTACGCAGGAGTAGAGAAGGTCCCGGAAGATGTCATTGACCAACTCTTGAAAGACGGCAGGAGCATTACAGAGACCAAAGGGCATCACTAGATATTCATAGTGGCCGTCCCGGGTGTTGAATGCAGTCTTCCATTCATCCCCTTGACGGATACGGACCAGGTTGTACGCCCCACGGAGATCCAGTTTGGTGAAGATTCTAGCCCCCCTCAGATGATCAAATAATTCTGGAATGAGCGGAAGGGGGTACTTATTCTTCACCGTGATCTGGTTAAGGCCTCTATAGTCTATACAGGGACGGAGAGAGCCGTCCTTCTTTTTTACGAAAAAGAAGCCTGCTCCTGCCGGGGAGGTAGATTTCCGGATGAATCCCCTGGCCAAATTCTCCTCGATATATTCGGACATCGACCGGGTCTCAGCAGCGGACAATGGGTAAATACGCCCACGGGAGGCGTAGTACCGGGTAACAGGTCGATAGGACAGTCGAATGGTCTGTGAGGGGTAATGTCTCTGCCTCCTTTTTATTAAAGACATCAGCAAATGACCAATAGGGAATCGGAAGTCCAGGTAGATTAGTTGGGGTAGGAGAAGGACGGACGGGATGAACAGGAACCAAACACGTCTTATGACAATCCTGTCCCCAGCGAAGGACCTCTCCGGTCTGCCAGTCGAGCACGGGTGCATGTCTCTGGAGCCAAGGTAGACCCAGTAAGAGGGCGTGAGAGAGTCCAGGCAGAACATGAAAAGAGATGCTCTCAGAATGCAGCATTCCCACCTGCAGAGTTATGGATTCGGTGATGAGTTGGATGGGACGTGGTAAGAGGCCCCCATCCACAGCAGCGACAGATAATGGTACAGCCAGAGGTTTGGTGGGAATGCGGTATTTTTCTACCAGGGACTGTGAAATAAGATTCCCGGCTGCTCCAGAGTCAAGTTGAGCTAGTTCGAAATAACGGTTCTCCCCGCAGAGAATTGAGACTGACAGCAGCAGAGATGGAGAGGATTTATCCTTGTCTAGGTCGACCTCTCTGAGCGAACCTAGACACAGGCGTTTCCCGACCTCTCCGGGCAGGTACGGATCCGGTGCTCCTTACTGCCACAGTAGAAGCAACTCCCCTCGGCACGGCGTAAGTCCTGACGGGTTTTGACCATCTTGGTCTGGTCGACCTGCATAGGCTCAGGAGAGTGTACTTGGGGAGAAACGGAGGGAGTGACGGGTTTCTGAAAGGTAGGGGCTAGACGTGGAAAACTCCTCTCACGGGTGACCTCTTTGGTACGCTCCTGGAACAGTAGATCAATCCGGGTGGCAAGAGTTATTAGGTCATCGAGAGTGGTAGGAATGTCCCGACCGACGAGTTCATCTTTATTACGGCCGGACAGACCCTCCCAGAAGACAGATACCAGAGCGTCGTTATCCCAGGCCAGCTCCGAGGCAAGGGTACGGAACCGTATGGCATATTGGCCCACGGTGAGATTTCCCTGACGGAGGCGTAGCAGAGATGATGCGGATGAGATCTTTCGTCCGGGTTCGTCAAAGACTTTCCGGAAAGCCGCGAGAAAGGCAGACAGGTCGGACACCAGGGGGCCTCCTCTCTCCCAAAGAGGATTTAGCCAGGCCAGGGCCTCCCCGGTGAGATGGGACATGATGAAGGCAATTTTGGCCCGGTCGGAGTTAAACTGGTGGGATAGGAGTTCAAAGTGCAGAGTGCACTGATTAATGAAGCCCCGAGCCTGAGCGGGGTCGCCTCCGAAGCGAGGAGGTGCGGAGAGCCGGGGTCCGTGACAGGAGACCATGGAATTGGGGAGCAGGGGAGCTGCCGGATTGCGAGTCATGGCACCAGCGGTGGTTGCTGGTGGAGCTGTCAGAGTGTCCAGGCGAGAATTGACATTCCGCAGGTGACCCAGGATGGACTCCTGTTGGGACCTCTGATGGGACAGTTCATGACACAGGTCCGAGATGGAGGGAGCTTGGGTGCCACCGGGTTCCATGGCCCGAGTAAACTGTAACGAGTCTGGGAGGCGGAACCTCTGAGCTACTATACAAGGGGGCGGTCCTTGTAAGGGAGCGGGTGGCGACCAGGGTAGACGGGCAGACAGTCACAGCAGGTAACCGGGGCAATCTCTGGATGAACGGGCAGGAGGTCACGGCAAGTGACCGGGGCAGTCTCTGGATGAACGGGCAGGAGGTCACGGCAAGTGACCGGGGCAGTCTCTGGATGAACGGGCAGGAGGTCACGGCAAGTGACCGGGGCAGTCTCTGGGTAAGGTAGATACGACCTGTGATGGCTGAGCCTCCCGGTAGGCTAGCAGGCAGATAGCAGATGAGCGCTCCCAGGTGAGCGGGCGAGAGTCTCTGGAATAGCAGGTGGTCACAGCACGTGACGGCAGGGCCTCCCGGTAGGCTAGCAGGCAGGTAACAGGTGAATGCTCCCAGGTGAGCGGGCAGGCTGGTCCATAGAAAGACTGGCAGGTGATGGTGGGCAGACTGTCGGACGGCGGAGCCTCCAGGTAGGCTAGCAGGCAGGTAACAGGTGAGCGCTCCCAGGTGAGCGGGCAGGCTGGTCCATAGACAGACTGGCGGGTGATATTAGGCAGACTATCGGACCACAGGCTAGCAAGCAGGTAAGCGGAATATCAGGCAGGAACAAACAGCAAACTGGCAGGAATCTGGCAGGTAACTGGCAACAGAACCTGAGGGCTGAAGCAGAGTAGTGAACAGTGCAACAACATTGCTCGGGCACCTCCATTTTGGAGGAAGTGCCTTATATATGGTGAAGTCCTCCAGCCATTGGCCGGGGACTCCTTAGGACGGCGCGCGCGGCCCCATTAAGACGGAGGGAGCGCGCGCACGCGCGCCCTAAGCACATTGGCCGGGAAGGAGCGCGAGCTGCCAGCAGAGCGGGAGGAGGACGCCGGGCTCGGAGCAGAGGGGTGAGGGGAACAGCATCCCTGCCTAGCAGAGGGCAGGGACGCCGACGCTACATGCAACAGATTAAGAGAGATTATGTGGATCTCCTCAGGGTCAAAGAAAAACTAGAAGAGGATAAGATGGATGCAGAGCAAATGCGCCAGGTGGTTGAGACCACTCTGCAGGACACCCGTGATGAAAATGGTGATCTGCGCAGAAAGACCCTAGGTCTGGAAGCTCAGGTGAAGGAGCTACAGATGTCCTGTGATACTCTCCAGAAGGCGGAGAGGTGCCTTAAGGAAAAGCTCAGCCAAATGGAAGCTGAGCGGGAAAAGATGGAGGAGTCCATCAGAGAAGCTACAGACCAGGGCCAGGAGTTGGCCACTGGAGATGGGAGGAGTAAAGCAGATACTTCCTCGAGTGATGTGAGTTCGGATGATTCGGTGGATGTCGGAGCCGAGATCAAGGAACTCAGGGAATGGTTACAAGCCCAGTGGACGCAAGAGAAGCTTCAGAGACGGGCAGCTGAGAGGTGAATGGCAGAACTAGAGGAAGAAGTTCTCGGGCTTAAAAGTCGCCTGATTAAGTGTCACTCGGTGAACAAGGCCTCCTTGGAGAAAGAAAAGGGCAAACACATTGCAGTCGCTCCCTTTTGCCAGTTAAAGATAGACCTGAGGAGAGGTAAGAGTGTGGTAACGGAAGATAAATGTGAAATGGAAGTGGTCAGGATGGAAATTCGCGAATTTGTAGCTGTGAGTCAGCTCAGAAGAAGCGAAAAGGGGGAAGAAGCTGGAAGTCAGTTGTCCCTGAACCCTGAGCTGGTTGATCGTCTGGAAACCACGGGTGAGACCGAAACGTGTCGGTACAAGTGCCTCGTAGATGTACCCGAGGACTTGAGAGAAGAATGCACCCGTGAGTCTGTGCATGAAGCGTTTAAGAAGGCCGTGGGAGCCTGTAAGGTGTACTCAACCTCAGGAGCTAAACAGCTGGTGGTCTTGTCCACGACCGAAGTTACAGTGAAGAGGGTGGCAATCCTAAGTGACATGCACTGGCGATGTATTCGCACAAAGCGGTTTCTCCGGTTGAAGACAGAACAAACCGTTAGGCAACTGAAGCTTATGAGAAAAGCTCACAGTCTGCGGGCAAAGGTTATTCGGGTGCCTCATGTTCTGGTGAGAAAGCTGATTGGGAGAAATGGCCGAGCCATGCAGATGATGGTGAAGAGGTCTGGTGTGGTGAAAGTAAGCAGTCCACGTGATCGTCGGGACTGGATACCAGATGAAGACGGCATGGTGTCATTCTACGCTATAGGAACGGAAGAAAGTCTGGAATATGTGCGTATGCTGGTGGCGTACCGTGTGACCTATCTGCGAGAGGTAGAATAATTGAATCTCGCTAGACAGCGAGTAGATAGACAGCATCATCTGAGCAGCAGAAGATGGCAGCCGTCTAAGAATAGTGAGACCCGACAGAGAAAGGGCCCCCTAAATAACAGAACAGCTAAGGCTGAAGTTAGGGACCTTTCAAGACGTCCTGAGGGTAGTGGGCGTGGGTTTAGAGGTAGTGAGACCTCCAGTAACTCAGGTTTGAGAGGCCCATACAGACGACCCGATAGAGTACGGGACAGTACGAAGTCTAACCGGACCTTAGATACCCAGGCAAGACCTGACAAGGTTACGATTGACCGCTGGGAGCGAAAGGGAGACCTGACAAGGTTACGACCCAGAAATGTGACTGGACGAAGTCTGTGACAATGACAGACGGTAGGTCCCTAAGGAATGAGCGAATGTCATTGACTAATATTCCGGGGGGCTGAACAGAGCAATGGACAAGTACATGGTCTCTGTGTGAACTGTGGGTTAATGTGATTGGATGTATTTTGTGTTCAACCCTACAAGTTTGAAAAAGGGGGGGAATATGTAATGCAGCCCTTGGCTGGCATTCATTTAATGGCTCAGTGTGTGTGTTTTGACTGTCCATGTTCCATCCCCAGCTGACTAGTCACATGACTGTGACATCACACAGGTCCTTTTACACACACACAAGTCTGAACACATGACTATGACATCAGCTCAGGTCCTGTGTGTGTGTGTGTGGGTGTGTGTAAGGGTATATAAACCCTGCTTAATTGGAGACAGATGAGGCCTGTTTCCTGTTCCCCTGGTGTAGGGGGCACCGTTTGTGTGATGCCTGGTGAGGCCGAGTGAAGCCTGACTGCCTGAAAGGTCAGAGACTCGATCCTGTGTGGATGCTAGGGGCCTTGGAAGCTAATGATGGCCAGGCTTCAGATGAAGATGAAGTTGATGATGACTATGACTGGTCCGGAGTTCACTGTCTCTTTAGGATTGTTGACCAGCCCTCCGGTCTGGATGACCAGCCCTCCGGTCTGGAGAAGAGGGGGGGATATGTGAGACAGTGAAAGCATATGTGTTGAATGGGGTGTACATTTCACCTAGGTACTTTGCTGACTGGTATAAGGGAAATGTATGCCTTTGTAAAACTAGTGGTGGAGAAAGGTCATTGCACCATCCATTCAGTACACGCTTGCAGTTCGAACCTGAAGTCACTCGGGTGTTGATTGGGAAGCCAGAAGTGAGTGTCTGAGAACACAGACAGGGAGCTCGCTTAGTCTGGACAGGAGTCCAGGCACAGAAGGAGACTCCGGGAGGTGAGCTCTCTCAGTCTGGGCGCTCAAGGTGCCCCGGACACAAGAGGAGTCTCTGCGACACTCCATGCTGGTAACTACTGAATAGGAGGGGAGCTCTCTCAAGTCTGGACGCTGGATGTGCCTTCAGACACAAGGAGGAGTCTCTGCGAACCTCCATGCTGGTAACTGCTGAACATATGTGTTGTTTTGGCCCAGGCTGTTAGAGTCTGGTCCCTGATAGAGAGGGAATTCTATCTATGTGAAGTGAGTAGCCGAGAGGCTTAGGATTTTTGTTTATGAGTTATTTTTATCATCTATTGTTTGCTGTGGACTTTAATAAAGCTGGTTACGGCCAGTTTACACCAGAACTGCTGTCTGAATGAACTGTTTCTATGCCACTCCGTCTGCCCGAGACGGCGATCCCAGAGCTAAATCCCCTGAAAAGCTTACACACCCTATATAGTATATAGGGTGGTGTGCAACATTTTTGGTGGTCATCTTTTTTCTTCCTTCAGTACTCCTCAAAAGCTAACTTAATGGCCAAGAGTTCCCTATTGCCGACATCTCAGCGGATGACAATTTTTTAGAGAAAAAGGTGCACGGATGCCACTTACCAGGGGACGAACCCTGTGACAATACTGCTCCCACCCCTACCTCGGAAGCGTCTACCTCTACAATGAACGTCTGTGACGCATCAGGTTGTATGAGTATGGGTGCCGAGGCAAAACATTTTTTCAAGGAGGAGAATGCTTGACAAGCCTTGTCAGATCACCTAGAAAAATCCGTCCCTTTTTTTGTCATGTCTGTGAGAGGTTTAACAATGGACGAGAAATTACGAATAAATTTCCGGTAATAATTAGCAAACCCCAGGAAACGTTGTAGTGCCTTAAGATTCTCTGGCAGATCCCACTCAAGAACTGCCCGCACTTTCCCAGGGTCCATACGAAAACCGGATGCTGACACCAGGAAGCCTAAAAACTGGAGTTCCTGTACGGCGAACACACACTTTTCCCATTTGGCGTACAGTTTATTATCCCGCAAGATCTGTAACACCTGCCTAACATGCTCCTGATGAGACACAAGATCCGGCGAGTAAATTAAGATATCATCCAGATATATGACAACAAACTGTCCCACCAGGCGGCGAAAAATGTCATTTACAAAGTGTTGGAACACCGCCGGGGCATTAGTCAGACTGAATGGCATGACAAGGTTCTCATAATGCCCCTTCGGAGTGTTAAACGCCGTCTTCCACTCATCCCCCTCCTTCATCCTAATCAGATTGTACGCCCCCCTGAGATTCAACTTAGAGAACCATTTGGCGCCCACGATCTGATTGAAAAAATCGGGAATAAGTGGGAGCGGATACGGATCTCGGACCGTAATCCGATTAAGTTCACGGAAATCCAGGCAAGGGCGTAGACCTCCATCTTTCTTCTTCACAAAGAAGAACCCCGCGGCCACCGGGGAAGATGAAGGTCTAATATGCCCCTTAGCCATACTTTCAGAAATATAATCCTTCATGGCCTGCCTCTCTGGACCAGATAGGTTATACAACCTAGATTTAGGTAACTTGGCCTCAGGGAGCAGTTTTACAGAACAGTCATACACGCGATGAGGAGGTAGTTCCTGACACCCTTTCTCCGAGAATACATCCTCAAAGTCCTCCAGAAATGGAGGTAAGACCCTAGGAGTGACCGCACCGATGACCGTATTCATGCGGTTTTTATTACAGAATTCACTCCATTGGCTTATCTCTCTGGATTGCCAATTAATAACAGGGTTATGCTTAGTTAACCAAGGAAGGCCCAACACTATAGGAGTGGGAAGACCCTCCAACACGTAACAAGACAACAGTTCTTTATGTATCGCTCCCACTTGAAGTTTTACGTTATGCACAGCTTGCAAAAAACTTCCCTGACCGAGAGGCCTGGCGTCGATAGAGAATATGGGGATGGGTTTAGCCAACACACTCAATCGCATACCTTGAACCCGGGCAAACAGAGCATCCACCAGATTGCCCCGGCCCCACTATCCAGAAGAACAGATATCCTCTCAGTTCTCGTACCCACCACCACCTCCGCCGGTACGAGAAACTGAGACGAACCTAGGGACGAAATACCTACTCCCAGATTGCCGTCCACCACACAACCTGGGATCAATAGTTTTCCGACGACCCTTTATTCTGCAAAGGACGGGATGGACACCCCCCAATAAAATGTCCCTTTCTCCCGCAGAAGAAACACCTTCCTGTCTTGTGGCGCACCGCCGGTCCCCTCCTCCGAAATGATGTCCCTCCTAATTGCATAGGCTCCTCTGGACTGACCAGGGGAACCTCCATATAAGGGACCCTTGAAGAAGGTGGAGTCATCACAGGGGGCAGAGTTACCCCGCACCTCTCCCGAAGCCGTCTGTCAATGCGAATAGCAAGGGCCATAGCGGCTTCCAGTGACGCGGGAGGGTCATACTGTGCCAACACATCCTTTAATTTGTCAGAAAAACCTTGACAAAACTGGCTCCTAAGAGCCGGGTCATTCCACTGGGTGTCCGTGGCCCACCTACGGAACTCCAAACAGAATTCCTCTGCCGGACGATCTCCCTGCTGGATCCTATGTAACTTAGATTCAGCAAGGGAGATCTGATCCGGGTCATCATATACGAGACCCAGAGCAACAAAAAACCTATCCACTGACTGGAGAGCCGGGGAGCCCGGAGGAAGAGAGAACGCCCATGATTGTGGGTCCCCTTGTAGGAGCGAGATGATAATTCCCACCCTTTGTTCTTCACTCCCCGATGACCGAGGCCGCAGCCGAAAGTACAATTTACATGCCTCCCGGAAAACAAAAAACTTGTCCCGCCCCCCAGTGAACATGTCAGGGAGAGCTACTTTAGGTTCTGGTCCGGCTTGCTCCGGGGGATACAAAACCTTGGACTTAACGTCCGCCAGCTCCATGGACAAACTCTGAAACTGCCGAGCAAGACTGGCTACTGGATCCATTTTAGCTGGAGAGAATCTTTTGTCGGTCGGTGAAAATGTCACGCAGTCTCTGCGTACAGGAGGTCAGGAGCCTAAGCTGACCCTAAGCTGGGGCCCTAACTAATCCCTCTACCTGGAGGTACTGTTAAAGGTACAGAGGTCCAGGCCGCCAGCGTAACCCCTATCTCCTGAGGATCCCTGAACCTCAGTAATCTAGTCCTGAGAAGGACCCCGATCACAACAACTGGGGACAGGATAATATAAGCTAACACACAGTACTAGACGAACGAGACAGTACAAGGGGAAAACAAAAAATCACCTGGCATACAAAAACTCACACCACAACAACAGAGGGAACACCAATGGGTAAGGAGATAAATAATAAAGCGAGGAAGGGAAAAAACCACACAAAGTACACTTCACTCCAAACTCCAAAATACCACAAGCCGCTCTGTTTGTCTGCAAGGAATGCTTTCAACCGACAACTTCCCTAACAGACTGGCAGGTATTTGAAGGAGTCCCACTTCTGCAGCATTGACTGCAGCTGGGCGAGGCTGGGCCTCATCTAGCACAGAGAGAGAGAATTAACTCCCTCACTGCCGAAAAATACAAAGCACCAAAAACTCAGCTGCGAGAAGTCAGGCTGTGTAATCGTGACGATCTTCGTGGCGACACACCCGTGACACACTGGTCAAATTTGAAAAACGAGGCACGGTCATTGACGTACAAAGTGCCTTGGTCCTTAGTGGGTTAATATATATTCCTACATTTCTCAATATTATCAAAAACATGATATACATATTCATTACATAAAATAATCATTCAAGTTGCTATTAGTTAGAGAAAATAGTAATCTGAAAACAAGTGGAGAATTTAGGAACACAAATCTGGGAGCCATTGCGCATTTTACAAGACAGTAATCAGAAAAACGGTCAGTGTTCTTTTAGCTGAAACACAATATGTTGCATTGTCTGATTCATGTGGTCTCCGAGCGATCATAAAATAATAGTTGCTATAGCGGTATCTGGAAACAAAGGTAAAGAAAGGACTTTTAGCTAAGCGAGAAAAGACATACTCTTTTACTGAATGGCACAAGGTTGAGTGAATTCAAGGTCCCTCTAAAAAATAAATCTTGATTACTGACATTTGCTGCACTGAAGCTTTAGAAGCTTCAAAATGGAGGCGCACAAGATTCAGAAAACAAAGAGCAATGAAATACAGAATATCCATCAACCAATCCTAGCACTATAAAGTATCTGTACATTGTATTCATGTATTTTTGTGATAAAATGGGAATATTTATATCCTCAACTATTACAGATTCAGCATAACCCCTATTGGATCAAGGACAGTACATTTTATCATAACTGTTTTTGTGGTTAATTATAACTTATTATTCTACAGCTGAACCACTCCCATGATGAACTGGAAAGAAATAAATCACATTGGTAAAACTAAAAGCCATTCTGAACACTTACTATAAATTTACAATTGATCAAATATACCTCCAGACAAAGGCTGTGTCGAGTTAATGATTTGGAGAGCTGTATATATAGTATTAAAATGGCAAGAGTTCAATTGGAAAACATGGTGATTCATAGCTTACTTTCTCAAAGATTAAGCCACTCCAAGCTTGGGACATGATCCAACTAAAGATAAGTTGTTTCCAGCAAATGGTTTCCGGATAATTTAGATATTGATGGACAAACATAGCAGAAGGTAGAAGGGTATTGTGTTTCAAAGTAAATCAGTAAAATAGTTTGAGGCCATTTCCAGTAATGTTTTTCAATTACAAATAATAGAAGTCCTATCCAAACTTAATCTTAGCACATACCAATTGTACAATAAAATGTCTTTTTTGTTGTTTTGTAATACAATAATCCAGTATAGTTTCGTTCTCTACCAACAGAAAATTTGAAGGAGATTTGATACACCTATATACATGTTGGAAGAAAATGTACTCTTTCAATAGAAATTTACATAGCTCACCAATATAACACACCCAGACTGCATATCTAGAAACTGTTCAAATAAATCACTATCCATTCAGAAATACTGAACATTCAACCATTGCTTCTGCTAGGCTTTCCCCATAAGCCTCCACTGTGAATTTCAATAAATAAACCACAGCTCTTCAAAGCTTGTTCTTCATTTAGGGGAAGTCATAAAAACCCACCCCATGCCCAGCAGGTAATGGCTGTGACAGCCAAGATCCGCTTCTAATACCCAAGAGTGGTGCAGAGCGCCACTGTCAATCTCTGGCAGCTGACTTAACAGCTCGCCAGAATGGGGTCACAACATTCTATGATCCCATTAGTGCCCCTGTGACACAATAGCAGGGCACTGTTGGGCTGTCATCACAGAGCTCTATTCAAACCCAGTTGTGGCTGGGCTTCACAGAAGACCATGATTTTTACTATATGCAGCAATACTGTGGCATTGTTGTATATAGCACAAGCGATCACGTTATTATAGATTCAAGTCCCTTAAGGGGACTGTGAGGAACTAAGCCGACCGCCACACGGTAGACCGGGTATCACAGCTTCTGATCCCACCGCCGCTACCAAATGTGAAGGACGACCCCTTTCCTCCCACGTCACCAAAGGGACGTAACTCCACAGGTACAGCTCTCCGGCGCCCCCTTTTGTCTCTCAGGTCAGCAAGGGAACTGCACCTAGAGCAAATGGCCGCCGGGGAGGTTGTCCTGTTACCCACTGGGTATTCTAAGATTCGTGATCAGAGTAAAAGCATCAGCCCAAGATTAATTTTATGGTTTAATTGCCTTAAGGGCGCACTAGATAATTACAGAAATATACAGTAAGCTATACAACTGAATTACAATGGATTTGCAGTTAGAGTAAAATACAACGATAATGATACAAGGCTTAGAGGTATTAGCTAGAGATCAATATTACCAGGTTGTATGGACATGGGGAGGTAGGGAGCTCTGCGATCCCCAGGTGAAAGTCTTAGTTGCTGGACAGTCCCCCAAAACGTGTGCCGCTGCTCTCTTGGCAGGTCTGTCCCTTGTGCTTCTTGCTGTGAGAAAATGGATCCAGTCTGCCCATAGCTCCCAGTTCTTAAACCTGCTAGGTCCCTCCCCTTTGCTTTGAAGCATGCATGTTAACCGGCCTGCAATTCATATGGAGGAGGAAATACTGGCTTCAGTCGAAGTTATATAGCATACTAATGACCATCTTATTCAGACACGGGCCTAAACTAATTAGCATACTAAAGCCCTTTTGTTTCATAGTGGACATTAAAACCGGTCGTACTGGTTATGCTAACAGGCACTGTGTAGTTAGCAGTCTGTGGCTCTGTGAACCGAAAGAAAAAAGAAAAACATTCAAATCATTCTCTTTTCCTCCATTAAAAGTAAAAATAATAATAAAAAAATACACATATGGTATCGCTGCGTCCATTAAAGTCCAAACTATCAAAATATAAAAATAATTAAACACTGTGAGCAGAAAAATATTCAACATATGCCAAAATGTTTTTTTTAGTTGACGCAACACCACAAAAGCATGCTGTAAGAGGTGATCAAAATGTAATACTTATAAAATAGCATCAATAAAAACACTGTCTTGTCCCGAAAAAAATAAGTCCTCAAACAGGTCCAATGACCGAAAAATGAAAATGTTACGTAATCATAGTCTGTCTGATAAGGAGAATCATATTGCCAGGTAATTTCTACCAAATAATGTACTCCATAAAAACAACTCCCAAAAATAAATAGGCCATGTTGGGAAGGGGGTAAAGATGATAGCCAGTGAATCTTTACAAAGTACTGATTTCACAATGGTGAGTATATCGGTGTTTATATATATACCGTATACTAAAGAATACTTTAATACAAAGACATTTTGAAACGATTTATGTGTGCTGCTGGTTATTTCTTTTGTGGCAATGAGTCTGGCGAGTACTATTATAAGATTACCTTATGTATATGACAGAACCATGTGCAACTGGATGTCAGATATATTTCCTCCTAGTAGCAATTATTGCATTGAACAATACCATTATAATATCATTACAGCTCTTGACCTGAATAACTGCCATATTACTGGGGCATTGCGGAGGGTTACTTTACCTATTATTTCTACTCAAAAGTGAGGCAATTTTGAATATATTTTGAAGTATAAAGAGGGCTGAGGGGGTCATCCAGGAATCCCCTACTAGGATTAGGTTTAATCTTTATTGTAAGTAGCACCATTCCCTGAGACCCTGCAATTAATATCATGGACTGAACAAGGTTATTGTAAAAAAAACAGGTACCCATTTCATTTGATCTGTTTGACCCCATTGAGGAGGCCCACTACTGCAGCCATCAAAGTTATACTGGATGGATGGTAACAAGTTGAAGACTACCTGTAATACCTAGAAATCTATGAATAACTACTGATGCTTTTGAGTCTCTGTATTACCCCTGATGTCTTCCCACAGGCTGAAAATATCCTCAGGGATGTTCAGTCTCCTATTGCATCTTAATCAATTTTGACAATGTCCATATCGTTTCGCCCACATTCTACATAACGTTTTTTGGTACACTTAAAGGAAGTGTTATCTCAGACCATTATATAATGAGAATAGGGACACTGAGTAATTATATGTGTGTTGTTTGGCTCACAATATCATTCAAGGGGTGTGGGTCTGTACTTCTAAACTCAGATCTAGTGCCCTTGACTTACAAAATCCATATACCCATTGGCTATAGATAATTGACTATCTGGGAATCAGAACATACTTTTGATCTCCTTTTTAGAGATGAGCGACTTTGGTCGAGTCGGGTTTCAGACCACCCGACTTTACCAAAATTCGAGTCGGACGAAATTGGTCCGACTAGCGGCAAAAAAGTCGGAGTTCCACCGAAACCCGACCCCAATGCAAGTCAATGGGAAATAAAAGTCGGCAGTGAGTGGAGGACTGTGCTCCTTCCCTTCTGAGCTCTGCCATGTGCCCAAACAGTAGTTTACCCCCACATATGGGGTGTCAGCGTACTCAAGATAAATTGCACAACAACTCTTGGTGTCCAATTTCTTCTGATACCCTTGGAAAAATAAAAATTGGGGGCGAAAGTATAATTTTTGTGGAAAAAAATATGATTTTTAATTTTTATGGCTCTATGTTATAAACTTCTGTGAAGCACTTGGGAGTTCAAAGTTCTCACCACACATCTAGATAAGTTCCTTTGGGGGTCTAGTTTCCAAAATGGGGTTACTTGTGGGGGTTTCCACTATTTAGGCACATCAGGGGCTCTCCAAATGCAACATGACATCCACAGCCCATTCCATCAAAGTCTGCACTGCAAAACGTCACTACTTCCCTTTCGAGCCCTGACGTGTGCCCGAACAGTAGTTTTCTCCCACATATAGGGTATCAGCGTACTCAGGACAAATTGGACAACAACCTTTGGGGTCCAATTTCTCCTGCTACCGTTGGGAAAATAAAAAATTGGGGTAGAAGATCATGTTTGTCGAAAAATATGATTTTTTTATTTTCACGCCCGAGCATGGGGGTTCAAAGTGCTCACCACACATCTAGATAAGTTCCTTTGGGGGTCTAGTTTACAAAGTTGGGTCACTTGTGGGGGTTTACACTGTTTAGGCACATCAGGGGCTCTGCAAACTGAACATGACACCCATCAAAGTCTGCATTTCAAAATGTCATTACTTCCTTTCCGAGCCCTGCCATGCGCCCAAACAGTAATTCTCCCCCACATATGGGGTATCAGCGTACTCAGGACAAATTGGACAACTTTTGGGGTCCAATTTCCTAGGGAAAAATCAAAAATTGGGGACTAAAAAATCATTTTTGTGGAATTTATTTTTTCTTTTTTTCACACCCAGGCATTATAAACTTTAGTGAAAAACTTGGGGGTTGAACGTGCTCACAACAGATCTAGATAAGTTCCTTAGCAGGTCTAGATTCCAAAATTCTGTCACTTGAGGGGGGTTTCCACCGTTTAGGCACATCAGGTGCTCTCCAAACGCGACATGGCATACAGCCAATTCTGTGTTGAAAAAGTCAAACTGCGCTCCTTCCCTTCAGAGCTCTGCCATGTACCCAAACAGTGGTTTACCCCCACATATTGGGTATCCGTGTACTCAGAACAAATTGCACAATAACTTTTGAGTTCTTGTTACCCTTGGGAAAATAAAAATTGGGGTGAAAAGATCATTTTTGTGGAAAAAATATGATTTTTTTAATTTTACGGCTCAACATTATAAACTTGTGTGAAGCACTTGGGGGTTCAAAGTGCTCACCACAGATCTAGATAAGTTCCTTAGGGGGTCTAGTTTCACTTGGGAGGGTTCCCACTGTTTAGGCACATCAGGGGCTATCCAAATGCGACATGGCGTACAATCTCGATTCCAGCCAATTTTGGTTTGAAAAGTCAAATGGCGCTCCTTCCCTTCCGAGCTCTGCCGTACACCTAAACAGTGGTTCCCCCTCACATATGGGGTATCAGCATATGCAGGACAAATTGGACAACTACTTTTATGGTCCAATTTCTCATATTACCCTTGGCAAAATAAAAAATTGGTGACTAAAGATAATTTTTGTGGGAAAAAAATAGGATTTTTATTTTCATGCTCGGGCATTATAAACTTGTGCGAAGCACTTGGGGGTTCAAAGTGCTCACCACAGATCTAGATAAGTTCCTTAGGGGGTCTAGTTTCCAAAATGGGTTCACTTGTGGGGGGTTTACACTGTTTAGGCACATCAGGGACTCTGCAAACTGAACATGACACCCATCAAAGTCTGCATTCCAAAATGTCATTACTTCCTTTCCGAGCCCTGCCATGCGCCCAAACAGTAATTCTCCCCCACATATGGGGTATCAGCGTACTCAGGACAAATTGGACAACTTTTGGGGTCCAATTTCCTAGGGAAAAATCAAAAATTGGGGACTAAAAAATCATTTTTGTGGAATTTTTTTTTTCACACTCAGGCATTATCAACTTTAGTGAAACACTTGGGGGTTCAAAGTGCTCACAACAGATCTAGATAAGTTCCTTAGGGGGTCTAGTTTCCAAAATCGTGTCACTTATAGGGGGTTTCCACTGTTTAGGCACATCAGGGGCTCTCCAAACGTGACATGGCGTCCAATCTCAATTCCAGCCAATTTTGGTTTGAAAAAGTCAAATGGTGCTCCTACCCTTCCGAGCCCTGCCGTGTGTCCAGACAGTGGTTTTCCCCCACATATGGGGTATTGGCGTACTCAGGAGAAATTATACAACAACTTTATCTGTCCGAAATCAAATAAATACCTGTGCCTCCAATGCGGTCTATTCAAGAAAAAATCCCCACATTAAATTGGAATGTGCCAATTGGATATAGGTGTAAAGATCCTGTAATATCAAACATGTGCTTAAATGTCAATGTAGTGCACTTACTTACATAATAGCAGGGGACTGAATCAAGGAAGGAGGAAGTCGTAGCTTCGTGCAGATGGTCACCGGACCGCGCACACAGAGCAGGTACACAAAGAGCGCTGAGACAGGGAGCGTCCTCCCTGTAGCTGGAACAGGCTTGCTGTGTAAGAGCGCTGGAAGTCCGGACACTCAGCAGCGTCCTCTGGCCAAGAGGCGCCGCTGGTACGAAGCGGACGGGGGGCGGGTCAAAAAATTTGGTGACGTCACCTTGGTATAGGAGGCAGGAAGGGTCAAAAATCATCCGACGCGTTTCAAAGGTGCACGGACCTTCTTCATCAGCTACGACTTCCTCCTTCCTTGATTCAGTCCCCTGCTATTATGTAAGTAAGTGTACTACATTGACATTTAAGCACATGTTTGATATTACAGGATCTTTACACTTATATCCAATTGGCACATTCCAATTTAATGAGGGGATTTTTTCTTGAATAGACCGCATTGGAGGCACAGGTAGTTATTTGATTTCTGATTTATTTGTACCATTCTTTGGTTATTTTGGGGTCAGCGATAGCACAGTAGCCGGCTCAACTCCAGCAGCCTCAATATACACTGAACATTTTTAGTTCACCTATTAGGTCTCTATCCTCCCAGGTAGCGCCAGTGTATTCTATTTTTCAACTTTATCTGTCCATTTTCTCCTTTTACCCTTATTAAAATGAAAAAATTGTTTGTAAAAATCATTTTTGTGACTAAAAAGTTAAATGTTCATTTTTTCCTTCCAAGTTGCTTCAGCTCCTGTGAAGCACCTGAAGGGTTAATAACCTTGAATGTGGCTTTGAGTATCTCGAGGGGTGCAGTTTTTAGAATGGTGTTACTTTTGGGTATTTTCTGCCATATAGACCCCTCAAAGTGACTTCAAATGTGAGGTGGTCCCTAAAAAAATTGGTTTTGTACAATTTGTTGTAAAAATGAGAAATCGCTGGTAGTGTTGAGCGATACGATACTGCAAATATCGGGTATCGGCCGATATTAGCTGTATCGGGCTTTCGATTCCGAGTACCGATATTTTCGTCATATCGGATACCGGAATCGGGATTGTCACTGTCACTGTCAGTGTCCGTCGGTCGGGTCTGTCAGGAGTCAGCGGCACTTACCTGGCAGAAGATCTCTGGCGGTCACGGGCTGGACTGCTTCATGGCCGCCATCATCTTTCCCCGGCGGTCACATGCAGTTTCTCGCGATAACTGCAGTGACTGCTGGGTAATCCCGGCCGTAAAGCAGTCAGTCCGATGACGTCACCGCCGGGGAAGCAGGTAATCAGCTGTGCTGCGCCGGGATGACAGCCTCTGCCTGTCATTCCGATGTAGCAGAGCTGGATCGTCGTGGGACAGTCGTTACTATGGACTGCGTCGGACAGTTGGTATACTGTTGGTTTGTTTTTTTTCTCTTTTTACAGGAGATCGATGGCGTCGCAGGAATGAGTGTATAATAAAATTAATGAAAACTGTGTTGTCTCTTTTATTTCATTAAAAGACTTTTTTCTTGCTTTGTCTTTTTTTTATACATTTAATAACTTTGGGATTAATAATGGATTGGTGTCTTATTGACACCTCTCCATTATTAACCGGGCTTATTGTCACCGTGCAATCAACGGTGACATTAACCCCTTATTACCCCACTTGCCACCGCTACAGGGCAGTGGGAAGAGCCTGGTAAAGTGCCACAATTGGCACATCTTTTGATGCGCCAAATGTGGGGCTGCTGTAGCCTGGTATTATCAGGCTGTTGAGGGCCAAAATCCATGGGCCTTGACAGTCTTTTAATACCAGGCCGCAGCAGTCTGCATTTTACTTGGCTGGTTAACAAAAATAGGGGGACCCCTATGCCGTTTTTTTTTCGAGGGGATCCACTATTTTTGTTAACCAGCCAAGCTAAGCAGACTGCTGTGGCCTGGTATTATCAGGCTTGCAAGGTCCATGGATATTGGATCCTTACCAGCCTGAAAAACCAGGCCTCAGTGGTCTGCTTCATCTGGCTGGTTATGAAAAATAGGGGGGACCCTACGCCAATTTTTTTCGAGGGAATCCCCTATTTTTGTTAATCAGCCAAGATATGCAGACTGCTGTGGCCTGGTATTATCAGGCTGGCAAGGTCCATGGATCTTGGCTCCTTAACAGCCTGAAAATCCAGGCCTCAGCGGTCTGCTTCATCTGGCTGGTTAACAAAAATAGGGGGGACCCCACGCCAATTTTTTTCGAGGGGATCCCCTATTTTTGTTAATCAGTTCCCTCTGACGTCACTGATTGTGTCCCTGGCTGACCTGAAGTGAAAGTGGAAAGCAATCAATTAAGCTTTCCACTTCCTCTCCTGTCAGCCAGGAGAGGAACTCATTCATTTGGGGGTTTACTGTGAGGCTGCAGCATTAGCTGCGGTCCCTGCAGTAAACATTAACCCTTTCTGAAGGATTACACCGTGGGACCTGACTGTGCATGGAATAGGTAAGAATAATTTTGCTTTTTTATTTTATTTTTATTACAGGAAATGGTTTTTGCAGTCAAATAAAAGATGGTCAAAAACATGTGTCTTTATTTCATTAAAATGATTTTTAATTAAAGTGTGTGTGTTTTATTTTTATTTCATGCAATAGGATTAATAATTGATAGTTGTCTAATTGACAGCTCTCAATTATTAACCTGGCTTAAGGTCACCTTTCAATTGCAATGTGGCTTTAACCCCATATTAACCCATTCGCCACCGCTACAGGGCAATGGGAATAGACGGGCAAAGTGCCAGAAAGGGCGAATCTAATTATAGATTTGTCTTTTCTGGGGTGTCTGGGGGCAGATGTTAGTAGCCAGGGGGGGCCAAAAATAATGGTCCCTCTCTGGGCTATTATTATCTGCCCCCATTCGCTGGCTTTGTCTGTCTGGTTGCGAAAATAGGGCGGGAACCCACGCATTTTTTTTAAACAATTTTACACCTCATATATATATATATATATATATATATATATATACATATCATTGAATTTGTGACACATATATATATATTTATATTTATAGTTCATACACTTCTACATAGTATAATAGCCGCTAAGTCAATTGACGGCTTTTGTGAAAATGCAGAACCCGACATGAAATGACACTTGGTGTACATAGGGTTAACCATGTCTTTTCATGTCCTTTGCTATCTGATTTGCACAAACAATTACATCAGTCTATGTGTGCAAAATTTCACACCTGTAGGGGTTAATTAAAGGTGTAAATTCGTAGCAAAAAAGTCTGTTTTTTTTACAACGAATTTACACCTTTAATTAACCCCTACAGGTGTGAAATTTTGCACACATAGACTGATGTAATTGTTTGTGCAAATCAGATTGCAAACAACATGAAAAGACATGGTTAACCCTATGTACACCAAGTGTCATTTCATGTCGGGTGCTTCTGTCTTTTCACAGAAGCCGGCTTTACCCGGCAATTGAATCAGAGGATATTTTACTATGTAGAAGTGTATAAACTATACATATATGTATATATATATGTCACAATGACATGTATATATATATATATATTCTATGTGTGTATATTTAGTGTTTACAAGGAAATAAAGGTTTTTTTTAGTTGCGATATTTTGTTCCCATAGACTTACATGGGACTTCCGGTATCGGATATCGCCGATATTTAGTGATATCGGCGATACCATTCCGATCCGATATTTTTAGATATCGAGCAGTATCGCTCAACACTAATCGCTGGTCAATTTTTAACCCTTATAACTTCCTAACAAAAAAAAAATTTGGTTCCAAAATTGTGCTGATGTAAAGTAGACATGTGGGAAATGTTATTTAGTAACTATTTTGTGTGACATATTTCTGTTTTAAGGGAATACAAATTCAAAGTTTGAAAATAGCAAAATTTTCGCCATATTTCCATTTTTTTCATAAATAACCGCAAGTTATATCGAAGAAATTTTACCATTATCATGAAGAACAATATGTCATGAGAAAACAGTCTCAGAATCGCTAAGATCCATTGAAGAGTTCTAGAGTTATAACCTCATAAAGAGACAGTGGTCAGAATTGTAAAAATTGGCCCGGACATTAACGTGCAAACCACCCTTGGTGTTCAAGGGGTTAATGACCTTGTGGATGGGATTGAGAGTAAAGTGTCACTCTTTGCTGATTATACCAAACCATGTAGGATATTAAAATCTGACCTTGACATTACAATATTGCAAAATGATCTGAACTGAATGGGCAAACACTTGGCAAATGAGATTTAATGTAAATAAATGTAAAGTAATACACCTAGGACGGAGTAATCCTATTGCTGCATATATATTAAATGGGAGGACACTCGGGGCTACAGATCAAGAGAAGGACTTAGGTATTCTCATTACAAGTAAGCTGAGCAGCAGTACTCAATGTCAAGCAGCAGCCGCAAAAGCAAATAAGATTTTTTTGTATAAAAACACCTTTATAAAAACCCCTTTATAAATCAATGGTGAGATCACATCTAGAATATGGGATCCAGTTTTGGGCTCCACATTTTAAAAAGGATATTCAGAAGTTAGAATCAGTCAAACGATGGGCAACTATATTATTATGAGGGATGGAAGGCCTCTCCTATGAGGAGAGGTTGGAAAAGATGGACTTGTTTAGCTTAGAAAAAAGACGCCTCAGTGGAGATCTCATTAACATGTATAAATATACCGTATATACTCGTGTATAAGCCGAGATTTTCAGCCCATTTTTTAGGGCTGAAAGTCCCCCTCTCGCTTATACGCGGGTCATATACGGGGGTCGGCGGGGGAGGGGGAGCGGGGGTGTCGGATCATACTCACCCCTCAGCCGGCGCGGTCTCTGCAGCCCCCTTGCTTCTACCACGATCTCCGGCTCCTTCCTGCAGCGGTCACATGGCACCGCTCATTAAAGTCATGAATATGCACATATTCATGACTTTAATGAGCGGTACCACGTGACCGCTGTAGGACGGAAGCGCTGCGGAGACCGCCGGGAGAAGAGGAGACGCTGCAGATAGTGACGCACCGGCGGAGGGGTGAGTATAGCGATATTTACCTGTCCCGTTCCACCGCTGCACGCTGCTCCCTCGTCCGACTCCTCTGGCTGTGAATGTCCAGGCAGAGGGCGCGATGACGTCGTTAGTGCGCGCCGCGCCCTCTGCCTGATTATTCACTGCCGAGGACCCGGAAGAGGGAGCAGTGCGCAGCGGTGGAGCGGTCCGGTGACAGGTAAATATCTCAGGTGCCGGGGTCTTGAGCGAGCAGTGACACCAGCACCTGTCCCCCATAGCGCGCCAGTCTCACCGCCTGCTCAGGACACCGGCACCTGGCCCCCAGCGACGAGAGGTGAGTATGTCATTTTTTTTGCAGCAGCAGCGCAGCTGCATAAGGGACATATACTGTGGGGCATAATCTGGAGCATATGGGGGCATAATCTGGAGCATATGGGGGCATAATCAGGGGAGCATATGGGCATAATCTGTGCACCATATGGGGCAAAATCTGTGGAGCATATGGGGGCATAATCTGGAGCATATGGGGGCATAATCTGTGGAGCATACGGGGGCATAATCTGGAGGATATGGGGGCATAATCTGTGGAGCATATGGGGGCATAATCAGGGGAGCATATGGGCATAATCTGTGCAGCATATGGGGGCATAATCTGTGCAGCATATGGGGGCATAATCAGGGGAGCATATGGGGGCATAATCTGTGCAGCATATGGGGCATAATCTGTGGATCATACAGGGGCAGTTTATGGGGGCCTAATCTATCGAGCATATGGGGGCATAATCATTTTTCACCCTAGGCTTATACGCGAGTCAATAAGTTTTCCCAGTTTTTTGTGGCAAAATTAGGGGTGTCGGCTTATACACGGGTCGGCTTATACATGAGTATATACGGTATGTGTGGACAGTGCAAAACACTGGCACCTGACTTATTCCTTCCAAAGACCATACTGAGGACTAGGGGGCACTCATTAAGGGTGGAAGAAAGGCGATTACAACAGTAAACAGGAAAGGGTTCTTTACAGTTAGAGAAGTCAGACTGTGGAATGCCCTACGACAGGAGGTAGTAATGGCAGACACTATAACAGCTTTTAAAAAAGGGCTGGATGATTTCCTTGATGCACATAACATTGCGGGTTATAGCTTAATTAGTGACGAAATGTACAGTTGGTGGACAAAGGTTGATGGACCTAGGTCTTTATTCAACCTCTGTAACTATGTAACTACGTAACAGTGTTAGTCCAAACGATTTTGATTAGGAAATGGTGCCTGCTCCCCAATGTTATCCCAAACAATTTTGATTAGGAAATTGGGCTAATATTATTGTGCAGGTGCCAGGCCCCATTTCCTAATCAAATTCGTTTGGGCTAATATTGCTGTGCAGGTGCCAGGTCCCAACAATTTTGATTAGGAAATGAGGCCTGGTACCTGTACCTCAATATTAGCCCAAACGATTTTGATTAGGAAATGTGAACTCCTCCTGAATGCAACACAGTATTAGCCCAAACGATTATGCTTAGGAAATGAGGCCTGGTGCCTCCACCCCAATATTAGCCCAAAGGATTTTGATTAGGAAATAGGCCTGGTGCCTGCAGCCCAATATTATCACACACGATTTTGATTAGAAAATGGGGTCTGGTACCTGTCCAATAATATTAGCCCAAATGATTTTGATTAGGAAATGGAGTCTGGTGCCTGCACAACAATTTTAGCCCAAAAGATTTTGATTATGAAATGGGGCCTTGTGCCTGCACCCCAATATTTATCACAAACAATTTTGATTACGAAATGGGGTCTGGTGCCTGAACAACATTAGCCCAAATGATTTTGAATAGGAAATGGGGCATGGTGCCTGCACCCCAATATTATCACAAATGATTTTGATTCAAAATTGGGTCTGGTACCTGCCCAACAATATTAGCCCAAATAACTTTGATTAGGAAATGGGACCTGGTACCTGCACCCCAATATTATCTCAAATGATTTTGATTAGGAAACGGGTCTGGTACCTGCCCAACAATATTAGCCCAAATGATTTTGATTAGGAAATGTGAATTCCTCCTGAATTCAACAGTGTATTAGCCCAAACCATTTTGATTAGGAAATGGCGCTTGGTGCTGCAACTCAATATTAGCCCAAACAATTTTGATTAGGAAATGGGGCTTGGTGCCTGCACCTCAATATTAGCCCAAACAATTTTGATTAGAAAATGTGACCTCCTGACTGCAACACAGTGTTAGCCAAAACGATTTTGATTAGGAAATCTGGACTCCTATACAACACTATTAGCACAAACTTGTTAGATGCTGGAAGGTCGATTTCACACAGGATCCTATCAAACGATATGACAAGTTGCAGCAACAGCAGGAGCATTCTCTCTGTGCTCTTAGGCTACTTTCACACTTGCGTTTTATGGCGCAGCGCATCTTGCGCTATCGGACGCATGTGCAATGTTCCCCTATCTTTAACATGGCGGGCGCAGGGTCTAGCGCTTGCACGCGTTCATGTGCGTTTGTCGTGCGCTGCGCATTTTCCCGGTGTGCGCTCATACGCGCTAGACGCTACATGTTGCATTTTTTTTTTCGGTCAACTGCTTTAAAAAAACGCGTGCGCACGTGTGCACATGCTATGCACAAAAAATAACATTGCAGTCTATGGGGGCGCTGGCGTGCGCATGTCTTTGCGCTCGTCAGCGCTTTTGCACGCACGCGATTTTTCTGTAAATAATGGAGCCAGAGATGATAGATGGAGACAGAGATGATGGAGACAGACAGAGATGATGGAGCCAGAGATGATGGAGACAGACAGAGATGATGGAGACAGAGATGATGGATGGAGATAGAGATGATGGAGACAGACAGAGATGATGGAGACCGAGATGATGGATGGAGACAGAGATGATGGAGACAGACAGAGATGATGGAGACAGAGATGATGGATGGAGACAGAGATGATGGAGACAGACAGAGATGATGGAGACAGAGATGATGGAGACAGAGATGATGGAGGCAGAGAGAGATGATGGAGACAGAGATGATGGAGACAGACAGAGATGATGGAGACAAAGATGATGGATGGAGACAGAGATGATGGAGACAGACAGAGATGATGGAGACAGAGATGATCGATGGAGACAGAGATGATGGAGACAGACAGAGATGATGGAGACAGAGATGATGGAGACAGAGATGATGGAGACAGACAGAGATGATGGAGACAGAGATGATGGAGAAAGACAGAGATGATGGAGACAGAGATGATGGATGGAGACAGAGATGATGGAGACAGACAGAGATGATGGAGACAGAGATGATGGATGGAGACAGAGATGATGGAGACAGACAGAGATGATGGAGACAGAGATGATGGAGACAGACAGAGATGATGGAGACAGAGATGATGGAGACAGACAGAGATGATGGAGACAGAGATGATGGATGGAGACAGAGATGATGGAGACAGACAGAGATGATGGAGACAGAGATGATGGATGGAGACAGAGATGATGGAGACAGACAGAGATGATGGAGACAGAGATGATGGATGGAGACAGAGATGATGGAGACAGACAGAGATGATGGAGACAGAGATGAAGGATGGAGACAGAGATGATGGAGACAGACAGAGATGATGGAGACAGAGATGATGGATGGAGACAGAGATGATGGAGACAGAGATGATAGGAATGTGACACATAGACAACGCATGCGCCAAAAAAACGCAAACGCATGCAAAAACGCATGAAATCACAGACAAACGCTGCGTTTTTTTGTCGAAATGCGCATGCTGATGCGACTAAAAATCGCAGCGTTTACAAACGTTTGCATGCGTTTTTTTAATGCGCTTCATGTGCGCTCAAAACGCAGCGCAAAAAAACGCAAGTGTGAAAGTAGCCTTACACTGACAAAAAAATGGTGCCAGCAAAACAACTTGTCCGGTTTTTATATAAAGAGGGACATGTGACTTCGGCAGCAAATGACAGAAGCCCCTTTGTCTTAATACACACATTAAGTTAATTAAAAAAAATAGTCTACTGCTCCTCTGACCTATACCCACCCTGTCCCCTCATAAAACACGTCCCCCGTCCACCCTGCTCATCATACAGCAACACTATCCTAGCCAAAGTTCTAACAAAAGCATTAGTGGAAACGAGATTATTTACCAAACTGCGCTCAAATATAACCGACTCTGAGGAAAAATGCTTGGGAATCCGAACACAAATCCAAATAAGGTAAGTTTGTCCCGAATTTGAGATTGACGAACGTTTTCCGAACAAGTTTGCTCATCTCTATCCCTGACAATGCTTCACTGGAGGAGAAGTGAATGGGCATAAACTTTTCCCTGTAATGTTGGCCTGCATTTTGTTATCTCTCGTATTACCTTTTGCCTCTCCAGCTCTCATGGCAGCAGTTAAGTTGATTAATGGTGACAGGCAGACCTCTATGGAATCTTCTCTCCTTATGGCATTGAATAGCTGCTAAAAAGCAGGATATTTCTGGGTTTCTTATGCACACTCCCCTACCTCCTCACACCCCTGGTGCAGGAACACGAAGTCTTGATGCCTTTCGGTCACTATTCTTACAGACCATAGAAATTAGAATAACTTTAGTTGGCTTGAAGAATCAATCCTTTTTAAACAGTTCAGCACCAATTTCAAAATGAGTTAATTATTTCAAATTAAATGGAAAAATATCCAGTGGCGACCAAAAAATGTTTCATTTATTTAAAAAGTGTGATTACTTCTTCTGTCTGCTTGTTGTGATGCCATTTTCCTGGTGAGGGATTGAAAGTGCATGAAGTTGTCATCATGCAAGACCTTAATTTTAACCAAAATGCTTTAGAATATAGGTACGGTTATTTAATTAAAGAAAACTGACTGCCAAAAGTTTTGCATATACTATTTATTGATCACAACTTAGAAAGTAATTCATTGTTTACAATACCATAACTTAGAATTTTGTAGTATAACCTATTGCTCTAATTACTGCACCACACTGATGGGGCTCCAACTTGTCGCCTTAACTCATCCCAAAGGTGCTCTATAGGGTTTAAATCAGGTGATTGGCTTGGCCATTGCAACAGGCGAACATTTTTCTTTGCTAATCAACTTTTTACTAAATTGGGTGTGTGCTTAGGATCATTGTCTTGCCGGAATTTCCAGCCCCTGCCTACTTTGGATTTACCATGTGGCAGCATTGCATTCTTCATTATATCCTTGTACTGTACATAGTACCATTCATATTTCCATCAATTCTATGCAGGATACCAATGGCAGATGCAGAAAAGCAGCCCAAACCATGACATTGCCACCACCATGTTTCACTGTAGGTGTTTGGTACCTTATATTGTTACATTTTCCAAATGGGCATTATATACACTCCCTGACAGAAGTTATGTCGCTTAACCATGTTATGTAAATAAAAGCTTACAACCTGACGATAAATTCATCCATTGGTTGTATAAATTATTTTTTTGAAAGCTGAAACCCTCCGAAATGTGGTTTAGGTTAAGAAAATAAATTGGCATCAATGCAGAAATATTGATCATTTAATGGACACAGAATGGTCAGATTTTGGCAAGACAAAAGTTTTGTCACCCACAGAAAGTATTGTGATATTCAAACAAATAATTAACTTAAAATACAAATATATGTTGCATAACATAGGTGAATGAAGTTGTGGTGCTATTAGAGTCATATTTAATATTTTGTGTGACTTCCATGAGCTTGAAGGACTGCATCCATGAGGTTCAACAATGATTTATACAATTTATTAATGAAGTCATCAGGAATAGCAAAGAATGCAGTCTTACATGCCTCCCAGAGTTCATCTAGATTCTTTGGTTTTGTCTTCCAAGCTTCCTCTTTCATCCTACCCCAAACATGCTCAATGATGTTCATGTCTGGTGACTGGGCTGGCCAGTCCTTGAGCACATTGATCTTTTTTGCCTGGAGGAACTTTGTTGTAGAGATGAATGTATGAGATGGAACACCATCCTGCTGCAGAATTTGACCCCTTTTATGATTTGGAATATAAGAGGTAGCTAATACTTCTTGATATTTTAGGCCATTGATATTGTCTTCCACATTGCACATGTTTCGCACACCCCCATACTGAATGTAACCCCAGACCATGATCTTTCCACCACCAAATGTAACTGTTTTCTGGGTGTATTTTGGATCCATACGGACTCCAGTAGGTCTCCTGCAGTATTTGCGGTGGCTGTGGTGTAATTCTACTGAAGATTCATCAGAGAAATCCACCTTCTGCCACTTTTCCAGCGTCCATCTGTTTAGCAGGCTGTGGGACTTTGCAAATGCCACACGGTTTTTTATTTGCCTTTTATTTAGTGCTGGCTTCTGGGCACTGATTCGACCATGGAGGCCATTTCGAGACAGAATCCTACAAACTGTTCTAGTTGACACAGGGACTTGAGGTGGCCGGGCCTGTTGGAGCTCTGCTGCAGTGGAAGAGGGGCTTGCTTTGGATTTTCTAACCAACAAACGTTCCTCCTGAGCAGTTGTATTGTGGGTTCTGCCGGACCTGGGCTTGTCAAACACATCTCCAGGCTCTTCAAATCTTTTTTTAATTCTTTGTACTTGACGCAGAGACACAAAGACCTTTGCAGTGGATCTGGTCTTAAGCCTCTTGATAATCCAGGATTTGGTCGCAGGGTGGATTTTTGGCATGTTGTCATTGCTCAAGTTGCAGTTCAAGGGTCTGGGTCTGTGGTGCTGGGTTTCTTTTTATACACACCCACTAATTAACCGATCTTTTACTGAGCAAAGGTGAGGATGTAAACTAGGATTGGGTGCATTATATGACCAGGCGACAAAACTTTTGTCTTGCCAAAATCTCACCATTCTGTGTCCATTAAATGATCAATATTTCTACATTGATGCCAATTTATTTTCTTAACTTAAACTACATTTTGGAGGGTTTCAGATTTCAAAAGAATAATTTATACAACCAATGGATGAATTTAACTTCAGGTTATAAGTTTTTATTTACATAACATGGATAAGCGACATAACTCCTGTCAGGGAGTGTATATAGTTCTTACCATCACTACCAAACAGACTGAACTTAGATTCACCACAGCACCTAAGACCAATGTGTTTCTTTCCATTGGCTGTGTTCTTTGGCAAACTCAAGTGGGACCTTCTGGTTCATTGCAGAGATGAAAGGCTTCTTGACTGGAACTCGTGCATTCAACCCTACAGCTCTTAGCAATCGCACCACAGTTTGGCGACTCACTTTGACCCCATATTCTTGATTCATTTTGTGAGAAGTTTTAGAGGAAGTTTTCCGTGGTCATCCACTTCTAGGTTTGTCAGCTGTTCTATAACCTTCTTTTTCTTCTTTTTCTTTCTTTATTATACGTGACAATTGACTTTGAGAACAGTTGAATTCCATAGCTACCTCTTTTTGGCTTTTGCCTAACTTCACTCTGAGAATAATAAGCTTCCTGACATCTGGGGATAAATTTGGCTTTGTCTTTTCCATGTTTTAGCCTAAAAACCTGCGAACAAAAAAAAATTTAGGCAAAATTCAACTACCCATGACAAAATATGCAAAACATTTGGCCCAGCAAACGTTGAAAACTAACACATAAAGGGATAAAACAACGTCAAACACAATTTTCATCCTTTAGAACAGATAATTCAAGGTGAAAAATTTATCAGATGTTGAAGGGGAAACTTCATCAGGGACTGCTAAATAGCACAGCAGCCTGTAATATTCTACATAAGATATAGTTTCATATTAACCACTCACGGACATATGACATATTTTTTTACATGTCACATGCAAGGTGTATGAAATAGATGATGGCTGTCACATCATTTCTTGGATCTACTGTACTCCAGCGATCTCTGTTTCAAATGTTAGTAGCATAAATATTCTCTTAGTGAATGGCACTGGTAATAGAGAAGATGTGTTGACTAGTATCCCTGATTAAGTCAGGGATTAGTATGTCTGGGACCTGTGACACCGCCCAGCCATGCTAACGGGTGTGTGTACTGTCTAGCATGCAGCGGTTGTGATCAGCTCCTGCTGTGGTCAATGGAGCAGTACACACTATTTAAACCACAAGCATGCTGCTGAGTATTGCGAGTTATTGTGCCTGGATAACATGCTAAACTCTGGTGCTTTTTTGTCATGTGTACCCTGATCTTGACCTGGCTTGTACTCTGACTACATCTCACTCTGATCATCCCTGATTCGGATCTTGGCCTGTCTGACTACACTTTGACTGATCACCTGTACCTAGGTCTGCCCCTCCAGTTACAGAACCAGATAGATAGACTACTCTTACTTCAGGCTTGTTTCTTCATCAGGCTTCTAATCCATGGACACAACCTAGGGGCAGTGGCGTAGCAACTGTTTGTGGCGCCCGGGGCGGCAAATTTTAGGCCACACCCTAGCCACACCCATTTCACTGGTCACACCCATATCCACGCCCTGACCACACCCACTTAGCACTGCTGATCACACTGTTTCATAAACAATAATTATAAACACATACCTCTCAACCGTCCCGGTTTCAGCGGGACAGTCCCGATTTCGGGACCCTGTCCGCTGTTCCGGCCAGGCGGTTTACTTTCCGCATTAGAATCGTACATACGGAAACCCCGGGGACCTCCCACACATTCTGGCAGCCACAAGTCACGTTCCATCGCTGACCTCATTTCCCCAGGATGTGGGGATCTCACCAGCTATGAGGCGCTCCATTCAATACCCGGCTCTCACTGAGCGAGACAGGCAGGATCTGGGGATCTCTTCATCTGTTGAACAGATCCCATGTTGAGATCCCCACATCCTGCTTGTCTCGCTCAGTGAGAGTCGGGTATTGTATGCAGCGGTCCGTACAATACCCGGCTCTCACTCCAACAGATCCAGCGGCTTGATGCGTCGCCGTTCTGAAGACTCTCCCGAGAACGAGTTACAGTACCTGCTGCTGTAAGCTGACCGCCGGAAATGAGGTCAGCGGTCATTTCCAGCGTTCAGCTGACTTACAGCACGTCACCTCCGGTGGAACGTGACATGTGGCTGCCAGAACGTGTGGGAGGTCCCCGGGTTTCCGCATGTACGATTCTAATGCGGGAAAGTAAACCTCCCGGCCAGGACAGCGGGACAGGGACCCAGCCCTACACAGATAAAAGCATTCGCTCCGTCCCCACGCAGACCCATGCACATAATGGCACCCCTCCTTCCCCCCTGCAGCCCCCAAGCACACAGATCCCGCAAGTAACAGGACCCTTGTACATGGGCGGCTCCGCTCTTTGTGACCCTGTACACACATGGCTCCGCTCCACACACCTCACACGCACAAGGCTCCGCTCCGTACACCTCGTACACACACGGCTTCGCTCCGTACACCTCGTACACACACGGATTTGCTCCGTACACCTCGTACACACACGGCTTTGCTCCGTACACCTCGTACACACACGGCTCCGCTCCGTACACCTCGTACACACACGGCTCCGCTCCATACACCTCCGCTCCATACACCTCGTACACACACGGCTTTGCTTCGTACACCTCGTACACACACGGTTCCGCTCCGTACACCTCCGCTCCGTACACCTCGTACACACACGGCTTTGCTCCGTACACCTCGTACACACACGGCTCCACTCCGTACACCTCCGCTCCGTACACCTCGTACACACACGGCTTTGCTTCGTACACCTCGTACACACACGGCTCCGCTCCGTACACCTCGTACACACACGGCTTTGCTCCGTACACCTCGTACACACACGGTTTCGCTCCGTACACCTCGTACACACACGGCTTCGCTCCGTACACCTCGTACACACGGCTCCGCTCCGTACACCTCGTACACACGGCTCCGCTCCGTACACCTCATGCACACACAGCTCAGCTACATCCACACTGTAAACCCCTTATGATCCCACATATAAACTTACCATCATCCAGCACCATGATGACCAGTACAGCAGCAGCTTCCTGCACACAGGGGCCTGATCATGTGACACCTAACTCCTCCCCTCCTGTGACCTCATCACAGGTCCTGCTATCATCTTTACAAAGCACAGCACAGCAATGGTAAATGCTGGCTGTGCGAAGTTGGGAGGCCAAGGAAGGGTGCGCCGCCCCCACACACAGATGCCGCCTGGGGCGGACCGCCCCCCCGCCCTCCCACGCTACGCCACTGCCTAGGGGGCCCCATTGTAAGTTTAAATCACTATGAAGGGGTAAAAGTGCGAAGGATGGATTCCTCTGGCATCTGTTAAATAAAGTGGCTACAGCCAAGTCTGTTTCAGTTAGCCTTTTTGAGCTGATTTCCTTAGACAGACATGATACTGCCTGTAACGGCAACAACAGGACCTACTGTAGCTCTGATTGCTTCTGTTTAATCATTGTAGGGATTCGCTCTGGTAGGCCGAGGCCGGACACGCAGTAATGAGGCAACACACAGGCATTAAGTCCAAAAATCAATCGTTTACTGTCTCTTCTGACACCAGGTAACAAAACATCATTAAACATAAATTTACTCCATCTTGGAAAATTACTGTTCCCAGACTCACCCTTGCATGAGACGGGCTTGACTAAGCGGCTGCAGGCCAACAGGGACCGCCAGATGCCATTCCCGGGTGGTCTGGACTCGCTTCCAGTGCTTACTGACACACTGTAATAGAAAGTCACACTTCCAGGCTAACTCCAGCCAAGCTCCTCAACAGAACCGCGTGGTTCTCAGTGTGGGAGCGTCACAGGTTCCGCACGCACATGTGTCCTGTCCGGGTGCTATTCAGGACCCCCGTCCAACACCCCGGCCACCAAGTTCCAAGTCTCACCACGTGCTTCCAGGAATCCGATCCTACCCCAGGATCTTCCAACACTGACAGACCTTCCAGGAACCTTCCAGGCAGCCCTATGCAGGACACACTCTCCACAGTCTCAGCCAGACTTCCAGAGACTCCTCAGTCTCCAACTCAATCTCCCTACCATGTGCCAAACCCTGCCTTTCATACCTGTAGCCACTCCCCAAGCCAAGGTATGAAGCATATGGTCTGGTCACCTGTTCATAACCTAATCACAGGTCCTTCACAACACATACAATCACCAGTATGTAACATTCATTATACCACCACCAGTGGGTGGTGTATGTGTGGTTAGCAAGTCCCACCCAGCTCACAAGCTAACTCTGCAGGTCACCCTTAACAATAATCAGAACTCTTATGGGACTACAAGTCCCAGAACAACAATACTGACCTACAGCACAGAGGAGCTCTGCGACACACACCTTCCATTTATCACCATACCAGGGACTGGTTTCCCATCCATCTCATTCCTCCATGCATAATTTGAGCAACTTATACAGTGCCCCCTAGGTGCCACATTAGTCACTACACCACATACCTTCCCCCTCTGTTCAAACTTGTGAGGTTGAACACCTGTTCCAACCCGAGGTCACCCATGTCACCTTGACCTACAAGTCGAGGGGACCGTCTCAGTCGATTTTGGGCATCCTGC
Organism: Oophaga sylvatica; assembly: GCA_033576555.1. Taxonomy (NCBI): domain Eukaryota; kingdom Metazoa; phylum Chordata; class Amphibia; order Anura; family Dendrobatidae; genus Oophaga; species Oophaga sylvatica. The sequence continues at coordinate 529,094,788 of JARQOD010000002.1, forward strand.
AACATTACCTCTTGGTTAGGCCTCCCCCGCCCCCAGCGGTCAGAATGTCGGCCTTGTCTTTCCGTCTGTGTCACCAGACCCCTCCAGTACCGCCTCCTACGGTTGTTGTGGTCATGAGTCCATCGTCCAGTCAAGCTTACTGGTTGATCGGAGTCTGACCCTCTGTCTCTTTGTCCGCCACCGGGTCTCACACTTAGGTCACTCAGCCCTGAGCTAACAGAAGCATCATCTCTACCCCTCATTGTTTCAGCTCGTCTACTGCCAGTCCCCAGAGAAGTCTCTTGTCTCTCTATATCTCTGGCTGGAAGCAGTCACCATCTTTGTTTCAACTCCTGCAGTTGTTCCTTCATCTGCTTTCTTCTCCAGATCAGCTGCTCTACTTCTTGTAGGTACGTCACTCGATACTCCAGGAGCGTTAGGATGTTCTTCAGGCTTTCCACTGAGCCAACACCGACGAATGGAACCATATCTTCTTCTCTAGCCACCTTGATCTCACCATCAGCTGGAATCCTCACTCTCACCACACCGGATCTATTCACCATGTCCTGTATCACTTTTCAAAGTCTTCCAATGACTTTCCCCACCAGATTTCGGGGTACTGGGATTATATCTTCAACCAAGCCCAGCCGACTTTGATCTTCCTTCGCCCGATCCAGACGTCGAGCGGCTTTCATATTACTCAACAGGAACATCTGTTTCGCGTGGAGACACTGAAGATGCATATCCTTCAGGACAGCCACCAGCTTCTCTGTGTCTTCCCCCTCTGCCAGGATCACCAACTGGTTCGTCTCTGGTGCCCAGTTCACACTACAGGCTTTTATCGCCTTTTAAAGGTCTCATGCACACCCTCACTGGCACAGGCTTCTCGCATGTCTTCAGGTACCTTTATCACACACTTAAAGAGTGAAGCCTCATTCTCTTCCTGAGACTCATATTCTTCACGACCCCTTGCCAAGATGGGCACTGGCACTTCCGCCTTGTCATCACTCGGGCACGGCCGCTGTAAGTCTTCCACCAGCAACTTCTCCTCCTGCAGACCTCTTACTGCTTCTTTGAGCACTTCCACATTTTCCCTTACGGTCTTATTCACACTTTGCCACTTTGCCAAGTGATCTCTGAGCTCAGAGACTTCCTTCTCCAGCTCATCCACTCTTTGCTCAGCAGTTTGTCTCAGGGCCTTTTCTTGTGCAACCCGCTCTTCAATGACCTTTAGTTCAGCCTGTAAATCAGCAGACTTTTGCTTCTCACCAGACCATTTTTTAGCAAGGTCCTGGAACTCCTGTGCTTTCTCCCCAAACTGAGCCTTGACTGCCGCAACCTCGGACTCCAGGTGGCGCACCCGCTCCACCTGCACGGAGTTGGCGACTTCTGTGTCCGACCCCTTCAACCTTCCTTGAAGCTCCACACTCCCCAGCTCTTCAGGGTCTGGAAGAGTACTCACATCTTGCACAATCGTATCAGTCATAGGTTTTTCTTTATTACCATCCTCAATACATACATTGTGTTCCGGCGCCTTGCGCCCTTTATGTCTCCGACGACGGGAGGATTTTTTCTCCTTGTGGGGCCCTTCATTACTGTACTCCCTTTCTCTATTAGAGTCACCATCACCCTCGGAGTCTGAGTCACATCCCACCTGGCACCCGTCAAGAGACTTCAGGTCTGTCAGTTGGGTAGCCGCACCCTTTCCACTTGTGTCACCATCTGTTAGGTCACTGAGTTGGTCAGACCCGTCCACTTTGGGAGGTGTCACTGTACTTATACATATTGCCCCAACAGTATGGAGACCTCTATTCAGTGGCTGTAGAGGAACTCCTCCCTCCCACAATTCTGAGAACAGCCCAGAGTCCCGGCCTATTACCACCGGACAAGCTAAGTTTGGAACTAAAGGTACTGCCACACTAAACAATCCCGCTAGCGATCACGATAACGACGCATACTAATGCGATCGCTAGCGGGATTGTTTCTATATCGCTAAGTGCGGCCACATTTAGCGATATAGTTAATGACGCTATCGCCGTTAGCGATCTTCTTAACGACTTTAGCGGTACAAAAGTACCGCTAAATCGCTAAGAAAAGGTGCCACACTAGCGATATATACTTACCCAGCGGGAGCGCCGACGAGAAAATAGGGTCCGGAACGATTCCAGCGACGAGCGAGATCACAGCAGGAAGCTCGTCGCTGGCAGATGCCGCACTGAACAACATCGCTAACGGGATCGCTAAATAGTGACGTTTTTTAGCGATCCCGTTAGCGATATTGTTCAGTGTGGCATACCCTTAAAGCTGCCTTATGGTTTTTACTATCCTTGACCGTCTCTAGTATCACAAAGGCCTCTACATATTCCCTAGTGGACCCATGGATGCAGGTGACCTTGATCTTTCTTGTGGTTATAAAGTTATAGGGTCCAGCCCTCACTAGGGTCACCGAGCTTCCTGAATCGACCAGTCCGTGTACCTCCTCCTCACCATTCATCAGCAGGTCACAACCACGTAGCCTCTCACCTGGAGGGTAATTCAAATGACAGACTGGACATACATAGCACCATTGCCCCTGGCAACAATCCGATGTCACCTCCCCTTTACCGTTGGGATACTCCACTCCCCCTGCTGGTGGGTTAACGCCCCATTTAGACCACCAGCCCACTCTGGGATACACCCTGTGGACTCCCCCACAGTTTCCTTAAGCACAACTCCCACAATACAGTTTTATTTCATCTGGGCTGTTACCGGCCCTTTAAGAGTCTGTGTGACCTGGTTCACAATGTCCTTCTATTACACCACCAGCTCCTGCTGGCACCGATACCACTGCTGTGGCCGCCACCAACCACCGGCACCTCCGACTGCCGCTCACAAGCAGCTGCTGTTGCAGAACCTCTTCCTGCAAGTGTCCCGGTAGCTCCTGCTACCACCAGTCTCTGCACGCTTCCGCTGCGCCGTCTTCGTGGACCCCTTGATCCACAGCAACCTTCGTAACCCCACCGAGTTACAGCCAGCCGCTTGCCACCTTCGTAACCCCACCGGTTTGCAGCCAGACGTCTTCACCTGGTTATTTGACATGCATGGAAAAAAAACAAACACAAAAAAAACAGCCTGACCTCACTGCGTCTGCCCGCATTCTCCACCAACCTGTAGGGATTTGCTCTGGTAGGCCGAGGCTGGGCATGCAGTAATGAGGCAACACACAGGCATTAAGTCCAAAAATCAATCGTTTACTGTCTCTTTTGACACCAGGTAACAAAACATCATTAAACATAAATTCACTCCATCTTGGAAAATTACTGTTCCCAGACTCACCCTTGCATGGGACGGACTTGACTAAGCGGCTGCAGGCCAGCAGGGACCGCCAGGTGCCATTTCCGGGTGGTCTGAACTCGCTTCCAATGCTTACTGACACACTGTAACATAAAGTCACACTTCCAGGCTAACTCCAGCCAAGCTCCTCAACAGAACCGCGTGGTTCTCAGTGTGGGAGCGTCACAGGTTCCGCACACACATGTGTCCTGTCCGGGTGCTATTCAAAACCCCCGTCCAACACCCCAGCCACCAAGTTCCAAGTCTCATCACGTGCTTCCAGGAATCCGATCCTACCCCGGGATCTTCCAACACCCACAGACCTTCCAGGAACCTTCCAGGCAGCCCTATGCAGGACACACTCTCCATAGTCTCAGCCAGACTTCCAGAGACTCCTCAGTCTCCAACTCAATCTCCCTACCATGTGCCAAACCCTGCCTTTCATACCTGTAGCCACTCCCCAAGCCAAGGCATGAAGCACATGGTCTGGTCACCTGTTCATGACCTCATCACAGGTCCTTCACAACACATACAATCACCAGTATGTAGCATTCATTATACCACCACCAGTGGGTGGTGTATGTGTGGTTAGCAAGTCCCACCCAGCTCACAAGCTAACCCTGCAGGTCACCCTTAACAATAATCAGAACTCTTATGGGACTACAAGTCCCAGAACAACATTACTGACCTACAGCACAGAGGAGCTCTGCGACACATACCTTCCATTTATCACCATACCAGGGACTGGTTTCCCATCCATCTCATGCCTCCATGCATAATTTGAGCAACTTATACAGCGCCCCCTAGGTGCCACATTAGTCACTACACCACATCATCTAAATGTTGTTATCAGTCACTGACAGTGGCATTTGAATGTAATGGTGGGAAGTCAATGGGTTATCTTTGCAGTCGGAAGCCTATTGAAGGGACCTGTTGCTACGATATTGGTTCTTTCATAAAGCCTATTCTAATGCTGAGTTTCATAATAGAACATCAATTTCAATGCATACTGCAATACTTTAGTAATTTAATCAATAGTATAATCATGGGTTCAAGTCTCCAAGGGGGTTTAATTTTTTTTTTTTTAAATATACAAAAATAAATTTATAAAAGTCTGAATTGTTCCTCTTTACCAGGTGCAAAAATAAGTAAAGAAAAAAACATTTGGTATAGCCGAATCCATAAAGGTCCAATCTATGGAAATATAAAATTATTTAAACTGTACATAAAATAGTGAAAAGAAAAATCCTGAATTACCAGAATTGCTATTTTTCAGTTGTGGAATTTCCCAAAAAAATTAAACAAAAAAAGATCAAAATATTGCATGTATTGTAAACCAATTTATTTTTCAAATGGAAGGAAAACCTTATATATAAGTTTGGTATTAGTATCATTTTACTGAGCTGAAGAATCAGATTGACAGATTAGTTCCACTGCACAATAAACACTGTGAAAACAAAACTAAAATAAAAAAAGGACAATATTACAGGTTTTTTTTTATCATTTCACACCACTTTGATATTTTCTTCATTTTTCAGTACATTGTATGGTAAAATTAATGACGTCATTTGACTCTACAACTCAGCTCACTAAAAAGAAGCCATCATATGACTATTTTGACCAAAACTAAAAACGTTTTATCTCTTGAAAGAAAGGGAAGAAAAAAAGAAATGAGTAAAAAATGAAAACCACTCTGTCATCCAGGGCTGCATTTTACACTAGGCACCGGAGGTCCTATGCCTATGGCAGCGGGTTGCAGAGGGCGTTATTAGATTGTTATTGAAAGAAAAAAAATCTTAAAATTCTCCGTCCTTTCCTCCACCAGATCGGTGTCTGTGCTGTGAGGAGGTAGCGCACCGTCTGCCGGCATCTATTTGTACTCTTGTCTTCACAAACAGGTTTATTTTTTAATTTAAATTGTATTCAATAAACTGAAGTAAAGAGCACTAACTGTTTAACAGTTTGTTGTCTTTGGAATCCTGAGAAAAGAAGTTAAAGAAAAATGAACATATGCACACAAATTGTTTTTACACTGCAGTACTATATATATTCATCCTTTTCAGCATTTTATTTAGCGTTTTTTCACAGAACAGAAGCTCCTGAAAAAGACATCATTTGTGTATATCCTTAGTTTGACTTACCAGTAGGGGGCATAAATGTATCAAATAGTCGAAAATCAGTTGAAAAAATCCTAAAGCTTCTTTATTCTGCCATAGATGTAACTGTTCAACCTACTATAGGTCTTTTCAAGGCTTATGGCTGGTCAAAACGTCACACTCCCTTGCCTGTCTATTTTATCACAGTGAGTATTTCTGCTGTGGCATATAAGCTAAGCAGCCGGAGCTCCTGGGTCACTGACTTGATTTATGATGAGCTCAGATGTCTGAAGATGCATCAGAAACAATCGCTCCTGTGATAAAACAGGCAGGGTAAAGTGTTATCTGAGAAAGTAGCAGCTGTGAGTCCCTGCTGTTTTGTCTTTATAGTCACTTATCATAACTTATGCTTCCTACCCTGTCTCTCAGCTATGTTTTGTGCTGAACAATAGCTGGAGCAGTACTGCATGGTCAGATGCAGCAAACAACATTATATAGCAGGTGCCTAATTATAAGATTATTTCAACATAGGAACATTTTTCAACATCCAATTGTAAAACTTATTATTGTAAGATCTATTTGTTAAAATGTACTTTGTGAGATAGAAAAGAGCTTAAAAAAGTAACTGTAAAGCAAGAGAGCATGATAAAAACAGAATGATGTTCTCTAGAAAAAACAAAATAACTAAAACAATTATTTTAATTTTATGACATTCTTTGCCACAATTCAGTAGTATTTGTGCAGTAACTGATACCATTAGTGTATTAGTGTCAAAGCCAAATTGTTCTAACAGCTTACATATGTGCTTATTTTTGACATTGCTGTTGGTTATTGACTGGCTTGAACTCAATTGCTCTTCTACAATTCTACTGACCTGAGACAATAAATATATGTTGTTTTAGATCATCTGCTTCTTACTATTACTGCAGGCCATAATCTTCCATCAGATTCGGTTATGTCTTTATGGAAACTATGGTTATCTAGCATCCAAAGTAACCAAGGATGAATACTAGTTTAAAGCTGATGATAAACATGACAATAACATTTCGTGAACCCACCAGTTGTATCAGGCTCTGCTGATAATATCCTCTACTTTGATATCCTCTACTTTGTGCACTTACGATGGTGTTTCCTTCTACATCTCTCATCTCCAAAAAAAGTGTTCAGACAAAATCTCCAACTAAAACCATTCACTGCAATGAGGCAGAATGAGTCACTCTGGACTCATCTGGCCTCTGTTCCAGCATTGTCCAATTAGTCTCAGGCTATTGGGACATGATTCTACCTAGATTTTTGGTCCCATCCTATTTGAACTTTTTTTAATTTAATTTTTTTAAAGAAAAAAAAACTACATAACCCTGAAACTTAAATACCAGTGTTCACCTACTAAAGTGTGTGCGTTGTTTAACACAATTTTTGAGCCCTCTTCATTGCTTCAATTAGTCTAATATTAGACGTGTACACACGCCACCTGAGTATAATAGTGTCGTCGCTGTTATCTCGTTAACCCTTTCCTCCTCAGAATGTGGTACCAGAGAGAATAAGACACAGACCAAAGGGTGCGTCAATAAGCTCTGCTTTATTGCTAACAAAGGGATTTATATACATCCCATAAGCAGGAAGCGGAATTACCATATATGGTGTTTACACAACTTGTTACTAAATAGATAGAATACTAGTTTTACCTTGAAAACTTCATCCTTCCCTTAGCTCCCAGCACAGAGTGTCTTTTTATAACTGGGGGGGAAGGTTGTGTATTGTACAAAAAAGGAACATTTTATCTCAACTTCTGCCATGCATCAGCCTTTCTGACAAACCAAGGTCTTCTGAAGAAATGCTGATTTAGCTCTGACATTCCCTCCTTTTGTTCCTTCATTTGATCAATACACATCTTCATACCTCCTCTGTGTCCTAGTACATCGTTTAATACACATCAAACAGATTTTAAAAACTAAATAGATAGCAAGACATATTAATAAAACCTGTAGGCTAGCTTGTATTATCCCAGTCAGCCATCCCCCTATACCTTTGAACCAATTTGCGGGGTTAAGAAAGGAGAAAGTATTTGCCCACCATGAATCTTGATTCTTCAGATTTGCCTCATCATATAGTTTCCTTAACTTTATGACATCCTCTAGCTTATGTTTAAGGGTTAAAACACTAGAATTATCAATATAATGACAACATGCAGGTCGATAATCTGGCACATCCCTCCTTGAGCTGCAGTCAGGTAATCTAACACGAGGGTATGTTGGTTAGTAACAATAATTAACTGGTTCTGTACTGCAAGGGACCCATTCATGATATCTAAAATATCCCATATTTGATCATCTAGGTAGTCTGTGGATTCTACCAACTTATCCCACGTCTGAGTTATCATAGGGTAGATGAATAATGCACTGAAAAATTTATTTGCTATCCCCATCTCCACTATGTGTGGTCTCCCATTTGGGCGAGGTCTATTGTCTGCAGATCGTTTATGTAGTGTATATTTTGGAATAGACAATGGATCTAATCTGTCCGGAGTGATGAGATAGGTGGCAGGTGTCAATCTAGCTAGGGTGCATTTCCCGGTGACTCCTACTGGAAGCCACTTAAATACCTTGTCCCCACATACCCAATACATTGATGGTGGAAGGTTCCATATAGCTGAATGCTGTAATACTAATCGGTGTGCCAAATCTATAAACTTTGAAATATTACTCATCATGCACCATCCGGGCTTTTGTCCTAGTGGGGAACAGTATCCTGCGGTAGGTTCTCCGCAGGTGGGAGTGTTCTTCTGATACCCTTCATCTTTATTACACCTCAGGTTACCTGGTTTGTTAGCACAAGTTTCATCATTTCCATTCTCAAAGAAAACATTATTTTCCCATTTATCAGTGTGTAGATATCGTTCTAATAGGGAGGGTTTGAAAGCATCTAAGCTTCCTGTAGTGACCCCAAAACTTATCTTTAACCCCTGTGTCGGTATTTCTCCCAAAGAGGTTATACTAGTTCTATTTCTGGGTACCCATGCCCCACCTTTAAAAGATAGATACAGTCTTGGAATTATCTGTCCTGTTAGATTTCCCTGCCACCATGGAAAATCAGTCCAACCCACTACCGGTATTCCTACCGTGGTGTTCCAAAGTTTTTGAGTGGCATTGTTGCTTAATGTGTCTGCACAGTTACCCCAAAAGTTAATTTCTTCCCATGAGACTGGGACTGCAAGAAATGGTAGACTGGTGGATGTCACCGGCGCATGTGTACAAATCCAACAGTTTGCAACATTTTGGTTTTGTTCTTTCAGTCCATCCACTAAAGCTAAGTGGTGTCTAATGAATCTGTTATCATCACCATCTACACGGCTAAGTCTGTTCCAAGCATCCGTTACTGCAAGGATGCAAGCAAATGTCATTAGTAGCATCATTCCTCTTCTGAAAGGCTCTCCAAGGATCTTCTTACAATGCGATGCGTGGATCCAAGTTTCCTTGCCTTGTAGCTTGACTGCGGTACTTGTCGTCAGTAGAACTTGAAAAGGTCCAACAAATCTCGGATCCAGACTTTCTCACGTGTCTTTTAATGACTACCCAGTCTCCGGGCTGCAGGCTGTGACTCCCAGGATCCTGGTTCGGATCTGGAAGAGAACTGAAGACATTATCATGTACTTTCTTGAGTCTTTTATGCAAATCCCTTACATATGAGCTTAATACATGGTTACTCATTTCCAGTGCTTGAGGAAAGAAACATCCTAAACTAGGCACTTTGCCAAATAGTACTTCATACGGAGAAAGTCCAGTTTTTCTATTTGGAGTGTACCTTACTGAGTATAGGGCTAATGGTAAACATTCAGGCCAAGATTTCCCTGTTTCAGCCATGGCCTTTTGGATTTTTAACTTCAATGTCCCATTTAGTCTTTCTACTTTTCCACTGCTTTGTGGATGATATGGGGTGTGGAATGCTTGTTGAATTCCCAGAGCTGTCAAGACTTCTTTCATTATTTCACCTGTGAAATGTGTACCTCTGTCACTTTCGATCACCTCTGGTACTCCATACCTGCACACCACCTCCGCAAGCAGCTTCTTTGCGGTTGCCGCAGCCGTAGCCTTGGCAATCGGGAAAGCCTCCAGCCAACCTGAGAATAAATCAGAACACACCAACACGTACTCCCATGATCCTGATTTTGGCAGCTGAATATAATCAATCTGCAGTCTCTGGAAAGGATAGAGGGGCCGAGGGGTGTGTTTGGGTGGTGTCTTGACTACCCTTCCCTGATTATGTGTAGCACATACCATGCATCCCTGGATCAACCCTTCTATACAGGTGGAAAAGCCTGGTGCTACCCAATGCTTCTGCATCACACTCATTACAGCAGTTTTGGACTGGTGGGTTGGCCCATGTAACATCTGGGCGACCGCAGGGTACAACGCCCTTGGAAGGCATCGGCGCATCCCTCTTCCCCATACCCCATTTGCTTCATTCAGACATGCACCTTCTTTTTCCCACTTTTCAACTTCCTCCTGGCGCACCTGAGCCTGCATCTGGGATAAGGCATCCTCCGACACAAAGGGATTTTTGGGAGCGCTTACCTGGTGCATCGTTACCCCTTGGAGTGGTCTACTGGCTGCTGTTTTTGCTGCTGCATCGGCCATTGCGTTTCCTTTACTCACCTGATCAGTGCATCTGGTATGTGCTTTAACTTTTATGACAGCTACTTCTTTTGGTAATTGTAATGCATCAATTAACTGCTGGACTGCGTCAGCATTTTTAATGGGATGTTCTGCTGCCGTCAGGAATCCTCTAGATTTCCAAATTGGACCAAAATCATGAGCTATACCGAATGCGTATCTAGAATCTGTGTAGATGTTAACAATTCTACCTTCAGCTATCTTACAGGCCTCGGTCAGAGCCTTAAGTTCAGCCTCCTGGACTGCTGATGTGGGAGCATTGGTTCTGCTTTGATTACTGCATTCAGGGAGACGATGGCATACCCGGTGTGGAAGGTACCTGAGTCATCTTGGTGGCGAGATCCATCTACAAAAAATTCAAAATCAGCATTAAGTCTTTCAGTTTCAAACACTGTGGGTAGGCCTGCTGTTTCCTGTGCCATAAGCTGAACACAATCACGAGGAATCTCCTCTCTTGGATCTTCTTTGTACAATACCGTACCTGACCCCTCCTTTAGATCCGAGAGAGGTAACAACGTGGTAGGATTAAGTGTGGTACATCTCTGCAAAGAAACATTTGGAGGTATTAAAAGTGCACATTGCAATCGAAGGTGACGTGCAGCTGAGAGGTGTGCCGGTTGCACCTGGTTCAGTATGGTATATACATCATGAGGTGTAAGTACTGTAAGTGGGTGATCAAGAACAATGTCTGACGATTTGTGGAGCAATAGTCCTACAGCATGTACTGCCCGTACACAGGACGGGGCACCTCTAGCCACTGCATCTAGTCTTCCACTGAAATAGGCTACTGGCCTTTGATTGTCACCATGTAACTGAGTCAATACTCCTGCTGCGTGTCCCTGCTGTTCATGGAGATACAAGGTGAATGGTAGTTCATAGTTGGGGGTTCCTAGTGCTGGAGCTGCCACAATCCTGTTTTTGAGAGAATAAAAACAGTCTATACCTTCAGGAGTTAGTTTAAAAGGCACAATGGTGATACAGTCATAGAGAGGCTGCATGAGGATTGATACAGCATGTATCCACTGTCTGCAGTAGAAAACCAGTCCAAGAAATGTCCTAAGAGCGGCAACATTAACAGGAATAGGAAAATTCTGTACAGCTTCTTTTGCGAGCGCTTGTCAGATGTCGCGCCCCGGTGTAATGCAATGTCCCAAGAAGATAACTGGAGATTTACAAAACTGAAGTTTATCCTTTGACGCTTTACATCCAGCTTGGTACAGAAACAACATGAGTGATATCGTTGCAGTGCGACACTGTTTCTGGAGGGGGCACAAATCAGTAAGTCATCAACATATTGCAGAACAACTACTTTTGGCATTTTCCATCTTTCCAGTATCTCTTGCAGACTGGCAGTCTCTTACAGGCACTGAAATCACGTATAAAAAAAAAAAAAAATGAATATAGTTCAGTCTGAATGCCTGAGAACTTTCACGCTACAGCTCGCAGCTAAAAAAAAAACTAGCTTAAAAAAGATCAAAACCAGGAAACAGATACCTGTCCCGAGTCTCCACATGATGGACATGTGATGTGTGTGACTCTGAATTCTGCTCTTGTGACATGTCAGTGATCTTTTTCTCACAGACAATTTAACACCTTTTCAATCTTATTCACATAAAAAAAAAATCACTTCCTGGTCCGTTCAAATTAACTTGATGTACCTTCTACACGATGCACCACTGCTCTTTTATAGCAGATGGTAATCTATTAACAAACTTCCCCGTTGCCTTTCAAATCATTATGCAGCGTAAAGGCTGCCTGTCTATTTGCTTTTCACGTACTCTGACCTTCTATTCACATGCCTAGCCCTTCGATTCTTACGTACTGTGTCTATTCCAAAAACCTATTCAACAAAGGTGATTAAAAATCTGAAAACTGCTGCACTCTGGCTCTGCGTCTCTACGCTGAATGCCTGATGGGAGGGGTAAGTCGTGCCGCTGCACGGTTTGTGTGTGCTCTCCCTCAGCCTGCAGTTTGCTTATCTGTAGAGTGACCTTGGTCTAAAGCAAAATGCCATTTCGCTGCTGCCAGCACTTCCCCCCTCTCTTATTTCTCTGCTTGCTGTCACTGACTTCTGCATTGTCAGGTCCGGTCCTACCAACATAACACTTGTATGTCTCATCTATCAGTCTATCGTATCTGGCTTCATCTGCCAATTTCCCTTTCATAAGTGCTTCCAGATCCTGTCTAGTTGCTTTATTAGAGTCAACTGCTCTGTAGGGCTCCATGGTCTGTACAACACTACTGTCCGGGGGGCGCCTGGAGCTAGTCCATCCACCTCACCTCCCGCAGCACCCGGGGTACCAGGTACCACTACTGTCCTCATTGGAAATAAATTGGCCGGGGGAGGTCTGGGTCCACCGCAACCTACACAGACATCTACCGTCAGGGGATTCTGCTGTCCACACCTGGGGCAGACCCAACAGTTCGGTTCATGGGAAGTCTGTGGGAAGGTCTGATACTGGGTGGAGGTAACGTAGGGGGCAAACAGGAGGGTAAATCAGTCATCCCTGTTTTTGTCAGTCCGTAATGTCCGTCTCCTAATTCTTCAGTCTTTTCTTCTAAGTAATCACACGCACTCATCCACAGGTTCACTGTTTTCAACAGACCTTTGTCTCTCAACCATCCATGATGTGAGTTAAAAAAAACCTTTTCCATTTTTCACTGTTCAATTCTTCGTTCATTCATTCATGCCTGCTTTACACAATCTCTGCGCACAACTAAATCTTTAGCAGAAACACCTTCCTTGGTGTTTTGGTTCCCCATTTTTGTATCTCCTCACCTAGAAGAGATTCTCTTGTCACCAAGACAAGTTTGTCACCAAGACAATTGCGTCACTTAGACTATGTCACCAAGACTCTGTCACCAAGACAGTTGCGTCACTTAGACGATGGGCCACAAAGGTTTCTGAACCATTCCACTGCTCGCTTTCCAAGATTTGTACGCCAACCAAATAAACAATCCAATCACACAGACACCAAGACAAAACCACAACACAATCATTGGATCCATACTGTCATTATTCAAAGGAGGAAAGGCAGGACTGACAATTAATCTGAAGGTCTACTGGTTCAAAGGGACCTGAGCCAGGAATACCTGTGATTTACCTGGAAAGCTGACCGCTCGGGGAAGAGGGAGTCCACTATACAGTGATATAGATTTTAGGTAGAATATAATAAGTATTCTTACCTCAGCGCTGTATGTATATCACCAACAGAAGGCTCCGCTCATCCCACGTCTCTGGACCGGTCGGGCTTCCTCAGAATAGAATAACTCAGTCCCCTGGTCGGGCGCCAGTTGTCGTCGCTGTTATCTCGTTAACCCTTTCCTCCTCGGAATGTGGTACCAGAGAGAATAAGACACAGACCAAAGGGTGCGTCAATAAGCTCTGCTTTATTGCTAACAAAGGGATTTATACATCCCATAAGCAGGAAGCGGAATTACCATATATGGTGTTTACACAACTTGTTACTAAATAGATAGAATGCTAGTTTTACCTTGAAAACTTCATCCTTCCCTTAGCTCCCAGCACAGAGTGTCTTTTTATAACTGGGGGGAAGGTTGTGTATTGTACAAAAAAGGAACATTTTATCTCAACTTCTGCCATGCATCAGCCTTTCTGACAAACCAAGGTCTTCTGAAGAAATGCTGATTTAGCTCTGACAATAGCCAGTTGCACATGCTTGCTTGGGTCAAGTTATTCTTCCAATATTTTCTAGTTCCATCCGATTCTGTAAAGGCACGTGGCCTTTTTCTTCACCTTTAAAATAAAAGATCTCTTAAAAGATTATTTTTGGAATATTTGCCACATATTTTTTACCGCTTGTGAACCTTTGTATAGCAACTTAGCAATCTAGCATTTTAGGGTTCTGCAATTTGCTTTTCATTTTATTTGGATGTCATTAATTTAAACTAAAAAAATTAACAAAAGAAAAAACAACACTAGGTTAAGGTTTGCAATTGTTTGACTAGTTGCATTTAACAATTATAGCCACCACAGCAATACTGCTGGCTTCTTCCACAAATTATCGTATATACTCGAGTATAAGCCGACCCGAGTATAAGCCGACCCCCCTAATTTTGCCACAAAAAACTGGAAAACTTATCGACTCGAGTATAAGCCTAGGATGGAAAATGAGATTATGCCCCATATGCTGCCCCATGTATTATGCCCCACAAGATGCTCCATAGATTGTGCCCCATATGCTGCCCATATAGTGTGCCCCATAGATGCTCCATAGATTGTGCCCCCATAGATGCTCCATGTATTGTGCCCCATATGCTGCCCATGTATTGTGCCCCATAGATGCTCCATAGATTGTGCACCCATAGATGCTCCATAGATTGTGCCCCCATAGATGCCCCATGTATTATGACCCCATAGATGCTCCATAGATTATGCCCCATAGAGGCCCCATGTATTATGCCCCCATAGATGCTGCATTGAATAGGCCCCTTATGCTGCCGCAGCTGCTGCTGCAAATAAAAAAGACATACTCACCTCTCGTCGCTGGGGGCCAGGTGCCGGTGTCCTGAGCAGGCGGGGACACCGGCGCGCTATGGGGGACAGGTGCCGGTGTCACCGTTCGCTCAGGGCCCCGGCACCTGCGATATCTACCTGTCACCCGGGCCACCGCTGAGCACCGCTGTCTTCTGGGTCCTCCAGCAGTGAATGATCAGGCAGAGGGTGCGGCGCACAGTAACCGCGTTATTGCGCCCTCTGCCTGAACATCGCAGCAAGAGGACCCGAGGACACAGCGGCGAGCAGCCGTGGAACGGGACAGGTAAATATCGCTTATACTCACCCTTCCGCCGGCGCGTCTCTGCCCTGCTCTTCTCCGCGGTCTCTGGCGCCAGTGTTCAGCGGTCGCGTGGTACCGCTCATTAAAGTCATGAATATGTGCATATTCATGACTTTAAAGAGCGGTACCACCTGACCGCTGAACACTGACGCCAGAGACCGTGAGAGAAGAGCAGGGGCTGCAGAGACTGCGCCAGCGGAGGGGTGAGTATATAGAACAGCTGCGCTCCGCCTCCCCCCTGTATATGACTCGAGTATAAGCCGAGAGGGGGACTTTCAGCCCTAAAAAATGGGCTGAAAATCTCGGCTTATACTCGAGTATATACGGTACTTTCTGTAAATATACTTATGAAGCCACCTCTTTAGGCTTAATCATTTTTTTTCAAGTGTGGGAGAATTTTAAACCAAACAATAGCAAAGTTTTGAAATAAATGAAATGTTATACTTTTGTCCAGAATGTATGATAAACCTACACATAGCACAGACGATGGACATAGCAGGGCGACAGACAAATAACTTAATACCATGGATATGTAGTTGCCACTACCAGCAACTCTAACACCATTAGTAGGTCTGGCATAACTGTCAGACTTCTTTGCAAACTCCAACAAGCACATTGATGGGGACAAAACGGGGGAAATAATGAAGTATATATCCCATTGCTCATACTAATCACAGTATAATTATATCACCTCTGACACAATCAGCTGGAATCAGCTAATGTTGTAAAGAGCCAAGTTTCCAATCCATCATTGACACCTGTTTCTATTCTGCCCCCAAACCCCCAGAACCCTGGGGCTAAGGAACACAATACACCAGAAAAACATCTTCCAGTTGATATTTTGGAAGACCTGAACAATAAGCCTTTGTTCTTGGAAGACATATTGCTGGATGAGATGGACAACATGATTCTAAAGCCAATCTGTTTTGGAGGCTCTGCAAGCTGAGGTGGTAGGGACACTGTCTGTGGTAGTAGCACTGTGAGCAAGGGCAAATATAGGGTGGGAATTAGGAGACCAAGAGCGCAGGCCAATTCATACACAGAGGCACCTGTCAGCCAGATCATGCAAGAAAATGATAATTTTGTATGTGATTCTGTGTTGGACAAAAACTGGGGACCAGACAGTGTTGATGAGGAGTTGAGATGAAAGGAGGAGGAGGTTGCTGGCATCAATTATGCATAGCATAGGCAAAGTGCATCAAAAACATCCTTTGGGGAAAAATTAGCTTTTTTCCTGTAAACAGGAACTACATGATTATGTCAGCACACGATATGGCATCACCTGTTCATATGGAGAAAGCAAAGTGACCCGCAAAATAAGGAAAGCATAAGGTGTCTTCTTTTCTCTCCTTGTGATCATTTTCTGGTAACCAGTCTGCACAAGCAAAAAGTGCCTTGTTGATGTCATCAGCCCCATCATGATACGTAACCATTGCTTTCCATACACTTCCTCCTTTTCCTTCATTGCATTGTCAGATCTCCATTTGTGTGCCCAAGAAACATGCGTTCAATCATCTAATTACATTGAGATTTCACTCCCATGTCCAAATTCAACTCAATTACTGCCAGAGCACCTGGATTGTATTATCTTTTCCAAAACAGTTGCATGCACTCAGGCTCAATAGAAGATCCCTGGCCGCCATTATCTATTATACCAAAAAGCTGTCCCTGTTAGGTTTGGGCACAAAATGCAACATTTATTTAACGAAAATTCACTGTATTACATGCATCATTTTTTCAATGTAACAAACTCACCTTTCTAATTATGGGTGAAATTAAATATTATTTCACTGTGTTTGGGTTGAATTTTGCCGATGGCACCTTGATCAGGAATGTGAGAAAGGGCAAAACTGTTGAAAATCATCCAACCCAAATTCTTTAACCCCTTTCTGCCATTAGACGTACTATTCCGTCCATGTGCCCTGGGACTTAATTCCCATGGACGGAATAGTACGTCATGTGCAATCAGCCGCGCTCACAGGGGAAACGCAGCTGATCGTAGCTGGGTGTCAGCTGATTCTCACAGCTGATACCCGGCACTAAGTGCCAGGAGTGGTCTGTGACCACTCCCGGCACTTTAACCCCCGGCACACTGCGATCAAACATGATCGCAGAGCTCCGGTGACATAGGGAAGCATCGCGCAGGGAGGGGGCTCAGTGAATGCTTCCCTGAGACCCTCAGAACAACGCGATGTGATCGCGTTATTCCGAGGGCCTCCTCCCTACAGGCCCCTGGATCCAAGATGACCACGGGGTCCTTCCGGATCCTGCAGGGAGGTGGCTTGTCAGTGGCTGCTGAGAGCAGGCACCGGCAAGCCTCCTTCACTGCCTGTAAGATCGATGATCTGACACAGTGCTGTGCAATGTCAGATCAGCGATCTGACACTATTTAGTGATGTCCCACAATGGGACAATGTAAAAATGTAAAAAAAAATTAAAAAAATGTGTAAAAATATTTTTTAAAAAGCCACTAAATAAAAAAAAATATTTCCCCAATAAACACTTATTATGGAAATAAAAAAAACAATAAAAGTACACATGTTTAGTATCGCCGCGTTCGTAACGACCCAACCTATAAAACTGTCCCTCTAGTTAACCCCTTTACTGAACCCCTTAAAAAAACAAGGCAAAAAAACAATGCTTTATCATCATACTGTTAGAATCTATTCAGTTTGACCATCCGCCATCTTGTTGTGGTTTCTGGCTGCTGGTCTTTTTCCCCTGGTGCTGGCTTGTCGTTGGTCAAGTGATTGTATCACCCTTTATTACCCTGCACCTGCCTCCCAGTCCTTGCTGGACATCAGTGTTAATCCGCTTGAGTTCTGGCTAGGAGCCTTGTTAGCTTTGTGCTATTCTTTGTGCAGTTCTGGGTACTCTAGTTCTGCTTGCTTAGTCTTTTTGGTTTTTCCTTTTGTTTCTGCAGCTTCCTCTATTTTCCTGCTAGGAGGTTACCAGTGTTTTGTTCCCAGTCCCTAGATCTTTCAGGGATACCCTTCCCCCACCTTCAGGTCTTCGCTTGAGTCTAGACTAGGATTGTCGGTGGGTCTATTTGCAAGGAATAGGTCGCCCCCTCCTTCATAGGGATTGAGTCTAGTCCTAGTGCAGGGTCAGATTTCCCCCACTCTATTCCTGAGTTGCAGACCATAACACACCGCCGAACAAAAAGTGGAATAACACGCAATCAAAAAGACGGATATAAACATGGTACCGCTGAAAATGTCATCTTGTCCCGCAAAAAATGAGCAGCCATATAGCATCATCAGCGAAAAAATAAAAAAAGGTATAGCTTGCAGACTAAAGCGATGCAAAAATAATTATTTTTTATATAAAATTGTTTTTATTGTATAAAAGCGCCAAAACATAAAAAAGATATAAATGAGGTATCATTGTAATCGTACTAACCCGAAGAATAAAACTGCTTTATCAATTTTACCACATGCGGAACAGTATAAACGCTATCCCCAAAGAAATTCATGAATTGCTGGTTTTTGTTCATTCTGCCTCCCAAAAATAGTAATAAAAAGCTATCAAAAAATGTCATGTGCCCAAAAATGGTACCAATAAAAACGTCAACTCATCCAGCAAAAAATAAGACCTAACATGACGCTGTGGGCAAATATGGAAAAATTATAGCTCTCAAAATGTGGTGATGAAAAAACAATTTTTTGCAATAAAAAGCATCTTTTAGCGTGTTACAGCTGCAAAAGAATTAAAACCTACTATAAAAACCCGCTATAAATAGTAAATCAAACACCCCTTTATTACCCCCTTAGTTAGGGAAAAATAATAAAATTAAAAAAATATATTTATTTCCATTTACCCATTAGGGTTAGGTGCAATGTTAGGTAGCTGAGGAGGGCAGGAACAACAGCCGGGCAGCCGAACACCTGAGATTTTTGGCAACTAATGGATTGCAGATTCCTAAACTAACCACACAACTAGAGGTAGCCGTGGAGCGTTCCTACGTTGATCCTAGACGCCTCGTCACAGCCTGAGAGATAACTACACCTAAAGGCAGAAAGATGAAAGCTATCTGCCCCGGAGCAGATCCCCAAAGAAAATAGGAAGCCCCCAAACATGTAATGGCGGTTAGACAAGAAGAAAGCACAGACACAGACAGAAAATAGAATGAGCAAACGCTGGGGCCACAAGCTGACTAAATAGGATAGGACAGGAGAGATTGAGGAGGGGTCACCGAACCCTCACTTGTGCAACGAGGCAGATCAGGATGAGCTCGGTGATAGGCACGGATCAGTCTCCTAGCATGGATGTCCGAAGCAAACACCCAAGAATTGTCCTCCTGACCATAACCTCTCCACTTAACCAAATACTGGAGTTTCCGTCTAGAAAAACGAGAATCCAATATTTTCTCAACCACATACTCCAGATTGCCCTCAACCAAAACAAGGTCAGGAGGCGGAGCCATAGGAACCACTGGCTCGACAAACCTCTTCAATAAGGACTTGTGGAACACGTTATGGATCTTAAATGTCCCTGGAAGAAGCAAACGGAAGGAAACAGGATTAAGAATCTCCATGATCTTATAAGGTCCAATGAACCTAGGCTTAAACTTTGGAGATGCAACCCTCATAGTGATATTTCTTGAGGACAAACAAACCAAATCCCCCACTTTAAACCGAGGACCATCAGTCCTATGCCGGTTGGCAAACCGCTGGGCCTTCTCTTGAGAGAGAGACAACCTCTCCACTACCTGGTCCCAAATCTGCTGCATTCGCTCCACAACAGAGTCAACACCCGGACAGACAGGAGCCTCTGCATGTCCCGAAGAAAATTGAGGGTGAAACCCAGAATTGCAAAAAAATGGAGACATCAAGGTGGCAGAGCTAGCCCTATTATTAAGAGCAAACTCAGCCAAAGGCAAAAAAGAAACCCAGTCATCTTGATCAGCAGACACAAAACAACTCAAATAAGTCTCCAAGGTCTTGTTTGTTCTCTCGGTTTGTCCATTGGTCTGAGGATGAAATGCAGAGGAGAAAGATAATTGAACACCAAGTTTAGAACAAAATGTCCTCCAAAATCTGGAAACAAACTGGACTCCTCTGTCAGACACAATGTTCTCCGGAATGCCGTGCAACCGAACCACGTGCTGAAGGAACAAAGGCACCAACTCGGAGGAGGAAGGCAACTTCGGTAATGGCACAAGATGTATCATCTTGAAAAACCTATCACAGATTACCCAGATAACGGTCATTCTCTGAGAGACAGGGAGATCAGAAATAAAATCCATAGAGATATGGGTCCATGGCCTCTTGGGCACAGGTAATGGCATCAGCAAACCACTAGAGCGAGAGCAAGGCTTGGAACGAGAGCAAGTCCCACAGGACTGCACAAAGTCCCTGACGTCACGAGACAAAGTAGGCCACCAAAAGGACCGACTCACCAAGTCTCTGGTACCAAAAATCCCGGGATGACCAGCCAACGCAGAACAATGAATCTCAGACATCACACTTTTCTTCCACTGGTCTGGGACAAACAATTTCCCAACAGGGCAACGCTCAGGTTTATCCTCCTGACACCCCTCCAGAGCCAGTCTCAAATTGGGGAAGATGGCAGAAAGTACTACACCCTCTTTCAAAATAACAGCAGGATCAGATAACTCAGGAGAATCCACAAAGAAACTCCTTGAGAGGGCATCCGCCTTAACATTCTTAGTGCCAGGAAGAAAAGAAACCACAAAATTAAAACGTGTGAAAAACAAGGCCCACCTGGCCTGTCTAGGAATAAGTCGCTTGGCTGATTCGAGATAAACCAGGTTCTTATGGTCCGTGAGGACCACCACCTGATGTTTGGCTCCTTCCAGCCAATGTCTCCACTCTTCAAAGGCCCACTTCATTGCCAATAACTCCCGATTATTCAACTTCATAATTACGTTCAGTTGGAGAAAACTTTCGAGAAAAAAAGGCACAAGGGTTACTGTTAGAGGTCTCTGGATCCCTTTGGGACAAAACGGCCAATTCACCACATCAGAACCCTTTTTGGTCAAATCAGTCAATGGTTTAACAATACAGGAGAAATTACCAATAAATTTACGATAAAAATTGGCAAAACCCAAAAATCTCTGAAGAGCCTTTAATGAAGTAGGTTGAACCCAATCACAGATGGCCTGAACCTTGACCGGGTCCATTTCAATAACAGACGGAGACAAAATGAATCCCAGAAATGAGACCTTCTGTACGCCAAAAAAGACACTTTGATCCCTTCACATACAGTGCATTCTCTCTCAAAATCTGGAACACAGTCCGAACATGTTTCACATGAGAGCCCCAGTCGTTGGAAAAAATCAAGATATCATCCAAATAAACAATCAGAAATTTATCCACAAAATCCATGAAAATATCATTCATGAAGGATTGGAAGACGGAAGGAGCATTAGTGAGCCCAAAAGGCATCACTAAGTACTCAAAATGCCCCTCTGGAGTATTAAACGCCGTCTTCCATTCATCCCCGTGCTTAATGCGAATAAGGTTATACCCCCCCCTGAGGTCAAGCTTGGTAAACCAACTAGCACTTTTCACTCTGGAAAACAGGTCAGAAATCAAGGGTAACGGATATTGATATTTCACGGTGATCTTATTCAGGAGGCGATAATCAATACACGGCCTCAATGAACCATCCTTTTTGGCCACAAAGAAAAAACCGGCCCCCAAGGGTGAAGAGGATGGTCTGATATGACCCTTCTCCAATAACTCCTTGATATAAGATCGCATAGCATTGTGTTCAGGTACAGATAAATTAAAAAGGCGACCCTTAGGAAATTTACCACCAGGCACTAACTCAATAGCGCAATCGTAGCTTCTGTGAGGAGGTAAGGACGCAGACTTACTTTCACTAAACAAAACTGAAAAATTAGTCAAAAAGTCAGGGACATCCTGAGACTGAGGAGAGGCAGAAAAAACAAGAATGTCAGTATTAACACATTGGCAACCCCAACTGGTCACAGACACAGATTTCCAATACAAAAGAGTCTGTAACCAAGGGAAACCCAGTACAATAATGTCATGCAGATTATGCAACACCAGAAATTTGCAACTCTCCTGATGATCTGGTTCAACCCTCATTATCACCTGAGTGAAAATTGGGGTTTATTCTCCGCCAAAGGGGTAGAATCAATGCCCAGTAAAGGAATAGACTTCCGCAGGGGTATCATGGGAAAGCCACAACATTTGGCAAAGTCAAAATCCATCAGGTTAATAGCTGCTCCTGAATCAACAAAAGCCTGAGGCGAAAATGTGGACATGGAGCAAATGAGGGTAACAGTCAACAGAAATTTAGTCTGAACACTACCCAAGACAACTGAGCGCGCAAAATGTCTTCCCCGCTTAGGACAGACGGAAATAGCATGAGAGGCGTCACCACAGTAGAAACAACCCATTGTGCTTTCGTAACTCATGACGCTGTGCCCCAGAAGTCACTCCATCACACTGCATGGGCTAAGGAGCTGGCTCACAAGGCAACACCATCTCACGCATACCTCTGCGCTCACGCAAACGTCTGTCAATTTGAATAGCCAATGACATCGAATCATTGAGACCAGAGGGAACAGGGAATCCCACCATAACATCCTTTACATTCTCTGACAGCCCCTTCCGAATTAGGGCTGCCAAAGCATCATCATTCCATTTGGTCAGGACTGCCCACTTTCGGAATTTCTGACAGTACAACTCAGCGTCTTCAAAACCTTGATTTAATGCCAACAAGGTCTTTTCAGCTTGATCAGTGACATTAGGTTCATCGTACAATAACCCCAGAGCCTGAAAAAATACATCAACATCATTCACAACAGGATCCCCAGGTGTCAGGGAAAAAGCCCAATCCTGAGGGTCGCTGCGCATGAGAGAGATGACAATTTGAACCTGCTGTGCTGCGCTCCCCGAGGACTTAGGCTTTAAGGCAAAAAACAACTTACAGTTATTTTTGAAATTCAGAAATTTAGCCCGATCCCCCCAAAACAAATCTGGCATGGGAATCCTAGGTTCCACAACCGGCAACCTAGCAAGATAGGTAGCAATACTCCGAACCTCAGTGGCAAGCTGATCCACAAGGCCAGACAACTGTGCAAACTCCATTGAGAGAAAAAAAAATCCTCCTCAGCACCCAGAGAAAAAGAGGGAAAAAATGCAACAAACAGAAAAAAATAAAAAAAATCTCTGACAACTTTTTTCTTTCCACACTATTTTTCCCTTCTGTGAGTACCATATAATTTTCAGTTTGGCCGGTGATACTGTTATGTTAGGTGGCTGAGGAGGACAGGAACAACAGCCGGGCAGCCGAACACCTGAGATGTTGGTAACTAATGGGTTGCAGATTCCTAAACTAACCCACAACTAGAGGTAGCCATGGAGCATTCCTACGTTGATCCTAGACGCCTCGTCACAGCCTGAGAGATAACTACACCTAAATGCAGAAAGATGAAAGCTATCTGCCCCAGAGCAGATCCCCAAAGAAAATAGGAAGCCCCCAAACATGTAATGGCGGTTAGACAAGAAGAAAGCACGGACACAGACAGAAAATAGAATGAGCAAATGCTGGGGCCACAAGCTGACTAAATAGGATAGGACAGGAGAGATTACTTTCTGCAACCCAGAAAACCCTACAAAAATCCAACAATTCTGATTACAAAAATACTGAGATCACACGATCTCGCCACCCACTAAATCAGATCTCAGTGTGAATAAAACCAAGCCGCAGCCGCTGAAAAAGCAGGAAAAAGCAAATGAAAAAACAACAGTGGCTACAGACAAACTGTGAGGAGCACAGGCCCCAGGAGGGGACCCGGCTGTCCTCCACAAATGTGCAGAAAACTATGCAAATAGCAAGCACAAAAAGAAAAGCAGAAAATATCTTATCTGAAAGCAGCAGACACAGGCTAGACACCAGCAAACTTCCAAATGAACCGGGAACCACAATTGAGACCAGAACAATTGATCACCGGCGACCATCATGGGAGGGAACCTCCCTTATATCAGTCCAGTCAGTGATCCCAGATTGCCATTCCTCACTGGAAGGTTCAGTACTGTCTGTAACCACCAGAGGGAGCCTCTGCTCATTCACAACAATTAGGGTTGGGATTAGGGTTAGGGGTGTGTTAGGGTTAGATTTGTGGATAGGGTTATGGTTAGGGTTGGGATTAGGGTTAGGGGTGTGTTGGGGTTAGGGTTGGAGTTAGAATTGGGGGGTTTCCACTGTTTAGGCACATCAGGGGCTCTCCAGACATGACATGACATCTGATCTCAGTTCTAGCCAATTCTGCGTTGAATAAGTCAAACGGTGCTTCTTGCCTTCCGAGCTCTGTCGTGCGCCCAAACAGTGGGTCCGCCCACATATGGGGTATCAGCGTACTAAGGACAAATTGCACAACAACTTTTGCGGTCCAATTTCTCCTGTTACCCTTGGTAAAATAAAAAAAATTTGGATCTGAAGTAAATATTTTGTGAAAAAAAGTTAAATGTTCATTTTTTTAAACAATCCTGTGAAGCACCTGAAAGGTTAATACATTTCTTGAATGTGGTTTTGAGCACCTTGAGGGGTGCAGTTTTTAGAATAGTGTCACTTTTGGGTATTTTCTATCATATAGACCCCTCAAAGTGACTTCAAATGTGATGTGGTCCTAAAAAAAAAGGGTGTAAAAACGAGAAATCGCTGGTCAACTTTAAATCCTTATAACTTCCTAACAAAAAAAAATTGTTTCCAAAATTGTGCTGATGTAAAGTAGACATGTGGGACATGTTATTTAGTAACTATTTTGTGCGACATATTTCTCTGTTTTAAGGGCATAAAAATTCAAAGTTTGAAAATTGCAAAATATTCGCCATATTTCCATTTTTTTAATAAA
This sequence comes from Oophaga sylvatica, assembly GCA_033576555.1. Classification (NCBI taxonomy): domain Eukaryota; kingdom Metazoa; phylum Chordata; class Amphibia; order Anura; family Dendrobatidae; genus Oophaga; species Oophaga sylvatica. Next base: position 529,119,497 of record JARQOD010000002.1, read on the forward strand.
TAAACGCAAGTTATATTGAAGAAATTTTACCACAAACATGAAGTACAATATGTCATGAGAAAACAGTCTCAGAATCGTCAAGATTAGTGTTGAGCATTCCGATACTGCAAATATCGGGTATCGGCCGATATTAGCTGTATCGGAATTCCGATTCCGAGTTCCGATATTTTCGTCTTATCGGATACCGGAATCGGGATGTCACTGTCACTGTCAGTGTCCGTCTGTCGGGTCTGTCACTGTCAGTGTCCGTCGGTCGGGTCTGTCAGGAGTCAGCGGCACTTACCTGGCAGAAGATCTCCGGCGGTCACGTCCTGGACTGCTTCATGGCCGCCATCCTCTTCTCCCGGCGGTCACATGCAGTTTCTCGCGATAACTGCAGTGACTGCTGGGTAATCCCGGCCGTAAAGCAGTCAGTCCGATGACGTCACCGCCGGGGAAGCAGGTAATCAGCTGTGCTGCGTTGCAATGACAGGCTCTGCCTGTCATTGCGATGTAGCAGAGCTGGATCGTCGTGGGACAATCGTTACTATGGACTGCGTCGGACAGGTGGTATACTGTTGGTTTGTTTTTTTTCTTTTTTTACAGATCGATGGCGTCGCAGGAATGAGTGTATAATAAAAGAAATGAAAACTGTGTTGTCTCTTTTATTTCATTAAAATACTTTTTTCTTGCTTTGTCTTTTTTTTACACATTTAATAACTTTGGGATTAATAATGGATCGGTGTCTTATTGACACCTCTCCATTATTAACCGGGCTTATTGTCACCGTGCAATCAACGGTGACAATAACCCCTTATTACCCCGCTTGCCACCGCTACAGGGCAAGTGGGAAGAGCCGGGTAAAGTGCCACAATTGGCACATCTTTTGATGCGCCAAATGTGGGGCTGCTGTAGCCTGGTATTATCAGGCTGTTGAGGGCCAAAATCCATGGGCCTTGACAGTCTTTTAATACCAGGCCGCAGCAGTCTGCATTTTACTTGGCTGGTTAACAAAAATAGGGGGGATCCCCACGCCGTTTTTTTTTCGAGGGGATCCCCTATTTTTGTTAACCAGCCAAGCTAAGCAGACTGCTGTGGCCTGGTATTATCAGGCTTGCAAGGTCCATGGATATTGGATCCTTACCAGCCTGAAAAACCAGGCCTCAGCGGTCTGCTTCATCTGGCTGGTTAACAAAAATAGGGGGGACCCCACGCTAATTTTTTTCGAGGGGATCCCCTATTTTTGTTAATCAGCCAAGATATGCAGACTGCTGTGGCCTGGTATTATCAGGCTGGCAAGGTCCATGGATCTTGGCTCCTTACAGCCTGAAAATCCAGGCCTAAGCGGTTGCTTCATCTGGCTGGTTAACAAAAATAGGGGGACCCACGCAATTTTTTTCGAGGGGATCCCTATTTTTGTTAATCAGCCAAGATATGCAGACTGCTGTGGCCTGGTATTATCAGGCTGGCAAGGTCCATGGATCTTGGCTCCTTAACAGCCTGAAAATCCAGGCCTCAGCGGTCTGCTTCTCGGCTGGTTAACAAAATAGGGGGACCCACGCCATTTTTTTTTCGAAGGGAACCCCTATTTTTGTTAATCAGTTCCCTCTGACGTCACTGATTGTGTCCCTGGCTGACCTGAAGTGAAAGTGGAAAGCAATCAATTAAGCTTTCCACTTAAGGGCCCGTCTCACATAGCGATATCGCTACCGAGATCGCTGCTGAGTCACTAGTTTTGTGACGCAGCAGCGAGCTCACCAGCGATATCGCTGTGTGTGACATTCAGCGACGATCAGCCCCCTGCCGGGTATCGCTGATCGTCGCTGAAATGTCAGGACCTTTGATCGCTGGTTTCCCGCCTGTCACACGCAGCGATGCGTGCCTGTCAGAGGGAAACCAGCGATCAAAAAAAGGTCCTGACATTTCTGCGACGATCAGCGATACCCGGCAGGGGGGCTGATCGTCGCTGAATGTCACACACAGCGATATAGCTGGTGAGCTCGCTGCTGCGTCACAAAACTAGTGACTCAGCAGCGATCTCGGTAGCGATATCGCTATGTGAGACGGGCCCTTAAGCGATGTTACCCGCAGTGTCGCTGTCCCAGATCGCTGCCTGAGCTGCCTGTTTGGCAGCTCAGCAGCGATCATGTAGCGATACACCAGCGATCCTGACAAGTGCATATCGTTGTCGGGATCGCTGGTGTATCGTTATGTGACACCCAGCCTTTACTCTCCTGTCAGGCAGGAGAGGAACTCATTCATTTGGGGTTTACTGTGAGGCTGCAGCATTAGCTGCGGTCCCTGCAGTAAACATTAACCCTTTCTGAAGGATTACACCGTGGGACCTGACTGTGCATGGGATAGGTAAGAATAATTTTGCTTTTTTATTTTATTTTTATTACAGGAAATGGTTTTTGCAGTAAAATAAAAGATGGTCAAAAACATGTGTCTTTATTTCATTAAAATGATTTTTAATTAAAGTGTGTGTGTTTTATTTTTATTTCATGCAATAGGATTAATAATTGATAGTTGTCTAATTGACAGCTCTCAATTATTAACCTGGCTTAAGGTCACCTTTCAATAGCAAGGTGGCTTTAACCCCATATTAACCCATTCGCCACCGCTACAGGGCAATGGGAATAGACGGGCAAAGTGCCAGAAAGGGCGAATCTAATTATAGATTTGTCTTTCCTGGGGTGTCTGGGGGCAGATGTTAGTAGCCGGGGGGGGGCAAAAATAATGGTCCCTCTCTGGGCTATTATTATCTGCCCCACTCACTGGCTTTGTCTGTCTGGTTGCGAAAATAGGGCGGGAGCCCACGCATTTTTTTTCAGCAATTTTACACCTCATATATATATATACATGTCATTGAATTTGTGACACATATATATTATATTTATATTTGTAGTTCATACACTTCTACATAGTATAATAGCCGCTAATTCAATTGCCGGCTTTTGTGAAAATGCAGAACCCGACATGAAATGACACTTGGTGTACATAGGGTTAAACATTTCTTTTCATGTCCTTTGCTATCTAATTTGCACAAACAATTAAATCAGACTATGTGTGCAAAATTTCACACCTCTAGGGGTTAATTAAAGGTGTAAATTCGTAGCAAAAAAGTCCGTTTTTTTTACAACGAATTTACACCTTTAATTAACCCCTAGAGGTGTGAAATTTTGCACACATAGTCTGATTTAATTGTTTGTGCAAATTAGATAGCAAAGGACATGAAAAGAAATGTTTAACCCTATGTACACCAAGTGTCATTTCATGTCGGGTGACCCGACATGAAATGACACTTGGTGTACATAGGGTTAACCATGTCTTTTCATGTCCTTTGCTATCTAATTTGCACAAACAATTAAATCAGACTATGTGTGCAAAATTTCACACCTCTAGGGGTTAATTAAAGGTGTAAATTCGTAGCAAAAAAGTCCGTTTTTTTTACAACGAATTTACACCTTTAATTAACCCCTACAGGTGTGAAATTTTGCACACATAGTCTGATTTAATTGTTTGTGCAAATTAGATAGCAAAGGACATGAAAAGAAATGTTTAACCCTATGTACACCAAGTGTCATTTCATGTCGGGTGCTTCTGTCTTTTCACTGAAGCCGGCTTTACCCGGCAATTGAATCAAAGGATATTTTACTATGTAGAAGTGTATAAACTATACATATATGTATATATATATGTCACAATGACATGTATATATATATATATGTATTCTATGTGTGTATATTTAGTGTTTACAAGGAAAGAATGGGGTTTTTTTAGTTGCGATATTTTGTTCCCATAGACTTACATGGGACTTCCGGTATCGGTATCGGGTATCGCCGATATTTTAGTGATATCGGCGATACCATTCCGATTCCGATACTTTAGCATATCGGAAAGTATCGCTCAACTCTAGTCAAGATCCATTGAAGCATTCCAGAGTTATAACCTCATAAAGAGACAGTGGTCAGAATTGTAAAAATTGGCCCGTCATTAACGTGCAAACCACCCTTTCGGGTTAAGGGGTTAACAATGGTGAGCCCAGGCCCAATGTTGAGATTTTGGTTTTTGTTTACCACATACCACGATTCATTATGCACAGATACAGCAGAGAAATATAGGAATAGTACAGTGCCAAAGATTTCACTTGCTTCTTACATTACATGAGTGATAGGTATTGTAAATTTTTCAATAACTCAGAAACCAGTGAATCCTCGCAGCGCACAGTGCATGCCTTGGGGTAATTCAAAAGTTTTCATTTTAGGCCGGACAGTATAGTTCTCCATACAGCATTATGAGCACCACGCAGTCCTCCATATAGTATTATAGGCACCACATAGTCCTCCATACAGTATTATAGGCACCACATCGTCCTCCATACAGTATTATGGGCATCATATAGTGTTCCATACAGTTTTATGGGCACCACATAGTCTTCCATACAATATTATGGGCACCATATAGTCCTTCATACAGTATTATGGGCACGACATAGTCTTCCATACAATATAATGAACCTCATGTATTGTTCTATACAGTAAATTGAGCACCATATGTTGCTCCAAACTGTAGGAGTCCCATATATTGCTCCGTACAAAATACTGTGCCCATATAGTGCTTCATACAGTCTAATGAGCCCCATATATTGCTCTATACAATATAATGAGTCCTGTTATGATTTGGTAGCTGAGGAGAGCAGGCAAAAAAGGAAATACACCAGAGCAGTTGGAAACTATGAGATTGCAGTACCCTGACTAACCACCACAACTAGAGGCAGCCGTGGAGCGTTCCTACGTTGGTCCTAGACGCCTCGTCACAGCCTGAGAAACTAACTACACCTAAAGATAGAAAGAGGAAAGCTATCTGCCCTGGAGCAGATCCCCAAAGAACATAGAAAGCCCCCAAACATGTAATGGCGGTTAGACAAGAAGAAATACTGACACAGACAGAAAATAGTATGAGCAAACGTTGGGGCCCAAACTTACTAAATAGAAAAGGATAGGAAGGGCACTTACTGCAATCCCAAAAAACCCTGAAAAGCACCAACTCTACTAATTTCAAAAAACCTGAGATCACACGACCTCTACCACCTAAAACAGCAGCCACTGAAAAAACTGGAAAAAGCAAATGTACAAACATCAGTGGCTGAACTGAACTGAGAGGCAAAAGCCCCCAGAGGGGACCCTGAAGGCCCCCACAGAAGTGCAGGACAAAATGCAAAAATCAAGCACAAAAACAAAAAGAAGAAAATGTCTTATCTGTTAGCAGGAGATTCAGACACGACACAGCAGGCTACCAAGGAAACAGGAATCAAGGATTGAGACCAGAACAACTTGATCACCGGCAACCCTGATGGGAAGGTGACTCCCTTATATAAGACCAGTCAGTAACACCTGATTCCCAATCCTCACAATCTTCACTGGACAGTCCAGTACCATTTGTAACCACCAGAGGGAGCTTCTGCTCAGAACTCATTTCCAGCCTATTCACAACAGAGTCCCATAAACTGCTCCATACAGAATAATGGGCCCCATATATTGTTCCATACAGAAAAATTGACCACATATAATGCTCCATACATAATAACGGACCCCCATATAATGCTCCATACAGAATAATGGACCCCATATATAATGCTCCATACAGAATAATATGCCCCATATAATGATCCACACAGAATAATGGATTCCATATAATGCTGCATACAGAATAATGGACGTCATATAATGCTGCATACATAAAAAACAGACCCATATAGTGCTCCATACCGAATGTGTCCCATATATTGCTCCATACAGAATGGGCCCCATATATTGCTCCATACAGTATGGGCACCATATAATGTTCATTACACAATGGGTCCGCTTGCTCAGGGCCTCGGTACTTGCCCGGGTGGTGATGTGGCCCTGGAGTAGCATTTTTAGCATACAAAACACCAGCACTCTTGATGAATTTGATGGGTGGCGTTTGGCCATGACCCTGTCCTGTTTTTTTCTCCTCCCATTTCAGTGGAACTCATTCAAACTTGTGTGAAAGTGCCAAAAGGCAAATAATTTGGTGACTTTTCAAAGCTTTCACAATAGTTTTCTGGGGTAAAAGTTTTGATTAATTGGCTCTATTGAGTTTTTGTAATTCCCCCCTAAGCTATTGCCCTTATCACCTGATTATCATTGCTGTAACCTAAAGGTACTGCCACACTAAGCAATCCCGCTAGCGATCTCGTTAGCGTTGCATACTAATGAGATCGCTAGCGGGATCGTTTCTATATCGCTAAATGGGCCACATTTAGCGATATAGTTAACGACGCTATCGCCGTTAGCGATCTTCTTAACGACTTTAGCGGTACAAAAGTACCGCTAAATCGCTAAGAAAAGGTGCCACACAGCGATAAGATACTTACCCAGCGGGAGCGCCAGCGATGAAATAGGGTCCGGAACGATTCCAGCGACGAGCGAGATCACAGCAGGAAGCTCGTCGCTGGAAGCTGCCGCACTGAACAATATCGCTAACGGGATCGCTAAATAGTGACGTTTTTTAGCGATCTCGTTAGCGATATTGTTTAGTGTGGCATACCCTTTACTCTCACAGCAAATGTAATACTGGAAAAAGATATTTAATAGACATATTTTGTTACTAACATATAAATACATTTCTCATTTCTTCTCAGTCTTCAGCAATCTTTCTAATGGCAAAACAATCAGAAATTGTCCTTTATTTGACATACATTTTGCAGAATAATTCCATGTTTTAGGCACTATCATTTTCAATAAGCAGAAACTACTTTCACACACTTGATAGTAGCAGCTTATCATTTCTTCAAAATGCTTTGCTGAAAAATTGATATCCATTGAATCTTAGATCAAAACAAATATAGAAAAGTACTTTTCCTCAAACAGACAAATGAACACGTATGAATATATACGAATATAAGGAGACATTTCTTTGTATTGCTTTTGATTTATAGAAGTATAATTCCGTGGTTACCTATTGTTACTTAGTCATCTAGTTATTTTTTGAAAATTCATTCTGCTATATAAATAAAACAAATGTAAAACTCTTCCTGATGGAAATTATATGATTGTTACAACCTTGGTAAGAATTAAATAAAAATATTGACAATCCTGAGTTTTATGATAAACACGAACCTGAAAGCCTCCATAGAGATTAGACTGTCATCAGCTGAACTTGCCGATATCGGTGGGATCAGCTGACAGTGTAATGTGTATGGGGCATTCTCCCTCGGCAGCAGGTTTCTCATGGAGAACACAAGATAATTTGGCTAGCATCTATCTATTGTGCATATGAGGCTTCATGTGATTCCTGGATATTTATAACAATTTAGTGCAATCTTTTATATTGAAGCCACCTATATAATTAATAACCAGCAAAGGCTATGCAGACAGCTGAGGGCTGATATTAATAGCCTAGGAAGGGGCCATGGATACTGCCCCCTCCCAGATTAAAAACATCAGCTCTCAGCCGTCCCAGAAAAGGTGCATCTATAGGATGCGCCAAATCTGGTGCTTAGCCTCACTGTTCTCACTTGCCCTGTAGCGGTGGTAAGTGGGGTTCATATTTGTGGGGTTGATGTCACCTTTGTATTGTCAAGTGACATCAAGCCCACAGGTTAGTAATGGAGAGGTGTCTATAAGACACCTCTCCATTAGTATCCCCATAGTGATATTGTATAAAACCACAGATACCCAGAATAAAGTCCTTTGTTTGAAATAATGACACAGACTCTTTTAATAATCTTAATTAAATCACACTTACCGAACACCTAATCAACCGAAGCCAACGTCTCCTGCAACAAAAATAAAATAATAAACCACAAATATTCCAAGAAGATAATCCATAATGTCCCACGATGATCCTGATCACTTTGAGAGCAGTCACTGATGTGACTGCTCTCAAAGACAGCCGGTGATACACTGACAGTAGGTACTTGCTCCCGCAGTGTATCACTGAGCTGCCATGAGAGAGGTCACCGGAGTTCATTAGCTGATCAGCTCCAGTGATCTCCCTTACGGCACCACTGCTGCGTGGGAAAGTTCTCATGCCACAGTGCCATAAGGGAGAGCACCGGAGCTGATCAGCTGATGAACTCTGATGAACTCTCACAGCAGCTCAGTGATACACTGTGGGTGTCAGTACCTCCTGTCAGTGTTTCGCTGGCGGCCGGGTAGAGCAGTCATATCTGCCGATGTGACTGTTCTACATGTGAAATCGCCGTGGGACACTCAGGATTATGTGGACTACGGCGGACAGGTGGGTATATGGTGGTTTATTATTTTACCTTATTTCTAGGAGACGAGGGCATCGGGGATTGGGCATTAAGGTGAGTATAATTTTTTTTATTTTTATGTGAATATGTATGTAATTTTACTTTTTTTTTTTTTTAACAGTGAGCACAGGCGCCGGCACATGTTACTACTCTCCCATCAGTGGCACCTGCTGTCACTGTTATCAGTGACAGCAGACGTAGCCCGATGAGAGCAGTAGTCTCATCGGCCCACGCCAACTTTTTACTGCAGGAAACAGTCAGCTGTGGGATCAAGCTGACGTCGGACAGCATGATCCCGCAGCCCTGTGACTGACAGTACCGGCGGTAGCGTTACCATGGGTCGCAGTCACAGCTGCGGTGTCAAGCAGATTTCTACCAGCACAATCCCGCAGTGCTCTGAATGATGGTCTTACCACCGCGCCGGTGTTTCCCTTACTGTCACACAGATGACAGCTGGGAAACACCATAGAAAGACGGTAAAACGCAATACAAAAACTCAGCAAATCTGCAAACATTTTTATACCTGCGTTTTTGCTGCGGATTTGACTGACTCAATTGAAGTCAATGGGTGCGGAAACGCTGCAGAAGCACAAAAAAATTGACATGCGGCAGAAAAAAAACGCACTGCAAATATTCACGGAAATTTACTGATCATGTTACACAACACTTCAGGGTTGCCATTGAATTACCTTGCGCAAGGATTCCATTGCGTTTTTCGACCATTTCCGCGCGGAAAAAAAACGCCACGGAAAGGCATCAAAAACGCATGGCGTGCACATAGCCTTAGTGTTTTGGCTGCAGTGGTGATATCATGTCCACAGCTCACATCATTGCTGCAGCCAATCACTCAGATCAGTGGTTAATCTCATCAACATCAATCAACCCACTTAGCTCATTGATTGCCTGCAGCGGTGATATGAACTGTTGACATGACGTTACCTCTGCAGACAAAATACTAGGAGAGCCAGCGTCAACCTAGGGAGCATGAGCACTATCTGATCCACTTTTTTAAGTGGAAAACCTCTTTAATCTAAAGCCACAGGTGTGAAGCAATATGACGTCACTTCCTATTATCACTTTTGCCAAAATGATTCCCAAAATTGAATAAAAAAAGTCATTGTATTTTTGTGGCATACAAACATATTTAGCTATTATTCTACCTGCTCAGTTACTATTATTGGGTGGAATCTTACATTTTTATGGAAATTTCCTTTAACGCAGCACTCCAACATTTATTTTTCAGCGCTGGAGTGGTACTTCTAATCTAAGGTCCCTGACCCTAGTACTATCTATACTTACCGGCCGCCATCTTCACCTTTTATCGGCGTCGCTCCGGTCCTGCAGCGTAATCTTGTGACCGCAACTTTTGAAGCTTACAAATCTGAGGACCAATAAAGACTCCTTCCTTTATCTTTGCTTCACTCAACCTTGGAAATTTATCAATGTGATACTTATATGTGTTTGAATTTTTGTCCATTACCTTTACAATGTTCTTTATTAGCCCAAACTTGATATGTAATGGTGGTAACAAAATCTAAAGTGGGTCAACCAGTGCTCGATGCAGGACATTTGAAGTGAATGTCGGAGAGGCCAGACTCTTTTATTGTAGTGATATTCTCTTTCACGACAAACCAACTCATACAAAAAACAGCAGTATTTTGTGTAACCACCCTGCAAACCAAGTAAGAGGGCAACCATCTTTAAGTCACCACAGAGAAGCCAAAAATGTTGGTCATAGACCAGGTACCTCAACAGCTGTTTCATTTTGTCAGAGGTTTCTTTCATGTGGACTGCATAGCCAACTGGAATTGAAGATAGCCCATTACCATTATGCAGCAAGATGGCTTTTAGGCTTGCTTTGGATGAATCAATGAAGAACCTCAATTCCTCTGTATTATGACTTATCTTTAAAGCTTCCATTAAAGTGTTGATGTTGTTTCATGCCAAAAGATAATCCTCCATGAAGAAGTATTGGACACGACCTTTATCACGGTTTCGAAACAAAGAAATCCAAGCATGGCCCGCTAGGAGATTCCACTGCTGCAACCTGGAATTTAAGAGCTCAGCCTTTCTCTTGGGTAGATTCACATTTCTAACAAGATCGTTCAGTTTACTTTGTGTTATGAGGTTTGTTTCAGTTGAAGTTGCTGACAGAAAGTCTGGCTCATGAGAGGAAGATGCTTCATGACACCAAGAGATCTTTCTTCCTCACTTGACTCGATTGAAAATGTTTCTGGTGCTTGTGGAACCGGGAGTTCTTCTGTATGTGGTACTGGCCCTTTTTGCAGATGAAATGTTTGGATACTGTAAAGTTCACTTCTTCTTCCTTGAAGCTGCTTTCTTAATAGGGGGGGAAATAGCAATCGGTATTGTGATCGGTTGGCTCTCTCCAGATCACTGGGACTGCAAAAGGCATAGCTTGCCTCTTTCCATGCAACCAATGTGTAAGATGTGATGAACATCTATTGCAGCATATGCATGGAGCCCAACTCTTGTCCTATTCTGCAGTCAAAATACAGGTTGAAGGCTTGCTTTATCATGGTAGTCAACTTTTGCCTTTGTGACGCAAAAGTGACTTCTCCGCATATGCAAAAAAAAACTATCTGCTTTGTTAATGCAAGAATGAAGGAATATCTGAAAAGAAAAAATGTAGAAACATGTCAATATGCTAAGAAACTAAGCTAAGAAATCATAAAACTGTATACCTTACACAGAGAGCATTTATAAAAGTAGGTGATGTAACTATTTAGGATTACGTCATCAGAGCTGAGTTGGCGTTTTTTGATAGAAGAAAAGATGATAGAATACTGAAAGCTCAGACTATATAGTTGATGTCATAGACTAGCTACTATCAATGCAATAATGATGACGAAATAATAAAGACCCAATTTTTCTATAAGCCTGCATGAAAGGAGTCATAAGAAATTACAACCTCCTCTGATCTTGAAAATTAGAACCAATCAGCAAATTTAAGTATCATATTCGTTTTCAGCACCACAAAATTAGTTGAATTCAAATTTTTTCATCTCAGAACCCATTTGACTGTTGAACAGTGATTTTGCAAAATAGTTGATCAGTGAAATGAAATGACTACTGATATTTTACTCTCTCAGTGTCAGATCTGCAGTATTAAAACACCAATAGGAGAATGGGTTCAAATATGACTGCAAACAAAACCGAACATGTAAGTTTTAAAGGAAATCAGTCAGCAGGTTTTTTTCCTAGACCATGGGAGAGCAGCATGATGTAGGTGCATAGACCTGATTCCAAATATCACTTACTGGTCTGCTTGTTGCAGGTTTGATAAAATCCCCATTTTATCTGCTGCAGATCTAAAAGTTCTCTCAATGCTGAACTCTGTATGATCCCACTGTTACGACTCTGTTGTCGGGTGACCCAGGTCAGGGGATCCTTCCCTGTCCCTAACGCTATTGATGCTCTAGCTCGCCCTGTTCCCCAATGGTGAAGATGCCGGGGCCATGTACCTTCCTTTAGCTCCTGAATCTGCCCCCAGTCTGTACCCTTCCCCCACCCAGGGAAGAGGGGGGTACTAGCGTACCGTAATAAACCAATCAGATTAACAAGATAATACATACGGGGATAAAGGAAAATACAAATCATACAAATATACTCACACAAACAACAGAGGAATACACCGGGGAATGGAGGATGGGGTAAAACCAAAGTAGAGGAAGAAGGGGAATCTCCCCCCAAACTAGCAACAGTCACACATAAATACACCAAAAACCTTCTCAAATACAGCCACCAACCAACATCCTCAAGACATGCAGCATAAGCTATTTCCAACAATGAGTGCTTGCCAGGGCTCAGATTATATAGGAGATGGGAGTGGATAACTATGAACAGCTGAGCTTTAATGCAGGAAAGCTTCCAGGAGCTCTCAACTGATCAGATTACCCACTGCACTGCTAAACAAAACCTGCACCATTTAATATGTAGATGAAGTGCTTCTAATGAGTACAGGAGTAGGAGAAATCAGATGCTGCAGTCTTCTGGCACCTCTCTGTCGCGGTAAACCCAGGTACCCTCACACATCACTAATTAGCAGTTTTCTGTGTACACTGTGTATAGGCTGAAAAATAAAGATCAGTGGTGGAGGCAGGGTTATAGCGAATTCACGAATATGATGGCATACATGTCAACAGGTTTACTAGGCTTCTAGTGATAACCTCCTGTTAATTAGTGATGAGCAAATGTGCATGGATAATGTCTTATTCAAGCATACTCGCGTGTTATCCGTGCATCTGGGTGTGCTCGCATGTTCGTGTCTCTGCGGCTGCATGATTTGCAGCTGTTAGACAGCCTCAACACATGTGGGGATTTCCTAACAGGCAATCCCCACATGTGTTCAGGCTGTCTAACAGCTGCAAATCATGTAGCTGCAGGCATTAAAACATAATATAAGAGCACTCCCAGATTCTCGGATAACACCCGAGCGTGCTCAGATAAGACATTATCCGAGTACATTCGCTCATCACTAGTGTTGATAAAGCTGTGATGTTGACCAAACTACTGAAAGCAGCCCAGTAAGTGACACATAGCTGGATTCGGGGTCTCTGCTCCTACATTATGCTGCTTTAAGATTAAGTGGCAAAAATCTAGTTACAGATTCCTAGATTCTTAAAAGTGAAATTAGTCAGAGCCATTGTATTTCTGTGTTACATCTAGACATTTAAACACATGTGCAAAGACTAATTGCGGTCAAATTATTTATTTTAGCAATGGAATGCGAGAATAGGATATTTAGTTGAGTTCTTACAAATCTGCTATAAATACAAATATGTATTGTTACCAAGTTAAATTACGTCTACAACATTACATATCTTATTTCCTACAACAAAATGCACCAAAGGCCTATATTATTAACTCTGATTGTCTCTAGATACTAAGCTCTTTTTATTTAGCCTCACATACAATATTAATCAACGCTCACTGAGTATATTGATGTCTCGGTTTGATAGCCACATTGCAAGCAGAGACAATCTTAAATCACTCTACTTCTCTTTCACCATGTGGATATTTTCTTTCCAAGGCAATAAAGAAGGAACATTCCTAATCTTTAGTTTTATACTATCCACATGCGTTAGAGAAATAAACGAAACACAGAAATAAATGATGTTCCATATGTGTATTTAAAATAAGATTTCAGCTTTTATTTGCAAAACTACAGTGGAAAAACAACAGTGAATTGTGTTTCCTATATGTAGCATGGTTACTGTGGGATTGTGCATAGGTTCAATTATTTCCTTGCACTGAGTGATCTGAGGAAAAAAAATTACAGCATACAAAATTTGCCTCCGACAGTTTATAAGTATGTGGAATATATCGGACCGCACTCGGATAACCTTTGAGTGCGGGTCAATTTTCATGGACTGACAATGGAGAAGTGTTGAACCCAAAGTCACCACTGCCGGAATAGCCACAAACCACCAGAAAAATATGTTAAAGGATTTTTATTGAAACATAATTAAAAACATGGTACATATGTAATATAGTGGTCTAATAAGTAAGAAAAGGTGATGGAGGAACAGCAATAACCCATAACACACAGAGATAAAGCATAATTACATCTAGTTAATGACATGATAATCTGATAAGTAAATTCCAGAAATCCAATCCACAAATGCACTGCTTACCCATAGTGTATCAGAGCTGAAACGACCCTCCACGCTGCCCCGACGCGCATTTTGCGTAGTTGCTTTCTCGAAAGGAAGTACAAATTATGTTGCCTGCCAGGTATTTTAAAAGGACACTAAGTGCCAATTAGGCAGTGCATGAGCATGGCGGTCCATGCCAATAAATGTACGTCTGCCTACAAGCCGCGCGCATGTTGGGTAATCATAGCTCAGTGACATCAATGACATGTGAGTGCCGCAGTACTGATGATCAGGACAGAACAACATGGCGTCAAGATGCAGTGCACATGGTCACCTCGGCGGCCATTTTTTAGAGGCTTAGTGTACGTGGCCATATCTAAAGTTACACAAGACATGGAGGGGCAGTCGGGGAGATGGCAGGAAGTAGATGGAGCGAGAACCACGCTTTAAGTGTAAGTGAAGTGTTAAAGCAAATGGAAAATGTAACTGATTGTAAGTGCAGTGCAAAGAATAAATATACAATTTAAAACAGACAATACATAAAAATCATTAGAAACATTTCATAAGCAGCATGTCAATTAAAAATAAGTTGAATAAAATGTGAGTCATATGGTGTGAAAGAAAGTGTATGATGAAATGGTAAGTGAATATATGTAAAAACACATGAAATATGATAAGAAAGTGCTGAAGCAAAATCAAGGAAGCCAATGAAAAAAAAATGAGTCTGCCAATCATGGTGAGATAAAAAATAGTCAAATCTAAAATATGACAGCCATATAGTATTATAATACATTAAGCCACATATATCAAAACAATTATTGCCCATTGTGCACAAGGGTACCCGCCCAAAAGAAATCCCCATATTCCCATCCCTATCCATCATGTAAACCTCCATAAAAACTACTACCCCCATCCAGAAGGGCATAGGTAGTGATGTTGCCCATCAATGTGAACAGACGCCTGTCAGCTGGAAAAGCAGGAAACAATCCAGGATAACTCAGACCAACAATAAGGGTGCCAATGAAAACTAAAAGCAAGCCAAACTAGTAATAATGTAATGTTGAGGGTACATCAGCCCTGATACACCATGGGTAACCAGTGCACTTTACATTAATTTGTACAGCTCTCTCTGTTATGTGCACATACACAGGCATTTACAGTTTGGAGTTCTGGTATTTATTATAATTTTAACTAGATGTAATTATGGGCTACCTTTGTGTGTTATGGGCTATTGATGGAGGATTAGTGTACTTATTCAGCAATACTGAGGATTAAAGACATCAATTGCCAGGAAATACAGTGGGTTCGGAAAGTATTCAGACCCCTTAAAATTTTTTCACTATTTGTGTCATTGCAGCCATTTGGGTAAATGCAAAAAGTTATTTTTTTTCTCATTAATGTACACTATGCGCCCCATCTTGACTGATAAAAAACAAATTTATTAAAAAAGAAAAACTGAAATATTACATGGTCATAAGTATTCAGACCCTCTGCTCAGACACTCATATTTATGTCACATGCTGTCCATTTCCTTGTGATCCTCCTTGAGATGGTTCTACTCCTTCATTGGAATCCAGTTGTGTTTAATTACACTGATAGGATTTGATTTGGAAAGGCACACACCTGTAAGACAGTGCATGTCAGACCAAATGAGAATCATGAGGTCAAAGGAACTGGCCAAGGAGCTCAGAGACAGAATTGTGGCAAGGCACACATCTGGCCAAGGTTACAAAATAATTTCTGCAGTACTCAAGGTTTATAAGAGCACAGTGGCCTCCATAATCCTTACATGGAAGAAGTTTGGGACCACCAAGGTTTGAGAAGAACCTTGGTGAGAGAGGTAAAGAAGAACCCCAAGTACACTGTGGCTGAGCTCCACAGATGCAGTAGGGAAATGGGAGAAAGTTTCATAAAGTCTACTATCACTGGGGCCTTTCAAAAGTCGGGCCTTTATGGCAGAGTGGCCCAATGGAAGCATCAGTGTCAGCACAAACTGTACTTCGACATTTGAATGAAATTAAAAGCTATGGCAGGAGATCCAGTTTGCCAAAATGTACATGAGTAAGCCAAAATTCTTCTGGGAAAGCGTCTTGTGGACATATGAGACCATTATAGAGCTTTTTGGTAAAGCACATCATTCTACTATTTACCGAAAACAGAATGAGGTCCTAAAAAGAAAAGAAAACAAAACCTACAGTCAAACATGGTGGAGATTCAAAGATTTTTTTTTTTTGCTGTCTCTGGCACTAGGTGCCTTGACTGTGTGCAATGCATCATGAAATCTGAAGATTAACAAAGGATTGTGGGTAGCAATGTAGTGCCCAGTGTCAGAAAGCTGGTTTTGCGTTCTAGATCATTGGTCTTTCAACAGGACAATGAACCCAAACATACTTCAGAAGCACCAAGAAATGGATGGAAAAAAGTACTGGAGAGTTCTGAAATGGCCAGCAATGAGTCCTGATCTAAATCCTATTGAAAACTTGTGGAGAGATCTTAAAATTGTTATTAGGAGAAGGTATTCTTCAAATATGAAAGACATGAAGTAATTTGCAAAAGAAGAGTGGTCCAAAATTCTAGTTGAGAGGTGTAAGAAGCTTGTTGATGGTTTTAGGAAGTTATTGATTGCAGTCAATTATTCCAAAGGGTGTGTAATAGCTGAGGGTGGCAACAATTTAGTCCGGCCCATTTTTGTGGTTTTGTGTGAAATTATGTTCAATTTGCCATTTTTTTGTCTGTTTTTTGTTGTTGTTCCATTACACACAAAGGAAATAAACGTGTATAACAAAGATATGTAATTGCAATCATTTTCGGAGAGAAATACTTCATTTTCTGGAACAATGTCAAGGGTGCCAACACTTTCAGCAATGACTTTAGTTAGACTGAGGACTTGTAGCTTAATGCTGGACAACTCCTTTAGTATTTGACATGAGTAGCATTATCAGAGTGTTGTTGTAGTGTAGTGAGTAGAGATGGGCAAACCCAAACTGTAAAGTTCGGGACAGTACCGAAAACAGTGTTCGGTCACAAGGTCCCGAACACGGGTTTCAATGGGAAACCCGTGTTACAGGTCGGGTCCAGGGCCATTAATTATACTGTCCAGCGACGCGTCATCCCGTCCCGCTGTCTCCCAGCGCATCTGCTTCCGGGGCCGCTCATTAACTGCCAGCAGTATTCACTGCACTCTCAAGTCTTCGGCTTTTTCCGGCAGTGTTCTTGAGGTGACGTCACCGTCATGCAGCAGCCCCGGAAGCAGATGCGCAGGGAGACAGCGGGACAGGAGGACAGGTAAGTATAATTATAGTAATGGGTCCATATTGGTAAAGTCCAAGTTCGGGGTTTGGACGCAAGTTCACGTCATCTCCGACCCTGAACTCAAACTTTACAAAAAACTCGGGCGAACCCACGGATCCTGAACATCGGGGGATTCGCCCATCACTAGTAGTGAATTCTACATAGTGCGCATTTGCTTTATGTTATGCTTTTATTCTACAAGTGTGAGCGTAAGATTTATAACACTGTGCTCAAGTCAGCGCTGCTTTGAAGTATATTATATACTTTTTTTATGACTCATTGCAATTAAAGCTATTTGCAATACTGAAAAATATGTGTTTGGTTTGATAATTAAACCTAATCATGTTGCAAGGATCATAAAATGATAGCTACCTCCAAAATGTGACACTGGTGAGATAGTTTTCTTTCTTGTTGAATGCTGATTTTTATACTTATTTTTTCAGTGGAATGTTGCAAAAAAAAAAGGGCTCCATATACAGAAACTCTCCTAAATTATTTTTCCAGGAAAATCACATGTACAGTAAGTGGGAAACTTGGGTGGAAAGAAAACAAATACCGTTGCACTGTTATCATTTTAAAGAAACTCAAATGCCAATGAGCAAATTTAAGCTTAATATGCACCCACTAATAGCATTTACATATATTTCTGTACATTACGTTTTATGGAGATGCTTAGGGGTGGTTATACGGCTTATTGCAGTTTACTGTATATTTTTATAGTTCACTTGTAACGCTGAGCCATTGCTAGTGACAGAAAACACCTTGGGCTAAATTATTCTTGTTTATGCACTTTGAATAAGATTATTTTGTTTTCCTCTATTAGAGTGTCAGCAAAATTGTGACTTTTATTTGCAAACTAAATCAGAATGATAGCAGCAGTTTCTTTTTATTATAACACGTTAGATAAGCTAACAGAATCATAAACTATGACCCCAGCAGCATTCTTTTAATACATACAGACATGCAATGAAAGGAAAACTTCTCATATGACATCGTCTTGCTCACTGGCCTTGCTAAACAAAGTGGGAGTGACATAAATGGGAGTTGTAAGCAGGAGTTCAACATGTGTAAGTACTTATTATTTATTATTATTATTATACATTTATATAGCGCCATTTATTCCATGGCGCTTTACATATGAAAAGGGGAAAAATATAGACAGGTACAATAAACATGTGCTGGACAAGGGACACACAAGTACAGAAGGAGACAGGACCCTGCCCGCGAGGGCTCACAGACTGCAGGGATGGGTGAGAATACACTAGGAAAGGGTAGAGCTGGTCGTACGATGGTTCAGTACACTGAGGATCATTGCAGGTTGTAGGCTTGTCGAACAGGTGGGTCTTCAGGTTTTTCTTGAAGGTCTCCGTTGTTGGTGAAAGTCTGATGTTTTGCGGCAGGGAGTTCCAGAGTATGGGGGAAGCCGGGAGAAGTCTTGTATGCGGTTGTGGGAAGAAGAGATGAGGGGGAGTCGAGAAGGAGATCTTGAGAGGATCGAAGGTTGTGTGTAGGTAGGTAGCGGGAGACCATGTCACAGATGTATGGAGGAGAAAGGTTGTGGATGGCTTTGTATGTCATGGTTAAGGTTTTGAACTGGAGCCTCTGGGCAATAGGAAGCCAGTGAAGGGCCTGGCATAGTGGGGAGGCAGGGGAATAGCGGGAAGACAGGTGGATTAGTCGTGCAGCATTTTTCTTTACCTTTTATTATTCATTACTGTTTTTTGTTTGAATGGATAAATGGATGGCAGGATTCAAGGTTTCCATCAGTGTCCAGACTACAATAAGCATGTACAAAAGGAGTAAGGGTTCATGGAGTTTCAGGTGAATACCAGTGTGGCAGATGTGAAAATGCTGCCAACGTGGAAGCTCATATTAGAGATCGGGAGGAGCAAAATGCAACACTCAGGGCTACTAATAATTTGAGAAACGCTTGTTGCTCTCTGAGCAAGCAGTGGGGTAGACATGGAGGGTAGATAAGTGGGTCAGAAGTAGGCAAGTAGCTGGGTTAATCTAGTAAAAAAAGAGTGGAAAAGGGACTGAGATACAGCAGTGAAGGTCGCTTCTGTTTCTGTACTGCCAAGCAAAGTTGCCAAATTACGTGATGATGCAAGGGTGTCAGTTTAGGAAATGGTAACCCTAGTGGATAATGATTTTTCCAACAGCTAAGGAAACAGCCCAGCTAGTAGACAAATGAGAAGATAATGTAGTTTTAGTAAAATAGTTAAAGGGAACCTGTCAGCAGGATTGAGCTCAGTAAACTACAGACAGTGTCAGGTTGGTGCTGTGATACTGATTACAATGATACCTTGGTTCATGAAAACCATCTTGTGGTTTAATCACTGTCTGTAGGTTACTCAGCACAATCCTGCTGACAGGTTCCCTTTAATTGTTATAATGGATTCTATCAGTGAATCAGGAATACATATAGAATAATTTGTCACCACCAAGACGACCACAACCAAAAGGAGTTGGTATGTTGGCTGCATAATTAGATGAAGTGGGCTACTACAATAGCGGTTACGGTAGATTTTAATTACACATATACCGTATTTTGTGGATTATAAGATGCACTTTTTCCCTACAAATGTGGGAGGAAAATGGGGGGTTTCTTATAATCCGAAGTGAGCTTACTGGGGGCTTGCGGCGGTAGAGTAGAGTCACAGAAGGCAGGGTTGCTGCTTAAGGAGGTCGTCGGGGGCAGGAACGAGGCAATACTGCGGTGCCTGGATCTCAGAGAGTGTTGGCGCTGGTGAGCAGAATCCATTTTCCCTATTATAACCCTGTGTTGGACTTAAAGAAAATGACCACTGGATTCGGCACCTAGCAGATTGACACCTTCTGTGATCCCAAGTACTGCAGCATTGCCCCGCACCTGCTGCCGCCAGCCTCCTGAAGCAGAAACCCTGCCTATTCTGACCCCACTTCACCTCAGCCACCCACCAGGTAAGCTACTGTTAAAAGGGAATATAAGACCACCACCATTTTATTTAAAAATAATGTTTCACTATTTTGCACCCCAAAATTTTGGATGCGTCTTATAATCCACAAAATACGGTAATACCCGAGGTTATGGTTCTGCTTAACAAAGAGGAGAAAATTCCTCAGCTTGTTGCATGATAATTTTATGGGCCAGTTTGATGAAGACCTGAAAGGAGGTGATGTTCTATTGGATCTCGTAATTTCTAACACTTAATTTTAAAAAGGGAGCAGCTTCTGACAGATGCTGACACAAGTGTTAAATGGGAGCGCATCAAAGGGAACTTGTCACGTGAAAAAACTCTATTAACCTGCAGATATGGGGTTAATCTGCAGGTTAATAGTGTTCTGAACCTGCCTGGCACACGCACTTACAGCTCTGCTGTCAGGAGGAGATTAACTTTATTCTTATTCTTCCAGGCAGCATTTGAGTATCAGTCATGGGGGTGGCGCTGGAGCGGGTTCCATCACCGCTCAGTGTATAGAGAGCAGCGGCTGTCACCACTCCCCAAGCACTGATGGACAGCAGGTTCAGCATTAGGGCCAGCTGTCAGTCAGCTTGGGGGACACAGTTACAGCAGCCGCTTTCCATACACAGAGCGATGACTGAACCTCAGCACCACCCCCGTTACTGAAGCCCAAACACTGCCGGAAAGCAATAAAGTTAATTTCCTCCCAGGAGCAGGGCTCTAAGTGCTGACACCGGGCAGCTTCAGCTATTAACCTGCAGTTTAACCCTATGCCTGCATTTTTTCATGTAACAGGTTCCTTTTAAATCTATAGTAGTGGTTGTAGTCGATCTCAGTACTCTAAATATGACATCTAGCATTCTCACTTGACAATATGTAGATAGGGTCCAAGCTAAGCTACATGGAATCAATCTAAACAAGTATTTTTAAGGAGCTTAGTTTATTTACTGCTGTGCCTCCGTACATTATATTTAGAGACTCTTCAGTGACAAAGGGCTTTAAGTCTTTACTGAAAAATTATAAACCAGTAAGCTTAATATCCATGGTGGGGAAAATGTTTGAGTGGCTTGTAAGAGTATTTATAGGAGTATATGGTTAAAAATAATATTATAAATGATAAGCAGCATGGATTTACTAAGGACAGAAGCTATCAAACTAACCCAATTTTCTTTTATAAAGAGGCGAGTAGAAACCTGGACAGAGGAGTAGGTGTTAAAAGAGCATTTTTGGACTTTGCAAAATCATTTGACACTGTCCCACATAGACATCTAATGGATAAATTAGGTCTATAGGCTTAGAAACTAAGATTCACAATTGAATTGAAAATTGGCTCAAAGACGACACTCTAGGAGTTGTGAATGACTACTATTCGAAATGGTCTCTGGTTAGACCGTTCAGTGCTGAGTTTGATTTTAAACAAAATATTTAACAGATTACAAAAATCTATATGTATATTAAAGTTGTTACAGAAAGCGGGCACACTAGGTGAGGTGGATCCTCTAAACACAAGGTCCAGGTGGACACACGGGTCACAGGGTGTCAGTGAAGCAGGCAGGTGTTGCACGCGGGAAACAAATAGAGTTACTGAATCGAAACTCAAAATTTTAAAGGGATCCTGAAAGCCACAAGTGGATATGAGACATCCTAGAAGCCACAGGTGCACAAATAGAGGCAAAGTGAAAGTCTTAAAGGAGTCCTGGAAGCCGCAAGCAGAAAGGAGATGTCCTTGAAGCTGCAGGCAGACAAGTAGAGACAAACTGAAAGTCTTAAAGGGGTCCTGGAGACCACTGACAGGGTTACTGAAGGCTACAGGCAAACAGGTGAAGACGTGAAGACCACTGACAGGCAGCGGGGGTTACTGGCAGCCAAAAATAAACAGGTGAAGTCCTGAAGACCAGTGACAGGTAGCAGGGTTATTGGAGGCCGTAGACAAACAGGTAAAGTCCTGAAAACCACTCACAGGCAGGTGGCTTACTTGAAGCCACAGATAACCAGATGAAGTTCTGAACACCACTGACAGGCAGTAGGGTTATTGTAAGCCACAAGCAAACAGAGGAAGTCCTGAAGACCACTGACAGTGGGTTTACTGTAAGCCGCAGACAAGTAACTCAGGGATTAGAAACCACAGGCGACCAAGAGAAGGTCTAGCCTGGAGACTGTGAATAGGAACAGTATACAAACTGAAAGAGTTCTAGAAAGTCTTAATACAATACCAAAACATAGGTGTGTGACTTAGGAGGCCTCATATAGGCCTAGGAAATACAACATATGAGAGCACGCCAAGCTACTTGCAAAGCCTGATATGGAACACAAGAAAATCTAATGGACCAGTGCAGGTGCGTAACAGCAGTCTATGGAAGATGCTCATAAGTTAATTGAACAGACTAAGTGTTTGGGAATTCACTTCACATATGAGTTTAAAAATGGATGAATGGAAAATTATGCATCTGGTCATTAATAACCTGAGAGCATTATATGTTCTAGAGGAAGTAAAACTAGGAGAGTCACTTGTTGTGTACTTTGAAATCACAGACTAAATATCAGCATTCAATATGAATGTATTTGTAGATCATAGACTAAATAATAGCTTATAATATGAATGAACTTGTTTATCTCAGACTAAATATCAGTATGCAATGTTAATCAGTGACTTCTAAAGTCAGCAGGACATTGTTAGATAATAAACCAGGCATGGACTCATGGGACAGGGATGTAATACATCATCTGGAATATTCAGTTCAGTTCAGTTCTACAACTAAAGGTACTGCCACACTTAGTGATCTCGTTAGCGATCTCAATAACGACGCAAGCTAAGGAGATCGTTTGTGAGATCTCTTTTAGGTCGCTAGTAGCTGCCAAACAGGAGATCTCATAAACGACTCATCAGCGGTCAGCGATCTCTTTAACGACTTTGGCGGTCGTTAGGATGTCATTAGCATGTACTGAGGCTTCTGATTCATAGGAATTTCCAGCATCGCTCCTGCTCTCTGCGTCCTGCTAGCCTGCTTTGCAACTGCTGCGATCCTCTCTGTGACGCAAAAGAGAACTTATAGATATTGTGATCCATTCCGTGACGCTAAACCCATATGTGTCACAAACGAGGTCGTTCGCAAAAGGTGCCAAACAGCGATATAGGCTCACCAGCGGGACGCCAACGATCAAAAAACGGTCCAGAACTCTAGTGAACGATCAACGAGATCACAGCAGGGGCCACATAGTTGCAACATGCCACACACAGCTAAGTCGCTAACGAGATCGCAAATAGTGACGTTTTAGTGATCTTGTTTGCGATCTCGTTTGCGATCTCGTTTAGTGTGGCATACCCTTAATTTATAGAAAGGGAGGCCTGGAGGTAGAAAAAGTAGATAAGAAAAGATTAAAATAAATATATTCAGTCTTGAGAAAAGACATCTAAGGAGGGACATGATTAACTTGTAGTGGTGTAGCTAGAGTCTGTTGGGCCCCATTGCAAGATTTGGTGTGGCCCCCCATCCTGAATAAATAATTTATATGTATGTGCCCTCCATCCTGGTACATATGTCCTTTATCCTGGGCCCAATCCTGGTATATATATCCCCCATCCATATATAATATATATATATATATATATATATATATATATATATATACCCCTGTTCTGCAACTGTTCTTTAATTTAAAGAAAAAAATAAACCATTATACTCACTGGGGGACATACATTGAAATCATGGTGCGCTATAGCTGAAGCATAATACACTCCCCATAGTCCTCCATATAAAAGCGTGCAGCGTGTCCGCATTGGACATTACCTTTCTGAATCCTGCTCATATAGGTACTATACACATGACCAGGTTTTGCTATGATACGGTTATACCTTGACGTTTGGTAGAGGGCTTAGTATACATTTTTTGCAAAAAAACGTATCAACCAAATACCCTGTGTTTTATCATCTTTTTACTAGCACTTGCTGTTTACTGTTGCTTTACAACAGAGTATTTTTATATGTTTGTTTTACTGTGCTTTTCAATGTTTCATAGTCCTCCATATAGTAAAATGCATCCCATAGTCCTCTATATAATATACAGTATAATATACTATAATGTAAAGTGCTGCAGAATATGTTGGCGCTATAGAAAAAAAATTATTATTATTATTACTGCACAGCCAATAGTCCTCCATATAATATAATGTAAAACCCATGGTCCTCCATATACTATAATGCACAGCCCATAGTCATATACTGTATGTAGCATAATGCACAGCCCATAGTCATCCATAAAGTATAATGCACAGCCCATAGTCATACATAGTAGTATAATGCACAGCCCATAGTCACACATAGTAGTAAAATGTACAGCCCATAGTCATACATAGTAATATAATGCACAGATCATAGTCATCCATATAGTATAATGCACAGCTCATATTTATCCATGTAGTATAACGCACAGCCCATAGTCATCCATAAAGTATAATGCACAGCCCATAGTCATACATAGTAGTATAATGCACAGCCCACAGTCATCCATAAAGTATAATAAAGTATAACACACAGCCCTTAGTTATACATAGCAGTATAATGCACAGCCCATAGTGATACAGCTAGTATAATACACAGCCCATAGTCACACATGTAGTATAATGCACAGCCCATAGTCATCCATAAAATATAATGCACAGCTGATAGTCACACATGTAGTATAACACACAGCCCATAGTTATACATAGTAGTATAATGCACAGGGCTGTAAAAATCACTGTGCCCAAAAATACCTGTGGAGCGGGGCAGCAGCGGTGAAGATGTGTGCTTCAGACAAACAGGACCTGAAGCACGTGACTGCCAAGGGACAGAGCCAGCCACAGGTCTCTCAGAGGAAGCAATAACAGATAGAGAATGCTTCAGGCCAGAGGACCTGAAGCACCTGACTGCT
The DNA here is from genome assembly GCA_033576555.1 of Oophaga sylvatica. Classification (NCBI taxonomy): domain Eukaryota; kingdom Metazoa; phylum Chordata; class Amphibia; order Anura; family Dendrobatidae; genus Oophaga; species Oophaga sylvatica. Next base: position 529,144,527 of record JARQOD010000002.1, read on the forward strand.
GGGGGCATTGCCTAAGCTCCGAGAGCTAGGAGCTAAAGGAAAACTCCTAAGAAGGGTAACTATGGGACAAAGTTACCAAGGGGCATAGACAGAATGGACAGTCAGGACGTAGCCAAGGGGTCATACATAGAGAGAGCAGTGCAGTACAAAAGAAGCAGGCAGAGGGTAGTCAGGATGTAGCCAAGGTGTTGTGAATACTCTGGAGGCGACTTCTGAGCTGGGCCTCCCTCCGGTGGTTGCTGAGGGTAATGAACCAATTGCTGAATGGCTTTCAGCTGGCTCTGAATAGTCTGATATAAGTGATCTGAACTCCCTTCAGCCTTGCCGGTAATCAATTGTTCTTCCAGGTCATGCTTGGAGCTCAGCTTGCATTCCTGCTCTCATTCAGATAAGTGATTTGCTGTTTTTTTTCCTCTGGTTGTATTTCCCTTGCTGGTTTGCTGCTTTGCAGTAGACTTCAGCCTGGTCCCCTTTTGGGGCCTGGCGCTGCAATTGTTCTCTGTTTGTGTTTGCACTTTTGCTTTGTTCCTATGTCACTTTTTATTTGCTGAATTGCTGTGTGTTACACCAGAGATCTGATTTAGGTGGTAGAGATCGTGTGATCTCAGGTTTTTTGTAATCAGAAGTGTTGGTATTTTTGTCAGGGTTTTTTTTGGGTTGCAGTCAGAATTCTTTCCTATACTTTTCTATCTAGACAGATTGGGCCCCAGCGTTTGCTCATTCTATTTTCTGTCTGTGTTCGTATTTTCTTCTGGTCTAACCGCCATTACATGTGTGGGGGCTTCCTATTTCTTTGGGGATTCTGCTACGGGGCAGATAGCAGTCATCTTTCTGCCTTTAGGTGTAGCTATCTCTCCGGCAGTGACAAGGCGTCTAGGATAACCGTAGGTACGCTCCACGGCTACTTCTAGTGTTGCGGTTAGTTTAGGGTCCTGCAATCCAATAGTTTCCAGCCTTTCTGGTGTATTGCTTCTTTGGCTATTTTTGCAATTTCTCCTCAGCTACCGAAACATAACAGTATTACCGGCCAAACTGAAAATTATATGGTACTCAACAGAACAGAAAAATAGTAAAAGGAAAAAGAAAAAAGGGAGTTGTCAGAAATTTTTTATTTTTTCTGTTTGTTGCATTTTTTCCCTCTTTTTCTCTGGGTGCTGAGGAGGAATTTTTTTTTTCCTCAATGGAGTTTGCACAGTTGTCTGGCCGTGTGGAGCAGCTTGCCACTGAGGTTCAGAGTATTGCTATTTATCTTGCTAGGTTGCCGGTTGTGGAACCTAGGATCCCCATGCCAGATTTGTTTTTGGGGGTTAGGTCTACATTTCTGAATTTCAAAAATAACTGTAAGTTGTTTTTTGCCTTGAAGCCTAAGTCCTCAGGGAACGCAGCACAGCAGGTTCAAATTGTCATCTCTCTGCTGCGCGGCGACCCTCAGGATTGGGCTTTTTCCCTGACACCTGGGGATCCTGTTTTGAATGATGTTGATGTATTTTTTTAGGCTCTGGGGTTATTGTACGATGAACCTAATGTCACTGATCAAGCTGAAAATACCTTGTTGGCATTAAATCAGGGTCGTGAAGACGCTGAGCTGTACTGTCAGAAATTTCAAAAGTGAGCAGTCCTGACCAAATGGAACGATGATGCTTTGGCAGCCCTTTTTCAGAAGGGTCTGTCAGAAAATGTAAAGGACGTTATGGTGGGATTTCCTGTCCCTCTGGTCTCAATGATTCTATGTCTTTGGCTATTCAAATTGACAGACGTTTGCGTGAGCGCAGAGGTATGCGTGAGAGTGTTGCCTTGTGAGCCAGCTCCTGAGCCCATGCAGTGTGATGGAGTAACTTCTGGGGCTCAGCGTCATGAGTTTCGAAAGCGCAATGGGTTATGTTTCTACTGTGGTGACGCTTCTCATGCTATTTCCGTCTGCCCTAAGCGGGGAAGACGTTTTGCGCGCTCAGTTGTCTTGGGTAGTGTTCAGACTAAATTTCTGTTGACTGTTACCCTGATTTGCTCCCTGTCCACATTTTCGGCTCAGGCTTTTGTTGATTCAGGAGCAGCTATTAACCTGATTGATTTTGACTTTGCCAAACGTTGTGGGTTTCCCATGATACCCCTGCGGAAGTCTATTCCTTTACTGGGCATTGATTCTACCCCTTTGGCGGAGACTAAACCCCAGTTTTCTACTCAGGTCATGGTGATAATGAGGGTTGAACCAGATCATCAGGAGAGTTGCAAATTTCTGGTGTTGCATAATCTGCATGACATTATTGTACTGGGTTTCCCTTGGTTACAGACTCATAATCCTGTTTTGGATTGGAAATCTGTGTCTGTGACCAGTTGGGGCTGCCAATGTGTTAATACTGACACTCCTGTTTTTTTCTGCCTCTCCCCAGTCTCAGGATGTCCCTGACTTTTTGACTGATTTTTCTGATGTGTTTAGTGAAAGTAAATCTGCATCCTTGCCCCCTCACAGGAGCTATGATTGCGCTATTGAGTTAGTGCCTGGTGGTAAATTTCCTAAAGGTCGCCTTTTTAATTTATCTGTACCTGAACACGATGCTATGCGATCTTATATCAAGGAGTCATTGGAGAAGGGTCATATCAGACCATCCTCTTCAGCCTTGGGTGCCGGGTTTTTCTTTGTGGCCAAAAAGGATGGTTCATTGAGGCCGTGTATTGATTATCGCCTCCTGAATAAAATCACTGTTAAATATCAATATCCGTTACCCTTGATTTCTGACCTATTTTCCAGAGTGAAAAGTGCTAGTTGGTTTACCAAGCTTGACCTCAGGGGGGCGTACAACTTTATTGCATTAAGCATGGGGATGAATGGAAGACGGCGTTTAATACCCCAGAGGGGCATTTTGAGTACCTAGTGATGCCTTTTGGGCTTACTAATGCTCCTTCCGTCTTCCAATCCTTCATGAATGATATTTTCAGGGATTTTGTGGATAAATTTCTGATTGTTTATTTGGATGATATCTTGATTTTTTTCCAACGACTGGGACTCTCATGTGAAACATGTTCGGACTGTGTTCCAGATTTTGAGAGAGAATGCACTTTATGTGAAGGGATCAAAGTGTCTTTTTGGCGTACAGAAGGTCTCATTTCTGGGATTCATTTTGTCTCCGTCTGTTATTGAAATGGACCCGGTCAAGGTTCAGGCCATCTGTGATTGGGTTCAACCTACTTCATTGAAGGCTCTTCAGAGATTTTTGGGTTTTGCCAATTTTTATCGTAAATTTATTGGTAATTTCTCCGGTATTGTTAAACCATTGACTGATTTAACCAAAAAGGGTTCCGATGTGGTGAATTGGCCTCCTGAGGCAGTTTCTGCGTTTCAGGAACTTAAGCAGAGATTGATTTCTGCTCCTGTTCTACGGCAGCCTGATGTTTCTCTGCTGTTTCAGGTGGAGGTTGATGCCTCTGAGATTGGGGCAGGTGCCGTTTTGTCCCAAAGGGATCCAGAGACCTCTAACAGTAACCCTTGTGCCTTTTTCTCTCGAAAATTTTCTCCAACTGAACGTAATTATGACGTGGGTAATCGGGAGTTATTGGCCATGAAGTGGGCCTTTGAAGAGTGGAGACATTGGCTGGAAGGAGCCAAACATCAGGTGATGGTCCTCACGGACCATAAGAACCTGGTTTATCTCGAATCAGCCAAGCGACTTAATCCTAGACAGGCCAGGTGGGCCTTGTTTTTCACACGTTTTAATTTAGTGGTTTCTTTTCTTCCGGGCACTAAGAATGTTAAGGCGGATGCCCTCTCGAGGAGTTTCTTTGCGGATTCTCCTGAGTTAACTGATCCTGCTGTTATTTTGAAAGAGGGTGTAGTTCTTTCCGCCATCTCGCCTAATTTGAGACTGGCTCTGGAGGGGTGTCAGGAGGATAAACCTGAACGCTGCCCTGTTGGGAAATTGTTTGTCCCAGACCAGCGGAAGAAGAGTGTGATGTCTGAGATTCATTGTTCCGCGTTGGCTGGTCATCCCGGGATTTTTGGTACCAGAGACTTGGTGAGTCGGTCCTTTTGGTGGCCTACTTTGTCTCGTGACGTCAGGGACTTTGTGCATTCCTGTGGGACTTGCTCTCGTTCCAAGCCTTGCTCTCGTTCTAGTGGTTTGTTAATGCCATTACCTGTACCCAAGAGGCCATGGACCCATATTTCTATGGATTTTATTTCCGACCTCCCTGTCTCTCAGAGAATGACCGTTATCTGGGTAATCTCTGATAGGTTTTCTAAGATGATACATCTTGTGCCATTACCTAAGTTGCCTTCCTCCTCCGAATTGGTGCCTTTGTTCTTTCAGCACGTGGTTCGGTTACATGGCATTCGGAGAACATTGTGTCTGACAGAGGAGTCCAGTTTGTTTCCAGATTTTGGAGGACATTTTGTTCTAAACTTGGTGTTCAGTTATCTTTCTCCTCTGCATTTCACCCTCAGACCAATGGACAAACCAAGAGAACAAACCAAACCTTGGAGACTTATCTGAGATGTTTTGTGTCTGCTGATCAAGATGACTGGGTCTCTTTTTTGCCTTTGGCTGAGTTTGCTCTTAATAATAGGGCTAGCTCTGCCACCTTGATGTCTCCATTTTTCTGCAATTCTGGGTTGCACCCTCGATTTTCTTCAGGACAGGCGGAGGCTTCTGTCTGTCCGGGGGTTGACTCTATTGTGGAGTGTATGCAGCAGATTTGGGACCAGGTAGTGGAGAGGTTGTCTCTCTCTCTCAAGAGAAGGCCCAGCGGTTTGCCAACCGGCATAGGACTGATGGTCCTCATTTTAAAGTGGGGGACTTGGTTTGGTTGTCCTCAAGAAATATCCCTATGGAGGTTACACCTCCAAAATTTAAACCAAGGTTTATTGGACCTTATAAGATCGTGGAAATTATCAATCCGGTTTCCTTCCGTTTGCTTCTTCCAGGGACATTTAAGATCCATAACGTGTTCCACAAGTCCTTATTGAAGAAGTTTGTCGAGCCAGTGGTTCCTATGGCTCCGCCTCCTGACCCTGTTTTGGTTGAGGGCAATTTGAAGTATGTGGTTGAGAAAATATTGGATTCTCGTTTTGCTATACGGAAACTCCAGTATTTGGTTAAGTGGAGAGGTTATGGTCAGGAGGACAATTCTTGGGTGTTTGCTTTGGACATCCATGCTGGGAGACTGATCTGTGCCTATCATCGAGCTCATCCTGATCGGCCTGGTTGCGCAGGTGAGGGTTCGTGACCCCTCCTCAAGGGGGGGTACTGTTGTGAATACTCTGGAGGCGACTTCTGAGCTGGGGCTCCCTCCGGTGGTTGCTGAGGGTAATGAACAAATTGCTGAATGGCCTTCAGCTGGCTCTGAATGGTCTGATATAAGTGACTTGAACTCCCTTCAGCCTTGCTGGTAATCAATTGTTCTTCCAGGTCATGCTTGGAGCTCAGCTTGCATTCCTGCTCTCATTCAGATAAGTGATTTGCTGTTTTTTTTCCTCTGGTTGGATTTCCCTTGCAGGTTTGCTGCTTTGCAGTAGACTTCAGCCTGGTCCCCTTTTGGGGCCTGGCGCTGCAATTGTGCTCAGTTTGTGTTTGCTCTTTTGCTTTGTTCCTATGTCACTTTTTATTTGCTGAATTGCTGTGTGTTACACCAGAGATCTGATTTAGGTGGTAGAGATCGTGTGATCTCAGGTTTTTTGTTAATCAGAAGTCTTGGTATTTTTGTCAGGGTTTTTTTTGGGTTGCAGTCAGAATTCTTTCCTATACTTTTCTATCTAGACAGATTGGGCCCCAGTGTTCGCTCATTCTATTTTCTGTCTGTGTTCGTATTTTCTTCTGGTCTAACCGCCATTACATGTGTGGGGGCTTCCTATTTCTTTGGGGATTCTGCTGTGGGGCAGATAGCATTCATCTTTCTGCCTTTAGGTGTAGCTATCTCTCCGGCTGTGACGAGGCGTCTAGGATCTCCGTAGGTACGCTCCACGGCTACTTCTAGTGTTGCAGTTAGTTTAGGGTCCTGCAATCCAATAGTTTCCAGCCTCTCTGGTGTATTGCTTCTTTGGCTCTTTTTGCAATTTCTCCTCAGCTACCGAAACATAACACAAGGGGTCATACACAGAGAGCAAGCGCAGTACAAGAGAAGCAGACAGAGGGTAGTCAGGACGTAGCCGAAGGGTCACACACAGAGAGGGCAGCACAGTACAAAAGAGGCAGGCAAAACTCGTAACAAGGACACAGCCAAATCAGAACCAGACAGACGTAACGTAGCACAGGCACAAAGCACTGGCACAAAAGTATCAAACACACTCGGCCAAGGGTCAGAGTATAAGCGACAGGGAATGGCCCCACAATGAGGCTATAAGAAGCCTCCCAGAATCCCAGAGTGACGCCATCCAAGTTAACCCTAAAACCACCTAATCCCAGAAACTCAGCAGACCATGACACAACCATCACCGCAATGGAAGGGCCGATGAAGCTGATTAGTATATGAGCATCGATCCTACTAATGAATAAGGGACATGGATATCAGTGTCTTTTGCTGCATAATGTATTTAGACAAAGGAAAACTGTCTCTTTTGACACCCCTATACACTGGAAATATCGGCTTGACTGAGCGTTCCTGCAAATGATGAACTGAGGGTGGGGGACTGCAAATGATGAATTGAGTGTGGGGGACTGTGGACTTCAAATGATGAATTGAGGGTGGGGGATGGGGATAGCAATTGAATTGAAGGTAGGGGTGGTGAGAGCAAATTATGAATTGAAGGTGAGTGGTGGGGATAGCAAATGATAAATTGAGGTTGGGGTGGGGAGAGAAAATAATGACTTGGGGGGCTGGAGAGAGAAAATAATTATGAATTTTGACGGTGGGGAGTAAATGATGTATTGAGACTGGGGAACAGTAAATGATGATAAATTGAGGGTTGGGGAGAGTAAATGATGTATTGAAGGTGGGGAAGAGCAGTTGATAATGAATTGAGGGAGGGGGTGGGAGAGAGCGAAGACATGACATAATGAATTGGGGCGGAAGGGGCTTGTAAATATAATGAATCGGGGATCGGGAGGTACATAGTGGGGGGTGTTGAGGTTGCAGTAACAGGTATTGAATTGGGGGAAAAGAGTACAGGTGCTAATTAATTTATATATTTATTAGATGGTGAAAGTGGCTATTTACAGTTAGTGGGGGCACAGTGGTGGATTACAATTTATATTTGGAATGGTGGGTTGCATAATAACTAATTATATATTAATGGTGGGAGCACATCTGTATTCAGCTGTGTAGTGTAGAAGAAAGTAAAAAACTGGGGAATGTGCTCTGGAAGCGGTGCTCTAGATAACTCTGTTATTTAATTCAGAAACATGTCCTGCTGGCAGATGTGATGGCGGTCTGTGCTGGATGAAAAAGAAAAGCAAATATGTAGGACTTATAATAATATATAACTCAGCTAGAGACATCACTGGTGAGTTAGTGTGTTGCCTGTAGACTGACACTATAGACTCTATAATATACACAGAGATCCTTTGGATAATGTCACTGATGATCCCTGTATTATCTGTACACTGACACTATATACAAATCTTCTGTGTATAATGTCACTGGTGGTCACTGTATTATCTGTGCACTGACACTATATACAAAGCTCCTGTGTATAATGTCACCAGTGATCCCTGTATTACCTGCACTCTGACACTATGTACAGAGCTCCTGTGTATAATGGCATCTGGTATTGTGTTCTTTTAATAGTGATCAGTATTGTAGTATTTGGTCACTATGTGTTAGTACTAGGTGGTCTGGTCATGGTGTGGCGGTATTTATTCCTTGTATGTGGCATTATAATTCAGTCACTATGTGGTGGTAATATGGGATCAAGTCATGGTGTGGTGGTATTTGTTCCTTGTATGTGGTATTATTTGGTCACTATGTGGTGGCAATATGTGGACCAACCATGGTGTAACTGTATTTGTCCCTTGTATGTGGTATTAATGGTCATTTTAAAAAATGTATGTGACTCTTTGTCTTAAAGAAAAATAAATACAAATATACCTAAAAAGAGCATTGGATATTTTAAGAATTTTTTAATAGGTTAGAGTAGAGTGGTGGTGGCATAAAATTTCTTCGGGACAAAACAAAAGCTAATGGCTATGTATGTGATATGGTGCTTAATGTGAACTGTTAATGTGTGATTAGTGAGAACGTGGTGCAGAAGTAGAGTTTTTTGAAAAGTGGGAGGTGGGACTGTGGAACATTTGAGGGGTGGAGGCGAAGCTGGGGTGGAGCCTGGGTGGAATCTCATGGAGGCCTGAAAATTTTGCCAGTATGGACCCCTGAAATTCCTGGGGCAGTTCTGAATGCACAGCATATACAGTCATGGCAAAAAGTTTTGAGAATGACACAAATATTGTATTTTCACATGATCTGCTGCCCTCTGATTTTTATGTGTGTTTGACAGATGTTTTTATCACAGACAGAAATATAATTGCAAACATATGAGTAACAAAAGCTTATATTGACAGTTAGAATGAGTTAATGCAGCAAGTCAATATTTGCAGTGTTGACCCTTCTTCTTCAGGACCTCTGCAATTCTCCCTGGCATGCTCTCAATCAACTTCTGGACCAAATCCTGACTGATAGCAGTCCATTCTTGCACAATCAATGCTTTCATTTTGTCAGAATTTTTAGGTTTTTGTTTGTCCACCCGTCTCTTGATGATTGACCACAAGTTCTCAATGGGATTAAGATCTGGGGAGTTTCCAGGCCATGGACCCAAAATCTCTATGTTTTGTTCCCTGAGCCATTTAGTTATCACCTTTGCTTTATGGCAAGGTGCTCCATAATAATGGAAAAGGCATTGTTGATCGCCAAACAGCTCTTGGAGGGTTGGGAGAAGTTGCTCTTGGAGGACATTCTGGTACCATTCTTTATTCATGGCTGTGTTTTAAGGCAAGACTGTGAGAGAGCCGATTCCCTTGGCTGAGAAGCAACCCCACACATGAATGGTTTCAGGATGCTTAACAGTTGGCATGGGACATGACTGGTGGTAGCGCTCACCCTGTCTTCTCCGAATGAGGCGTTTTCCTGATGTCCCAAACAATCGAAAAGGGGATTCATCAGAGAAAATAACTTTACCCCAGTCCTCAGCAGTCCACTGCCTGTACCTTTTGCAGAATATCAGTCTGTCCATGATGTTTTTTCTGGAGAGAAGTGGCTTCTTTGCTGCCCTCTTTGAGACCAGGCCTTGCTCCAAGAGTCTCCACCTCACAGTGCGTGCAGATGCACTCACACCTGCCTGCTGCCATTCCTGAGCAAGCTCTGCACTGCTGGTAGCCCGATCCTGCAGCTGAAACACTTTTAAGAGACGGTCCTGGCACTTGCTGGTCTTTCTTCGGTGCCCTGGAGCCTTTTTGGCAACAATGGAACCTCTCTCCTTGAAGTTCTTGATGATGCGATAGATTGTTGACTGAGGTGCAATCTTTCTAGCTGCGATACTCTTCCCTGTTAGGCCATTTTTGTGCATTGCAATGATGACTGCACATGTTTCTTTAGAGATAACCATGGTTAACAGAAGAGAAACAATGATGCCAAGCACCAGCCTCCTTTTAAAGTGTCCAGTGGTGTCATTCTTACTTAATCATGACAGATTGATCTCCAGCCATGTCCTCATCAACCCCCACACCTGTGTTAATGGAGCAATCACTGAAAAGAGGTTAGCTGGTCCTTTGAAGGCAGGGCTGCAATGATGTTGAAATGTGTTTTGGGGGATAAAGTTAATTTTCTAGCCAAATATTGACTTTGCAAGTAATTGCTGTTAAGCTGATCACTCTTTATAACATTCTGGAGTATATGCAAATTGCCATTAGAAAAAGTGAAGCAGTAGACTTTGTAAAAATTAATATTTGTGTCATTCTCAAAACTTTTGGCCATGACTGTAGTGATACATATAGTATAATGCACAACCCATAGTCATACATGTAGTATAATGCACAGCCCATAGTCATCCATAAATTATAATTCACAGCCCATATTCATACATAGTTGCATAATGCACAGCCCATAGTCATCCACATAGTATAATACTAAGCCAATATTCATCCATGTAGTATAATGCAGAGCCCACAGTCATCCATAAAGCTTAACACACAGCCCATAGTCATACATAGTAGTATAATACACAGCACAGTGATACATGTTGCATAATTCACAGCTCATAGTTATATACAGTATGTAGTATAATGCACAGCCCATAGTCATCTATAAAGTATAATGCACAGCCCATAGTCATACATAGTAGTATAATGCACAGCCCATAGTTATCCGTATAGTATAATGAACAGTCCAAAGTTATTCATGTAGTATTATGCGCAGCCTAAGGTCATGCATAAAGTATAATGCACAGCCCAAAGTCACACATAGTAGTATAATGCACAGCCCATAGTCATCCATAAACATTAACACACAGCCCATAGTTATACATAGTAGTATAATACACAGCACAGTGATACATGTTGCATAATTCACAGCTCATAGTTATATACAGTATGTAGTATAATGCACAGCCCATAGTCATCTATAAAGTATAATGCACAGCCCATAGTCATACATAGTAGTATAATGCACAGCCCATAGTTATCCGTATAGTATAATGAACAGTCCAAAGTTATTCATGTAGTATTATGCGCAGCCTAAGGTCATGCATAAAGTATAATGCACAGCCCAAAGTCACACATAGTAGTATAATGCACAGCCCATAGTCATCCATAAACATTAACACACAGCCCATAGTTATACATAGTAGTATAATGCACAGCCCATCGTCATACATAGTAGTATAATGCACAGCCCATAGTCATACATATAGTGAAATTGAACAGTCCAAAGTTATCCTTGTACTATAATAGACAGCATATAATCATCCATAAAGTATAATTACCTTTTTTCACCTTTTTTTTATTTCAACTTAGCAACATAGCAAAAATATATTGTTACCTGGAATCCACCCACAAACTATCCATATCTGCTAATGACACATGTAATTACCACTTAGTTTTCATTGTAATTATATCTAACATTATGTTCGTTGATATAACATGTAGGTTACGTTTGCTCACTAATAGGTAAACACCCATACAATTTTATTAGGTTTGACTTATTTATCCATTAAAATATTGCATTTTAGCATCTTGCTTTAGCGACAACAGCAACGTGCTTCACAGTTCTTCTGAACTAAACATAGATTACAGAGTTTAATTAATATAACTATGGGTTTGGGACTCAAAAATACAATAATATTTTACAGTATAGTCCCATTATGTCCCTGTTTAAAGGATATTTTCAAGATTTCATTGATGGCTCATTGGGTTCTGAATCAAAATCCTTAATAGTCGCAAATACTATTATGTTTTGCAAATGATCCAATCTGGAGAAAAGACCAGAGCAAAATATGCCATCCTTACCCATTATCTACTAGACGACATCAATCAAACTCTGGCACGCGGGCCAAATCTGACCCTCAGGGTATGATTAGCTCACATCAGGCTGGTCCCCTGAGTATACTTGGCCCGTGACGCTGGTCGGGTCCCCCCCATCACACTTTCACCCGGCATCACATTCACCCATATCGGCATCCTGGATGCCGATACAGTTGAAAGCAATGATGGAGGAGGGCTCCCTCTCCCATCATTCCCACTCTTCATCTGACTTCTCAGTGCAGCGGGTGCGATGATGTCAGCACAACGTACCCGCTTTACCACAATGTACAAAGGATTTGAAGACACCATGAAGAGACTAGAGCCACAAAGGTGAGCAGCATTTTCCTTTTTTTATTGTGGGGCTCATTATACTGTATAGAGCTCTATGTGGGGGCCATCATACTGTATGGAGCACTATGTGGGGCTATTAACTGTATGTAGGGCTATGTGAGCCATTATACTGTATGGAGCACTATGTGGGGCATTTAGATTGTATGGAGCACTGTGAGGGCATTATATTGTATGGAGCCGATATGAGGCTATTATACTGTATGGTGCACTATGTGGAGCCATCACACTATGCACTGTTTAGAGGGCTATGTAATTTCATAATACTGTATGGAGCACTATGTGGGGCCATTATATTGTATGGAGCACTGTGTGAGGGCATTATACTGTATGGAGAACGATATGAGGCTATTATACTGTATGGTGCAGTATGTGGAGCCATCATACTGTATGGAGCACTATGTGGTACCATTATACTGTATGGAGCACTATGTTGGGCCACTATACTGTATGGAGCACTATATGAGGCTAGTATACTGTATGGAGCACTGTGAGAGCATTATACTGTATGGGGCACTACGTGGGGCAATTATACTGTATGGAGCACTATATGAGGCTATTATACTTTATGGTGCACTATGTTGAGCCATCATACTGTATGGAGCACTATGTGGAGCCATTATACTGTATGGAGCATTATGTGAGACCATTACACTGGAGGGTTATTTGAGGCCATTATACTGTATGGAACACTATCTGGGTCCATTATCATGTATTGGGTACTATGTGAGGCCATTATACTGTTTGCAGGGCTATGTGAGGCC
>JARQOD010000002.1:529157173-529184598 GCA_033576555.1 Oophaga sylvatica
ACATTCTTTAATTCTTGAAAAACTGTCAACATTCACTATTCTATCCAAACCCATCAGGCTAGAAAAGCAAAGAGAAAGATTGGCAGATAAAGCACTGTGTAATATCCCTCTATGTACGCTACTAATTTATTCCAATACCTTGCTCAAAATATCTATGGAAGATAAAAGCCAGCTCACCACTGAACTGAGTCCAGTGTGCAAGGAACGACGTTCGGACGAAACCTAGCTAAGGAGAGAAAAAGCCATGGGTTCCAGCTCCTGTAAAAATATTTTTCAGTCCAACGTCACTGGGTTAAAAATCCATATGAAAAAGGTACGACAGGAACAAGGCAACAAGTTTCTAACGCAATTCGGCTCTGAAATAGAAATCTGGATTGTGCTCAAAACGCGTTGCCTTGTTCCAGTCTCTTGCACCTTGCTTTTGATATGGATTTTTAACCCAATAAAGTTAGAGATTGAAAAATTATTTTACTAGAAGCTAAAACCCATTGTTTTTTCTCTAAAAAAAAAAAATACCTATCCTAAAAGCCTGGATAACTGGTGTGGCTCCAAGTGTGCTGACATTAAGACATTCATGTACAAGAGTCAGCATCTTGTTGTAGCATAGTCATGGAAATCCTCTGCCTCTGCCATCTTTAGACTACATACGGTACATACTTACTGTACAATTTTAATACTGCATTTTCAGTGGATTTGCTGGAAATACACTCGTAGAGCCGTATCTTACCACACTGGTGGAACAAAGTTATTTTAGACAATGTGGGGGAAAGCATTTGTATGGTGTGACCTCTTTGCTCAAAAAAAAAAAAAAAAAAAATCAAAAATTTTGGACACATGGAGTTGCTTATGAGAAGAGATGAGCGAATATCTTCGGTTCCCCGCTTATTCAGCAAGCTATAGCTCTTGCCGAATAAGCTACAGCGGGAACCGGCTTCCTGGATTGAGCCAGCCCAACACACAGGCTCTCCATGCATGAGCTGTCACACAGCCGCGACACAAGCAGCGGCGATCAGCTGATCAGCCGGCGCAATCCAGGAAGCCAGGTTCCCGCTATAGCTTGCCGAATAAGCGGGGAACCAAAGATATTTGTTCAACTCTAATTATGAAGTGCATGACAATTTGTTCATTTTATTTTTAATCAGGTGTGTAAGGATCCTACAAAAAAAAAAAAAAAAAATTAAATCTTGCCACAATCCAAATTCCTATGTGTAGATGTTCTTCTTTAGATATATTGCTTGTAGAGCAGGGATATCAAACTCAAATATACAGTGGGCCAAAGATAAAAACTTGGACAAAATTGAAGGCCAATCTTGATATTTGAGAGAAAAAAAATATATAATTTAGGAAGAGCTTACTTCTCATCAAAATATAGCAAACCTCTTCATATTGAAACAAGTTTTCTTAAAGGGGTTTTCTCACGAACAAAAGTTAATTTTAATCAATAGGTCTTGAAATAATAACTTCCACAATTGGATGTGTTTAAATAAAATGTTCCTAAGATGATCTTATAAATGTGTTCCTGCTGTGTACTGTGTGATGGCCGTGTCTGACCGCACAGAAACATGGTCTGATCACACAACAGCTCCTGGTATTTACTTAAAAACATCAAATTGTGGAAATTATTATTCCAATATCTATTGATTAAAATTAACTTTTGTTTGTGGGGAAAACCCCTTTAAACATGGAATCTGGAACAAAGCTTAATACTATAAACATACTACGCATGTGAAATGGGGACCAGAAACAAGGGATTGTAGTATTGTGCATGTGCCTTTACCAGCGTGTCAGCAATAGTAGTAGTATTTGGTATTTTCTTGCGGGCAAAATATATTTACACTGCAGGCCAGATTTGGCCTAAAGGTACTGCCACACTAAACAATCCCGCTAGCGATCACGATAACGACGCATACTAATGCGATCGCTAGCGGGATTGTTTCTATATCGCTAAATGCGGCCACATTTAGCGATATAGTTAACGACGCTATCGCCGTTAGCGATCTTCTTAACGACTTTAGCGGTACAAAAGTACCGCTAAATCGCTAAGAAAAGGTGCCACACTAGCGATATATATACTTACCCAGCGGGAGCGCCGGCGATAAAATAGGGTCCGGAACGATTCCAGCGACGAGCGAGATCACAGCAGGAAGCTCGTCGCTGGCAGCTGCCGCACTGAACAATATCGCTAACGGGATCGCTAAATAGTGACGTTTTTTAGCGATCCCGTTAGCGATATTGTTCAGTGTGGCATACCCTTTAGCCTGAGTTTCACATCTTTGTTCTAGAAGAAAATCTCATTACACACTAAGCCCAGCGAAGCCCACATACTTCCATAGTAAGAGGCCTTACAGGCTAGCTGGTACATGGCCCTGTACAGTGAGGGTCAAATTATAGCAGCAAACAATATTTGTAAATGTTGGAGCAATATTTTATGTTTTCCATCCTTTAGTGTTTAAAAAAACCTCAAAATTAACTTTACTAGTAGTAGTGGACAACCACTTTTAACCCTTTCATGAACTTGCCATTTTTTGCAATTCTGACCAGTGTCCCTTTATGAGGTAATAACTCAGGAACGCGTCAACGATCCTAGCGATTCTGAGATTGTTTTTTCGTGACATATTGGGCTTCATGTTAGTGGTAAACTTAGGTCGATAATTTTTGAGTTTATTTGTGAAAAAAAATGGAAATTTGGCGAAAATTTGAAAATTTCGCAATTTTCAAATTTTAATTTTTATTCTGTTAAACCAGAGAGTTATGTGACACAAAATAGTTAATAAATAACATTTCCCACATGTCTACTTTACATCAGCACAATTTTGGAAACATTTTTTTTGTTAGGAAGTTATAAGGGTTAAAATTTGACCAGCGATTTCTCATTTTTACAGCAAAATTTACAAAACCATTTTTTTTGGGACCACCTCACATTTGAAGTCACTTTGAGGGGTCTATATGGTAGAAAATACCCAAAAGTGACACCATTATAAAAACTGCACCCCTCAAGCTACTCAAAACTACATTCAAGAAGATTATTAACCCTTTAGGTGCTTCACATGAACTAAAGCAACGTAGAAGGAACAAATGGACATTTTAATTTTTCCAATAAAAATGTTATTTTAGCATCAATTTTTTCATTTTTGCATGGGCAAAAGGATAAAATGGATCCTAAAATTTGTTGGGCAATTTCTCCTGAGTACACAGATACCTCATATGTGGTCATAAACCACTGTTTGGGCACACAGCAGGGCTCAGAAGGGAAGGAGCGCCATTTTGGAATGCAGACTTGATGGAATGTTCTGCGGGCGTCATGTTGCGTTTCCAGAGCCCCTGATGTGCCTAAACAGTAAAAAAAAAAAACACAAGTGACCCCATTTTGGAAACTAGACCCCCCCAAGGAGCTTATCTAGATGTGTAGTGAGCACTTCGAACCCCCAAGTGCTTTACAGAAGTTAATAAACGCAGAGCAGTGAAAATAAAAAAATAATTTTTGTTTCTCAAAAATCATTTTTTTGCCCGCTGTTTTTTATTTTCCCAAGGGTAACAGGATAAATTGGGCGCCAAAAGTTGTTGTCCAGTTTTTCCTGAGTACGCTGGTGCCCCATATGTGGGGGGTAACCACTGTTTGGGCACACGTCAGTGCTCGGAAGGGATGTAGTGACGCTTTGAAATGCCGACTTGATGGAATGGTCTGCGGGCATCTTGTTATGTTTGCAGAGCCCCTGATGTGCCTAAACAGTAGAAACCCCCACAAGTGACCCCATTTTGTAAACTAGACCCCCCAAGGAACTTATCCAGATGTGTGGTGAGCACACTGAACCCCCACGTGCTTCACAGAAGTTTATAATGTAGAGCCGTAAAAATAAAAAATAATTTTTTTCCTCAAAAACTGATTTTTTTAACCCGCAATTTTTTATTTTCACAAGGGTAACAGGAGAAATTGGACCCCAAAAGCTGTTTTACAGTTTGTCCTGAGTACGCTAGTACCCCATATGTGGGGGGGGAACCACTATTCGGGCACACGTTGGGCTCGGAAGGGAAGTAGTGACGTTTTGAAATGCTGACTTTGATGGAATGGTCTGCGGGCATCATGTTACGTTTGCAGAGCCCCTGATGTGCCTAAACAGTAGAAACTCCCAACAAGTGACCCCATTTTGGAAACTAGACACCGCACGGAACTTATCTAGATGTGTGGTGAGCACTTTGAACCCCCAAGCGCTACACAGAAGTTTATAACGCCCGGGCATGAAAAAAAAAATCATATTTTTTCTACAAACATGATCTTTTAGTCCCCAACTTTTTTATTAGACCCCAAAAGTTGTTGTCCAATTTGTCCTGAGTACGCTGATATCCCATATGTGGGAGAAAACTACTGTATGTTACGTTTGCAGAGCCCATTGTTGTGAATGGACTTGAAATTAATTCTGAGCAGAGGCTCCCTCTGGTGGTTACAAACGGTACTGGACTGTCCAGTGAAGATTGTGAGGATTGGGAATCAGGTGTTACTGACTGGTCTTATATAAGGGAGTCACCTTCCCATCAGGGTTGCCGGTGATCAATTGTTCTGGTCTCAATCCTTGATTCCTGTTTCCTTTGTAGCCTGCTGTGTCGTGTCTGCATCTCCTGCTTACAGATAAGACTTTTTCTTCTTTTTGCTTTTGTGTTTGATTTTTGCATTTTGTCCTGCACTTCTGTGGGGGCCTTCAGGGTCCCCTCCGGGGGCTTTTGCCCTCTCAGTTTTGTTCAGCCACATGTTTGTACATTTGCTTTTTCCAGTTTTTTCAGTGGCTGCTGTTTTGATTTTGTTACACCAGAGAACTAATTTAGGTGGTAGAGGTCGTGTGATCTCAGGTGCTTTTGAAATTAGTAAAGTTGGTGCTTTTCAGGCCTACCTTGTCTCGTGATGTCAGGGAATTTGTGCAGTCCTGCGGGACTTGCTCTCGCTCCAAGCCTTGCTCTCGCTCTAGTGGTTTGTTGATGCCATTGCCTGTGCCCAAGAGACCATGGACCCATATCTCTATGGATTTCATTTCCGACCTCCCTGTTTCTCAGAGAATGACCGTCATCTGGGTGATTTGTGATAGGTTTTCCAAGATGATACATCTTGTGCCATTACCTAAGTTGCCTTCCTCTCTGAATTGGTACCTTTGTTCCTTCAGCACGTGGTTCGTTTACACGGCATTCCTGAGAACATTGTGTCTGACAGAGGAGTCCAGTTTGTTTCCAGATTTTGGAGGACCTTTTGTTCTAAAATTGGTGTTCAATTGTCTTTCTCCTCGGCGTTTCATCCTCAGACCAATGGTCAAACTGAGAGAACAAATCAGACATTGGAGACTTATCTAAGATGCTTTGTGTCTGCTGATCAGGATGACTGGGTCTCTTTTTTGCCTTTGGCTGAGTTTGCTCTTAATAATAGGGCTAGCTCTGCCACTTTGATGTCTCCATTTTTCTGTAATTCTGGGTTTCACCCTCGATTTTCTTCAGGACAGACGGAGGCTTCTGTCTGTCCAGGTGTTCACTCTGTTGTGGAGCGTATGCAACAGATTTGGGACCAGGTAGTGCAGAGGTTGTCCCTCTCTCAGGAGAGGGCCCAGCGGTTTGCTAACCGGCATAGGACTGATGGTCCCCGGTTTAAAGTGGGGGACTTGGTCTGGTTGTCCTCAAAAAATATTCCTATGAGAGTGGCATCTCCTAAATTTAAGCCTAGGTTCATTGGACCTTATAAGATCATGGAGATTCTTAATCCTGTTTCTTTTCGTTTGCTTCTTCCAGGAACATTTAAGATCCATAATGTGTTCCACAAGTCCTTGTTGAAGAGGTTTGTTGAGCCAGTGGTTCCTACTGCTTTGCCTCCTGACCCTGTTCTGGTTGAGGGCAATATGGAGTTTGAGGTTGAGAAAATTTTGAATTCTCGTTTTTCTAGACAGAAACTCCAGTATTTGGTTAAGTGGAGAGGTTATGGTCAGGAAGACAATTCTTGGGTGTTTGCTTCGGACATCCATGCTAGGAGACTCATCCGTGCGTATCATAGAACTCATCCTGACCGACCTGGTTGCTCAAGTGAGGGTTCTGTGACCCCTCCTCAAGGGGGGGTACTGTTGTGAATGGACTTGAAATGAGTTCTGAGCAGAGGCTCCCTCTGGTGGTTACAAACGGTACTGGACTGTCCAGTGAAGATTGTGAGGATTGGGAATCAGGTGTTACTGACTGGTCTTATATAAGGGAGTCACCTTCCCATCAGGGTTGCCGGTGATCAATTGTTCTGGTCTCAATCCTTGATTCCTGTTTCCTTTGTAGCCTGCTGTGTCGTGTCTGCATCTCCTGCTTACAGATAAGACATTTTCTTCTTTTTGTTTTTGTGCTTGATTTTTGCATTTTGTCCTGCACTTCTGTGGGGGCCTTCAGGGTCCCCTCCGGGGGCTTTTGCCCTCTCAGTTTTGTTCAGCCACTGATGTTTGTACATTTGCTTTTTCCAGTTTTTTCAGTGGCTGCTGTTTTGATTTTGTTACACCAGAGAACTAATTTAGGTGGTAGAGGTCGTGTGATCTCAGGTGTTTTTGAAATTAGTAAAGTTGGTGCTTTTCAGGGTTTTTTGGGATTGCAGTAAGTGCCCTTCCTATCCTTTTCTATTTAGATAGTTTGGGCCCCAACGTTTGCTCATACTATTTTCTGTCTGTGTCAGTATTTCTTCTTGTCTAACCGCCATTACATGTTTGGGGGCTTTCTATGTTCTTTGGGGATCTGCTCCGGGGCAGATAGCTTTCCTCTTTCTATCTTTAGGTATAGTTAGTTTCTCAGGCTGTGACGAGGCGTCTAGGACCAACGTAGGAACGCTCCACGGCTGCCTCTAGTTGTGGTGGTTAGTCAGGGTACTGCAATCTCATAGATTCCAACTGCTCTGGTGTATTGCCTTTTTTACCTGCACTCCTCAGCTACCAAATCATAACAGCCCATGATGTGCCTAAACAGTAGAAACCCCCTAAGTGACCCCATTTTGGAAACTAGATCCCCCAAGGAACTCCTCTAGATGTGTGGTGAGCACTTTGAATCTCCAAGTTCTTCACAGAGGTTTATAACGCAGAGCTGTGAAAATAAAAAATAATTTTATTTCCACAAAAAGTTGTGCAATTTTTCCTGAGTACGCTGATACCCCATATGTGGGGGGTAATCCACTGTTTGGGCACACGTCAGGGCTCGGAATAAAGGGAGCACTGTTTCACTTTTAACAGCCAATCAGAGCGATCGTAGCCACGTGGGGGTTAAGCCAACCCCCCTGTGGTGAAGCACAAAGGGTCTTGGGCCTGCGGGTCGGGTGACCTTTCAGTGACCCCGGTCACCCGACCCGCAGGAACGCGATCCTTTCATGACACATACGCTGTGTCACAGGTCGGGAAGGGGTTAAAAGCCATTTTCAAACTTAAATTTTAAAAGGCTGAGAGCCATGGTAAAATATATATATTAGTGAAAACCTTCATATTATGTGTGAACAGGAAGGAGCAGATAGGCTTAAGCAGTTGATTGTGCTAAGGGACTGGCCATGACAGTATTGGGGAACAGCGCTGGTCCTGGTGGTGAAGAGCAAGTTATTTTTTTTTCACCACCTCCAGCCCATTCCGATTAGCCTCTTTAAATCAGCACATGTTGGGTGGCTCGTGGGTGCAAGTATCTGTATACCTTGAGGTTTAGATCTTAAATGAAAATTTTTTTCTTTTCGGTATCCCCTTGACCATGAGGACCAGGCAGTTCAGCCATCTTACACGATCTCTATAGACAAAGAATTTTATTTTGGGCATAAATAGCGGATCTAAATATTGCTTCTCTGAATGTGAAAGGATGCAACACACCCATGAAACACGCGAAAATCTTCACCAATTTTTTTATAAGAGAAAGGTACATATTGTTTGTTTTCAGGAGATACATTTCAAAACGAATCACGCTCCTACAATTAGACACAAATACTACACATTTTGGCATTTTCCTCAACATCGAATCGCGCTCAAAAGGAGTTGCTAAAGCGATTCACAAATCGTTAACGCAGCAAGTTATCAACTGTATAGTAGATAAGGAAGCAAGGTGTATTATCCTAGTATTAGGTATAAGTTAACAGTTATTCACAGAAATGTGTACACCTCTAATCAGGATCAAGCCAATTTCATTAAACAAGCATTAGAAAATGCCATTCCCTTAATCCAGGGTTCCGTAGTATTTTGTGGGGACCTAAATGTTACCCTGTAAAAGTAGATCACATAACTCTTATACGGTTATTAAACGTATCAGGAGAGCCTTTTTACGAATGCAGCTCTATAACATCTGGAGGCTTCAGCACCCATTAGACAGAGACTATAGTTCTTACTCTCATCCGGAGAATTCATATAGTAGGTTGGACTATATCCTCCTCCAATAAAATGCCTTAACCTTGGCTTTCAGATTCTAGTATTGGCAACATACTATGGTCGGATCATGCCCCTGCATATTGCTCATTAAAAGTACCATCCCTTAACAAAACATCAGGGCCCTGGCGCTCTCCACTGTGACTCAAGACTAGAGGCTAAAAAGCTACCGTATTTTGCGGTTTATAAGACGTATCCCAAATTCTGAGAAAAAAATAAATAAAATGGTGGTGCTTCTTATAATCCATGCGTCTTATTGCTTACTGGGGGTGGTGGCTGCAGTGAAGCAGGGTCACTGCTGGCGGAGGCAGGAGTGGAGCGATGCTGCGGACTTCAGACTGGGAGAAAGGGGCGTTTGGATTTGCGACGCTGCTGGTGTTCAGTGGTACCGATTCTCCTCAGACATCTTGTGAAAGCCAGGAGCCCCCGAACTTGCATGGTTTACTATGCTGTGGACTTCGGGAAAATGGCTGCCGGGGGCTGAGCATGTGCAGATGGAGATCTTGGCGCTGAGATCTCATCTCCCGAGATCTTGGTGCGGAGATGTCCATCTGCGCATGCGCCGCCCCTGGCAGCCATTTTCCCATAGTCCACGGCATAGTAAACCATGTAAGTAAGGGGGCTCCGCATTTTCACAAAATGTCGGTTGAGCCCCCGAAAAACTGAACACCAGCAGCAGCGCACATCCGAACACCCCCTCATACCAGCCTGCAGCAACGCTCCACTCTTGCCTCCTCCAGCAGCGACCCTGCTCCACCTGGCCGGTAATGTATCTTCACATTATTAGACGCACGCCTATTTTCCCCCCAAATTTGAGGAAGAAAAAAATACATCTTATAAGCCGAAAAATACAGCACTTGATTCTTCGTAGAATAGTTTATTTCAGCTAGGTCAATGTTACATAGTTACATAGTTATTAAGGTTGAAGGAAGACTTTAAGTCCATCTAGTTCAACCCATATCCTATCCTAACCTGCCCTAACATGTTGATCCAGAGGAAGGCAAATAAAAACCCAAGTGGCAAACAGTAAGCTTCACATTGGGGAAAAAAATTCCTTCCCGACTCCACATACGGCAATCAGACTAGCTCCCTGGATCAACGCAGTATCTAGGAATCTAGTGTATATAACCTGTAATATTATACTTTTCAAAAAAGTATGTACGGTAAGTTCTAGGAGTTTGGTAATAAACCAGGAAGAATGTTAGTGAAGGCCCTCAATTCTAAAACGACCCAAACAAATATTCCCTGTATCAAGAATACTCGCGATAAATGGTTCACACGACCCCCGAAATTGCAGATGTCTTCCATTCATATTACTCAAAGTTATATAACTTGCCTACATCTGCCCTAGATACAAGACGCTATATTGTATTAATATGACACCCTCTCCAAAAAAGTGGAGGATGAAACATTAAAAATCCTTTTTCACATCAGGAATTGGTGGCCTCTGTTCGAGAACTCCCTAGTAAAAAAAAAAAAAAAAGCCCAGGGCCTGATGGTTTTACACCTGAACTCTAGAAGTATTTTTGAACAATTGTCCCCATTAATACTGCAGTCATTTAATTCCATATCAGAGTCTTCCTTCTTTACTTCCCATTCAACAACAGCGCATATTGCAGTCAATCCCAAACCAGGAAAAGACCCCAACTTCTGAGATAGCTATAGGCCTTTATCTTTATTAAATGTAGATTTAAAATATGATATGCCAATCTCCTGGCCAACAGACTGAAATCTCACCTTCCTCACTTAATACACCCACAGCAGGTGGTTTTTGTACCTGGCAGGGAGGCACAGAATAACACATTGAAAACAATAGATATTAATCATGTACACACTCAAATAACCCCTCTAATGGTCCCATCACTTGATGCTGAAAAGGTTTTTGATCAGATCTCATGCTCTTCTCTCCCTCAAACCCTGAGCCATAATGGATTGTGCCCATTATTTAGTTCCAAAATCTTAGCCCTCTACCATTCCCCCTCAGTTCAGTTAAAAATCCACAGCTCCCTTTTGGCCCCCTTTACTATAAAAAAAAATGGCACTCAACAAGGATGCCCCCTCTACCCAATGTTGTATATCCTGATAATGGAGCATCATATGGAGGCCATACATGCTAGTCATGACATATAGGGAATCAAAATAGCAGGCTCAGAATATAAATGCTCAGCATTTCCTGATGACCTAATTTATCTAACTAATCCACACATCTCACTTCCTTCCCTGATGTCTGAGTTGGCACATTTTTGTAGTTGGTCTAATTTTAAGATCAATTTAGAAAAATCTGAAGCCATGAATGTTTCTCTACCCTTGCAAATGGTGAATGTTATTAAGTCTAATTTCCCATTTAAATGGCCCTCAAATAATTATATTAACTGCCTGGGCACCCTTATTTCAGGAGACCTATCAGAGTTGTTTGATCTGAATTTAGACCGATTTTTGGAAAGTGACCCCATTTAGGAAAATAGAGCCCTCACGGAATGTATCTAGATGTGTGGCCAGAACCTTGAACCCC
The DNA here is from genome assembly GCA_033576555.1 of Oophaga sylvatica. NCBI lineage: Eukaryota > Metazoa > Chordata > Amphibia > Anura > Dendrobatidae > Oophaga > Oophaga sylvatica. Next base: position 529,168,067 of record JARQOD010000002.1, read on the forward strand.
AGGTGCTTTACAGAAGCTTATAACGTTGAGCCATAAAGAAAAAAAAAATTCCCACACCAATCTACTTTTAGCTCCAAAATTTTTTATTTTCACAAGAGTAACATGAGAAAATGGACCCCAAAAATTGTTGTGTAATTTCTCTTGACTACACAGATGCCTCATATGTAGGGGAAAACTACTGTTTGGGAGCATAGCAGGGTCCAAAGGTAAGAGTGAGGTTTTGGCATGCAGGCTTTGATGGAATGGTCTGCGGGCATCATGGCGCGTTTGGAGATCCCCTGACATGCGAAAACAGCAGAAAACCCCTCAAGGAATTCATCTAGGGGTGTACTGAGCATTTTTAACCTACAAGCGATTCACAAAACTTTATAACATTTTAGATTGCGAGAACACAAAATTAATGTCCTCCTGAGGTGCCAGAACAGCAGACCCCCCTCATGTGACCCCCTATTGAAAACTTCATTGCTTAAGGAATTCTAGGAGTGTAGTGAGCATTTTGAACCCATAGGTGCCTCACAGAATTTTAGAATATTGAGAAGCGAAAATATGACATTTTAGTGGCGAAAATGTAATTTTTAGCATTTACTGCAAGTTTGTCAGATAGACAAGGGTTGATAGGTGAAACTAGACCCTACCAAAAAAAAAAAAAAAAAAAAAAAACACTCGTGGTATTGCTGTAATCATACTGGCTCAAAGAATAAAGCGGCCTCATCAATTTTACCACACCCGTAACTTCAAAAAAAAAAAAAAATTCTGAATTGCTGGTTTTTGTTCATTCTGTCTCCCAAAAATCGGAATAGAAAGACCAAAAAAAGTAACATGCCCAATAAATAAAGCAAAAAAATAAAAAACTTCATCTGTAGTGTTTGCCAGTAGCCAAAGAGCAAAACAAACAAAAAACTAAAATTTGGTATTGCTGTAATTGCACCGACCCGAAAATAAAAAAAAACGTCGCCTAATTAATTACTCATACCGCATGAGGAACTGTGTAAAAAATAAATAGAACCAATTCCCTTGCTGTTTATTTTTTTCATTCTGCCTCCCAAAGACTGCAGTAAGGCTCAGCTCACATTTCTCTTGCGCTCTGCGCTGAACGCTTACACGGGCGTTTCCGAGTAAATCTTTGAAATACGCGATTCAGATAGAACACCATTCCGAAGATCCCTATAATGAGCGAGATAGAGGCACTGTGGACAAAGTCTTACCTGTGATTTTCAGCCATGCATAAAAGCGTAGTCCGCCTCAGTTTTGTGCACTGAGGATACCACTAAACAGAGGCCAAACTGAGTCCAGAGTAACTCTGCTGCCTCATTATCGTAAACGGCTCCCGCGGGGGTTTCATCTGAATCAAGTCACTTGGAGATTTAGATGGAAACTCTGATGCAAGTGGTCAGCATAGAGCGCCGGATAAATGTGATCCCAAACGTTATGTAAAATGTTAGCAATAAAAACTTCAGCTCCATTCACAAAAAAAAAAAATCAAGTCCCCATTCAGGTTTGTCATCTGTCAATGAAAATATAGGGGGCTTCCACATTACTGCTCTGGAAAAGCGAAATGGCTTCTCAACTGCAAAAAGAAATTCTGCGCTATCAAATCCAAATGTCCTCCTCCCTACTGAGCCCCAGTGTGTTTAAACCACATTCAGCGTCCACACTTGGCATTTCTGAAGCGATGAGAGCCCACCTAGCTTACAGGTGCTTATCTCCCAGAAGCAATAGCTGGGCTGTTATGTTTTAGGTAGCTGAGGAGAAAAAACAAAAACAGCAATACACCAGAGAGGCTGGAACCTATTGGATTGCAGTAACCTGAACGAACCACACAACTAGAGGTAGCCGTGGAGCGTTCCTACGTTGATCCTAGACGCCTCGTCACAGCCTGAGAGATAACTACACCTAAAGGCAGAAAGAGGAAAGCTATCTGCCCGCAGCAGATCCCCAAAGAAAATAGGAAACCCCCAAACATATAATGGCGGCTAGACAAGAAGAAGCACGGACACAGACAGAAAATAGAATGAGCAAACGCTGGGGCCCAATCTGTCTAGACAGAAAAGTACAGGAAAGGATTCTTACTGCAATCCAAAAAAACCCCTAAAAAATACCAACTCTTCTGATTGCAAAAACACCTGAGATCACACGATCTCCACCACCTAAATCAGAACTCTGGTGTAACAAAACTAAGCCGCAGCCACTGAAAAAACAGGAAAAAGCAAATGAACAAATAACAGTGGCTACAGATAAACTGAGAGGAGCACAGGCCCCAGAAGGGGACCTGGCTGACCTCCACAAAAGTGCAGAGAACTATGCAAAAAGCAAGCACAAAAATAAAAGCAGAAAATATCTTATCTGAAAGCAGAAGATGCAGGCAAGACTCAGCAAACTTCCAAATGAACCAGGAACCACAACTGAGACAAGAACAATTGATCACCGGCAACCATCATGGGAGGTAACCTCCCTTATATCAGACCAGTCAGCAATCCCAGATTGTCATTCCTCGCTGAAAGGTTCAGTACTGTCTGTAACCACCAGAGGGAGCCTCTGCTCAGAAACCATCTCTAGCACATTCATAACACTGGGCACTGCAACATGCTGGGTACTGCAACAGCGGTTTGCAATTTTCACTCCGCAACATCCAATACTGCTTGTTTCTGGAAAACACCAAGGGAGTAAAAATTGTCACTACTCTTGTAGATAAATTCCCAAAGGGATATAATTTTCAAAATGGGGTCACTTGAGAGCGAGGATTCTGCTCTTCTAGCACTTTAGGGCTCTTTATATGAAGCTCCAGGAGGCAAATAGCACTAGGTCACTTACAAGTCTCACCATACGGCTAACTAGTACAGCACAGCCACATATGGGGCATTTCTACATTCAGCAGAAATTGTGAGACAATTTTTGGAGCCATTTTTACCCATTTCCCAGTGTAAAAATGTAAAATCTGGGGCTAAACTAAATTTTGGTGGTAAAAATGAAGCTATTTTTTCTTCACTGCCCAATGGTATAAAATTCTGTGACACACGCATGGTGTCAATATGATAACTGGAACCCTAGCTTAATTAATTGAGGTGTATTATGTAAAATGGGGTCATTTATAGAGGCATCTGCTGTTCTGGCACCTCAGGGGCTCTATTAATGTGACATGGCACCCTTAAACCAGTCCAGCAAAATATGAACTCCAATATGGCTCATTGAGATTTTGCCCTGTCTCTGAAAAGTAGTTTTCGACCACATACGGGGTATTTGTGTACTCCGGAGAACTTGCATGGCAATTTTTGGGGTCCAATTTTCACGTGTTACCCCTTGTGACAAAAATGTGGGGCTAAAAACATGTGTGGAAAAAGTGATTTTTTTTTTTTTTATTTCCATGGCTCAACATTATAAACGTCTGTAGCACCTTGGGGTTCAGGGTGCTCTTCACACATCTCAATAAGTTAACTGAGGGGTTTAATTTTCATAATGGGGTCACTTGTGAGGGTTTTCCACTGTTTAGGCACATCAGGGGCTCTCCAAACGCAACACGACACCCGCAGAACATTCATCAAAATCTGTATTCCAAAATGTCACTTCATCATTTCTGAGCCCTGCCGAGCTCACAAACAGTAGTTTTCCCCCAGATATGGGGTATTGGTGTACTCAAGATAAAGTGCACAACAAGCTTTTAGTGTCCATTTTTTTCTGTTACCTTTGTGAAAATAAAAAAAAAAAAAGTTGGGGATAAAAATATTTTTGTGGGGAAAATGTGATTTTTTTTTTTATTTTTACAACTGTAAGCTATAAACTTCCATGAAGCACCTGGGGGTTGAAGGTATTCATCACACCTAGATAAATTCCTTCAGGGGTCTAGTTTCTCAAATAGGTTCACTTATGGGTGGTTTCCACTCTTTAGGCACAGCAGGGGCTCTTCAAAATCGACCGCTAAAAGGTTCCAGCAAATTTGCTGTGTGCCCAAACAGTGGTTTTTGCCCACATATGGCGTATCGGTATGCTCAGGAAAAATTGCACAACAAATTTTGGAGTCCTTTTTACCTGTAATTTGCAAAACACGGATTTTGGTAAAGACTTACCTGTAAAATCCTTTTCAGCGAAGGAAGGAAGAGAGACACAGTAATTCATTACTGATGGGTAGGCGGAGCCCCAGATCAGGATGTTACCTCAGATCAAAAGAGTGATGACTGGCTGGCCCCTCCAGCTCGGGCTCCTCCTACTCAGCTCCAGTCGTATCAAAGCTTTTAGGAAAAGAGCCAAGATCACCAGCGGAGCAACATAACCCCTTCTGAAGGAACTTCAGAGAAAAAACACAAGGATACAGGTTATGCATGCAAAGAAAGCCAAAAACCACAGAGTTCCAGGTACTACTCACGGAACCTGACTACTGCGATGAGCTGGCGATGCTGGAACAGAGCCTTAGCGCGCTGACCTCAGCCCAGATAATCGCTATCAGATAAGGGTCGCGCTGCATCTGAAAACATCAACACACTTCTGCCGTGGGAGGGTGCTGTGTCTCTCTTCCTTCCTTCGCTGAAAAGGATTTTACAGGTAAGTCTTTACCAAAATCCGTGTTTCAGCTGCAGATGAAGGAAGAGAGCCACAGTAATTCATTACTGATGGGACGTCCCAAAGCAGTTCAAAAATAAGGGTGGGAAAAAACCAACAAAAGGCAGAAACCCAACAACCTTAACAACAAAGCGCAACCAGCGCTAAACACAAGTTCATCCAGAACTTTAAACTACAGCTGCCTGCAGGACCCTACGTCCGAGGGCTGCATCAGCGGAAGCACTGACGTCCACTTTATAAAAATCTTGTAAACGTGTGGACAGAGCGCCAAGTCGCAGCTCGGCAAAGCTGCACTGCCGAAGCACCTTGATGAAAAGCCCACGATGAAGCCACAGCTCTCGTGGAATGGGCTCGAATCTTAATCGGGCAAGATTCACCCCGAAGACGGTAAGCTTCCAAAATAGCTGACCGGATCCAACGAGCTATAGAACCCTTAGAAGCTCGTTGACCACGCCGACGACCTGCCGGAACCACAAACAGGGAGTCCGTCTTACGAAAACCTTGAGTAATAGATAGATAAAACTTCAAGGCCCGCACTAAATCCAATGTGTGTAAATCTCGCTCTTTCGTATTCTTCGGATCCGGACAGAGTGAAGGCAACACAATATCCTGGTTAACATGAAATTGTGACACCACTTTAGGCAAAAAATCACCCCGAGTGCGAAGCACTACACGATCCGGAAAAAACTCCAGAAAAGGAGGCGAGCAAGAAAGAGCTGCCAATTCAGAAACTCTCCTCAAGGAAGTGACCGCAACAAGGAAAGCCACCTTCCAAGAAAGTAAAGAAAGGCTAGCAGAAACCATAGGTTCAAAAGGTTTATGCTGAAGAGCCTCCAAAACAAGGTTGAGCCGCCAAGGAGACACGGGTGCCTTCCGCGGCGGAAACTTACGAGAGATACCTCGGAAAAAAGAGATCACGTCTCTATTCGAAGCAATGGTTCTCCTGAATAATAAGGACAGAGCAGAAATCTGACCTTTCAGAGTGCTAACTGCCAAACCCTTGTCTAACCCATGCTGCAGAAAAGCCAACAGGTTGGGAATGGAAAATTTTCTCGGGTTCCGAGAAGACCCCAAACACCACGAAAAGAAGGTTTCCCAAATTTTGTGGTAAATCCTAGAAGTAGCCGGACATCTTGCAGCACGAAGGGTAGCAATGACCTCGGCTGAAAAACCTCTACGGGTCAAGATCTCGGTCTCAAGAGCCACGCCGTCAAACGCAGGGACATCAAGTCCGGATGACAAATGGGCCCCTGAGTCAACAAGTCCTGTTGAAGAGGGAGTGGAAACGGAGGTGCCGCCAACAGCGACATTATTGTCGAGAACCACACCCTTCTTGGCCAGTCTGGAGCTATCAGAATAGCTGGAATTCTCTCTAGTCTGATCCGACGCAGCACTAGAGGAAGTAAGGATATCGGCGGGAATACATAGATCAGCTTGAACTGATCCCACTGAGCCACTAGAGCATCCACCGCCACCGCCTTCGGGTCCTTGTACCTGGACATGAATGTCGGTAACTTGGCATTGGACCTGGAAGCCATCAAATCCACTTGGGGGTTCCCCAGCGAGAGCACAGTAGTGCAAAGACTTCCGGGTGGAGGCTCCATTCCCCGGGATCCATCCTTCTGCGACTGAGAAAGTCCGCTGTAATATTCTGAACCCCTGGAATGTGAATTGCCGAAATGGCTGGTACATTGGCCTCTGCCCAAATCAGAATTCGGGACACCTCTACCATGAGTCTGGAACTCCTTGTCCCACCTTGGTGATTGATATACGCGACAGCCGTCGCATTGTCTGTCTGCACACGGACTGGCAGACCGCTCAAAAGGACCGTCCAATGTTGGAGGCAAAGAAAAATCGCCCTCAATTCCAGGATGTTGATCGGAAGCACAGACTCTTCCGGTGACCATACCCCCTGAATCCAAAGATTGGTCCAAACACCCCCCAGCCCGTCAGGCTGGCATCGGTGGTTATGACTGACCACTTCAGAGGGAGGAAAGACTTTCCCAGGGAGAATGCCCTGGACGTAACCACCATTCTAGAGAATCCCGCACCGCGCGAGAAATGGTGACACTGCAATCCAGCGATTGCGACTGGTTCCATCGACTCAAGATGAACCTTTGAAGAGTCCTGGAGTGGAACTGGGCAAAAGGAATTGCCTCCATGGACGCCACCATCAGTCCCAGAAGACGCATACACTTCCGTAGGGACATTGCCGTTGAGGATGTCATAATCTGTACATGTCGAAGAAGACATGACTGTTTGTCTGGTGGTAGGGAAACTACCGACCGAAACGTGTCGAGATGCATTCCCAAAAAGAGAATTGTCCTCGATGGTTCCAGGGACGACTTCTCCCAATTGACCAGCCAACCGAAGTCTTTCAGAAACTGAAGAGACAAATCCCGAGCCGTCAATGCCTCCTCCTCCGAGGAAGCCACGATCAAAAGATCATCCAGATAAGGGAGAATCGTAATCCCCTGTCTTCGAAGGAGTGCCATGAGGGGCGCCAGAACTTTTGTAAAGACCCTTGGCGCTGAGGCTAAGCCGAACGGCAGAGCCACAAACTGGTAATGATTCTGACCTATGGCAAATCGAAGAAAGCGCTGATGAGCCTTTCCGATGGGAATATGCAAATAGGCGTCGCGAATGTCGATTGACACCAGAAAATCGTTCTGTGACAGAGCTGCCACAACGGAACGAAGCGACTCCATGCGAAATTTCCGGGCATGGACATGCCGGTTTAATCGCTTGAGATCCAGAATCGGGCGAAATTTGTTCTCCTTTTTGGGAACTATAAAAAGGTTGGAATAAAAACCTTTCCCTCGGTCCTCTGACGGAACCGGTATCACTACACCCTTTTGTAGTAGCGATTCGACCTCTCGCTGTAAAGCGACAACAAGCTCGGGTTCCGACGGAACGCGAGATTGACAAAAAACATTTGGGGGTTGAGAAGCAAACTCTATGAAATAGCCTGCCGACACTATCCGCGTTACCCAGGAATCTGGAACGCGAGCCATCCAAGTCTCCTTGAAAAGAAACAGGCGACCCCCCACTCGAGAATCCTCGAGTGGACCCCTGGCGTCAATCCGACTTTGCGGGTTTCTTGTCAAGTTCCCGCTTGTTCTGGCGGAAACTCTGCTTCCAGGGAGTACGAGTTTTCTGAGAGGATTTCTTTCCTGAGAAAGAAGGACGACCCGATCCCCACGAGGAGTGACTAGATCGTCCTCGGCCCCGAAAGGACCGCCGACCACTATAAACACCAGGCTTACTGGACACCGAGGCCATGGCCCTTCGCTGTGGTAATGCTGATTCCTTTGCCTTAGCCTTGGAAATCAGCTCTGTGAGGTCGGATCCAAAAAGATGGCCACCCTTGTAAGGTAAGGCCAACAACCCTTGTTTGGAAACTGCGTCCCCGGCCCACTGTCTGAGCCATAAAGCTCTTCTGACTGTGACCGCTGAAACTTGCGCTTTGGCCAGCAGAGATGCCGTATCCAGACCGGCATCAAAGATATAACAGGCTGCCGTTTCTAACCATTCACAAGTTTCCCGTATCTCAGATAACGGAGATTCATTGTGCAACTCCGTCTTCAGACGTGCCAACCAGCTTAGAGAAGCTCTAGCAGCACACATGGATCCTAGCACTGCTCGAAATCCATGACCCGCAGCCTCATAGCTTGCTTTTGCCGCCAATTCTGCCTTTCTATCCAAAGGCTCCTGTAAGCTCGCTTTTCCCTTAATAGGGAGTAGTGAGGATTTACTAAGCTGAGATAAGGACACATCCACTTCAGGAGCAGAAGTCCAATTAGCCTTTAACTCCGTAGAGCAAGGATAAAGTGTATCAAGAAATGCGTTCCATGAAAACGCTTATCTGGACATAGACGTTCCTCCTCTATCACACCATTAAGCTCATCCAGAGCTGGCAATGTTGTGCGCGAAGCACGGGACTCCTGGAACATGCGTGCTGATTTACCAGGACGACTAGTTACCTCCTCCGGTAACTGTAGTATATCTCTCATGGCTTCAATTAATGCCTCCGTACGCTTCGTCATAGAGGAACGTCCCTGCGGCTCGTCCGCATCTGAATCGGATATTTCTCCATCCGAATTTAAAGGGGAACTCTGCCCAATATCAGATACATCTGACTCGCTCCGTGTAGAGGCCGGTAACGGCCTGCGTCGCTTCCTCTGAGAGGAATTAGCAGACACATATTGACCTAAAAGGTCAGATAAGTTATTAATCGATCGAGCGATATCATCCAATTTTCCACCGCTGTCGACCGCAGCGCTAGACGCTGTGGAGGTCTGCGTATCTGATTGCCGCAATGGCACTGGGACGTGATCCGCGGCATCTGAACTCTGTTCAGACATGTCTCATCTGAATGAGCAGGTCAAAGCGGTAATACCAGCAAAAAACTATGCGGTTTTTTTTTTTTTTTTTTTTCAAACGCTGAAGGGTTAACGCTCCACCAAGCAGAGTTACCCCAGCGGTATTCAGTCAGCAAATTTAGTAGAAATAACCCTCAAAGGGGTTAATATTGCAAACTCACCAAAATATATATATATATGTGAGCCCCAGCCAATTTTTATGTCTCTGATGAGACTGCAGCTGCAGGATAGCGATCGCTGCGCTGCGGGGTGAGGAATCCACACTCACCCAGCTGGCCGTGGTGTCTATATGAGGAGGGGAGCGGTCCGAGGAGCCCAGGAGCCTGAGTAATGGCCGCCACAGTGAGGGGTCGCAGGAGAAAAGCCAGAGCGCGCGTCTTCCTGCTCAAAAGACCGGGATAGACAGGCCACGCCCCCTGCTAGCTCAAATAATGAGCGCGAACTCTCCCCGCTCCTGCTCCCTCTCTGTCCTGCAGCTATCTGCCTGCGGACAAAAGATCACCACATCTTCATGTAGTAGCGCTGTCACAGCAGCGCTGAAGCATACTGACTTTACATGTAGTAGCGCTGTCACAGCAGCGCTGAAGCATACTGACTTTACATGTAGTAGCGCTGTCACAGCAGCGCTGAAGCTTACTGACATTTACATGTAGTAGCGCTGTCACAGTAGCGCTGAAGCATACTGATATTACATGTAGTAGCGCTGTCACAGCAGCGCTGAAGCTTACTGACATTTACATGTAGTAGCGCTGTCACAGCAGCGCTGACGCATACTGACATAGTAACGCTGACATTAATAATAGCGCTGCTCATTCAGACGCTAAAGCACTCACACATAATTATTATTAAAATTTGTGTGGAGTACTCACCAGCCAAGGCGCCACAGGGACCCTCAGGGGTTTCTGGCGCAGTGCCCATGCTTCCCCCCAGGGCGAAGAACGCAGTGACCGCACGTGTGGTTTGCGTTCCCGCCAGAGAAGCTCTCCTCATCCCCCAGGGCCGGCAAGGATTCTGCAGGGACTTTGAGTGAATACAGATCCGCCAAGGGAGAGGTTGGGGTACAGCAGCGCTGATACCCCTGAGACCTCTAGACCAACTAGTGATCCAAGTCTCCTGTCCGAATATTAAAATAATAAAATTTTCTGAGGAGCTGCATTAGCAGCGACCATCCTCTGGACCTCAAATCTTAGACTGGAGCTGAGTAGGAGGAGCCCGAGCTGGAGGGGCCAGCCAGTCATCACTCTTTTGATCTGAGGTAACATCCTGATCTGGGGCTCCGCCTACCCATCAGTAATGAATTACTGTGGCTCTCTTCCTTCATCTGCAGCTGAAAATAAGATTTGGGTCTAAAGTTCCTGTGAAGCACCTGAAAAGTTACTACACATCTTGAATGTGGTTTTGAGCACCTTGAGGGGTGCAGCTTTTAGAATGGTGTCACTTTTGGTAATTTCACTTCAAATGTGATTTAGTTCCTAAAAAAAAAAATGGTTATGTAAATCTTGTTAGGAAATAGCTGGACAACTGTTAACTCTTATTTATCTCCGCAAGATAAATTGACATGCTACGATCTAGAAAGAGGCACCGCATGTGCGTAAACGCAGGGCAGCCGGAGGTGGCCGTGCAAGCATAGTGGAGACGGATTTTCATGAAAATTCATCCACCATGCTGTAACATCTGGACGCTGCCGGTTGAACGCTGCGCATGAAACGCAGAGCCCAACCCGCAGCTTTTACTGACAGTGGAAACATACCCTCATAAGTTTTAAAATAGCTAAATATTAGTCAACTTTCCAATATTTTCACAAGTAAATGCAAGTCATATCAAACAAATTTTAAAGCAGAAGCGTTCCAGAGTTCTGAAGACAAAATGACACTGGTCAGAAGTGTAAAATTTGGTCTGGTTCAGAAGGTGAAAACAGGCTTTTGGGTGGAGGGGTTAATGACCAGAGGCTGTGAGGCTTGGTTTGCCATTTAAGCTAGCAGCTTGCCACATTCATCCCAGTTTTCAAAATATTTCTGCTCCAAATTAAAAGCGCTACTTTGCTCCTTTTCTCCAAGCAAAAGGCTGTATGAACTTGTGGTTGCCTGCCACAGATTTGTTTTTGAGATATTGCAGTTCCTGTCTCGTAACTGCCGACCCATGTTCTTATTTGAGTGCGTAGGCTCTCCTTAGATCCCCTTTGCATAATTATAATTTGGTTTAAACCTAAAAAGTTACTGCAAAAGGGGCTTTCCAGCAAATCATCACCTAACCACAGTGGTCTTTATTATGTTCGATACATATGGCAATGAAACACACAATGCAAAAACCAAACAGGCCTATTATACTGTATTATTATTAGCATAGTTTACTACACTTTTCAATACACTGACAAAAAGGTATGATAACACAACACCAATATGAAACAAAAAAAAAAACAACACTTTAAAAAGGGAACCTGTCACAAGTTTTGGCGGATACGAGTTACGGCCACTGCCTTTCAGGGCTTATCTGCAGCATTCTATAATGCTGTATATCTGCCCCCAACCCGACCTGTAAGACAAGAAAAATAACTTATTATACTACCCTGCGAGGCGGTCCGAGGGGTGTCGCTCTTCTTGGTCTGGCGCCTCCCATCTTCATGTGATGCCATCCTCCTGCTTGCTTCGTGTGAATAACGCATCCCTGCGTCATCTACAGTCTTCTTGGCATCGCGCTCCTGCTCAGGTGTACTTCTCTGCCCTGTTGAGCGCAGAGGAAAGTACTGCAGTGCGCAAACGCTCTCTGACACTTACTGGCACATGCGCACTGCAGTACTCTGCTCTGCCCTAAACAGTCCAGACAAGTACGCCTGCGCAGAAGAACGATGCCGAGAAGACTCTGTAGATGAGGCATTGGTGTGTCATCAACACAAAGCAAGCAGGAGGACAGCATCGCAAGAAGATGGGAGGCGCCACACCAAGAGCGAAACCCCTCGGACCGGACCGCCCCGCAGGGGAGTATAATAAAAGTTATTTTTATTTTCTTGCAGGTCGGGTTGGGGCAGATATACAGCATTATAGAATGCTGCAGATAAGCCCTGAAAGGCAGTGGCCGTAACGCGTATCGGCCGTAACTGGCGACAGGTTCGCTTTAAACCAATGTGTCATATGAAAGAACAGCAAGGCCTCAAGTACCTAATGCAAATGATGTATGTTTCCTAAAATAAACCTGTTTTCCTCCCCACTTTTAGGATTCATGCAAGTTTCTGTGGATCTTAGTTCGATAATGTACCACAATGAACAGATGGCCGCGAACACAGCAAAAGCTTCACGCCATTATCAATAATAAAGAAAGCCCTACTTGGGTTGACAAATTATGACATTTATGCATTAGTCACACAAGTTTACAATTTCTGCAAACTGCACTGTAGCCAGGGCCTTCATTATGATAACCTGAGAGCACATAGGAAAGTAGAGGGCATCAGTCAGGCAACCATCAGATCAAGGCGTGAACTGCAAAATCTTCAGTGATGTGCAATTCAGGTGAACTATTAAACTGTCCACAGAGTCAAACCGCTCAAAGCGGAAGGTGGTTAGCAAGCTTACTTGTTGGAGTAAATAGGGTAATGGTCAAAAACTGAAATAAAAGGGAAAGTACAATGAAGAGAAATTGAATCAGTCAACAGGAGGTTACACCCCCCAAACCATTTATATGTGCATGTAGCTCTTTCAAAGACAAGTCTAGCAATACCTTTACATGACCAGTCCGCTCTCAACTTACTGAGAAATTTGTTTGACTCGATAAGCAAATGAGGGAGAATGACTATGGTAGATCTCATGGCTGTGGAGTCTGTAAGCCAAACCTCTGACTCCTCAATTTCCCTGACTCCCGACCCACAGCACTGGTCACTACTGAGCCTGTACATAAAGTGCAGCACAGATTCATCTCAACTAAAAGCCAAGATAATTAGATCAGGAACAGAACATTTATAGGACATTTCATAACTTTCCCAAATTCTTATTAAAAAAAATTAACAGCACATCCTGCATTGTAATACTGTACCCAATTTATTATACATTTTAGGAGTCAGAGTCCAGTTTATACAAACTCCACCAAAATTGTCACAGACTCCACAGCAGGAACTACAACTTAAAGCCGCTAACCACCACCAAAATTACCTATGGTAAATTAAATACCCCTATAAAGAAAAAGTACATTTATCCACAATAAAAATGTAACATTTTATTAAAAATAATATATTACAAACATTACAAAAAATTTAACAAACAAAAGATGCTAGATATATAAAAGAGGAACAAGACCTCAGTTTACAGCAAACTTTTATGCAATACAAATAGATTTCAATCACAATAAATGCACAGGAAAAAAGCAGGGTAAAAAAAAACAAAAAAAAACTTGTACTATAATGGCTGCTATATGGTCATGAATTGATTAGTTTGTTTTAGAACAGCCTGTTAGATTCCAAGGACTGAATACGTGGTGACAACTCAGTAGTGCGCAGCCATCACTGCAACATACAGTAAGTGTGCACATATCAATGTTATAATAATAGAGCATATTTTACCTGTTTGTGTGGATCACTGAATGCTATGGCGTACCTCTGCCCTAGTATTTGGCCCATTTTTTTTCATGTGGCTGTCAGAACCCAGCCTAAAAGTGCATGTACACAGGTTCCCAACCCCTCCCAAATAACAGGACCTTTAAGGTATACACAGTATGTCACGAGATGGTTACATCACTTAATCTAATCCTATTTATAAAGGACTCATCCACTACTAGACAACCCCTGTTTAAATCACTTAAGAAAGACATATAAAATAAAAACCCCGCAGCAGAGCCGCTATTCCCGGGAGTCATGTGACATTGCTGTGTCATAGGTCTAGTGGACTTCCGCTTTGATAGAGTATGGATGAACTAAAGCCGATCAGCAGCCACTTATCTTCTTGTTCCAAACCCATGGCACAACAATGGCATGTGCCCCCGGGAGTAGCTGCTCCACTACAGGAAAGGATTATCCACTGCTTATTTTACAGGTGGCACAAGAGTGATTTAGCGCAGGATGTCCAACAGAAGACAACTACTTTAAGACTAAGGCCGGAGTCACACTGGCGACAAAATCGGACGACTGCAATGCGATGAAATATCGCATTGCAGTCGGACCTATGTTAATCTATGGAGCAGCTCCCAGTATCAGATTTTTTGTGGTCCGTTTTAAACGTCCGTGTACAATCGCAGCATGCTGCGATTGTCACCGATTGTGGGTCGACTATCGCCAATGCAAGTCTATGGGAGCGATGAAAAATCTGATTACAAACGGACCACACTGTGTGACTTGCGATGAAATCGCATCGGTGTCCTTTAGAAAAGCCGGCAATTCATCCCTGCCTATACTGTAAAATCACACTGACAGCTTTAATAAAGACTAGAAAGAATAGATATATACACATAGAACACATATATATATACACATGTCATTGTGACATGTACATATACATATATTTATAGTTCCTAGACTTCTACATACTGTAATAGCCGCTAATTCAATTGCCGGCTTTTGTGAAATCACAGAAGCCGACATGAAATGATACATTGTTTCCACACATTTAACCATGTAATTTCATGTATTTTTATATATGTTTGAAACATACAATTACATGAGTGTATTTGTGCAAAATTTCAGACATGTAGGGGTTAATTAAAGGTGTATTTTGTTGAAAAAAAATGCGTGGGCTCCCGCTGTATTTTCTCCACCAGACAGACAAAGCAAAGCGAGTGGGGGCAGATAATAATAGCCCAGGGAGGGTACATTTTTTGTGCCCCCCCTGGCTACTAACATCTGCCCCCAGACACCCCAGAAAGGGCAAATCTATAATTAGATTCGCCCTTTCTGGCACTTTGCCCGTCTATTCCCATTGCCCTGTAGCGGTGGCGAATGGGTTAATCTCACCTTACTGTCACCTTGCAATTGAAAGGTGACCTTAAGGCAGGTTAATGATTGATAGCTGTCAATTAGACAACTATCAATTATTAATCCTATTGAAGTAAATAAAAAAACACACACAGTTTAAGAATAAATAATTTTAATGAAATAAAAACACATTTTTTTGACCATATTTTATTTTACACTTAATCCGTGCGAAGAAGAAATAAAACAACATTATTCTTACCTATTCCGCTGATCTGTCACGTCCCACGCTGTAATCCTTCACAAAGGGTTAACTAGCTTTGAGCCAAGCAGTGCAAGTAATCCTGCATGCTCAGCTCAAAGCTCATGAATGAATAAGTTCCTCTCCTGGCGACAGGAGAGGATGTGTTTCATGAATGAAGCTTAATTGATTGTGTCCACTTTCCCTTTAGGTCAGGTCACTACAGTTAAATTGGCAATAAATCAATTAAGCTCCATTCATGAATCTATTCCTCTACTTTCGCTGGGAGAGGAACTTATTCATTCAGGGGAATACAGGTCTGAGACAGCATTATTAGCTCTCTGCGACCTGTAACCTGTTAACCCTTTCTGATGGATTACACCGTGGGACCTGACTGTACATCGGATTGGTAAGTATAATTTAGCTTTTTTATTTTATTTTTATTACAGGAAATGGTTTTAGCAGGAAAATAAAATATGGTCAAAAACTGTGTGATTATTTAATTAAACTTCTTTTTTATTAAACTGTGTGTGTTTGATTTTTCTTTCATACAATAGGATTAATAATTGATAGTTGTCTAATTGACAGCTATCAATTATTAACCTGGCTTAAAGTGACCTTTCAATTGCAAGGTCATTTTAACCCCTTATTAACCCATTCGCCACCGCTACAGGGCAATGGGAATAGACGGGCAAAGTGCCAGAAAGGGCGAATCTAATTATAGATTTGCCCTTTCTGGGGTGTCTGGGGGCAGATGTTAGTAGCCAGGGGGGGCACAAAAAAAATGTACCCTCCCTAGGCTATTATTATCTGCCCCCACTCGCTTTGCTTTGTCTGTCTGGTGGAGAAAATACAGCGGGAGCCCACGCATTTTTTTTCAACGAATTTACACCTTTAATTAACCCCTACATGTCTGAAATTTAGCACACATATACTCATGTAATTGTATGTTTCAAACATATATAAAAATACATGAAATTACATGGTTAAATGTGTGGAAACAATGTATCATTTCATGTCGGCTTCTGTGATTTCACTGAAGCCGGCAATTGAATTAGCGGCTATAACAGTATGTAGAAGTGTAAGAACTATAAATATATGTATATATATATGTCACAATGACATATATATATATATATATATATATATATATATATATATTATATATATATATATATATATGTGTATATATCTATTCTTTATTTTGGCATTTAAATACTATTCTTTTGGATCCATTATACGTCAGTTTTGCAAGCCTGCGAGAAAATCTCGCAAGTCGGATGAAAATCGGATGTTACAAGGTACACACACATGCGATTAAATCGCATCTTTGAAGGAAAATCGGATGCCAGAAGGATGTGTGATGTTTTTATTTTGATCCGATTGTCGACCGTCTAAAACGGACCGATTTTTGTGGTTGTGTGTGACTCCAGCCTAACACAGATGTTCTAGAAAATAAAACAAGATGTTT